>CM022302.1:469934904-470534904 GCA_011799875.1 Thinopyrum elongatum
TATTAATGGATCATTTTTGAGAGGTATGAAGTTGATGAATTTAGTGAGCACTACCTTCTGTCCCTACCTTTAGTTTTCTGTTTTTATTAGTTAAATAAAATAAAATGCCATGTTTTGTCTGTTTTCTGAGTTTTGCGTGCAATAAAAAAATGACCCAAAAATAAAAGTTCTCAGAATCCTCTAAAAATTTAATACGATTTTTTTCTGAATATTTAAGAATTTCTGGTGCAAATAATATCAGAGGGAGGTGCACCAGGTGGGCACAACCCACCTAGGCACGCTAGGACCCCCAGGCGCGCCCTGGTGGGTTGTGGTCCCCACGTGGGCCCCCTCACTTATCTCTTCATCCCACATCATCACCTACCTCCAGAAAAAATTCACCATTGCTCTTGCTCTCAAACTCGCGGATTTCGATCTCTTTGCTCGAAGCTCCATTTCCGAAACTGTTTCGGGGGATTGTTGCTTGGTATGTGACTCCTCTGTGTCCAATTAGTTTTTGCTTTAGTTGTTTATATTTTGAATAATTAGCTACTCTTGGTGCTGCTGTAGATGAGCTTGCATGTTGAATTCTTAGAGTTCTAAGTAGTTTGAATGCTTGTTATGGCCTCTATGCATCTCTATGAATAGTTGTTTTCAATCTTACAAAGTTTTGTTGACGAAAATTTGTGACACAAAATTTTTCAGAAAATTGTACGCGAATATTATGATCTTCTTTGGAAGGAGTTCTTCGAGGCGGAGGTCCTCGGAGGCATCTTCTGGTAGTAGCTCCGCTCGTCGGTCTTATGTTGAGCCAAGTGAAAGTTCTATACAAGATGCCGCCACCAAAACATGCTTATGGCCATGCGATGATTATATGGTGAGCGTGGGCATTAAGGAAGAATTTGAGCAATATGTTCACAATGCCGAGCTCGGTCCTTACATTTCAGATAAGTGCAACCAACACCTCACTCTCACTTAATCATTTGTCAAAGGATTTAAATTCCATCCCCGTGAGTCTAGGGTGTCATTTAAATTATATGAAAATCCATTTACCATTTCTTTGGAGAGATTTGCTCACCACTGTAAAATCACATTTTGGGGTTCGCTTGATGAACCACCAAGGTCTGAGTTTGAGATATTCTTGACTAGTCTTTGTTATGGTGAAAATAGGGGAGTGACACAAGGTAGAATAAAGAGCATTCATTTTCCCGCAATCCAGTATTTCGCATTATTCAATGGAAAATGCATTGTAGGCAAACAAGATTGCAGTACACTTTGTGCTCCAGACTTGAGCCTCATTCGCACCGCTCTCACCGGTGACAAAAGTTATAATCTTGGAGTGATTGTTGCACGAAGGTTGCAACACAACGCTGGTAGTGGATATTTTTCTGGTGGAATTTATGCCACACGCTTAGCAAGAGAGCTGGGGGTTTCACCTTTGCTCTATGATCCTATTTTACCCACGCAGTACCTAGACTTTGAAGCTATGAAATGTCATAAGATCCTTAGAGGTGAACACCATAATTTCACTTATAAATTGCTGTTTAATAAGGATTCTGTTGTGGACACATATTTGCCTGCACCTGCTCTCTTTAATGTTCATAGTAGGGGAAGATATTATGTTCTCGAGAGCGAGGCCCGAGCTCATAACGCGGCAGTGGTGGCCGCACGGCAGGCTGCATCCGCACCAAGAGCCTCCGTGAGTTATCACTCCGACCATTATGCAGGCTACTGAAGATTACCAAGCTACGCCAAAAGCCTAAGCTTGGGGGAGTATGTATTTCCACCGACATTACATTCATGTTCACACATTTCATTCGTCGGTGTTCACACTTTTTCATTGTATTATCCATGCTTAATTTATTTTCTCGCTTTCTTCTTGTGTGTTTGAAAAACTTTGAGAAAATCCAAAAATATTTCTTGCTTCTTTTTGATTTTTCTTCCTAGTTTAAATTCTTGTAGCACTAAAAAGAAAAAAAACCAAAAAGATTTCTTTGTTCTTCTTTTACTTGTTGGGAGCTTTCCCGTGTAAGTAGTTTTTTCTCATTTTTGCTTTTCCTTTTTATTTGCTTGTTTACGAAAAACCAAAAACTCCAAAAATATTTCAGTGTGTTTTTCTGAACTTCTTTTCTTTTATTGAGTCATACCAAGAAGACCACGATGAAAATGTTGAGTGTCTCTCATATGCATTATTGTTAATCTAACAAAGAGCCCAATTTACCTTGTCTTTTCCTTTCGAATAAAATGTTTGCAGATTCCAGCCTAGTCCATGACACTCTTGCACTATTATTATTTTCAAATCGTTCGGTCGTGCAAGTGAAAGGCAATAATGACGATATTCGATGAACTGGCCGTGGCAGAGAGAAACGGGTATGAACTCGACTTGTTCTGTTTTTGTAAATATGTTTAACCTAGTATCCATGATTCAGCCCATTATGATTAAACATGTTTGCAATGACAATTAGAGATTATAGTTTCTCATGCCATGCATAAGTAGCTAAGAGTGGATAATGATTTATCTTGGATGTTAACATTGCGTTAAAATGATTGTGATGTAGTATGATGATATGGTATCCTCCTCTGAATGTTCGAGTGGCTTGACTTGGCACATGTTCATGCATGTAGTTGAATCAAAACCAACAGCCTCTATGATATTTATGTTCATGGTGTTCATATCCTACTCATGCTAGTGTCCAATGTTACTTATGCATAATGCATGTTCATGACCGTTGTTGCTCTCTAGCTGGCCGCTTCTCAACCTATTTGCTAGCCTTCGCCTGTACTAAGTGGGAATTCTGCTTGTACATCAAAAACCTTGAACCCAAGTTATTCCAGATGAGTCCACCATACCTACCTATATGCGGTATTACCCTGCCGTCCTAAGTAAATTTGCATGTGCCACCTCTAAAAAACTTCAAATAAATATCCTTTTTGTGTGCCTGGATTGTTCATAGAGCGACAGGAGATAGTTGGTATCTTCCATGCTAAGCGGGTTATTCTCATGATGAGTGTTTATTCGCTCATCCTTGCACGAGAGGGGCGGTAATAGGGATTCCCAGTCCCGAACTCAAAATGCAAATAATTAAACAAAACTCCCCCGGGACTGTTGTTGGTATGGACGGCACCCGTTGTTTCGGACAAGCCGTGGAGTGTGAATGTTGGTGGAGGGGGAGTAAACCTTTACTTTTATCGCTTGGGAACCGCCACTAATGTGTTTAGCATGGAAGATATTGATAACTGATGGCCGCGAAGTAAACAAGAGGGGTGCATCTCTCAAAACTTCATTTACCTCTGCTTTTAAAACTTGAGCTCTGGAACCTCTGCAAATCACCGCTTCCCTTTGCGAAGGGACTATCTATTTACTTTAATGTTGTGTCATCACCTTCTCAAATAAGCGCCAGAACCTGAGAGCACTGCTGTCATGCTGATGCATTGTGTATAGCTAATGTTGGGTGCATCATGACTGGATCTTTTCTACCATGAATTACAATGTTTAGTCGCTACTCGGACTTTGGAGGTGCTCTGCATTTATGTTTTGCGGTCTCAGAAAGGGCTAGCGAGATACCACTATTGTCATATTATATCATGGTTGTTTTAATAACGTGTTGTTGTTCGAGATATCTTATTATTGCTCGCTAGCTGATTATGTCATTGTTACGAGTTAATATAATTTTTAAGAGTTATTGTCAACATGGTTAGTTATAATCTTTGCTGAAAACCTGGGTGCTACTTAAGCTTATTTATGCAAACAAGAGCAAAAGAGTTCGTAAAAGTTTTTCTTTTTCACTTTCAGTTTATCAACTGAATTGCATGAGGACAAGCAAAGGTTTAAGCTTGGGGGAGTTGATACATCTCCATCGTATCTACTTTTCCTAATGCTTTTCCTCTTGTTTTGGTCTCTAATTTGCATGATTTGAATGAAACTAACCCGGACTGACGCTGTTTTTAGCAGAACTACCATGGTGTTGTTTTTGTGCAGAAATAAAAGTTCTTGGAATGGAAAGAAACTTTGCGAGGAATTTTTATACAATAAAAGAAAAATACTGGAGCCAAGAACCACCGGAGGGGGGCACCTGGGTGGGCACAACCCACCAGGGCGCGCCACCCCCTCCAGGCACGCCCAGGTGGGTTGTCCCCACCTGGTGGCCCCACAGACCCTGAAACCAACGCTATAAAATCACATTTTTCCAGAAAAAAATCAGAGAGAAAGAATTATCGCGTTCCGCGAGACGGAGCCGCTGCCACCTCCTGTTCTTCATCGGGAGGCCAGATCTGGAGTCCGTTTGGGGCTCCGGAGAGGGGGATCTTCGATCTTCGTCATCACCAACCCTTCTCCATCACCAATTCCATGATGCTCCCCACTGGGAGTGAGTAATTCCTTCGTAGGCTCGCTGGTCGGTGAGGAGTTGGATGAGATTCATCATGTAATCGAGTTAGTTTTGTTAGGGCTTGATCCCTAGTATCCATTATGTTCTGAGATTGATGTTGCTATGACCTTGCCATGCTTAATGCTTGTCACTTTGGGCCCGGGTGCCATGATTTCAGATCTGAACCGTTTATGTTATCATCATTATATCCATGTTCTAGACCCGATCTTGCAAGTTATAGTCACCTACTACGTGTTATGATCCGGCAACCCCGGAGTGACAATAGTCGGGACCACTCCCGGTGATGAACGTAGTTTGAGGAGTTCATGTATTCACCGTGTGTTAATGCTTTGTTCCGGTTCTCTATTAAAATGAGGCCTTAATATCCCTTAGTTTCCATTATGGACCCCGCTGCCATGGGAGGGTAGGACAAAAGATGTCATGCAAGTTCTTTCCATAAGCACGTATGACTATTTACGGAATACATGCCTACATTATATTTATGAACTGGGGTTAGTGCCGTATCGCCCTAGGTTATGACTGTCACATGATGAATATCATCGAACAAATTACAGATCCAATGCCTACGATTTTCCTACATATTGATCTTGCTAAGTTACTACTGCTGCTGTTACTATTGCACTTGCTACGAAACTACTGCTATCACTGTTACCGTTACTGTTGTTGCTGCTACTATTATCAAAACTATCATACTACTTTGCTACTGATCACTTTGCTGCAGATAATTAATCTCCAGGTGTGATTGAATTGACAACTCAGTTGCTAATACTCTCAAATATTCTTTGGCTCCCCTTGTGTCGAATCAATAAATTTGGGTTGAATACTCTACCCTCGAAAACTGTTGCGATCCCCTATACTTGTGGGTTATCAAGACCTTTTTCTGGCGCCGTTGCGGGGGAGCATAGCTATATTTGTTGAGTCACTTGGGATTATTATCAAATTATCACTATGAAGAATCTGAAGGATGCTAAGACTAAGATTTTTCCCTCTAAGATGAGGGGAGGTAAGGAACTGCCATCCAGCTTCGCTTTAGATTCACCTTCTATTATAAGTAAACTTGCAACACCACCACATGCTATTAATCCTGATATGTCGCAAGTTATCGATGATGCTACTTCTGCTATGAATGCTACCGATGATGATGCTAGTACCTTGCTTGATGATGATGCACCACTAGGTGAATTTCTTGTTGAACAAATTGCTAGAGTAAGACAACATGATATTGTTGAAACTGATGATGAGTTTGAAACTGAAAATCTTGAAACACCTATTAGAACTAGCCCTCCTAGATATGAATTGCCTAAGGTACCGGAAGGTTATGTTATGGGTGAGGAGGCAACTAGAGATATTCTTGCTTGCAAAGAGAGAGATGATCTAGAAAAATTATTAAGCAAGTATAAAGAAAGATCTTTGAATGCTAGAATGAAATGTGATCCTAAGTTTGCTACTTCATCTATCTTTGTTGATGATAAGGATTATGAATTCTCTGTCGACTGATGTCTACTACGCAACCTTCTTCTTGTAGATGTTGTTGGGCCTCCAAGTGCAGAGGTTTGTAGGACAGTAGCAAATTTCCCTCAAGTGGATGACCTAAGGTTTATCAATCCGTGGGAGGTGTAGGATGAAGATGGTCTCTCTCAAACAACCCTGCAACCAAATAACAAAGAGTCTCTTGTGTCCCCAACACACCCAATACAATGGTAAATTGTATAGGTGCACTAGTTCGGCGAAGAGATGGTGATACAAGTGCAATATGGATAGTAGATATAGGTTTTTGTAATCTGAAAAATATAAAAACAGCAAGGTAGCAAGCGATAAAAGTGAGCGAAAACGGTATTGCAATGCTTCGAAACAAGGCCTAGGGTTCATAATTTCACTAGTGCAAGTTCTCTCAACAATGATAACATAATTAGATCATATAAAAATCCCTCAACATGCAACAAAGAGTCACTCCAAAGTCACTAATAGCGGAGAATAAACGAAGAGATTATTGTAGGGTACGAAACCACCTCAAAGTTATTCTTTCTGATCGATCTATTGGGCTATTCCTATAAGTGCCACAAACAGCCCTAGAGTTCGTACTTAAATAACACCTTAAGATACACATCAACCAAAACCCTAATGTCACCTGGATACTCCAATGTCACCACAAGTATCTGCGGGTTTGATTATACGATATGCATCACACAATCTCAGATTCATCTATTCAAACCAACACAAAGAACTTCAAAGAGTGCCCCAAAGTTTCTACCGGAGAGTCAAGACGAAAACGTGTGCCAACCCCTATGCATAAGTTCACAAGGTCACAGAACCCGCAAGTTGATCACCAAAACATACATCAAGTAGATCACGTGAATATCCCATTGTCACCACAGATAAGCACATGCAAGACATACATCAAGTGTTCTCAAATCCTTAAAGACTCAATCTGATAAGATAACTTCAAAGGGAAAACTCAATCCATTACAAGAGAGTAGAGGGGGAGAAACATCATAAGATCCAACTATAATAGCAAAGCTCGCGGTACATCAAGATCGTGCCAAATCAAGAACACGAGAGAGAGAGATCAAACACATAGCTACTGGTACATACCCTCAGCCCCGAGGGTGAACTACTCCCTCCTCGTCATGGAGAGCGCCGGGATGATGAAGATGGCCACCGGTGATGATTTCCCCCTCCGGCAGGGTGCCGGAACAGGGTCCCGATTGGTTTTTGGTGGCTACAGAGGCTTACGGCGGCGGAACTTCCGATCTAGGTTTTTTTCTGGAGGTTTTGGGATTTATAGGAGGTGTTGGTGTCGGGGACAAGTCAAGGGGGTCCATGAGGTAGCCACGAGGTAGGGGGGCGCGCCCAGGGGGGTAGGGCGCGCCCTCCACCCTCGTGGTGGCCTCGGGACTCTTCTCCAAAATCTTTTCGTTCCAGTATTTTTTATATTTTCCAAAAATATTCTCCGTAAATTTTCAGGTCAATTGGACTCCGTTTGATATTCCTTTTCTGCAAAGCTCAAAAACAAGGAAAAAACAAAAACTGGCACTGGGCTCTAGGTTAATAGGTTAGTCCCAAAAATCATATAAAATAGCATATAAATGCATATAAAACATCCAAGATAGATAATATAATAGCATGGAACAATCAAAAATTATAGATACGTTGGAGACGTATCATCGACCCAGAGTTAATTATTCTGGTTGAATCTGATCCTTTCCATGGTTATGAAACTAAAACTGTTGTGGTACATCTTACTAAGTTGAATGACATAGCCACCCTTTTTGCTCATGATGAGAAAATTCGCTATTACTATATTCACAAATTATTTCCGTTCTCATTAAAGGGTGATGCTAGAGCCTGGTACAATACTCTTGCTCCTGGTTGTGTGCTTAGTCCCCAGGACATGATTTATTACTTCTCTGAAAAATATTTCCCTACTCATAAGAAACAAGCTGCCTTGCAGGAAATATTTAACTTTGTGCAAATTGAAGAAGAGAGTCTCCCACAAGCTTGGGGGAGGCTTCTCCGTTTGCTTAATGCTTTGCCTGATCATCCTCTTAAGAAAAATGAAATACTTGATATCTTCTATAATGGACTAACCGATGCTTCTAGGGATTTCCTAGATAGTTATGCTGGTTGTGTTTTCAGGGAACGAACTATTGGGCAAGTTGAAGAACTATTGAATAACATATTGAAAAATTATGATGATTGGACTCTTCTTGAACCACCGCTTAAACCCACTCCAAAGAAGAGGGGTATTTTATATCTCAGTCCTGAAGATATGCAAGAGGCAAAGAAATCTATGAAGGAAAAAGGTATTAAAGCCGAGGATGTGTCAAAAATTTACCTCCTATTGAAGAAATACATGGGCTTGATACACCACCACCACCTAAGGTGCTAGAGGTAAATTCTCTAATGAAATTCAATGATAATGATAATCCTCACAATATGCACCCTAGCCAATGCCTTTATGAGTTTGAAAACTACATTAGAAAGCAAGATCACTTCAATGCAAATGTTATGAAATAGTTGAAATATAATTCTGATATGATTGCTCGCTTGAGTGACTTGTTATTTAGAATCTCAAATGATGTTAGAGGTGTAGGGAAGCATGCTTCTATGGTTCAAACTCAGTTAGAACAAGTTGCTAAATCTCAAAGAGAATTGTTAGATGAAATGAACAATAATATCAATGATCATGCTGTTAGAGTAATGATTAGAGGAGGTAGAATGACTTAGGAACCACTTTATCCTGAGGGACACCCAAAAAAATTGAACAAGACTCTCAAAGAGTTGACACCGATGCACGTAGTCCTTCTAAAAAGAAAAAGAAGAAGAAAAATGATAGGACTTTGCATGCCTCTAGTGAACCTGAAGTAGAAAAACCTCCTGATAATGATAATGAAGTTTCTATCTCTGATGCTGAAACTCAATCTGGTAGTGAACACTCACCTTCTGATAATGAAAAAGATAATGATGAGGTTCATGAAGACACTCAAACAAATAATAAAGAACCAGACAATGATGTTGAGATAGAACCAGCAGTTGATCTTGATAACCCACAACCTAAGAATAAAAGATATGATAAAAGAGACTTCGTTGCTAGAAAACATGGAAAGGAAAGAGAACCATGGGTTCAAAAACCTATGCCCTTTCCACCTAAGTCAACTAAAAAGAAAGATGATGAAGAATTTGAACGCTTTGCTAAAATGATTAGGCCAGTCTTTTTGCGTACTCGCTTGACTGATATCTTAAAAATGCCTCCTTATGCAAAGTACATGAAAGACATCATCACCAATAAGAGAAAAATACCGGAAGATGAAATCTCCACTATGCTTGCTAATTATACCTTTAAAGATGGAGTACCTAAAAAACTTGGAGATCCGGGAATACCAACTATACCTTGCTCCATCAAAAGAAATTATATGAAAACTGCTTTGTGTGATTTAGGAGCTGGTGTTAGTGTTATGCCTTTCTCTTTATATAAAAGACTTGACTTGAATAAACTCACACCTACAGGAATATCTTTGCAAATGGCTGACAAATCAACTGCCATACCTATCGGTATTTGTGAGGATGTGCCCGTTGTTGTTGCTAATGTTACTATTTTGACTGACTTTGTTATACTTGAGAAGCCCGAGGATGACAACATGTCGATTATCCTTGGTAGACCCTTTTTGAATTCTGCAGGGGCTATTATTGATTGCAATAAAAGCAAGGTCACTTTTCATATCAATGGTAATGAGCATACGGTGCACTTTCCGAAGAAACAATTCCAAGTGAATGGTATTAATGTTATTGAAAAATCTCCGACAATCACTATTGGAAGTTTTCAACTACCTCTATCTACTGTCAAAAAGAAATATGAAATGCTTATTGTTGGGGAAATTCATATCCCTGTTGAGGTAACCTAGTGATTTACGAAAGTTCTTCGGTTTCATGCTAATCGAAAGTGGTTGTTAATAAGACTTGATCAACCTTATTAATGGTTCATTTTTGAGAGGTATGAAGTTGATGAATTTAGTGAGCACTACCTTCTGTCCCTACCTTTAGTTTTCTGTTTTTATTAGTTAAATAAAATAAAATGCCATGTTTTGTCTGTTTTCTGAGTTTTCCGTGCAATAAAAAAAATGACCCAAAAATAAAAGTTCTCAGAATGCTCTGAAAATTTAATACAATTTTTTTCTAAATATTTAAGAATTTCTGGTGCAAATAATATCAGTTTTTTTTCTAAATATTTAAGAATTTAGCTTGTGATTTACGTGGCCATGTTAACGTGGTTGTGTAAAAAAAATGTCACTTCCTGCTCGTGATTTGCGTAATATAATTATGAGAACTTTGCTAACTACTAAAATAAAGGGGAATTTGTGCATGTTATTTAAGTAAATTAAGGTGATTGTTTATCATACGGGTAAGGTTGGACGAAGGGTGGTAGGAACAAATGCTCCACCTAGAGCATGTGTGTGTGAGATGGAGTCTTAATGTGTGTGTGTGTGTGAAGCGGAGTCTTCGGTGGTGAAAGTAATTTAAGTGTGTGTGGCTTCATCGTAGAGAGGTGATGTGTATGGCAGAGGCCACCAACGAGGGGGGTGCGAGAGAGAAGAGGCCTGTAAAGAGGGAAGAGAAGGCGTGTGCATGTGAGAGGAGTCGACATCGAGATAATGTGTTTGTTTGAGAGACACCGAGGAAGACTACTATATATCGATGGTGCATGTAGGTGGGAATTAAACGAAGGGATGGTCTTATTGGTTTCGGGGATATAGGGGAAGAGTGAGAGAGGGGGGTAGCTAGAAGGAGATTGTTAAGTGTGAGTGTGTGTTTTAGAGAAGAGACCCATCCAGGCGGAAGTCATGTGCACACAAGAAGAGAACGATTCGATGTGGGGTTAGGGCTGAGGGTAATTAACTACGTATGGAGACATAGGAGACCTTGAACGTGCATGTGCGAGAGTTATACATGTATACGTGGGATGTGTGTGTGTGTGCACGCGCGCATGATCGAGATAAAAGAAAGAAGACATAAGTCATAAGATCAACAACATGGGAGAGACGGATCGGTATGACAATATGCATGCATGTGAGAGTGGAGGGAAGAAGGCCCGATAATTGAGCATGTGTTTTTGTCTTTAAGATATAGTGGCGTGGGCTGGAGCATGCATCTATGGCGAGCAGAGAGAGCGAGACACAATGATTGTGCAAAAGAGATCAACCTATAGATGCATGTATAGAGAGACAGATATAGTGTGCGTGATAGGAAGCAAGAGTGAGTGCGAGAAAGAAAGGTTGATGGAGAAACTGCAGATATATAGAGAGATAGAGATGCTAGCTAGAGGGACATCGGCTAGTTTGTGTGTTAGAGATGACCGCCGAGTGGTTCAGAGGGGTGAAGTTATGTGTGTGTGAGAGAAAGATAAAAAGAGGGCGCATGACTGCATGTAGAGAGAAACATATATAGTGTGCGTGATAGGAAGCAAGAGTGAGGGCGAGAAAGAAGGTTGATGGAGAAACAGATAAATAGAAAGATAAAGATGCTAGCTAGAGGGAGATCGGCTAGCTAGTGTGTGTGTGTTAGAGATAAGAGTCGAGTGGATCAGAAGGCTGAGTTATGTGTGTGGGTGTGAGAGAGATAGAGAGAGGGTGCATGTGAGTCACATACAAACAAATATCAGAGAGAAATGAGATCTCAGGAGACGGACTTTTGTGTTTGCGAGAGAGAAAGATATTTCACAAGGAGAGTGATAGCTAGAGAGACATATCAGGGAACGCGAGATATCTCTAGGGAGAGAGAGTGTGTGTGGGTGACATACAAGGGAATGGTGGAGAGATATGAGACCCTGGGAGACAGAGTTTGTGTTTGTGTGTGAGAAAGAGATATTTAAGAGGGAGAGTCATAGCTTCTCATACCTAAGGAGCGCAAGACATCTTTGTGTGAGAGGGGGTGTGCGAGTGGCACACAGGGGAATAGTAGAGAGAAATGAGACCCCGGGAGACGAAGTTTGTGTTTGTGTGAGAGAAAGAGATTTCACAGGGAGAATCACAGTTAGAGACACATAGCAGGGTGCGAGATATACTTAGAGAGAGATAGAGTGAAGGTCGAGGGAGAGAGTACCGTCAGTGTGTTACGAAGATAAAAGATCATTGTCGACATACAAGTAGCACGAGAGATACCCGAGAGACGATGAAGGCGTATAGGTCTAGAGAGATATACAAGCATGAGTGATAGCTATATGAGACGAATATCTGGATTAAAGGGGATTCAAATATTTAAACTAGAGATCACGACATCGATAATATCATAATGAAAATTTGTCTATCAAACATGCATATTCATTTGAATTTGGGGACACGTGTAATGTTATATAGTTTATCAATATTAGTGATCCATAGATTCTTTAATTAGAGACAATGCATGGTTTATATGCAATTAATGTCTAAACGGTATTGCACTATATGTTGCGTGTGTCAAACACATTATACGTGTTTGAGAAGTAAAAAAACACTGCATGAAACACACATTAATTGGAGACAGTTAGCGAGGAATGCATACATTGGATTTCAACATAAAGTGGTTTCAAATATTTGAAAATCCAAATCAAGATGGATCCAGCCTTATGAATCTGGGATCATGCCATTTGTAAACCATATTTATGTATAAAGGGTGTTGTGCTTTTGAAAGTATATATAAAAAATGATGTATATAGATTTGTATTCGAATACAAAATGGATCCTGCCCAAAAAAAATTACAAACTGGATTCGAATTGAGTTGGCACGATAAACGTGCACTCTTTCTCTGCAAAAAATTGAACGAAGCAGGGAAACTCGCAGTAACTGCCCGAAACCAAAATCTGTGAGATGGAAATTACTGCCTATCCCTGACACGCAAAGCCTATCGGCTCAATTTCTATAGGTTTCGATAGGGGTAGGCTTGTAATTTCACTCAAACGTGACATAACCGCCTCCGCCTCTCACCTCCCCGGATTCATACACGGTGGGCGCCAAAACACAGTTTCTCCTCGGCCGAAATCGCCTCTCACCTCCCTCCCCGATTCATACACCGTGGGCGCCAAAACAAACTCTCCTCAGCCAAAATCTCCGTCGGCAAATATTCGGTGTATGCGAGATTACCGTCCTATCCCGAACCGACTAATATTGCTGTGATGTAGGAAATTTTAAACGGGGGCTAAGTTTGTAAATTTCCTCGCATTTGAGACAAGCGCACCCTGAAGACATGGTTCCCCCTTCCTCTCTCCCTCCATTTCCCCATTCGTACTCCGTGGGCACCAAAACACCCTCTCCACCGCAGTCTCCTCCGTCCGCCACCCCATCCACCGCCGTCCTCCTCCACCATGCCGGAGCTGATACCCCGACGTCGTCGTCCATTACAAGAGATTGACCTCTCTCATCCACGGCTTCGGACCAGTATCCTTGCATCGCGTCCTCTTGCTTCATCCACGCCGTTGTCCACCTTTGAAAGATCGAGGATGTCGCCTAGAGGGGGGGGGGGGGGGGTGAATAGGCGCTTTAAAATAATTACGGTTAAGGCTTGAACAAATGCGGAATAAACCTAGCGGTTAATTTGACAAGCACAAAACCTACAACAACTAGGCTCACCTATGTGCACCAGCAACTTATGCTAAGCAAGATAGACAACTAAGTGATAGCAAGATATATGACAAGAAACAATATGGCTGTCACAAAGTAAAGTGCATAAGTAAAGGGCTTGGGTAAGAGATAACCGAGGCACGCGGAGACGATGATGTATCCCGAAGTTCACACCCTTGCGGATGCTAATCTCCGTTTGGAGCGGTGTGGAGGCACAATGCTCCCCAAGAAGCCACTAGGGCCACCGTAATCTCCTCACGCCCTCGCACAATGCAAGATGCCGTGATTCCACTAAGGGACCCTTGAGGGCGGTCACCGAACCCGTACAAATGGCAACCCTTGGGGGCGGTCACCGAACCCGTACACTTTGGCAACCCTTGGGGGCGGTCACCGGTACCCGTCAAATTGCTCGGGGCGATCTCCACAACCTAATTGGAGACCCCGATGCTTGCCCGGAGCTTTACACCACAATGATTGAGCTCCGAACAACACCAACCGTCTAGGGCGCCAAGGCACCCAAGAGGAACAAGCTCTAGGGTGCCCAAACACCCAAGAGTAATAAGCTTTTCAAACTTCACTTCCACGTATCACCGTGGAGAACTCAAACCGATGCACCAAATGCAATGGCAAGGGCACACGGAGTGCCCAAGTCCTTCTCTCCCAAATCCCACCAAAGCAACTAATGCTAGGGAGGAAAATGAGAGGAAGAATGAAAGAAGAACACGAAGAACTCCAAGATCTAGATCCAAGGGGTTCCCCTCACTTAGAGGAGAAAGTGATTGGTGGAAACGTGGATCTAGATCTCCTCTCTCTTTTCCCTCAAGAACTAGCAAGAATCATTGGAGGGATTGAGAGTTAGCAAGCTCGAAGAAGGTCAACAATGGGGGAAGAACACGAGCTAAAGAGATAAGGTCCATTGGGGAAGAAGACCCCCTTTTATAGGTGGGGAAAAAATCCAACCGTTATCCTCACAGCCCGCACAGAGTGGCACTACCGCTCCAAGGAGCGGTACTACCGCTAGGGCGGTAGTAGCCCTTTGAAAAACAACAGCGAGGAGGCAAAAGGCCAGTAGAACCGCCGGAGCGGTACTACCGCTAGTCCTCACGGTACTACCGCTAGGGATAGCAGTACTACCGCAAAGGGTAGCGGTACTACTGCTAGCGAGCGGTACTAAAAAAATACATCCGTGCCTACCACCGCTGGACCTAATACGAGATTTTGGTTCGGAGCAGTACTACCGCTGTAGTAGCCGCGGTAGTACTGCTCTGGAGCGGTAGTAAAAAATTACATCCGCTCCAATCCGCGGTAGTACCACTGCAGCCTTTTCAGAACACCAAAACTGCCACAACTTCTGCAAACGGACTCCGAATTCAACGAAACCAAGTTTGTTGGAAAGCTAACGACATGGGCTAACACAATCTTGGTAGAAATATCAATAAGAAGCAAATTAGAAAAGTCCCATGAGAAAATGGTGAGAACCCTTCCTCGAAAAAGACCGGTAAAACGTCCAACACTAAAAACGCGATAGAAGAAGCATATGAAATCCGTTTTTGATGCACTAGAGCTTGTCACGAAGATAACCACAAGATCTAAAACATCAAAATAAAATACAAATAAGAATCAAGAAAGATGATGCAAGGATGCAATGGTTTGAGCTCTCGACGA
This sequence comes from Thinopyrum elongatum, assembly GCA_011799875.1. NCBI lineage: Eukaryota > Viridiplantae > Streptophyta > Magnoliopsida > Poales > Poaceae > Thinopyrum > Thinopyrum elongatum. The sequence goes on from CM022302.1 coordinate 469,950,027, forward strand.
ACGATATGATCAAGCTACTCACTTGAGAGCCCCCCTTGATAGTATGGCTATCTATCCTATAACCCGGTCTCCAAACTATCACCATGAGACCGGTAAAATATAAAACCTATCAAGGGCAAACCTTTGCCTTGCACGAAGTCCACTTGAGCTAGATGATGACGATCTTGACTCCCTCAAGTTGGACCACCTTTCTTGATTGCGTTCGCTCGATGAAGACTAGTTGATTGCTCCCCCATACTCCAGTATGGGTGAGCCACTCTTTGGCACATTTTCACAAGTCCATTGTCACCACAATGAACGGTAAGCTTCAAGCATGTGATCTCTTCGTGATGATCCACTTGAACTTGCACACCGCAACCTAACCCCACAAAGAACTCTCACGAAGACCATGGGTTAGTACACAAAGCGTAATTGACAATGCTTACCATACCATGGGATCGCTTGGTCCCCCTTGGTACATCTTCTATGCTTTGTGTGTTGATCAACTTGATTCACTCTTTGACTTAGTCTTGATCAACCTCTCACATGACCAATCTTTAGGTAATTCCTTGAATAGCATCTTGGTCATCACAAACTCTCCTTGAAACCAACAAATGGACTCCAAGAAAAGCCTATGGACAAATCCTTCAAATATAACTCAAGGCAACCATTAGTCCATAGAGATTGTCATCAATTACCAAAACCAAACATGGGGGCACCGCATGTTCTTTCAACCTTGCCGAGGCCCCTCGTACGACCGTCTTGTCCATTGTGCTGGGATATTTCCCTCACCGCCACCGTCTGCCCTCCTAGATCTGCTTCCGCGCTACCGACAGCCATCGCTACCGCAGCACCCTCAACGCCTCAGCAGATGCTTACACGGCGCCACACCAGAGGCGGTACTCTTTCGTATCTGCTCAAGTTATTTATCTCAGCAAGAAAATAGATCGCCACTACTTTACTGTGATTTCTTGTCCATCACTTAGAATCTTACTTGTTAGTTGAAACCAAACATTGGTTGCGAAGTTGCCTTTGTCCGGTTTGCACCTTCAGATCTGCCATGGCACGCGCACCACTATACTCGCAATGCTTATGGTTTTCCCCATTTATATTCCACATTAGCTTAAATGACAGTCGACTGAATTTCAAATTGGGGTCAGTCCATTTTTGGGAGTTCGCCGGAGGGCTACCCCATTATCTATCTTAGGGTTTTGGGTGGGGACCATGGTTGTGGGGGGCTGTTGTCGGGCTATGGTGGGGCCTCGCCGGAGGCAAAACTCGACGCGGGTGGGGGGTGGGGTTAGCTAGAGGGATGGCCGGGGGCGGCGGAAGACCAGAGGTGGTGGGCGGTTCAGGGGAGGGCGGGGGCCGGTGGTTCGGCCGGCAGCCCGTGCGGTGGTCTTTAGGGGAAGAATAAGAGGCGAGGAAGAAGAAGGGTTAGGAGACGTAGGATCTTCATCCAACTGCCTGAAATGGTCGACTGACCCAAATGAGGAAAGTCAGGCGACTTGCATGTAGACATTCCCATATATTCAGTACCATTATCGTAGGTGCTTCGAGACGTACGTGCAGGTAGTGCTCCTCAACCCATCAAGCTAAACAACATGCCACTCATAATTCCAAACTTACTTTCTCAAATACGAATCTGATATGATGCTGACATGTACTAAAACAGAGAATGTTTAATTGGTCAGCTAATGTTCCTACTTTACTTTCGAAAAGCACATGCGCCACATATCGAGGGACAAGAGGGAGTTGCATTCTTAATGCACTCTGGTTCATCATGTGTGGCCAACCAACATTTTATTATCCAAAATCTGCTTGCTCTTCTTTAGCATGCTCCTCTTCTATTCTTCTTTTGTAAGTACTCTCTCCGTACCTAAATATAAGTCTTTTTAGAGATTCCTCCATGGACTACATACGGAGCAAAATGAGTGAATCTAAACTCTAAAATGTATCTATATACATCCGTATGTGATCCATAGTGGAATCTCTACAAAGGCTTGTATTTAGGAACAGAGGGAGTATAATAGTTGAACAGTATGTTCTTTGTAATGAAGAGGAGCAGGGACATTTGCAGTGTACATGTCTATTCGGTCGCTTGTCATGGACGCTTTCAACTCTTCGTGTTGGTCTTCATGTCGATTGTCATGGACGCTTTCAACTCTTCATATTCGGTCGTATGTGTCGCCTTTGAGAGTTAGACTGATAGTAACAGTACTGCGCCTTCAGTTGTAGAGAGCTGGTATCCGAAGCCTTTCTAGCCGTACCGGCAATACTAGCACATATATTCCAGCAAGTTCCACTTTCCTGATTTTACTCCTGATGCTTAGGGTTTTCCCATTATATCTACACTATGATCTGCGTAGGTGCTTTGTGTCCTACTAGCAGCTGTCCACCCTTTAAAGCTAAATAACAGACCAATCATACGTCCTAAGGTTCTTCAAATATGAATGTGATATGATACTGACATTAGCTAACAGACACACATTTAAGTGGTTAGCTAATGCTCCCACTTGAGTTTCCAAATGCATGTGGCCACATATAGAGAGACATCATGGAATGGCATTTCTTTGGGCGCTCTGATTCATCATGGGTGGGCAACCAACATTGTATCGAAAGAAGGGGAATCTCAATAATATGCTTCCCCTTCTATTCTTTAACATGTTCCTCTTTTGTTCTTCTTTAGTAAGTACAGTATGTTCCTTGTCAGGAAGGGGAGCAGGGACATCTGCAGTCGACAGCTCTATTGGGCCAGTTCTGCTACATGATTTCGCACTTCGAGTTGGTCTGCCATAATATCCCAGAAATGTTGGGAGCCGTGCGGTCTTTGATAGACTAGACTGATAGTAATAGCTGTGCACCTTCAGATGAATAGAGCTGGCCTATAGGTGATCGATAGGCTGCATATTAGTAGCGGCAAAACCCTGTATTTTCCAGCCAGTTCCGCTTTCCCGATTTATTTATGGTGGTTATGGTGTACCCCTATTATCTACACTATGATCTGCCTAGTGGCTGTGCGCTCTCGTTATCATGGTTTGGCAATAAACTTTCTGTACGGTATATTATGAACCTATCATCTGCCAACTATCCTTACATCTGGAGCTCCCAGCAGGGAGCCTATTTTTGTGTGTAGTTGTGCCAGATTATATTAATCTACTCACCATATTACAACACACATGGGCTCTCTCATCAGAATCCAGTGATAGCACACAAGGGTTTACAGGGAGCCCCTATTATATTACAATATCCTCTGCATTACAAAGATAATCTCACTACTATTTATGTTTTCATGCTTTTCAGATATTGTACGTAATCACAATGAATATAAGAATGCGCACATCAGAAGAATATTGCGGAACAATTCAATGGGTAACAAACTTGGCATCAAGGGATTGAGGTCCATTGTGGATGCAATGAAACCCACATGCTCCCGACGTATAGGTTCATATTCAGAATATGATCCTAATGTCTATTCTGAGTTCAAGGAGTCAAAGGCAGATGGCCTATCCTGTTCACCCAATAAGGTGCCTGTTCTAATTTGGCAAGGTTTTATTGGTTGCACATATCTTGCATAAGGTGTCTTGCATTTCTTTTGCTTCGTTGCACCGCCATCTGCTTAGTTTACTCATGATATATGTGAAGATGCCATCCCCATCCATTATCAATACCTATTCCATTTGTCATCATACCATGTTTTTCCATTCAAATACTGTTCTTGTGTTTCAGACATCCAAAAGGAAGAGGGTGATTGCAGAACCTGAAGGAGTACAAGCAAAGTCCTTGAAAAAGGTGGTGCTACCGGAGAAATCAGATAGCACCCCACGTATATTGGCGATAGAACCAGCGCCCCAAAACCTAGGATATCGCAACTATGCTGGTCGCTGCTTTGCTCTTGTGAGTACCTATTGTCCTATCGCTGTACTTACATTCATACCTGGTGGATTATGTGACATCATTGTGCATTATAGCTTGCTTATCCACTGTTCGCTCCAAATTCTTAGATCTATATTAATGCTTATATTCATGTAGAATAAACCCAATGCTTATGAAGAAATTTAGTTCTGCATTATTCTTGTAAGTATCTGTTGTCCTTCATCACTGTACTTATATTGTCAGCTAGTTCTTCATGTACACTTTGCAACTTATTTTCCCTTGCCCTCCATTTTCTACACATCAGATCTACATTTACTCTTGCAAAAATATTGAATAAAACCAATGTTACTGAATAAGTTTAGCTCTGCACTGCTCTTGTCAGTGCCTTTTGCCTGTATGCTGTATTTACATTTGTACTCTGCATCTTAGGTTAAATAATCGCCATTTGTTCCTATATTTTCACATATATATTTGCTCTTAACAAAATGTAGAATAAAGGCAATGCTCTTGAAGAAGAGTGTGCGGTCAACTTCTTGAATTGTCCCCTCATCGATATGGACAAGGGCTTTATAGAGCCGGTCTTCACTCCTAATGTAAGTTTGTCCTCCTTGAGCCTTCAAACTTTGTTGTGTATATTTGGATAGCTATGAGTGCAAATGCTGTTTATTTTTGCCGTCTGCATCAAATTGCTTGTTCAAAGTTTATAACGAAGAAGTACATAAACATAAGTTTGTCGTTCTCAATTCCAGTCTTTAGTTGTACAACCTAGTTCCTTATTCATACCATGTAAATTAAACTAAACATAGAAATTTATCTTCTTTAGCACTGTGTGTATGCTTGTGTTCTTGATCTATAATCCAGTGGTGTGGTGAAACTACCAACTCCAGCACAATGTCATATCCTGCTATGTCTCAACTATGAACAATGCCATATTATATTAATGTTATTTAAATCATGTCTCTTTATTTACCAATATGAAATGGTATAAATTGACAGTACACTCACCATTCATGCTTATACGTTGTTTAGCACTACATGTATGCTTGTGTTCTTGATCTGTAATCTAGTGGTATGGTGAAGCTGGCCGCTCCTGCACAATGCCATTTCCTGCCGTCTTAACTATGAACAATGCCTATTATGTTAATGCTATTTTAAACAGTGTCTCTTTATTTCTGACAAAGAAATGAGATGAATTGACAGCGCTGATGCTTATATGTGTAAAACCTGTTATCTACCTACTTGTTTCTCTTTCAGGGTGACATCACTGATGCTAGGAAGAATTGCCACAATGATAGTGAGACAAACCCATTGTTTGTCACTCTAACATATATTCCAGAGAAGAAGGCAACACATCTTGAGGGTAGGGATACAACCACAAAGTCATGTCTTGATGTAGTGTCGAACTTACTCAGTGACACAAGCTTGATGAAGTCGCTGCCTGAATCTGTTTGACTTCTTCAGTCTGAAATTCAAGCAGAAAGACATGCTTCCGCTCAAATCCGACTGGAACTCCAATCTCTATGCAAGATTAACCATAAGTACAGGATGTCTATTGATGCTATGCAGCTTAAGTTGGTGGCTATAAGCGTCAAACAAGCGCAGTCTCATTAGGTTGCTAAGCTGCTTGCGCTGCAGCTCCTGGGCCGGGCTAACCTTTCTTGAACTGTGTTGAAGTGCTGTTGATTCTGTCTATTATTTTGTCGGCCTGTTTACTTCCACTGGTGGCGACCTGCCCAGTTTATGGAATCTGCTGTCCGGTTGCCCTTTATTATCACTAGCGGTGAACTTTGATGCCCAGGGGATGTAATATGCTGTAATTTCTTTGTTGTATAGTCTAGGTTTATTCTTCGTCACGATGCTATAATTTATTTGCTGTTTATGCTGTCGTCGCTCTGAGAAAAGGTCGTAATCTTCGATCGAAGCGCAATGAGCCAATAGGTTAGGTTTATAAAATAATAATTTTGGTACTAAAACTGGTCGGTCGCCAATCGCTAGTACGGGTCGAACTGTGGGCCTACAATCATCTTGGGCCATTAGTTAGGTCTAGTCTTAATCTGGCCCACTATTAGTTTTAGGCCTTTAAAAGGCCGAGTAAACCGCTTGCCTTAATTGGGCTGGAAAATTAAATAGGCTTTTAACAGGTTGAGAACTAGATTGAGCCTTAATTGTGGCGAACAATTCACGGGCCGATAGCATGCTGTAATATACATTAGCCCATTATTGGCCCATTTGTGTGATGGGCCATTAACAGGCTGAAATGTTTTTGGGCCTTGGCTGACCCAATTACATGACAGGCGGGAAGCATGCCGGATGTATAACGGGCCAAAATTAGGCCCAACACTCTCAAGGGCCTTTAACGGGCCAATAGGCAGTATGGGCTAGAATGTATCCACGAAGACTACGGGCTGTTAAGAGGCCGAAAGTAACTACGGACCAGAAATAGGCCCAGGTGTAACTCGGGCCTTTAAATGGCCGAAAGTGAAACCGGGCCGAAAGAGGCCCATATATAGACAGGGCCACTGACAAGCCGAAACTAATATCGGGCTGGACTGTTAAACGGGCCATTAAGAGGCCGAAGAGCAAATCAGGCCCCCAATGGTCCCGATGGCACAGTAGATGTTAAAGGGCCGTATCTGTTATGGGCCGTAATTTGGCCCAAGAAATGAAAGGCAGTTAACGGGCCGGATCAGGTATGGACCGTAATTTGGCCCAAACTATTGCAGGCTGTTAACGGGCCGGATCTGATATGGGCCGTAAACTGGCCCAGAATATTGCAGTCCTTTAACGGCCCGTATCTGATGTGGGCCATAATTTGGTCCAGAAAATGTTAGCTGTTAACAGGCCGGCCCATTAGATCTGACGAAATCTTATGGGCCTATTCCTGGGCCGGCTTTTAAACCTATATGGGCCTCTATTGGGCTATCCCACGTGTCAACATTTCATTGGCGATTCTTGTCCAATGGACGGTTGACATCTATCCCAACGCTGAGCTGACACGTGGATCATCAGTGAATGAGAATTTTACACGTGGAAAATCGCCATTGGTCCGGGCTGTTAACGGGTTATCGGATCCAAACCGGAACCCGATAGCTTAACGGCGACCCGTTATGGTGGATGCCACGTGTCGGTTACCCTTGACGAAAGCACTTCCATGGCGCGGCATTTATCGTCATGGAAGTGGACACTTTCGTGATGATAATTGTGGTAATGTCATGGAACACTTCTACGACAGCACATGTATGAGTATCTTGATTCTATCATAAAATCGTCATGGATGTACATGCATGACAGAAAACATGACCTACTGTGACAAACACGTATCATCACGGAAGTGTATTTTTTTGTAGTGGGTTGAAATTACCTCTATAAGCGTTATTACCAAAATTGTTCCTACCAACAAAATTCACATCCATAGATTCATTATTGTTCTCAATCAAAGTAGACAATGGCATATCATTAGGATCAATAGGAGCACTCTTACTAGCAAACAATTTCATAAGTTCATCCATCTTTCCACTCAAAGTATTAATTTCTTCAACCGCATGCACTTTTTTACTAGTGGAAGATCTTTCGGTATGCCACTGAGAGTAATTAGCCATAATATTATCTAGGAGTTTAGTAGCTTCTCCTAATGTAATTTCCATAAAAGTATCTCCCGCGGCAGAATCTAAAAGATTTGTAGATGCAAAATTCAATCCGGCATAAATTTTTTGTATGATCATCCATAAACTTAAACCATGAGTAGGACAATTTCTTATCATCAATTTCATCCTCTCCCAAGATTGTGTAACATGTTCATGATCAAGTTGCTTAAAATTCACTATATCGTTCCTAAGGGAGATGATCTTAGCGGGAGGAAAGTACTTGGAAATAAAAGCATCTTTACACTTACTCCATGAATCAAATACTATTTTTAGGCAAGGATGAAAACCAAGTTTTAGCACTATCTCGTAGAGAGAACTAAAATAGCTTCAATTTAACAATATCATTATCCACATCCTTTTTCTTTTGCATATCACACAACTCAACGGAAGTATTTAGATGGGATGCGACATCTTCACTAGGAAGGCCAGAAAATTGATCTTTCATAACAAGATTCAACAAAGCGGCATTAATTTCATAAGATTCCGCACTAGTGGCGGGAGCAATCGGAGTACTAATAAAATCATTATTATTACTATTGGAAAAGTCACACAATTTGGTATTTTCTTGAGACATCATGACAAGGCAACGGATCTAACACACGAGCAAACAAAAAGCAAATGAAAAAGACGAACAAAAGAAGGGCGAATAAAATGACAAATCTTTTTGTGTTTTTCTGAAATCGTTTTAGAAGTGGGGGAGAGGAAAATGAGAGGCAAATGGCAAATAATGTAATGCAAGAGATGGGAGTTTATGGTGGGTACTTGGTAGACTTGATGCAGAACTTCCCCGGCAACGGCGCCAGAAATTGTTCCTGGTACTTCTTCAGCTTGCGTTGGTTTTTCCCTTGAAAAGGAAAGGGTGATGCAGCAAAGTAGAGATAAGTATTTCCCTCAGTTTGAGAACCAAGGTATCAATCCAGTAGGAGGTACACGCAAGTCTCCAATCTATGCACCTACACAAACAATCAAATACTTGCACCCAACGCGATAAAGGGGTTGTCAATCCCTTCACGGTCACTTGCAAGGATGAGATCTGATAGAGATAGATATAAAAGATTACTAAAACATAAAACAAAATAAAAGTAAATAAATTGCAGCAAGGTATTTTTGGGTTTTTGGTTTATAGATCTTAAAATATATGATGGAAAATAGACCCCGGGGCCATAGGTTTCACTAGAGGCTTCTCTCTTGAAAGAAAATAGTACGGTGGGTGAACAAATTACTGTCGAGCAATTAATAGAAAAGCGCAAAGTTATGATGATATCCAAGGCAATGATTATGAATATATGCATCACGTCCGTGTCAAGTAGACCGACTCCTACCTGCATCTACTACTATTACTCGACAAATCGACCGCTATCTAACATGCATCTAGAGTATTAAGTTCATAAGAATGGAGTAACGCCTTAAGTAAGATGACATGATGTAGAGGGATAAACTCAAGCAATATGATGAAAACCCCATCTTTTTACCCTTGATGGCAACAATACAATACATGCCTCGCTACCCCTACTTTGTCACTGGGTGAGGACACCGCAAGATTGAACCCAAAACTAAGCACCTCTCCCATTGCAAGAAGAACCAATCTAGTTGGCCAAACCAAACCGATAATTTGAAGAGAAATACAAAGATATCAAATCATGCATATAAGAATTCAGAGACGATTCAAATAATATTTGTAGATAATCTGATCATAAATCCACAATTCATTGGATCTCGACAAACACACCGCAAAAGAATATTACATCGGATAGAACTCCAAGAACGTCGAGGAGAACTTTGTATTGAAGATCAAAGAGAGAGAAGAATCCATCTTGCTACTAGGTATGGACCAGTCGGTCTGTGGTAAACTACTCACGCTTCATCGGAAGGGCATTAGAGTTGATGTAGATGTCCTCCGTGATCGAATCCCCCTCCGGCAGGGTAACGAAAAAGGCCCCAAGATGGGATCTCACGGGCACAGAAGGTTACAGCGGCGGAAAAGTATTTTGGTGGATGCTTCTGTTTGTTTGGGAATATTTGGGAATTTATAGCGAAAGAATTAGGGTTGGAGGAGTCCCGTGGGGCCCACAAGCCAGGGGCGCGCCCTGAGGGCTTGTGGAGCCCTCGGGACTCTTCTGGCCCCTCTCCAAGTCTGCTGGGTGTCTTCTGGTCCAAGAAAAATCATCGCGAAAGTTTTATTCCGTTTGGACTCCGTTTGATATTCCTTTTCTGTAAAACTCAAAAACAAGGAAAAAAACAGAAACTGGCACTGGGCTCTAGGTTAATAACTTAGTCCCAAAAATAATGTAAAATAGCATCTTAATGCATATAAAACATCCAAAATAGATAATATAATAGCATGGAACAATAAAAAATTATAGATATGTTGGAGACGTATCAAAGGGCTACAAAACTCCTATGCCCACGAATGGTAAGCTGGATGCAGATGTGTATGGTAAGGATTACGATCAGAAGGCTTATCGTTCTATGATTGGTTCTCTTCTTTATCTATGTGCATCCAGACCTGACATCATGTTGAGTGTTTGCATGTGTGCCCGCTATCAAGCTGCACTGAAAGAATCGCATCACCAAGCGGTCAAGCGCATTCTGAGATATTTGGCTCACACCCCCACCTTAGGTTTATGGTATCCTAAGGGAGCACAGTTTGATCTCGTTGGATATTCAGACTCAGATTGGGCTGGTGACTTGGTTGAGAGGAAATCTATTTCGGGGATATGTCATTTCCTCGGTAGATCATTGGTATGTTGATCATCAAGGAAGCAGAATTGTGTATCTCTTTCCACGGCTAAGGCCGAATATATTGCTGCTGGCGCTTGTTGCACTCAATTATTGTGGATGAAGTAGACTCTGAAGGATTACAGCATCAAGGTCAAGCATATTCCCTTATATTGTGAGAATGAGAGTGCCATCAAAATTGCACATAATCCTGTGCAGTATTCTCGCATGAAGCATATTGCCATCAGACACCATTTCATTCGCGATCATGTTGCTCGAGAGGATATTGTCATCAATCATGTCAAGACCGAAGACAATCTCGCTGACATTTTCACCAAGCCTCTCGATGAGAAAAGATTCTATGCTTTACGGTGTGAGCTAAATATCCTAGACTTCGCAAACATGCAGTAAGCCCGTGCTAACACTTCCACATCTTTGAAGGAATGGGTGCATAACACTCGAAGAGTTTGAAAATTTCGACAAAGTGAAAATTTCTTTCTGAGAGTGAATACATTAACAAAGAACTAGACTAACCGGGTGCCATGATAATTGTGCGACGCTCGGGGTCATACAGTTCTTATACGGTGGGTCACGCCACCACAATTTTTCTTTCTTTCGTTGAGTTTCTCTTCTTTCGAAGGATTTTGTGTTTGTCCGAATGCATTTCTCTCATAGCTATTTGCTCGGTTGTTTGTGTTTTGTTCTCTGAGTGAAATGCCTAGGACCTTGTTTTCCCTCTGCTCTATCTTTTCTAGTCTATGCTGTTCCATTACAAATGCTCAAATTTATCTGGAACGAAGCTTTATCTGGTGTCCTTGACCATGATTAAGATTCGGTCCGAACATTAATCTATTTTGGCGAAAGTTGCCCAAAATTTGGGGTTTCCCGCCCAAGTCAGGACCACGATCTTTTATGACGGTTGCCACGTGCAATACATCAACTGCCACTCCATCTTGTCCATTGAATCGCAATAGTCTCTAAATATAGGCCGTTTGATCAAAATTCACTGTGTGCGGTTAATTCCTTTTGCATATAAAAACAGCACACCCCTTCTTTCTTCCACTTCACTTCTCTTTCTCCTCGCCTCCACTCCGACGAAACCCTCGCCGTAGTGCTCCACCATGAGCTCGATGCCGACGACCTCTTCGCCGCTTCACTGCCGGAAAGTGGTCACCGGAGTCTTCCCTCGCCGCTGCGGGACATCATCTTCCCCGCTGATACGTCTTCAACGTATCTATAATTTTTGATTGTTCCATGCTATTATATTATCAGTTTTTGATGTTTTATATGCATTAATATGCTATTTATATTATTTTTGGGACTAACCTATTAACCTAGAGCCCAGTGCCAGTTTATGTTTTTTTCGTTGTTTTTGAGTTTCACAGAAAAGGAATACCAAACGGAATAAAACTTTCACGATGATTTTTCTTGGACCAGAAGGAAACCAGGAGACTTGGAGATGAAGTCAGAGGAGCCACGAGGCGGCCACAAGGACGGAGGGCGCGCCCAGGGGGGTAGGGCATGCCCCCCACCCTTGTGGGCCCCTCGTGCACCTCCTGACCTAATTATTTCGCCTATATATACCCATATATCCCCAAACCAATAGGGGCATCCACGAAAAGACTTTTCCACCGCCGCAACCTTCTGTACCCGTGAGATCCCATCTAGGGACCTTTTCCAGCACCCTGCTGGAGGGGGATTCTATCACGGAGGGCTTCTACATCAACACCATTGCCCTTCCGATGAAGTGTGAGTAGTTTACCACAGACCTACGGGTCCATAGCTAGTAGCTAGATGGCTTCTTCTCTCTCTTTGATTCTCAATACCATGTTCTCCTCGATGTTCTAGGAGACCTATTCGATGTAATACTTTTTTGCGGTGTGTTTGCCGAGATCCGATGAATTGTGGATTTATGATCAGCTTATCTATGAATATTATTTGAATCTTCTCTGAATTCTTATATGCATGATTTGATATCTTTGTAATTCTCTTCGAACTATCGGTTTGGTTTGGCCAACTAGATTGGTTTTTCTTGCAATGGGAGAAGTGCTTAGCTTTGGGTTCAATCTTGCGGTGTCCTTTCCCAGTGACAGTAGGGGCAGCAAGGCACGTATTGTATTGTTGCCATCGAGGATAAAAAGATGGGGTTTTCATCATATTGCTTGAGTTAATTCTTCTACATCATGTCATCTTACTTAATGGATTACTCCGTTCTTTATGAACTTAATACTCTAGATGCATGCTGGATAGCGGTCGATGTGTGGAGTAATAGTAGTAGATGCAGAATCATTTCGGTCTACTTGACATGGACATGATGCCTATATTCATGATCATTGCCTTAGATATCGTCATAACTTTGCACTTTTCTATCAATTGCTCAGCAATAATTTGTTCACCCACCGTATTATTTTCTATCTTGAGAGAAGCCTCTAGTGAAACCTATGGCCCCTGGGTCTATTTTCCATCATATAATCTTCTACTTTTTATCATACAAGTTTCCGATCTACTATTTTGTAATCTTTTACTTTCCGATCTATAAAACAAAAATACCAAAAATATTTACTTTATCGTTTATCTATCTCTATCAGATCTCACTTTTGCAAATAACCGTGAAGGGATTAACAACCCCTTTATCGCGGTGGGTGCAAGTTGTTTGATTATTTGTGCATGTATTCGGTGATTTGTGCGTTGTCCCCTACTGGATTGATACCTTGGTTCTTAAACTGAGGGAAATACTTATCTCTACTTTGCTGCATCACCCTTTCCTCTTCAAGGGAAAAACCAACGCAAGCTCAAGAAGTAGCAGGAAGAATTTCTGGCGCCGTTGCCGGGGAGATCTATGACAAGTCAAGACATACCAAGTACCCATCATAAACTCTCATCTCTTGCATTACATTATTCGCCATTTGCCTCTCGTTTTCCTCTCCCCCACTTCTAAAACGATTTTCGAAAAGATTTGCCTTTTTCTTCGCCCCTCTCTCTGCCTTTTCTTCGCCCTTCTTTCGTTCGTCTTCTTCATTCGTTTTCGGTTTGCTCGTTTGCTTTTTGTGTGCTCGTGTGTTGGATTGCTTGCCTGTCTGTATGGCTCAACCAAAGAACGTTGATCCTCACTCTAGGAGGATGGAAGAAATTGAAAATAGTGTAAGGAGCTTCATGTCTTTACATTTTGAGCATAATAGTTTCTTTAGAAACAAGCTTAAAGAGCAAAAAAAAATTATGGAGTACATGAATAAAGAGCTCGATGATATGTCTAAGGAATTTTATGGTTTGAAATCTCAGTTTGCTCATCTTGAAAATTTAGTGGGTCAAATTTCTGATAAACAAGCTACCTTAGTAAACAAGATGGCCGCTAAACCAGAGGATTTAAATAATGATGAAGATCTTAAAGTGATTGATGTGCCTCCTATTGAATCTTTGTTTTCCAATATAAATCTTGATAAAGACGGGACTGGAGATGAGTCAACTTTAGTTAAAAGGCATCCCAATGATTCGGAGTTTTTAGATCTTGATGCAAAAATTGATAAAAGTGGGATTGGAGAGGTCAAAACTTTAAGTAGCAATGAACCCACTCTTTTGGATTTCAAGGAATTTAATTATGATAATTGTTCTTTAATAGATTGTATTTCCTTGTTGCAATCCATGTTGAATTCTCCTCATGCTTACAATCAAAACAAAGCTTTTACTAAACATATCGTTGATGCTATGATGCAATCTTTTGAAGAAAAGCTTGAATAGGAAGTTTCTATCCCTAGAAAACTTTATGATGAGTGGGAACCTACTATTAAGATTAAGATTAAAGATTATGAGTGTTATGCTTTGTGTGATTTGGGTGCTAGTGTTTCCACGGTTCCAAAAACTTTATGTGATGTGTTAGGTTTCCGTGAATTTGATGATTGTTCTTTAAATTTGCATCTCGCGGATTCCACTATTAAGAAACCTATGGGAAGGATTAATGATGTTCTTATTGTTGCAAATAGGAATTATGTGCCCGTAGATTTCATTGTTCTCGATATAGATTGCAATCCTACATGTCCTATTATTCTTGGTAGACCTTTCCTTAGAACGATTGGTACAATTATTGATATGAAAGAAGGAAACATTAGATTTCAATTTCCGTTAAGGAAGGGCATGGAACACTTTCCAAGGTCACAAAGACAAGCTGACAAATAGATCACAAATGGAAAAATCAATTCTGGCACTTCCTTCATGGAAGACCCAACAAATGTCAAGAAAGTTTCCAAACACTCAAAGACAAGCTGACATCTGCCCCAGTACTAGCTCCTCCAGATTCTCGCAAAGATTTTGTGATCTATTGTGACGCATCCCGTGAAGGATTAGGCTGTGTCCTAATGCAAGAGCGTAAAGTGATTGCTTATGGCTCTTGTCAGTTGCGCCCACATGAAGAGAATTATCCGGTACATGATCTAGAGCTAGCTGCTGTCATCTATGCATTGCAGTTGTGGCGACATTACCTTCTCGGTAATCGTTGCGAGATATACACGGATCATAAAAGTCTGAAGTACTTGTTCACTCAACCTTCTCTAAACCTCCGTCAGCAAAGATGGATGGAGGCCATTGCGGACTATGATTTGGGTACTTCCTATACCCCTGGCAAGGCAAACGTAATGGCTGATGCCTTAAGCCGCAAGTCCTATTGCGACAACCTCATGGTTAGGCGAGCTCAACTTCGTCTTTTTGAAGAACTGTGCAAGCTGAATCTGCGTATTGTTCCACAGGGTTCTCTTAATAACCTTCTGATACAACCAGATCTTGAGAAAGCTGTTAAGAATGCGCAAGCTAAAGATGCTGAAGTTGATCTGATGAAGGAAAATCTTCACCATGAAAAGTACAGGGATTTCTCGCTGTCTGAAGATGGAACCTTGTATTTCAGAAACCGCATTGTCGTACCTCGCTTCGAGCTTATGACCGACAAAGTTATGAAGGAGGCCCATGATACCCCGCTGTCTATTCATCCGGGTAGCACCAAGATGTATCGTGATCTCCGTCAAAGGTACTGGTGGTCTAAAATGAAGCAGGATATTGCTCGATATGTTGTTGAATGTGATGTGTGTCATCGCATTAAAGCAGAACATCAGAAGCCTGCTGGAATTCTGCAACCACTTCCTATTCCTCTATGGAAATGGGATAAGGTTCAGATGGATTTCATTACAAGACTTCCCAGGTCACAGAAGGGTCACGATGCTATTCTTGTCGTCGTCGACCAACTTTCCAAAGTTGCACACTTTCTGCCTGTCAAAGAGACGATCACTGCTAGTCAGTTAGCAGAATTATATATCTCCAGAATTGTTTCACTCCACGGTATTCCGAAGGAGATTAGTTCGGACCGTGGCGGCCTTTTCACTTCAAAGTTCTGGGAAAGTTTCCAAGAAGCTATGGGAACTCATATTACCTAGAGTTCAGCTTATCACCCCCAATCCCAAGGCCAAGTTGAACGAGTTAATCAAGTGCTTGAAGACATGCTTCGAGCTTGTGTTATTTCTTTCGGTAAGAAGTGGGAAGAATCTCTCCCGTATGCCGAGTTCTCTTATAACAACAGCTATCAAGCCAGCTTGAAAATGGCCCCCTTCGAAGTACTCTATGGACGTAAGTGTCGAACCCCTCTGAATTGGTCAGAAACTGGGGAACGACCACTCGTGGGACCGGACATTATTCAACACGCCGAAGAACAAGTCCGTATTGTCCGGGAAAATCTCAAGGCGGCTCAGGACCGCCAGAAGAGCAACTATGATCGCAAATGATGGGGTTTGACTTATCAACCTGGTGATCAAGCTTATCTACGTGTCACCCCTATGAAGGGCACTCACCGTTTTGGAATCAAGGGCAAGCTAGCTCCGCGCTACATTGGTCCTTTCCGCATTGTTGCTAAACGTGGTCAGTTGGCATATAAATTGGAGTTGCCACCGCAATTCTCTCATATCCACGATGTATTCCATGTGTCGCAACTTCATAAATGCATCAAGGAATCTCCGCACCGAGCAATGGATCACGAGGTGCTCGAATTGCAAGATGACCTATCTTATAAGGAGCATCCGATCCGCATTCTCGATGAAGCTGAATGTCGGACCCGTCAGAAGGTAACCAAGTTCCTCAAAGTGCAGTGGTCAAATCATACTGAACATGAAGCCACTTGGGAATGCGAGGATAATCTTCGTGCGGAATACCCCGAACTTTTTCCTTCTACCTCTTAATTCTCGGGACGAGAATTCTTGTTAGTGGAGGAGATTTGTAACACCCCATGTATTAAGCTACAGTGAACACCCTTTTGATTATGCCATGTCATCATGATCAACTTTGCTTAATCATCATTAGTATCATATCTCATTTCAAAAATTCAAATTCAAATGGAAATTAAACTGAAAGTGAAAATAAAAGTTGTTCAAATTTGAAAACTAAATTGTTCATAATATTGTAACTAATCCAGAGACCATTCTAAAATTATAACCAACAATTAATAAATTAATTAAGTGACTCTAATAGTAGCAAAGCAGGATTATTTAATACCTTTTCAATTAAATAGAATCCAAATAAAAAGATATGGACACCAAACCAATTTCCAGCAGTGACTAATTTTGCACTATTAATAGTTGGACCAGTCTCATATTTTGCAAAAGTCATTTGGTTTAAAAAGAAAATACAAAACAGGAAAGAAATAAAATAAATAACAGAAAAAGAAAAACAAACAAAAAATAAAATAAAATAAAAAGAAAAGAGAGCCCCCCCTTTTTCCCCCACTGGGCCTCGGCCCAGCTGGCCGAAACCAGTCAGGCCGGCCCACCTGGTGCCCTTGTATAACCCCCCCTCACCCCACAAACCCTAGCCCTCACCCATTCCCCCCCGTCTCCCTCTCTCTCCCTCGACGCCGCCCGCGCCTGGGCGCCCATCGCTGCCGCCTCGTCCACGCCGTCGGCGCCTCCCGCCGTCGCCTGTCGCCATCCCCGACCTCCTCCCCGGCTCGCTTCCTCGCGCCTCGCCGCCCCGTGCCCTGCAACGCGGGTGAGGAACCCGCTCGCGCTCGCCGCCTTTCCGCCCGCCTCTACTCGCCGCCGCCTGCCGCTTCCCTGCGCGCGCTAGCCCACGCGTGGCCTCGCCCGCGCACGCCCGCAGCCCCGCCGGCGCTCGCCCCCGCCCGCTGCCGCTCGCGCCGACCCGCGTCGGCCTTCTCTCGCCAGCCGCACCTCGCTTCGGCTGTTACCGCGTCGCCGCTCGCCGCTCGGCTGGCCACCGCGCCCGGCCGCCCTTGCCCTGCCCGCGCTCGCCACACGCCAGTGCTCGTCGCCACCTCGCCCCGGCTCGCAAACCGCCGCGCCCGCTTGGCCCTGTGCCCGCCCGCGTGCCCGCAGTGGCCTCTGGGCCACTGACGTATGGGCCCGGCCCCCCTGTGCCACTGACTAGCAGGCCCCACCCCCAGAACATTTTAAAATAAAAGACAAAAAAATGAATTAATAAAATAAATAATTAATTAACTAGCAGGCCCCTTTCGATCCTAGTGTTTTCTTTTGCCCCGCCTTTTAAGGGCCTTTCTGTTTCCCTTTTAATATCTGTACTCAGATATCTGATGCTTCCGCTGACGCTTGTATGCAAGCTTATGTATTCGAGCCCTCGAGGCCCCTGGCTTGTAACATAAAGCTTGTATGACTTTATTTATGTTTTAGAGCTGTGTTGTGATATCTTCCCGTGAGTCCTTAGGCTTGATCGTGTGCATTTGCGTGTATGATTAGTGCACGATCGAGCCGGGGGTGTCACATGTGACACCCGTCCGGACGCGTGTCGCATAGGCAGACAGGAGATGACCAAGACGGCACGGCCAGGCTTGCCGGGCCGCATCTGTGACGTGACGTTAAGCGGTGCATTTAATGCACTTTGTCCTAAGTACCAGAGTTAGGTATGATAGCACTGTGGCTATCTAATCACTGGATAATGACCGTTTTGCCATTGTGGTAACCCCTTGACCTATAAAAGGAGGGCCGTGGCTAATTTAGAAAGGATTCAGACCCCAGTACACACATACGCGCATAGCTGTTTTCATCCCAAGGTGATCTTGCCGGGCTAGAGCACTGCGTCTCCACCACGGTCCCCTCATCAATCCACCAAAGCAGGAGTAGGGTTTTATGCCTCGCGGCGGCCCGAACCTGGGTAAAAACTGCTCGTGTCATCGCTGTTGTGCTGCTCTACGCTCTCCGCTCTTTGTGCAATGTGCTCTTCCCCCTTGCCGAACCACAAGGGGCCGATGGCCCCATAGGTGGCCGTGCTCTACCACGACATCTTTGGCGCGCCAGGTAGGGGGAATCGCTTGCACGAACCCAAGGGTGTAAGCAGCGCGTCATCTTCATCATCATTTTCTTCACCAACGACTTCATCATCCATGGCGCCCAAGAAAAAGTCCGGTGCTGCAGCCCACCCGTCCACCTCAAAGGCCCCTTCGCATGCGGCCACTGATGTCGTGGGGGCTACGAAGGCACACGGGGACATGGGCACTGCGGGGGACGTGGCCGGCGCAGGCGGCGTCGTCGCCATTCCCCCTGCGGCCGAAACGGGAGCGGGAGACGCCGGAGAAGGACAGTGCCGACAGCATCCCAGCAGCCATGCTCCATATGATGCGGGTGGAGAGATTATTCCATCTCCACCTCTCTGCCCCACTGAGGAATGCAGCCACGGCGATGGCACTCGCTCTGGGGTGAACCGCAATCTTCTAGCCGCCCCCGCTGCGGGTGCGGCTACAGGGCACGCGCCACCCCCAGGACAAGCTAGCCGAGATGGTGCGCCGAATGGGGTCGCCAATCCCCAAGCGCATTCACCTCGTTGCCACACCACCCTGGCGACCGGCTCACGGCGACGAGAGCACGTCATTGTCACTACCGACACCGTTAGAAGTCAGGCGACGTCGCGATCTACGTCGTCGTCTATGCCGAGCATCGCTTCGGAAGCCATGGTGTGGGCCCAACTCCTATTGAGATTTCCGCCGACGGCCGATCAGATGGATGAGTGGAGAACCACCATTCAGAGCTTGATTGGTTTCGCTGAGGTGGGAGGATCACAGTGGGGAGGCCCGCCACGGCCTCCACAGGCGGCGACAACTGCCCAAGCCACTGGCCATACCGAAGGAGCCACCCCCATGGTGCAATCCCCTCTACGGCAGCTAGCGCAGGGGCCACAGCCAGAGCCATGCGGCCAGGAACCCGACGATGTATCGATGGCTTTGTCTGATCCCCGGGCATGTCGAGACCAGCGATGAGTCCTGGAAGACGGGCAGAGGGAGGACGCGTGCGTCACCATCGAACGACGCTGCGAAACCCGCCGCCAGCCTGATAGGCACAATGGCCCCGACGTCGACGAGCCCGTGCCCGGTGGAGACGGATACTTGCCTTTCGAGGTTGGGTGCCCCGCCTTCACTCGCGAGCTGCGGCAAATCTGTTGGCCATCTGCCCATACGTTCAAGCCAAAGATACCAGAAAAGTACGATGGAAGATTGAACCCGGCAGAGTTCTTGAGCATCTACACCATTGTTGTTTAAGTCGCCAAAGGAAGAGATGAGAGGGTATTCGCCAACTACTTCCCTTTGGCACTCAAGCCAAACATGAGGTCATGGCTGATGCACTTGCCGGAGAACTCCATCTCGTCCTAGGCCGACCCGTGACATGAATTTGTTGGCACCTTCACGGGCGGTCATCAAGAACCAGGGCGTCCCAGCGACTTGCAGCTCCTCCCACAGAGGGAAGGAGAGAGTTTGTGGAAATACATGTGGAGGTTCAGCCGGGTGCACAGGAATATTCCAGACATCCACCCGGCAGCTGTGATAGCTGTGTTCCAGTCCAACGTACGCAACCGCATGATACATTCCAAGATGAACGTCCGGTTGCCCAAGACTGTGAATGAGCTGTACACTTTGGCAGATAAGTGTGCCCGAACAGAGGAGGGGAGGCATCTCACCGGTGAGTAAGATGGCGTCGACATTGACTCAGAGGACGACGACGACGCCACCAATCAGAAGAAGAAGAAGAAACGCAACAAGAAGTGCAGGGATAAAACAGTGCTAGCTGTTGAAGGATCGAGTACTCCTAGTACTGGCAAGAAGGCCAAGACCGAGGCTCCCGGCAAGGAAGTTGCCGCGTGCCCTGATTGCCGGGAAGCCGCGGTTGCCAAGAAGGCTGGGAAGGCCGATGGGCCGTACTGCAAGATCCATCGGACCAAAGGCCACGATCTTGAAGAGTGTCATCAGGTTGAGCAACTCGTCAAGAAGCAGAAGGCTGAGTACGAGAAGCGTGCCAAAGAGAGAGATCAAGATGGCGTTGGCGGGAAGGGCCGAGGCAGCAGAGGAGGTCACCCCGGCAAGGCCCCTCGGTATCAAGGGAAACCTGCCAGAGGCCGTGAGAAGAAGGAATGCGATGATGAGAGTGATGAAGGAGATGAAGAGGAAACCAGTGAGCAGGAGTTCCAGAAGGCTACTGATGCCCTATGCATTGACGGAGGTGCATCCTTGCATTCCTCTCACCGCCAACTTAAACAGTGGGCGCGTGAGGTCAATGCCGTGGAGCCAGCAGCAGATTCTCGGAAGCCACTCAAGTGGTCCTGCACGCCCATCATCTTTGATGAAGAGGATCACCCTGACTGCACCACCGCGGTAGGGTGTTTGCCATTGTTGGTTTCACCAACAATCCGCAACCTCAAAGTCACAAAGATGTTGGTTGACGGCGGGGCCGGGTTGAATCTGATTTCTCCCGAGGTCATCAGCAAGCTCCAGATAGCATATGAAGAGCTCAAAGTTACTGGTACTTTCCAAGGGATCAACCCCGGCAGAAGTTGTCCTAAGGGGAAGATCACATTGCCGGTAATGTTTGGGGGGGGGGGAGTTAAACTAACGGACTGAGAAGATCGTGTTTGATGGGGCCGACCTCCCCCTGCCATACAATGGAATCCTTGGTCGCCCAGCCCTGGCAATATTCATGGCGGCATCCCACTATGCCTACAACACACTGAAGATGCCAGGGCCAATGGGCGTCATTTCCATTCCATCAGACAAAAAGGATGCAATTATATGCATGGACAAGATGTACCGAGAAGCAGTCGCTGCAGAGGCCGCGGAAGCTACCGCTCCTGCCAAGGAAAGCAAGAAAGGGAAGAAAGCTAGCAAGGATGCCAACAAAGAATCCGGGAAGCGCGCCTCTTCGGAGTGCGCTGCGCCTGTTGATGACTTGCCAGAGAATTCCAATAGCAAGAGATCAAAGGTTGCTACGCCCGCTATGAAGAAGGTCCCGGCAGGGCTGGTTGGCGCTGATGGTACATTTACTATTAGCTCCACCCTCGACGACAAATAGGAAAGCGCGCTTGTTGCCTTCCTGCGGGCGAATGTCGATGTGTTTGCTTGGCAACCATCTGACATCCCCGGTGTTCCCAGGGATGTAATCGAGCACCACCTTGTTGTCTGCCCATATGCCTGGCCCGTCAAACAGAAGGTCCGAAAGCAAGCTTTGGAGCGGCAGCAGTTTATTGCCGAAGAGATCAAGAAACTCGAAGTTGCTGGTTTGGTCAGAGGGGTATTGCATCCAACTTGGTTGGCGAATCCAGTGGTGGTGCGCAAGGCGAATGGGAAGTGGAGGCTTTGCATAGATTTTATAGATCTGAATAAAGCATGCCCGAAGGACCTATTCCCCTTGCCGCGCATCGATCAGATTGTGGATTCCACCTCTGGATGCGACCCGCTTTCCTTCTTGGATGCCTACTCCGGGTACCACCAGATTTTCATGTCCAAGGAAGATGAAGAGAGGACCACGTTCATAACCCCATGTGGCACATACTGTTTTGTACAGATGCCCTTTGGGTTAAAAAGCGTTGGATCCACTTTTGCAAGAGCAGTGCAAATTGGTTTTGAGTCACAGCTGCATAGGAATATTGAAGCTTACATGGATGACATAGTGGTCAAAACCAAACACAAATCAACCCTCATTCAGGACCTAGAAGAGACCTTTGCAAATCTTCGTATGATCAACTTGAAGCTGAACCCGGAGAAGTGTGTGTTTGGCGTTCCTTCATGCAAGCTACTTGGCTTCTTCGTGTCCCACCGGGGGATAGAGGCCAACCCCGACAAGATCAAGGCGACCGAGCAGATTCAAGCTCCCAAGATGGTTAAAGATGTGAGGCGTTTGACTGGATGTGTTGCTGCACTGAGCAGGTTCATTTCCAAGTCTGCCGAGTGCGCTTTGCCGTTTTTCAAAATCTTGAAGAAGGCAGGGCCCGTGGAGTGGACCCCGGAGGCGGACACTGCGTTGCAAGATTTGAAGACCTACCTTTCCTCTGTTCCCACCCTAGTCGCTCTAAACCACAAGAGTTGTTGCTGCTATACCTAGCGGCAACCAATCAAGTGGTTAGTGCAACACTGGTGGCCCAGCGGGAAGTAGATGAAGGAGCCACCGCGGCAACCATCCCCTCCAGAGAGAAAAGTGAACTCGTCCCGGCAAGTTCAGGAACAGATCAGAACAAAGAAGAGCAGGGCAGCGGAGACAATTCCAGAATCGTGGTAAGGAAGAAGATGGTGTAGCGGCCAGTGTACTTTGTCAGTTCCCTACTGCAGGGGGCTAGATCAAGGTACTCTGGCATGCAAAAGTTGATCTTTGGCCTCATCATGGCCTCAAGAAAACTGCGCCACTACTTCCAAGCCCGCGAAATCACGGTTGTTACCCGCTTCCCCTTGCAATGCATACTGAGGAACCCTGAGGACATTGGCAGAATAGTGGAGTGGGCTTTGGAGTTATCAAGCTTTGGTTTGAAGTTTGAGAGCACGTCAACTATTTAGAGCAGAGCATTGGCGGAGTTTATTGCAGAATGGACACCAACTCCAGATGAAGAGATGTCGGAGACAATTATTCCCGGCAGGGAAGCGCCCCAAGATTGGATCATGTACTTTGATGGTGCCTTCTCCCTACAAGGTGCGGGAGCTGGCGTGCTTCTCGTCGCACCCACTGGGGAGCACCTCAAGTACATGGTTCAAATGCATTTCCCCCGGGAGAAGGCTACCAACAACACCGCAGAATATGAAGGACTCCTTGCCGGGCTCAGGATCGCAACAGAACTGGGAATCAAGAAGTTGATCATTCGTGGAGACTCACAACTTGTGGTGAGGCAAGTAAACAAGGATTATCAAAGTCCATTGATGGAGGCATATGTGGAGGAAGTGAGAAAGCTGGAGGAGCGCTTTGACGGATTGCAAACAGAGCACGTACCACGTGCGGAAAACAGCATTGCCGATCATCTGTCAAAGTGCTGTGCGCAAAAGCTTCATGTGGAACCAGGAACTTTTGTTCTCCACCTGACTCAGCCCTCCGTATCCCCGGCAACAATGGCCAGAAAGAGGAGAAAACTGGACTCCGGCAAGCCTCTCCCGGCAGAGCTTCCTGAAGCCCCCGGCAAAGAGGTTGGCTGTCACAACTCCACTTCGCTTGGCAAGCAGCACCCTCCCGCCGAACTTCCAATTCTCGCGGTTGAGGCATGCGCTCCCGCAAACGAGGAGGTGCTGCTGATCCTTATTGTCGAGCCTCAGGCTCCAACTTGGGCACGGCACATAGTCCGTTACCCCCAAACAGGAGAACTTCCCAAAGAGCAAGAAGAAGCTGAAAATTAGCCCAGAGGGCCAGTATGTATCAGTTCGTCGATGACGTACTATACAGAAGGAGACCCAACGGTGTGAAATTAAAGTGCGTTTGCTGGGAAGAAGGGAAGGAACTGCTGGCGGAGATACACAAAGGCATGTGCGGCTCCCATATTGGATCAAGGGCCCTGGTCGGAAAGGCTTTCCGGCAAGGTTTCTACTGGCCCACAGCCCTCCAAGATGCAATCGAGCTAGTCACCAGATGTGAAGCCTGCCAGTTCCACTCCAAGAATATCTATCAACCTGCTCAAGCTCTTCAGATGATCCCTTTGTCATGGCCCTTTTCTGTCTGGGGGCTCGACATCTTGGGCCCCTTCCCCCGTGCTACCGAGGGCTTTGAGTTCTTGTATGTCGCCATCGACAAGTTCACAAAGTGGCCGGAAGTGGAGCCCGTGAGGAAGGTGACCACATAGTCAGCTATCAAGTTCTTGAAAGGATTGGTGTGCCATTTTGGAGTACCCGCCAGAGTCATTACTGACAATGGCACCCAATTCACAAGCCGCGCCTTCATGCAATACGTTCATGCCCTCGGAAGCAAGGTCTCATTTGCCTCTGTTGCTCATCCCAAAAGCAACGGACAAGCTGAGAGGGCGAACACTGAAGTGCTGCGAGGACTCAAGACAAGAACATTTGATAGGCTGCAGAAGTGTGGCAGGCGATGGATCGATGAGTTGCCGATGGTTCTTTGGTCCCTCCATACGACACCAAATCGAGCTACTGGCCAGACTCCCTTCTCCCTAGTCTATGGGGCAGAAGCAGTGATCCCCACTGAACTCATATACGGATCACCTCGAGTACTTGCCTACGATGAAGTAGCGCAAGAATAGCATCGGCGTGATGACGCTATGCTACTTGAGGAGAACCGTCTCCGGGCTGGTACGCGTGTTGCACGCTACCAGCAAGCCCTGCGTCACTATCACAGCCGCAGGGTTCATGCTCGGAGCTTTGAGGAAGGCGACCTTGTCCTTAGGCATGTTCAGTCCGCCAAGGGTGCAAACAAGTTGACGCCAAAGCGGGAAGGCCCTTACCGGGTAGTACGAGTCACCAGACCCGGCGTAGTCCATCTGGAGACCAGAGATGGCATTCAGTTGCAAAACTCATGGAACATTGAGCATCTCCGTAAGTTCTACCCATAAGGCGCGGCTGTCGGGCCCTGCTCGGCAGCCACCCTTTTGTACAAGCCTTGCCGATGTTGCATGTAACCCTTTGTACAAAGCCAGGCGCAGACCCTGAGCAACAGATGAATAAATGATGCGCTGGGGGCCCCTAAAACTTGCATGCATGCATAAGCATAGCATGATCATGTAGATCAGGGCACATGTAGCATTGTTTTCCTCTGCACTAAGCTGCTGGGTTCTTGCCGTGGACCTGGTCCCGAAGAGAAGAAATGAAGACAAGCCTACATATCAGTCCCCGACAGGCCAAGCAGATAAGTTATTTTTTATCCATGCATGTTCTGTAAGGTGAAAACTTGTGCATATGAAAACCTCGTCACCTTCGAAGCATGGGTGCTCCCATCCTGCGTCCCGAACATTCCTTTGGTCAGGGTGGTTGTAGTGGCCTTTAACGGAGGGGGTTCGATGAGGAGCTGGTCCCTTTCCATGGTTTTGTGCCCGGCAGGCTAAGCCTCGTGACAACAAACGAAGGGCACCAGCAAGATAGCTTGCCGGAGAAAACTTGTTTACTTAAACGTATAGAGGCATCTCGCCTCTGCATGGACATGACACATGCACAAGTACCCAGCAAGGCTTTTCTTTTTCGTTAATATGCGATAAGCAAGTACAGATCTTACAGAACACAAACATGGATAAAGCAGATTACATATTTTAGACTAAAGTTTGGCAAATGCCTACATATTTTAGACTGAAAAAAGATAAGTGCCCCGTAATCCCTTTCTTGTCCCTCTCCTCCTAGGAACTATAGTGGGAGGTCAAGAGGGCAAAAGGGGTGCCTGAGCAGAAGCCCAGCCCGATCCCGTCAGGGCTTGTCGGGCGCAGCCTGACAAGATCGGCAATGGTGAGGCTATGAAGGAGAGGGACGAGGGAGTAGCTCGGCGGTGCCCTGGTCACTACCCCCAGGGCCAGCAAGAAGCCCCAGCACAAGCGCCAGTGGGGAGAGCCATCGGAGCTCAGCTGGAAGACTGCTGGAGGAGGTGAAGGCACCAAGAGAGCTACCCCCTCCCCGGCAACCGTCCTCAAGAGGCCGGTGATGATGGTGCCGAGGAGGGATGGGAAGAGTGGAAAGATGAGGCAGCGGGCCGGCAGTATGAGAGGAAGGCGTCGGTGCCATCGTACTCCGACCTGACGGCCTGCCACCCGCCTTCTCCGTGTTCCCTCATTTTTTCCTCATCACCACCGCTCCAGGAGGACACCGGCCCCTTGGCCCGTCGCCTCCCCCGGGGAAACAGCAGACGACGACGACAACGTCCAAGGCGCGTGAAGAGCACTGCTCCCCACCTTGGCAGGCAGGAAGGCACCGCCATCTTCAACGTCAACCCTGACTCTGCTGGAAGGAGCAGTGCTGGGATTACCAAGGATCCCGAACACTGCACCCCAGACAGGCGCCGGAAGCCCCAGGAGCCTCACCATCGGGATGACGAACCTCGGCGACCTGCGGCCAGGACAAGCACTCCCCATCAGGCGGCCGGCTCATGTGGGGAAGATGGGCGCTTCACCATTTTGGAGAAGCGTAAAGCCTCCCACACTGTGGGCGGTTCAGCGCCCACACCTTCGACCGCCGCATCTCCTATGGCCCCGGACCAGACTCACTCCCCGAGAGTCAGCACGAGCGTTCGGCATCATCGACCCCAAGCTAGAGCCCGGGGCCTGGCCCCGGTCTCTCCCCCTCAACATAACAAAGGAGAATGCGAGGAATGAAAGAGGGGAGGTGCGTGGATGGACACTTCTGCTCCTTCTCACCCCCTTCTTTATAGGCGGATTGGGGCTGGGGGCTGATCCCTCACCCCCACCCTAGAGGGGTTCTTTCTGATCCGACCCATCTAAACTACCACCAACGGCCGGATCCGATTGACGTCCCCTTACACCAACCCAAGAATACCGGGCCCCTGCCATGACGCTCTCTCCCGCACCACGCGCTTCCGTTACCTACCCCACTCAATGCATGCGGCATACGTGGCAAAGGATAAGGGCGTGGTGGGATGAGTGAATTGGCAGTTACTCCCCTGTGTGTTAAAGTCATTCATGGACCATTACAGAGATGGCCCCACTGCAATTGGCATCACGCGACGAGCGGGAAAACCGGAAACTGACACAAGCACAGGTTAATGAAGAAGCAAAGAAGATCTCAAAGGATGATCTACCACAACCCCCTCGCCTGTGTACTAGACAGGGCCTACCCCGACGATGCTCGGCAGCGCGTTAGGGCCAGGCTCGGGGGCTCCTGTCGGTGCAACAAACCCTAGGCGTGTGTTGCCCGGACTGTACACAGGCTCAAGAGCAAGGTTGCAACATCCAAGACGAGACCAAGCTGAAGAGATAGCTCTTTGAGAAATCAAAGGGCAGATCAAGAAGACCAAGACCAACCAAGTGAGCAAGATATCACTAAGGAGAAACCTCCCTTGCCGGGCAGGCGAGTCTGGCGGGGTCGAGGTTACCCCAAAAGACAAGTCTCAAGACCCCCCCGGCAGGCTTGCCGGGGACGTCGAGGGCGGACTTCCCCGCCATCGCTCCACCGCTCCACCTCACAGTGGTGCAAGTCATCTATCAGTGCAGTGTCGAGTCCCTAGATGGTTAAGTGGCTGCCTTTAGCACGTGGCAGCCGGTAGGAGAGAAGATTACCCCTGTGTGACACCCATCCGGATGCGTGTCGCACAGGCAGATAGGAGATGACCAAGACGGCGCGGCCAGGCTTGTCGGGCTGCATCTGCGACGTGACGTCAAGAGGTGCATTTAATGCACTTTGTCCTAACTGCCAGAGTTAGGTATGATAGCACTATGGCTATCTAATCACTGGATAATGACCGTTTTGCCATTGTGGTAACCCCTTGACCTATAAAAGGAGGGCCGTGGCTACTTTAGAAAGGATTCAGACCCCTGTACACACATACGCGCATAGCTGTTCTTGTCCAAAGGTGATCTTGCCGGGCTAGCGCTGCGTCTCCACCACGGTCCGCTCATCAATCCACGAAAGTAGGAGTAGGGTTTTACGCCTCGCGGCGGCCCGAGCCTGGGTAAAAACTGCTCGTGTCATCGCTGCCGTGCTGTTCTATGCTCTCCGCTCTTTGTGCAATGTGCTCTTCCCCCTTGCCGAACCACAAGGGGATGATGGCCCCATAGGTGGCCGTGTTCTACCATGACAGGGATGATTTGGTTGATAGTTGACTTGATTCTCTGAAAAAACAAAAACTTTTGTGCCCAGTACTAGAATTACTATAACTTACCGGAACGTGATAACATTATGAATTTTTTACATGTTATTGATATAAAAATTGCCCACATTATCCTAATTTTGTAGATTTTGTGGAGTTATAAAAGTATAGTGTTTGTTCAGATCATTACAGACTATTCTGTTTTAGACAGATTCTATTTTCTATTGCATAGTGAGCTTGTTTTAATGATGTTATGGATTATATCGGGGGGTATAAGTCATGGAGAAGTTAGAATATAGTAGGTATTATGCAATAATAAAATATGAATGGGTTCATAATAGTACCTAAACTTTATGATTTGTTTATTACACTAACGGATCTCACGAGGTTTCTGTTGAGTTTTGCGTGCTGAAGTTTTCAACTTTTGGGTGAGATCATGATGGATGAAGGAATAAGGAGTGGCAAGACGCTAAGATTGAGGATGCCCAAGACACCCCAAGGTAATATTCAAGGTAGACCAAAGTGTCTAAGCTTGGGGATGCCTCGGATGGAATCCCCTCTTTTGTCTACAATCCATCGGTATGCTACTTGGAGCTACATTTTTATTCATCACATGATATGAGTTTTGCTTGGAACGTCTTGTGCCATAGTAGTCTTTGATTTGTTTGCTTTTTAGGTTGTCACAATCATTGTTTGTTGCACACACATTTTTAGAAGGACACACATTTATTCGTGAATTGTTAGAATACTCTATATGCTTCACTTATATCTTTTGAGCTAGGCAGTTGCTCTAGTGCTTCACTTATATCTTTTAGAGGACGGCGGTGGTTATATTTTAAAGAAATAGTTGCACTCTCATGCTTCATTTAAATCTTTTTGAGAGTCTAATAATGCAAATATGCACATGTTATGAAATTGGCCCTGATATGATAGGTATTCAAGAGGGATATAATAAAAAAACTTTCATGTAGATCACTGAATATGATAATTTTGATTCCTTGCAATAGTTTAGCGATATTAAGATGGTAATATGTGGGGGTACTAGTGGATGATTGTGGTTTAGAAAGAATATTGGTGTTAAGGTTTGTGATTCCCGATGCATGCACGTATAATCTCTAGTTATGCGATGAAGTTGGAGCATGATTTATTATTGAGTGTCTACCTTATGAGTGGTGGTCGGGGACGAGCGATGGTATTTTCCTACCAATCTATCCCCCTAGGGGCATGCGAGTAGTAATTTTGTTCGAGGGCTAATAAAATTTTACAATAAGTATGTGAAATTGCAACTAATCCCCGGGTGGTTTTGGTAATTAATAACAACATTTATGTCATTGATCTAATGAACATTGATGATAGATTTAAGAAAAGATCAATGATTGGCATGGCATGGACTAATGGATGTGGACCCCTCAAAATGTGAAGGACAAGAATTGGCTACCCCAAGACTCTACATTTTTGGTTTAGTGATCCAAGATCACATTGAGTCCCTTAGGAAAGCCAATACTATTAAAAGAGGATGAGGTATTGTGGATGAGGTTGTTGCTCAAAGTGCTCACTGATATTGCTCCAAAAACTCTCCATCACTTTCCCACAAACACATCTGCCCAAACCCTACTTCATCATTTCGGTCCCACCGATACTATCCACTCCGGACCCACTGAGATGATCAGCTTACTGCCAGAGCCAAAACCCTAACATTTTGGTCTGACCAAAATGGCACTCGGTCCCACCGAGAAGGCCTTGCCAAGTTTCTATGATGAAGTCATTTCATTTCAGAATCACCGAGACAAAACAATCAGAATTACCAAGATGAGGCTCTGCCCTAGCCATTGCACTTTGGTCACACCGAGATGGTATAATCGGTCTCACCGAAAATGCTAGCGGTTAAGTCTATTGCACTAGTTGGTCTCACCGAGATTTTCATATCGGTGCCACCGAGTTGGGTTAAAGACTTGTAACGGTTGCATTTTTGGTGCTGCCTATTTATACCCCCTCCACCACCACTTACTCTCTAAGGGAGCCATCAAAATGAAACACAACTTCCACCATTCATTTTCTAAGAGAGAACCACCTACTCATGTGTTGAGATCAAAAGATTCCATTCCTACCATTTGAACCTTGATTTCGAGCCTCTTCAAGTTGCTTTCCACTCCAATCCTTCTCCTACCCAAGCCAAATCTGTGAGAGAGAGATTGAGTGTTGATGATACTATTATTTAAAGCACAAGATGAAGGAGTTCATCACCAACATAACATCTATTACCTTTTGGAGAGTGGTGTCTCCTAGATTGGTTAGATGTCACTTGGGAGCCTCCAAGATCATGTGGAGTTGAAGCAAGAAGTTTGTAAGGGCAAGGAGATCGCCTACTTCATGAAGATCTACCCGAGTGAGGCTAATCCTTCATAGACGTAAGTCATGGTGGAATAGACAAGGTTGCTTCTTCGTGGACCCTTCATGGGTGGAGCCCTCCGTGGACTCGTGCAACTGTTACCCTCTGTGGGTTGAAGTCTCCATCAACATGGACGTACGATAGCACCACCTATCGGAACCACGCCAAAAATCATCGTGTCTTCATTGCGTATGAAATCTCCAAACCCCTCCTTTACTTACATGTGCAATGTTTTACTTTTCACTGCTATACTCTTAGAATTGCATGTTTAGGGTGATACTTGACTTGCTAGAATTGCTAAAATCTGCCCGTAACTAAAATTGGGAAAAGGTTAGGTTTTATTTGGTCAAGTAGTCAAATCAGCCCCCTCTAAACATATTTTCGATCCTACAAGTGGTATCAGACCTTTGGTCTCCAATGCATTGGTTTCACAACCTAGGAAAGTATGGCGTCTAGTGAGGGAAACTACCACCGTAGAGGTCCATATTTTGATGGTACAAACTTTGCTAGTTGGAAACATAAGATGAAAATGCATATTCTTGGTCATAACCCCGCCGTTTGGGCTATTGTTCGTATTGGCTTGCAAGGTGAATTCTTTGAGGATGGTAAAGAACCGGATTGCGAAGCGACCATGGAAGAATTGAAGATGTTGCAATACAATGCTCAAGCTTGTGACATTCTCTTCAATGGTTTGTGCCCTAAGGAGTTCAACAAGATTAGCCGCCTTTAGAATGCAAAGGAAATTTGGGATACTTTGGTTGATATGCATGAAGGTACCGAGTCCGTCAAGGAATCCAAGTTGGATGTGCTTCAAAGTCAAATTGACAATTTCAAGATGAAGGATGGTGAAGGAGTCGCCGAAATGTACTCTAGGCTTGCTCTCATCACAAATGAGAATGCCAGCTTAGGAAGTGAAGAGATGACCGACAAATTCATCATCAAGAAGATCCTTAGAGCCTTTTATGGAAAATATGATACCGTGTGCACATTGATCCAAATGATGCCCAATAACAACAATGTCAAGCCCACGGAAGTCATTGGAAGGATTGTTGCTCATGAGATGTCACTCAAGGATAAGGAGGAGCTCCACAACAAGTCAAGTGATGCATATAAAGCTTCAAGTGAGGCTCCTACAACATCAAGTGACAAGCAAGTATCCAATGAGGAATTAAGCCTAATGGTGAAAAATTTCAACAAATTCTACAAGAATAGAAACAAAGAGAGAAGCTCCAACTCAAGGCACTCTGAGCAAAGATCATCAATTCGCGACCGTAAATGCTACAATTGTGGAAGACCTGGACACTACTCCAATGAGTGTACGACACCTCACAAGAAAAGATAAGACTCACCTTGAAGGAAAAGTAGAAGAGGTGAATCACCTCATAGAGGGAGGAGGAGTAGAGATGATCGTTATGAATGAAGTCCATCTCGAAGAAACAAGGAATCAGAAGGGAAATACAAGTCAAGCAAGAGCTATTCTAGAAGAAGACATCAAGCTCATGTTGGTGAATGGGTTTCCAGCTACAACTCTGACAACCACTTAGAGAGAAGTTATCACTCCGACTACGACTATAGTCAAGATGAAGGTGTTGTCGGACTTGCTCTAGTATCATCCAACTCCCATGACTTATTTGATTCACCAAATGAAGGAATTGGAAGACGCTTCATGGCCAAAGGCCCCAAGGTATCACACCCCGAGTATCTTGATTTCAATAGTGATGAGGATGATTTGCTAGGTGATGATGATTTGCTTGTTGATAAAACTAGTGATGTGATAACCCACAAGTATAGGGGATCATTTGTAGCCTTTTTTGATAAATAAGAGTGTCAAACCCAACGAGGAGCTAAAGGCAGAATAAATATTCCCTCAAGTTCTGTCGACCACCGATACAACTCTACGCATGCTTAACGTTTGCTTTACCTAGAACAAGAATAAAACTAGAAGTACTTTGTAGGTGTGGATAGGTTTGCAAGATAATAAAGAACGTGAAAATAAAAGTTAGGTGTTGTTTAAATAAAGAAACAATTAAGTTTTGTAAAACGAGTGTGGATTGGTGGTGGTAGGATTTGTGGAATTGTCCATTAGCAATTGACTATGTTGCTAGACCGATAGCAAGTTTTTATAACCACAAGCAAATTAAATCAACCATAGCAATTCACCAATTACCGATAGGACAACAAAAATCTACTCAGACATCATAGGATGGCAACATATCATTGGATAATAGTATGAAGCATAAAGCACCATGTTCAAGTAGAGGGTACAACAGGATGCGGGAGAGTGGACCGCTGAATATAGATGGGAGAAGGTGATGGAGATGTTGGTGAATATGACAGAGTTGTTGGAGTAGATCGCCGTCACACGATTATTGCCCCGGCGGCATTCCGGCGCCACCGGGAGAGAGAGGGAGAGAGCCCCCCTCCTTCTTCTTCTTCCTTGGCCTCCCCCCAGATGGGAGGAGAGTTCCCACTCTGGTCCATGGTTGCCATGGCGATGGAGGGGCAGGAGCCCTTCCTAGATTTGATCTAGGATCTATCCCTCCGTTCTCTTCTGTTTCGCGTTCCCGTTTTCTGGCCGAAAATGTTTCTTATATTCCCGTAGATCCGTAACTCCGATTGCGCTGAGATTTTAACATGATTTTTTTCTTCTGGATTTAAGCTTCCTTGCACCCGAAGTAGAGCTCCAACCGATTTACGAGGAGGGCACAACCCACCACCATGCACCTGGGCTGCCTGGCACGCCCAGGTGTCTTGTGGTGGCTGTGGGCCCCCATTTGCGTTGATTCCACCTCCCAAAAATCACAAATATTCCAAAATAATTCTCCGTAAATTTTTATCGTGTTTGGACTTTGTTTGATATGGATATTTTGCGAAACAAAAAATATGCAGAAAACAGGAACTGGCACTGGGCACTGGATCAATATGTTAGTCCAATAAATCATATAAAATGTTGCCAAAAGTATGTGAAAGTTGTATAATATTGGCATGAAACAATCAAAAATTATAGATACGACGGAGACGTATCAGCATCCCCAAGCTTAATTCCTGCTCGTCCTCGAGTAGGTAAATGATAAAAAAGATAATTTTTGATGTGGAATGCTACCTAGCATAATCTTGATCATATATCTAATCATGGCATGAATATTAAGACACGAATGATTCAAAGCAATAGTCTATAATTTGACATAAAGACATCAATACTCAGGCATCCCAACAAACAATCGTGTCCTTCAAAATATCAACACTAAAGAAAGTTATCCCTAGCCCATCATGCTCAATCATTGATCCATTCATAAAACACACTCGAATATTAGCTACATCCAATGCTCAAGTGCGATCATAGTGCTCCTTAGTTGGTGCTTTATAATAGAAGATGGAGACTCAAATAAAAATAAAAATTGCATAAAGTAAATAGATAGGCCTTTTGCAGTGGGAAGTAGAGATTTGTAGAGGTGCTAGAGCTCAAAGCTTAAATTGAGAGATTTTTTTTGAGAGGCATGCTTTTCCCGTCAACGAAAACGATCGAGTAGTTCCCAACACTTTCCATGCTAGATATATCATAGGCGGTTCCCAAACATAAAATAAAGTTTTTTCCTTTTTCCACCATACTTTCACACTCCACGGCTAGCCGTATCCATGGGTACTGTCCATACCAACACTTTCCAAGGAATTTATTATTTGAAAACATAAAGTAAATTTCTTTTTCATTTCAGGACTGGGCATCCCTATTACCGTTGTACTCTCGTGCAATGACAAGTGAATAAACACTCATCTTGAGAATAACACATCTAGCATGGAAAATATTGGCCACCCCCTACCGCTTCATGAGCAGTACGGGCACACAAAAAGGAAATTCATTTTGATTATTAGAGTTGGCACATACAAATTTACTTAGAACGGCACGGAAATACCACATATAGGTAGATATGGTGGACTCATATGGCAAAACTGGTTTTAAGGATTTTGGATGCACAAGTAGTATTCCCACTTAGTACAAATGGAGGCTAGCAAATAGATTGAGAAGCAACCAACCAATAAACAAAAATTCTCATAAATGAGCATTAAGCATAACTAACACCAAATAATGCACCATAAGTAGGATGTAATTTCATTGCTTAACTATTGACTTTCCTGTTTGCATAGGGAATCACAAACCTTAACACCAATATTCTTACTAATCACAACCGTTTACTAGTACCTCCCACATATTATCATATCTATATTGCAAAACTATTGCAAGGAATCAAACATATCATATTCAGTGATCCACAAGTTTTATGTAGGATTGTATGACTAACCATGCAAATGACCAATTCCCGTTGACTCTCTAAATAGATATAAGTGAAGCAAGAGAGTTTAATTCCTTCTACAAAAGACCATGCTCTAAAAAATATAAGTGAAGCAAAAGAGCATTCTTCAAATAATGGTTTTCTATGTGAAGAGAAACAGGCAATCCAAACTTCAAATGATATAAGTGAAGCACATGAAGCATTCTATAAAGCCATACTCAAAAGATATAAGTGAAGTGCAATGAGCATTCTATAAATCAACCATGGACTATCTCATACTAGCATGGTGCATAAAATAAAAATTAAAACTAAACACAAAAGACGCTCCAAGATTTACGCATATCACATGAACGAAACAAAAACGAAAACATACCGATACTTGTTGAGGAAAGATGGGATGCCTTCCGGGGCATCCCCAAGCTTAGACGCTTGAGTATCCTTGGATATTTACTTGGGGTGCCTTGGGAATCCCCAAGCTTGAAATCTTGCCTCTCCTCCTTCTCCTCATATCAAGACCTCCTCGATCTTTGAACACTTCATCCACACAAAACTTAACAGGAAACTGGTGAGATCCGTTAGTATAATAAAGCAAATCACTACTTTAAGTACTGTTGCAAACCCATTCATATTTTGTTTTTGCATTGTAGCTACTGTATTATAACTTCTCCGTGGCTTATACCACTGATAGAATCAATAGTTTCATCAAAACAAGCAAAACAATGCATAAAAAACAGAATCTGTCTTAAACAGGACAATCTGTAGTAATCTGAACATTGACCATATTTCTGTAACTCCAAAAATCCTGAAAAATTAGTAAAAAATAAAATTTTTGCATATCAGTACTATGTAAACATTTCAGAAACTTTTGACATTCCAGTAAAAAATGTAAAATCACGCACTACAGCCAAAGTTTCTGTTTTTGCACCGCACATACCAACAAGCAATCTAATCATCCTAAAGGCAAATCTTGGCACATTATTTTTATAATAAAATGGATTTGTACAAGGAGATAATTATTTTTGTTGAAAAGTTTATGTAATTCAAGATTCATAAAGTTTCCATGGGCATGAACAAAGTTTAAGGCATGCTCCCGCTTCCACGGTGCTCATCCTTCTCACTTTCACTTTTCCTTTTGTAAAGTTTTAAGTTCCCCTCTATATTTTTTTGTTTTTAAACCTTATAAAAGCACTCAACAGAATAAAATGACTTCCTAAAACTTCCAGGTTGTCTCCCTGGCAGCGTTTTATTTAAAGCCATTAAGCTAGGCATGAAGTGCTCAAGTAATCGATCCACCCGGATCCCAAGGTATATCAAAGCCAATTTTAATTAGGAATGATTTATAATTTAGTAATGAGCACAAAGCAACATATATCATGTGATGACGAAGTCTAACTCTCTTCCTATGCATCGGCATGTCATAAAAGAACAATTCATGCACATTAAGTAAAGGCCAATACATAGCATAAGCTGTTTCTTGCAATTTTATCGTGTTGGAAACATAAAGAGGTGGAGATGTAGTTCCTCTCTCATAATAATTGCAAGTAGGAGCAGCAAGCACATGCATATTATATTCATCAAAATCATCATGTGTAGTATCAAAATGCAGCCCATCAATATAATCCTTAATAAGTGCAAACTTCTCCGATATAGTGTAGTTTGGAGAATTCAAAAAGATAATAGGACTATCATGTGTGGGTGCAATAGCAACAATTTCATTCTTAACATAAGGAACTATAGCAAGTTCATCTCCATAAGCATAATTCATATTGGCATCTTGGCCACAAGCATAGCAAGCATCAAGTTCATCAAAAAGGGATATTTTAAATGAATCAATGGGATCATAGCAATTATCATAGCATTCATCCTTCGGTAAGCACGAAGGGAAATTAAACAATGTATGGGATAAAGAGTTACTCTCATTAGAAGGTGGGCGCAGGTGATCAATCCACTCTTCCTCCTTTTGTTCTTCGCCCTCCACCTCATCTTTTTCATCTAATGAGCTCACAATTTTATCAATTTCTTCTTCCATAGACTCCTGCAAAATATTAGTCTCTTCTTGGACAGCGGAGACTTTCTCAATAAATGCATTAATATCAGCATTATATTCATAGTTCTCATAGCAATATTTAAGTATAGCAAAATTTTGAGGTCTGTAAACAGCATCATCATAATCTTCATACTTTTCAAAGAAAGATTCAATTTCATAAGCACCCTTAAAAGCAACAAATTCTTCTATTCGTTCCACATCATAGTAATCATATCTACCATTAACATAGGAAGCCAAGGTTTCATATTCATTAAATTTGCATGAAAAGGGAAGGTGTGGAGCCTTCATCCTAGAGCAACAAGTATAATCATTTCTCAAGCATACATCCCGAGAATACCAATGCAACATATGAATTTGATCCCATAACAGTTTCCCTTTTTGAGTCAAGCGATAATCCCTAAAGTATTCATGTTGATCCAACGTGTCTCCCATTATCAAGTTGAATGGGGTTTTCTCAGGATTATCAAAGTAGTGATTAATATTTTTCACATAACGAGCATCGAGGGTTTTAGGAGGTTCCCCATCTCCATGAGTAGCAAGTACAACTAATTTTTTTGGTGTTTCGTGTTCCATATCCATAAATAAAGATAGAGAACAACTTAGAACAGAAAATAAAACCTACTTAGTGATAAAGCAAACAAGCACACACGAGAATATTCACCCCATGTATTGCTCCCCGGCTAAGGCGCCAGAAAAAGGTCTTGATAACCCACAAATATAGGGGATCGTTTGTAGCCTTTTTTGATAATAAGAGTGTCGAACCCAACAAGGAGCTAAAGGCAGAACAAATATTCCCTCAAGTTCTATCAACCACCGATACAACTCTACGCACGCTTAATGTTTGCTTTACCTAGAACAAGAATAAAACTAGAAGTACTTTGTAGGTGTGGATAGGTTTGCAAAATAATGAAGAACGTGGAAATAAAAGTTAGGTGATGTTTAAATAAAGAAACAATTAAGTTTAGTAAAATGAGTGTGGATTGGTGGTGGTAGGATTTGTGGAATTGTCCCTTAGCAATTGACTACGTTGCTAGACCGATAACAAGTTTATACGTGGGAGAGGCCACTGCTAGCATGTCGTCCCTTACTTGGAATTCTATGCACTTATGATTGGAACTATTAGCAAGCATCCGCAACTACTAACGTTCATTAAGGTAAAACACCCAACCATAGCATTAAGATATATATTGGTCCCCCATCAATCCCGTATGTATCAATTTCTATGTTTAGGCTGAAGCTGCTATCACCCTTGCCTTCCAATGCATAGTCCTATCAACATACAACTAACCCTATGGTGTGATCCAAACACGCGCTCATATGATGGGCACCAAAGGATAGCAACATAACCACAAGCAAATTAAACCAACCATAGCAATTCACCAATTACCGATAGGACAACAAAAATCTACTCAGACATCATAGGATGGCAACATATCATTGGATAATAGTATGAAGCATAAAGCACCATGTTCAAGTAGAGGGTACATCGGGATGCGGGACAGTGGACCGCTGAATATAGATGGGAGAAGGTGATGGAGATGTTGGTGAAGATGACAAAGTTGTTGGAGTAGATCGCCGTCACACGATGATTGCCCCGACGGCGTTCCGGCACCACCGGGAGAGAGGGGGAGAGAGCCCCCTCCTTATTCTTATGCCTTGGCCTCCGCATAGATGGGAGGAGAGTTCCCCCTCTTGTCCATGGTTGCCATGGCAGTGGAGGGGCAGGAGCCCCTCCTAGATTGGATCTATCCCTCTGTTCTCTTCTGTTTCGTGTTCCTGTTTTCTGGTCGAAAACCGTTTCTTATATTCCCGGAGATCCGTAACTCCGATTGCGCTGAGATTTTAACACGATTTTTTTTCCGGATATAAGCTTCCTTGTGCCCGAAGTAGAGCTCCAACCGACTTACGAGGAGGGAACAACCCACAACCACACGCCTGGGCTGCCTGGCGCGCCCAGGTGTCTTGTGGTGGCTGTGAGCCCCCGGTTGCGTTGATTCCACCTCCCAAAAATCACAAACATTCCAAAATAATTCTCCATAAATTTTTAACGTGTTTGGACTTTTTTTGATATGGATATTCTGCGAAACAAAAAACATGCAGAAAACAGTTACTGGCACTGGGCACTAGATCAATATGTTAGTCCAATAAATCATATAAAATGTTGCCAAAAGTATGTGAAAGTTTTATAATATTGGCATGAAACAATCAAAAATTATGGATACGACAGAGACGTATCATGATGTGAGCTATAATGAACTGTCTAGTACTCATGATAGTCAAGATGAAACGAATGAAAATGCTAAGAAGGAGATTGGCATATAACTAAAGAACTAAACACTCGTAAGTTAGCTCATGAAACAACTCAAGAAGATCATAGAGAGCTTCTAAGAACTCATGAGAAGCTACGCTTCGAGAAGCTAAATTTATAGCAAGGGCATGAGCTTCTTGAAGCAATCAATGATGATCTTCGAAAGAAGAGTTCTTCTTAGATTGCCAAACATCACCTCTTGTCTACTTTTATGCCACAAGTTAAAACTACTCAAGCTAGTAATAAGAGTAAGAAAGGTTCTTCATCTAGTAGTAACAATAACCATGTTAAATCCAATGTTGGTGCTTCTAGTAGTTCTCTTGATTCCACTAATGATTCTCTTAGCCAAGTTACACTTGAGCAAGAAAACAATTTTGAAGGGAATTATAGAGAAAGGTGTTTACAAGAGTCTTGTCGAGAGTAAGCAATTTGAGGAAATTGTTCGTAAGCAAGGAAGACACCGAAAGAATCAAGGTATTGGTTTTGAACAGAAGTTCAATGCTAATAGAGTTGAATGGGAAGAAGATCAATATCCCAAGATGAAGTTTGCTCCTCAAAAGAGAAGTATGACCCCACTTCTTTTGAGGGAACACAAGCTCAAGATGATCTTCCACCACAAGACCACAAGCTAAAAGGCAAGGACAAACTTTAAGAAGAGATTGACTCATTTGAAGAAGCACCTCAAGCCATGGTCAAGTGGGTTCCCAAGACTTCATCAAGCTCTACTTCATCATGTTCAACCACTACTCCATGGATTCTCATCAAATTGATGTGGGTCCCAAAGAAGAACTAGAGAGTTCTTGAGGGTGACTCCGCCAACAAACTTCACTCATATTCTGTTTGGCAAGAACTTGTGCTACCAACTTCAACATCTTACACTAGTTCATGGAGTCATAAACCCTCCTGTTGGTAAGACAAGTGACAAGGTATTCAATGCATTCATGGACATCATAATATGTGCATTTCACTCTATGTCTATGGATATCCTTGTATGTTCCTTGTGGGACTAACCCATGTAGGTATTGAAAGTGCAAAACTCAAGGATTGCTCGCAACTCTTGATGACCTACATCAACATTGAGCATCCGCATCTACACTATCTACATGAAGTCATCATCGACAAAACCCAAGGTTAGTTCATCCCTCTTTGTGGGGATATCACATCTAGGGGGAGCTTTTCTCTAAGACTTGAGCTAAAGCAACTCTAATGGTGTGAACACATTAATGCTTTATGTAAAAGTGGTAACCCACTTGTGCTTAAACGATGAGTATGACCTATGATCAAATGTTCTCATTTGGCTCCTAAGTCAATATACTCATATATAGATGACTATGTCATAGCCCATTGCTTGATAGTTGCTAGAATTTGTTTGTGCATGTTTGACACATATTTCATTTGCTATCTTATTGTGTGAGCATGTTGATATGCATATTTCCATTCGAGGACATCCATTTGTAGTTTGGTTGATTTGGTTGATTTGGCTGAATGGATGTACAAGAATGCCTAAGTACCTTCTTTAGCTATCTATCTTGACTTGTCTAAATTATTTCTTGCTATATAAAAAAAACTTGAACAAGTCTCTTTCGGACCCTCCGGGTGAGGAGCACTCAAAGCCACCTATCCGACTAGGGCAGACCTCCAAAACCTTATAAGTGCTTTTCGGTTAGACCAATACACAACTATCCTGTCCCACCGAAACCACATGGACTGATCTGTTTTCTTTATCTCGGAGAAACTGATTTGAAATTCTCGGTGTCACCGAGTTGTAGTGCTCATAGCAGTTACTCATCTCGATGCCACCGATTTGTTTTGCTCGGTCTCACCGGTAGCTCATGGGTATATATACATCGCGCAGACCGTACAGTGAAATTCCTCAATAGTTACGTCTCCCGCACCCCGTCGCTGCCATCGCCCGTGGTCCCCGGATCGTCTTCACATCTCCAGTGCACCCTCGTCACTTGACTCCATCACCGTCAACGGCATTCTCCTCCGTTGATGCCGCTGTAGAGGATCTCCACCAAGTCAGGGTGAGATTCGTTCCCCTAGTGCTTCAACTTCTGAACTCAATTGCCTCCTTGACTCTGGGGGATGGATCTGTCACTTCTCAACATGATGTCATTGCTGATGCTTTCCATAAAGCTTTCAAGGAGAGAATGGGCCAAGCCAAGGGTATTAATATGGGCCTAGACTTGGATAATCTCCTCCAGAGGGTACCTGGGCTAGATGTGCTTGTGAAACCTTTTGGAAAAGAGGAAATTGAGTAGGTGGTGAAGGAAATGCCAGTGGATACATCACCAGGGCCTGATGGATTGAATGGGCTTTTCTTCAAGAAGTGCTGGCACATTATTTCTCATGAATTTAACACACTGGCACAGGAGTTTCATGCAGGGAGGGCCAAGCTGGAGAACATTAATGATTCTTTTATTGTGTTGGTACCCAAATCAAATACCCCTGAGGGGGTGGGTGATTATAGAC
The DNA here is from genome assembly GCA_011799875.1 of Thinopyrum elongatum. Taxonomy (NCBI): domain Eukaryota; kingdom Viridiplantae; phylum Streptophyta; class Magnoliopsida; order Poales; family Poaceae; genus Thinopyrum; species Thinopyrum elongatum. The sequence goes on from CM022302.1 coordinate 469,991,739, forward strand.
CAATATCCCTTACTAGCTTTGGGCTTATGCTGCTGACAAAAATGGCTGCCAAAAGGTTTCAACAGTAGATTTTGAGGTGTATTCACAAGAATCAGTATGGGTTTATTAAAACAAGAACAATTCAAGATTGTCTTGCCTGGAGTTTTGAGTATATACACCAATGCAAGCAGTCAAGGAGGCCCATAATCCTTTTTAAGCTGGATTTTGAGAAGGCCTTTGATTCTATTGAGCATGAGGCTATCCTCACCATTTTACAGGCCAAGGGTTTCCCACAGAAGTGGATTTCTTGGGTCAAAGAGCTGTTATCCTCTGGAACTTCTTTTGTGCTGGTAAATGGAGTTCCTGGCAGGCACTTCAAATGCAAATGTGGGGTCAGGCAAGGAGACCCTTTGTCTCCTTTGTTATTTGTTTTAGCAGATGATATTCCCAGTCAATGTTAAATAATATGGTCCAGAGGGGTCTTCTTTCACTACCAATACAATCACATGATCCAGACTTCCCAGTGGTGCAGTATGCTGATGACACTATTTTATTTATCCCTGCCCAGAGAGATCAGTTGGTGGTGCTAAAGGAGGCTCTTATGATTTTTTCACAATCAACTGGCCTGAAAATCAACTTCCACAAATCCTCAATGATTCCCATCAATGTGGACAGTAACCTGGCAGAAGATCTGGCTTGTGTTCTTGGCTGTAAAATTAGGACAATGCCCTTTACTTATCTTGGCCTGCCACTTGGTACAACAAGGCCCAGGATCATTGATTTCATGCCTCTGGTTGATTGCATGGAGAGGAGGCTCACTGCCAGCTCATGGTTCCTGCCCCAGGGGGGAAGATTGCAACTGCTCAATTCTGTAATATCCTCCATGCCAATTTTCTTCTTATGTAGCTTGCAAATTCCACCTGGTATTTTGAAGCAATTGGAAAGGATAGAGAGACAATGTCTATGGAGGAAGTATGGACAGGAAACTGGACACTCTTTGGCTGCTTGGCCTCTGGTTTGCAGACCCAAGAACAAGGGGGGCCTCGGAATCCTAAACCTCTGGGTGCAAAATGATGCACTTTTGCTTAAACATCTGCACAAATTCTATAACAAGGAGGATATTCCATGGGTGCATCTAATCTGGAATTCCTATTATTATGGTAGGGTTCCCCATGACACCACCTTGTGTGGATCCTTTTGGTGGAGAGATGTCTCCAAACTTATGGACAAATTCAGAGCTATTTCTGTAGTTCAAGTTAACAGTGGGGATACTGTTCTATTTTGGAGGGACAATTGGGCTGATAATAGCAGTTTGCTGCTCCAAGATAAATTTAAAAGGCTATTCTCCTACTGTTTAGACCAGAACATATCAGTGCAGCAAGTTCTCATCACTGACAACCTTCTGGGTCTTTTTCAGTTGCCTTTATCTGAACAGGCATATGTGGAGCTTCAATGCCTGTCACAATGCCTGGATAACATTGCTGGAGATAGATTGCTACCTGATTGCTGGTCTTGGAATGATAGCAAAAAGTCACAATATACTGCCAAGAAGTATTATGATCTGGTTCATAGGCCCATTGTGGCAAACCCCATCCTGAATTGGATATGGAAGAGTTGTTGTACTATGTCCATTAAAATGTTTGCATGGCTAGTGATTATGGACAGAGTCAACACCAAAGACATGATACAGAGAAGGCACTGGAGAATTGAGGATGGCCCTGAATGTGTGTTATGCATATCTGGCTCTCTGGAGGACAGAAATCATCTGTTCTTCCAATGTAATTTCAGTACCAGAGTTTGGAATTATTTGCAGATATATTGGTCTTCCAGCTCTGATATGGTGGATATTGCAGTCCAAGCCAGAAAGGAGTTTGCTAAGCCTTTCTTTGCAGAAGTGGTCTTTTTAACCTGGTGGAATATCTGGATGGTTAGAAATGATAAGATCTTCAGAAAGATAAGACCATCTTTTGGTAGATGGTAGGTTGGATTCATACATGATATTTCCCTGATGGCACACAGGATAAAATCAAGACACAAGGAGGAACTTCTTCACTGGATTGCTTTCCTGCCACCTTGAGGATTCATTTCCTTATGCTTTCCCCTGTAGCTTAGTTTAGTTTAGCATTTTATTCTTTTGTTTCCACTGCTTGTGGATCTGTACATATGACTTTGTTTGCTCTATTTTTAATAAAATGCTGTGGGGCCAAGCCCTGCAGTTTCCATGGTAAAAAAAACTTCTAATTCAATGCACTAGAGTATTTTGCGCCCACAAATTTCCCACAGATTGAAATTTCTATTCCATCATACTCCGTAGAATTAGGTTTGAGCAAAAAAAATTAGGGTTAGGTTTACCCAGAAATTATCTCAGAAAGACTGAATGGAAACAATCAGACTCACCGATTTGGCCTCTGGCCATTGCACACTGTATGTCTCGGTGCCACCGAGTGGTACAGATCGGTGGATCCGAGTCTAAGGTTTTTGTAGAACCCTAGCTTGTCAGAGAGACCGAAACACATCTTGGTCCGATCGAGTCTTTGTGGCCAAGTCTCGGTAACAGCTTCGGTGCTATATTTGCTCGGTGATTTTGAAATCATTTTTGTGAAAACCTAAAACTAAAGTTTTTACTCAAATTTTTGGCAAAATGTTGTGTTTTTGTGATGCTCATCCATTCCACTCTACCCCATCTACTTCACATGCATAGTGTCAGCATGTCAGATGCTGGAGACAGCTATAATATGTCAGAGGAGCAGAATGTTGACTTGAGTGCAGGTTCAAGTCCTGTGGGCAGTTTCTACGAGGGAGAGATGAGCTCTCCAGATTTGCCAAAGGCAGCCACCAGGTCCGAGAAGAAGAAACCTTATGATGATGAGGATGAGGATTTTGTTGCAGAAGAGGAAACATCAAAGAAGGCAAAGAAAGTTGTTCTTGCAAAAGAATATGGCACTGTTGCAAGCACCAGGCCATCTGCTAGCTCCAAGGAGAGAACTGCTGTGAGGAAAGTTCCTGTCTCCAAGGACAAAACCTCAGAAAATCCCGAGAATGAGCCAACCAAGAAAAGGAAGGCAAGGAAAAGGATTGTTCATGTTGTTGGAAGACCTATTTCCATGATGGCAGACCCAGATGAGGAGCATGAAGAGGAAGAGGAAAACCATCTGCTAACCCACCTCTATCCAAGCAGCTAAAGCTCATGGCAGATGCCATGAAGAATGCAGCCCCCTCCAAGTACAAGCCTAAGGCTCCTGCTTCCAAGCCCAAAGGGAAGACTATCAGAAACATCTCTACTGCTGAAAAGAACAAGGCCCCAGTGCCTGAGAGAGAAGAAGAAGATGAGGTTGCCCCAGTGCTCATGAAATTAAGACCCAGATTTCCAGAGCATAATGATGCTCATCCTGTTGCTGAGAACATGAAGAAGAGAAAGGACAAAGGATTGAGGAAATGGAGAGAGGCAGACCCCTACTCCATCAGAAGGAGGACTGCAGTTGATTATCGCTTCTACACACTACAAAAAAAAAATAGCTCCGTGATGATACATGTTTGTCATAGTTGGTCACGTTTTCTGTCATGCATGTACATACATGATGATTTTATGACATAATCAAGATAGTCATACCTGTGCTGTCGTAGAAGTGTTCCATGACAAAACTCAAATTATCATCACGGAAGTGTCCACTTCCATGACAATAAATGGCGCGTCATGGAAGTGCTTTCATCAAGGGTAACCGACATGTGGCATCCACCATAACGAGTCGCCGTTAAGCTATCGGGTCCGGTTTTGGACCCGATAACCCATTAACAGCCATGACAACGGCGATTTTCCATGTGTAAAATTCTCATTGGCCGAAGGGACCATGTGTCAGCTCCGCGTTGGGACAGATGTCAACCGTCCAATGGACAGGAGGCGCCTATGATTCAAAGACACGTGGCACGACCCAACAGTGGCCCATTTAGGTTAAAAAGGCCGGCCCGGTTGACTTGGTCAAAAGTTAATGAGCCGGCCCATCGAAAGCCTGTTAATGGCCTGTGCACATATAGCCCATTCACGGCCCGTTATGGCCTTTTCGAATTTGGCCCATTAGCGTCATGCGGACAGTCCAATATAATTCGAGCCCATTGTCACTTTTGGCCTGTGTATGGCACGTGACATATTTCGGCCCATATGAGGCCTTTTGTTTCTTTGGGCCCTTTAACGGCCCGTGGTTACTCTGGCCCATAATAAACAGTAAATTGCTTTATACCCATTAACGACCCATGATTCAATTGAGCCGTTTCCATACCGTGTTATCTTTCGGCCTTCTAAGGCCCATATATTATCGGGCTCATTTCCAGCCTTCGATTACCTGCGGTCCGTTACTAGCCTGTTCCGCTAATGGGCCAAATTCGGCACGTGGTTACAGTCGGCCCGTCTGTGGCCCATTAACCCTTTGAGCCTAATTTCATCCCGTCATGTATTATGGCCCATTAACGACCCATTAAGCCTGTGCTACCTTACAGCCTGTTAATGGCCCATTATGGACTGAGCCCATAAATAGATGGTTTCGATTCTGGCCCGTTTACGGCCCAAATTGCGTTCAAACAGTGGTCCACGATCAGTATGGCCCATGGATCTTGCGACCCGTAAGAGGCCCATGGATCCTACGGCCCGTAAGAGGCCCATGGATCATATGGCCCATAATAGGCCCATGGATCCTAAGGCCTGTAGGAGGGTCATGGATCCTAAGGCCCATAGGAAGCCCATGGATCCTACGGCCCATAGGAGGCCCATGGATCCTACAGCCCGTAGGAGGCGCATGGATCCTACGGCTCACAGGAGGACCATGGATCCAACGGTCAGTAGGAGGGCCATGGTTACAATGGCCCATATGTGGACCATTGTTATTGCGGCCACTGTGAAACTGAGGAAAAAGAACTGTAGAACTACAAGCAAACAAATAAATAAGACTATAAGAAAATAAATAAGCAAGCAACTAACGCTAGGATATTACGACAATTACATAGATTACATCCACTGGGCATCAAAGTTCGCCACCAGTGCAAATATAGGGAACAAAGCAGCATATTACATACACTAGTTGTCAAAGTTGGCGACCAGTGCAAATAAACACCGCAACAAAGCAAGTCCAGAACTGAAACCACTTTAGAAGAGCTCAAGAAACAATATCCTGGGTACCCACCATGCTGGCAAGAAGCTTAGCAAGCTTTTTAGCTTTCTCTTGTTTGGCGCGTAAGTAGCGACACGTGTTGTAGTAGAGCCCCTGGCGTAGCATTTCAGGCAGTCCCGTCTAAACCCTGTACATGTACGTACAACCACATGCCAAAAAATATGACCACAGACGTACATACGTGCGCGGTCTCGAACGCGTACTCAAGCATACGTACGGCCATGGCTCGCGTACATGGAGAGGAAACGGATGGCAGCGACGGTGTCCTGTTCATCGGTAGCTATCCATCTGGGTCGGAACAGAGAAACAACGTCGTGTTCATCGGGAGGCAACGGAATGCGTCCTGTTCATCAGGAGCCAACCGGCTTGGACGGAATAGTGGAAACGGGGTCTGGCGTACCGCAACACAGAGGAAACGGACTTCTGTTCGAGCGTCTATGGTCGAAACAGGGTCCTATTGATCGGGAGGGGTGTGGGCGTGTGGCGTACTGCAAAACGGAGGAAACGAACTTCTGTTCGAGCGCCTATGGTCAAAACAGGGTCATGTTGATCGGGAGGGGTTTAGTGTACCGCAAAACAGAGGAAACAGACTTCTGTTCGAGTGCCTACGGTCGAAATGGGGTCCTGTTCATCGGGAGGGGTGTGGTGTACCGCAAAATGGGGCTCCACAGGCTGCTATTCATCCACCGTCTACTGCTTCTCTCTCCAGCCTCCACGGGGTACATTTCATCCACCGCCGTCCTCCAGGCTCCACTGGCTACTGTTCATAGAGCCTCCACGGGGTCCTGTTCATCCACCCCAACCGGCTGGGGTGTGGCGGCCTCCTCGGAGTCCTGTTCATCTAGCGGCAACCACGTACAACCACGAGATCCTATTCATCCAACGGCAACCGCCTACACACGGTTGCGGTCCTGTTCATCCAACCCCCACCGGGATCTGATCATCCACAGCCAACCAACGAGCTGGACTCACCACGTCTTGACTCGTTCTACATATCGTGCGTGTGGCAGCAATGGGCACTGTTCATCTAGAGGCAACCGAATAGGCTAGCTAGCTATGTCTCGCGCGGGGGTTCGATTGGCTTCAGTAAGCAGCAACAGCGATCAATCGGGTTCAGTTAGCAGTGAAGGAGTCAGTCGGGTTCATTTAGCAGCGAAGGGATCGATCGATCGGCTTTAGTATGTAGCAGTGCGATTGCTTGGGCTCAGTAAGCCAACGCCACTCACTCGGGTTCAGTTATAGTGACATGGCTCGCACCACACGCGCGTACGAGAGGGAAAATGCGAAAACCACACTACATCGCTCGGCCCCGACCACCCACCATAACCAGGAACTCCGCGAAAATTTCCTCGCCCTCACTTCTACCATGATTTTTTATGTCATGGACGGCCCAAAGAATGTCATGCAGGTGCATCCCCGGCCCGCCCAGGACAAAAAGCCCATTTTCTGTCATGAGTTTTTGTCATAGAAGTAGGAGCCCACCACATCTACGATGATACGTGTTTTTCTGTAGAAGTGTCATAAGCATGACAATTTTTTTCGTTCGGGCCATAATGTCACGGATGTGTCTTTTTTGTAGTGACACCAAAGAACAACAAGATTTCTATGAGACAATTTTGCTTGATAAGAAACCCATTGTTAGTGACATGAAGTGGGTGGACTGGAAGTACATTGATCAACATGAGGACAACTTCCCCCACGTTCATGAGGATTTCCAAACTATTGATGTTGATGAGTTTATTGGGAAGAAGCTGACTCCATGGAAAGATGAAATGATCATGCAATTTTACTATACATATCACTTCTATCCCAATGGAAGAATTGTCTGGATGACCGAAGGAGTGAAGTACCAGTCTAGTGTACTTGAATGGGCCACATTGCTTGGTGTGCCTGAGGCTGATGAAGATGACATCGATGTATATGCTAAGCCAAAGATGAACCACAATTCCATGGTTAACATGTACACGGAGGTACCCGAGAAGTACAAAGAATCTCACAAACTTGGCTCAGTTTATTTCTTGTTAGCGGGACTTAGTACCTCCAACACTATCATGAGGCATACCATGATGACCAAGTCAGGTGATGAGAGGATGATTCGAGGTCACTCCATAAATATGTTGTATCATATTGATCAATATGAGAAGTTCAAGGTCATGGATATTATTATGGAATCTATCAAAAGGACATCTGCTGATCAGAAGAGGTCTTGTGGATTTGCCCCTCATATTCAGGTTCTTATCAACTCCAAGGGTGCAAACAAGAACTTTCTTATGGATTGTGAGCATTTGCCACTTCGGCCAGAGTTTGAGGATAACACAGCTATGATGGATCCATCCCATCCTACTTCAGACGCAGCTCAGGCAAGCGCCGAGGCTACAAGGGATTCAACACCTAGTGCTTCCTCAGCTCTACTGCTCAAGACCAAGACTGACTAGATGCAATATCTCATTCAAGCTACTCAGAGGATCGAGCGGAGTTTTGCCAGCCTCGCAGAGAACCAGGAGAGTCTTGAGAGGATTGTAGAAACTAAGTTTTATGATCTGGAGGTCAAACTGATAGAAGTTCAGTCCACAGTTGAGAGCCTCAAGAAGAAAGGGGATGAAGCCAAGGAACGAGCTTCTAGTGATGATGAGGACACCCCTAGCGATGGCATTCCTACAACCACTCAGTTTAGGACTATGCCCAGATCAGCTGCAGTCTAGAACCTTCCAGAGCCACAGTCTCTGCTCCAGTACCTACACCATTGGTTGCTGTCGGTGTCAAAACCGGTGGATCTCGGGTAGGGGGTCCCGAGCTATAGATCTTGGATCAATGGGGAACAAGGAACACAGAGACATTATTTACCCAGGTTCGGGCCCTCTCAAAGAGGTAAAACCCTATGTCCTGCTTGATTGTATTGATGGGTTTTATGATGGTTACAGAGTTGATCTACCATGAGATCGGATGAACTAAACCCTAGAAGAGTAGGATGATGGTTCTAGCCTCTACAAACTAAACCCTCTGGTTTATATAGACACCAGGGGTACCTAGAGTTACATATGTCGGTTACCAACAAAGGATAAACACATAAGTTATGTTAAGCAAGACTTGGAGGATACATCAAGTCTTTGGAGGCTTTCGTCTGGAACACGAGAATAGCCCGAAGTCTGGTCTTCCCTTGATGAACAACACGCGGCCCACTAGTCTGATCTATGAGAGATAGGTCGGCATCCCGAGGACCCCTTAGTACGTGACACCCTCGGTAGCCCCCGAACTAGCCTCCAATGCCGAGGTCGATAATTTTACGTTAACTCTGCGCTTCTTGAGGTCTTCGGCTTGAGGGGCGAGTTCTTCCCATCCCCTATATCTGGCTGGTGATATCTTGGCCACCCTCGATGCTTCAATCCGTGAATTAGCGCGGGGTTTGTCGCATCGTCTTCCCCATTCAGAATTAATGACATCCCCTGATTTGCGTGTGTTAAAGGGAAGCAAATGGCCCACAAAGCCCTTTACAGAAATGCCCCCTTATAGGCCTAGGAAAGGTGTCTATTTAACGGTTCCCAAAGTTCGAAAACCGTCACACCCGATCCCAAATCACCGCAAAGCTAGAACTAAGCAAGCCCGGGATGATGGCGAGCACTCCAAGTTCCTCCTCGCGTCACCATGGCTCCAGTCAGGGTGACTGGGCGATCTGCTCTATCTCCCGACTGAGGTTGAGAAACCTAGAGATGCAAGGGTATCTTCCTACATCAGATCTCGCGCCCTCCCGCCCCGAAATGATTTCCGTGAATGGCGAGGCATTCGTGGAGAACTTCCCCGCCCCGCACGGGGAAGAGGGGGTATTATCGATGTGAAATCTAGCATATCTCGTAGTAGGGGTCTTAAGCTAGGCGTCTTGGAGTGATGGTAACACGGACACAGGATTTTACCGAGGTTCGGGCTCTCTCAAAGAGATAATACCCTACGTCCTGCTTTTGATTGTATTCATATGGGGGATAGTACAGAGTACATGTATCTACCATGAGATTGTTCCAATGAATATCAGATGGTCTATTGACTAGCCTGGCCTCGGTTTATATAATACATCGGAGACCTATGGTTTAGGAGAGTCCTCGGCTTGGGCGCCAAGTCTTGTGGAGTCTTCCTTGTATATGTCATGGTCTGCCCGAAGTGGCCCATTGGTGAACCACCATGGGGGTCCTCGGCCCGACTCACACGTCGGGAGATGACGTCGTGAGTACCCCCTAGTCTAGGACACCGTCAATAGCCCCCTGAACCGGTCTTCAAGTTGGGGATGCTCCTCGGTTCTTTCGAATTGTTCTTCATCTTCGGTCGTCGGTCTTGAAAACTGGTTTAACAAATATTCTCATATCCGATCTCAAGGATCATCGAGGTGTATCCAAAGAGTTCATACATTGGGCATCTGAGGATCCCCTTTAAGTTCTCGGCCTTGATCAATGCCTTGCTATTATTACGCCACACCTCAGGTTTGAAGTGTTTCCTGTGCGGCGGTGTCCCCTTGCGTCCGAGCTCCAATGCTGGACAGCAACCAAGGTGTCTTTTTGCAGCCGAGCTCCAACACCGATCTGCATTCGAGATGTCTTTTTGCAGCCAAGATCCAACGCCGATCTGCATCTGAGGTGTCATAAATTACCTCATTATTGAAAACTTTGAAGGGTTTCAGCTGAGTTAATGTCGGGAATGCCCTCTATAGAGCCAACCACTTGCATCCGAGCTTTATGCGGACTGCTTCCGAGAGGGTGTACCACCTCGATCTTGGGCTGAGTTTTTGCGGATATATTTTTTCTTGATTGGTGCCAATTTATTTTCTACCAAGATGTATACACAGTAGCCCTCAAGGTGTATGTCGACCTAAAATCCAAGATGCACCTGAAGGAAAACATGAAACCGTTGATCCCAGTAGCCCCTCAGACTCAGGTCGATTCGTGAAATTTGCATGAGGATCAATTCCTAGCTCGGCAGCATATGTAAGAATGGAAACGCAGGGTGCATACTCCTCGAGACTCAGGTAGGGTGCGGCCGACCAACCCGAGGATCGTAATCTCCTCCCAAACTGTTTTGCACTTTGTAAATTGTCTGCATTGAATCGTCAATCCAGTAGCCCCTGAGCCACTGGTCGGGTGGCAACACCAGATCATGGGATCGATGTAACCCATTAATGGCTTTTAAGTGAGAAGCGCGATGCCCAGTAATCCCCGAGCCTTAATTTGGGCACGGGTGGCCGAATAAAGGATCGATATCCGCTTTACAAAAAAAACTTGTGTTTAACACAGACTTCTCGGAAAGATAATAAAGATCTCTTAAAGAAGCTAGAGCTAGCGAAAGCCGAGCTCGCAAGGTCGGCCCCAAGGGGCTTAATAGATAGGAAATCAATACCAATAGGGAATTATGAGAGCGTTATGTCAGCTTCTCGGTTGTCTCAGCGAGATTGTGCCCTTGACTCTTTAAAAGATGGGCTGCAGTAAATTGACTTTACTTGCGATTTATGTGTAACGATTCTATGTATCCAAGTACTTTACATCATTATTGCTCGGATCCGCATTGTACAAAACTTTGTTGACCGACCATCAGCTTCAACCTCCTCGGCCAGTAGCTAGGGAGTGTTTGACCTACTTTATAAAGCCTTTATGAGGGCAAAGATTTACGGCAAACAAGGCAATCCGACCATACAGTTTTATAAACAAAGGTACGCGGAGAGATATGTTATATTACTTTTATTACCTTTTAATGTAAGAAACATCTTCTGGGAAAAATAGTTCCTTTATAAGTTCCTATTCCCAGGCTATCATGTTGACCATGATCGTGAAACCTCAACTCTGATCAATGTGGGAGGAAAATATTGAGGATTTAGTTTGGGGAAAGTTCCCAAACTCTGTGAACCTAAATTTTCACTTCCATCATTGCTGACCAATTATGTTCTTAAGATGGCTAGCTTTCGGCTTCACCCAGTCTGAGGTACTAACCCAGATGACCCTGAAGTAACAATCACAGAGGTGCTCCCTTTACCCCCTAGCCGAACTATCGAGAATGTAGGGGGTAAGCACATGAGCCAGGCAACCCAGCTTGGCCAAAATCTTAAGTCAAATTTGATGCATATTTATGGCTTTATAATGATGATTACGGAAGGTAGCACTTGTATATTGAATACAAACACTGATGATATATGTTTATTTTGACTCCATTGCGACCGTTTATCATTTGAAATGGGCCCATCATCGGCTTCTACCACTTTGTAGATGCTACGCAGGGTGTTTCCGCAGTAACAAGACAACCCTTAGCTGACGTCTTGGTGCCCGGAGGCGGTTTGTGTTAGCGGAAATGAGGCAATCCGATATGCAGGCTTTGTAACTTTCACTTAGTCATAGGAGCTTAAATTGGGGAGGCTAGTTACGAGCCCCCGGTTAGTGTTCGACATCAGCTGCGGTCAAGCCATTTAACACTTCGGCCAGTTTTATGAAAGGCTCATTGTCTAACACGGGGTGACCTCTATCGATCTATAGTTTGACATAGTCATCGGATCGTTGACTACTTTAAGCCCATTGTGACAGTCAGCTTTCAGCTTTCTCCACTGAGGCGCTTGACCATTCGAGCTGGAAGCACAATCGCAGTGGTTCTCCCTTTGCACACCTAGCCGAACAAAGCGGAACGTAGGAGGCAAGCACAGGAGCCGGGCAACCCAACTATTGACCAAAGACACAATTTGAAACATATGCATATAAAGAAATATTCGAGAACATTTTGCTGAGGACTCCATGGAGTACCTGGGCTTTTGGTGGGTTCGGCTGTAGTTTCAGCCCCCCGTTAATATTGCCGATGCTTTAGAGGCATCTGGCGTTGCACTGCTCGAGAACTAGTCCAGATCTGGTGTGTGCTTTATCAACGCCGAGGTGCAGGTCGGCAGGAAAGATGCTGAGCTGCGGGCCGGAAAAGATTTCCCAAGCTAAATTATTACGCAAGGCACCTCAGTCAGGAGGATATCCCTCCCCTTAACGAAAAGCATACAAATAGGTTAAAGGTGACATAAGTTCGGAAAACCGAAAAACTTTAGTAAAATTTTACGTCTACATTAAATCAAGTTTTTTTGGTGCCAATCCAAAAATTGGTCTTAAAATTAGTGTCTGCTTCCTTCGTGCTTTAACATGACACATCCAATCTCAAGACTTAAAGCGGGTCAACCTTCGGTGTCAACCTCCTATTGCCGAAGGCGGAGTACTACTCAGGCCAGTTTAGCAAACTAAACTCGAGCGGTTTTAGAGAGAAAATAGGCTATCCGGCTATTGACCACACACTCGAGTCGAGAAAGGAGTGTTAGAAAAATACTTTGCAACGACGTAGAAGAAAACAATTATTATAAAACGACCCATATAAATTTAAGAGCCCCCAGTTAACTTGGGAAAAATAAGTGTTTTTAACAAACTAAATTTTTTACAAATAGCTTTTTTGTTTAACACAAGTATAATGCTTGGTCAAACCAAACAGAAATTAAAAATTGAAAAAAGTTAAGCATGAAAGCGACTTAGCTGGTTAATGTGCTCGTTGTTGATGAAGAGGTCCGGGCTTGTGGCGGGACAAAGACGTAGTCCTCGGCCTGGCCGAGGTCCCAGCCCCCAAGAGCTCGGCTTCACGAAGTGGCAACGCAACATCGTTGACTTGGCAAGGCAAAGCCCCTGGTCCAGCCGAGATGACGAAGCTGGTCGGCTGGTGATGATGAAGTCCCTAGAGTAGGTTGATGAAGAGATGGCGAAGCCCCCAGTCTAGCCGAGGTGACAGAGCAGGTTGGTAAGGTGACGTTGCAGCCCCATGCCAGTCGAGGTGTCGAAGCAGGTCGGCATAGTGGACATCGACTTGAAGAAGCAATGGCGCGGCAATGCCGACGCAGGTCGAAACTTGTGACGCGGTCAATGCCGGCTTGAGAAGTGACCGCGTGGCGATGTTGGTGCGCCTGACCGGTGCAATTTGTGGGGTGACAATCTTGTCTTGATGATTATTTGTCCTTCACGATGTCGAACTCTTGGTCAGCTCGCCGAGGTGATGATCTAATGAGCTTAACCTTGGCTCAATGAAGCGTCGACCAGTCTAGCGTAGGTCGGTAGCCATGGAGCAACGTGGTCGAGCCGGTTTGATATCGGCGCGACGGTGAAGATCACCTCAGAAAAAACTCAAAATTTGTGGGCACGTGTTTAAGAACAACACACAATACCCTAGAAAAAAATTGCTTCAAAAGGATGTCCAATATCCCGTTCATGAAGAAAGATGAATTCGGGTCGGATTCGTTTTCGCGCAGGAAACATATCCGAAAATTGATGCACTCATAGGAGGTTTCCCGGAGTTTGAATGGTCGGATCGAGCTGAAATTTGGAGAGGTGGTAGACATAGGAATTACGAAGCTTATCAATGGTTGGATCTTCCAAACAACGTCCAATCTAGACGGTGCACTCCATGCTCCAAGCTCATCCAGATTCTCATCCAAATTCGACACGGCTCCGGTAAATCGGAGTTTACCGGAGATTCCTTCGTCGGAACACGATGAAATTTTACAGGATTGTTCTAGACTCAATTCCCCATAATTTCACCGAAGCATCGCTTAGGCGGGGACGACGAATACAACTTTGCTCCCAAGAAAACAGCACGCTCGCCCGAGAGCAATGTTGACGTTGAGCCCCTGAGCTCCATGGACGATTCCTCCATGATGTTGATAGAGATCAGAGTTGATGTTCATGAAGGCCCTCATCCGATCATGATGATCTGACGCGGAGTGCAGTCCTTGGTCCCGTCGAGGTGACCAGTCGAGCCAGCGATGAAGATGCCGACATCGACAATAAAACTCGGTTCCGACGCGTAGATCGCGTCGGAGACGATCTGAATTCCCATCGCACCACGGCGACTGCCAGCGGACTCTCGATGAAAGCACCAATGTCGGTGTGAAATCCGGCATATCTCGTAGTAGGGGTCCTAAGCTAGGCATCTTGGAGCGATGGTAACATGGACACAGGATTTTACCCAGGTTTGGGCTCTCTCGAAGAGATAATACCCTACGTCCTGCTTTTGATTGTATTCTTATGGGGGATAGTACAGAGTACATGTATCTACCACGAGATTGTTCTAATGAATATCAAATGGTCTATTGACTAGCCTGGCCTCGATTTATATAATACACCAGAGGCCTAGTGTCGTGGTGGATCACGATCACCTATGGGACCAAGAGGCCCCTTGTGGTTCGGCTGGGGATGATCACATTGCACAAAGAGCAGAGGCAGCAAGGCAGCACGGCAATGACAACTCTCTTTTACCCAGGTTCGAGCCGCTGAGCAGCGTAATACCCTGCTCCTACTTTGGTGGATTGATCTATGGGAACACGAAGACACGGAGTGCTCAAGCCCGGCAAGGGTGCCTCGGGGAGAGCAGCTACGTGAGTACAAATGCTAGATGATCCAAAGATTGCATCCTTGCTCGGTTGCCTCGGGCCTCCTTTTATAGGTTAAAGGGGCGACCACAGTGGCAAAACAGTCATTATAGTATGATTAGATAGCTAACAGTGCTATCATACCTAACTCTGGCAGTTAGGACAAGGTGCATTAAATGCACCTGCTAGGTGTCAAGTGGAGAGGTAGCCCCGACAAGGTTTCTCCACTGCTTGCCTCTCTACCTTGTATTTGCATGACAAGCCTCTGAGACGGTTGTCATTAAAGGTAATATCTTCTCCAGCAGACTGCCACGTGCATGGCAGGATCCACCTAGCTGCTCGAGAGCTTGACACCGCACCAACTAGTGATTGGTGTTTGATGAGGTGGAGCGGTGGAGCCCTGGCGGAAGTTTGCCGGCACGGAGCCTGCCGGGTCTTTTGGCTTGGGATTTTTTCTTGGCTTTGGCGGCCCCGGAAACCCTGCCGGGGTGGCCTGGTCTTGGTCCCAGGCGCAACCTCGACCCCGCCAGCCCTGCTTGCCCGGCAAGGGAGCCCTTTGTGGGAATCCTCTGGTTGGTCTTCCGACTTGTCCTTGAGCTTGGGACGCCCGGCAAGATCGGCCTGTCCCGGTGGCCACACTGGTCTGTGCACAAGTCAGGGGGAAGCAAACACCCCTGTTTGGGTACACCGACATGAGCCCCTGGGCCTGAGCCACACGTGCCGCGGGGCAGCGTTGGGTTTGGCCCAAGAAGTGCACATACACGCCGCAAAAAACCGCTTTCTACGCAGTTTTGGTCATAATGACCTACAAATCACACGTCCATCCCCGCGCAGTTACTGCGGGCCGTGGGAACATGGGCGTGCATCAGTTATTTGGTACTGCACCTGCGAGAGTGGTTTTTGTTAGGGGAAACAGCGAAGAGCCCACCCCCCCGCATAGTCCCAATAAAAAGTTAATGCGAAGGGGCGTTGCTCATTCTCACCCGTCTCCCCTCGCTCCATCTTCTTCCTTGCGACGGAAACCTCCTCCACCACTGCCATCCACCCCTAGGCCTCATCAAATCTCCTTCCTTCCTCCAAAACTCAGAATGGGGTGCAAGAAGAGCACCATAAAGGGGAAACAGCCAGCCAAGCCTGCGGACCCAAGAGCGGAGGAGAAGAAGAGGAAGCGGAGGAGTTGGCCCAGTGGCGGTGAGAGAATGTTGTTTTCTTGCCGTCGGACCTGGACGACAACACACTGATCCACAAGTATGCCTATATGTGGGGGAGAGAGACCAAGGACGGCCATGGAGCGCCAGTGCCTCTCCCAGATGGGCCCAAGATCCCGGAGGATTCATATCCCTTCTTCTGCGCCTATTTTTACTGTGGCCTTTCCTCCCCTTCTCCTATTTCTTCAGTGCCATGATGTATGCTTATGGATTTTGCCTGTAGGATTTCACACCCAATGCGATGACGTGCATGGCGGTTTTTGCCCATCTGTGCGAGGATTTTGTCAGAGTTCTCCCCAACATGGACTTGTTCCGCCATTTCTACATCCCCCGCATTGAGGACAAATCCCTCTCAGGGAATATATCTTGGATCCTACAGGGGAAGAAAGAAGACTGGGGATACCTTGGCGGGTAGCTGCATGGCAAGTGGGAGGAATGGAGGGGTGATTGGTGCTGGATCGAAGACAAAGAGGCCCCTCCGTTCTGCTTGCCACGGACCAAGAGTGTGGTGCGCGGCAAGGACCGGAGTGATTTGGGCACTACTGATGCCCAACTCCACCCAGCACTAAACATGATCACCCGCCTCAAGGCTGCCGGGCTAACCATCGAACATGTGGGAGCTGACTTCCTCTGGCGTCGCATTGTGCTGCTGCAGAAGAGGGATAGATTCGCATGGGAGTATAAGAATGCCGCTGATTAGATGCAGCTTTACCCATGCCGTGGCAACAACCTGACGGTCATGAGCCACACCTGGTAGTGTGAGCAATTGTTCCACAAGGCCGGCACCTTCCACTTGCCAGCGAGAATTGTTTCGCTGCACATCAACTCTGCCATGGGCCAAATTCCCCAGTGGATGCTGGATTGCAACGCCAATGGAGTTAAGGCGGACTGGGAGTTGGCCACTTTGTAGGATGAGATGGAGTGGACCTCTAGTTTGGAGGAGAAGGTCACCAGAAAGGAGACGGATTTCACCAAAGGCACTACTGACAAAGAGAAAGAGTACATCCTCAGCAGGCTGGAAGAGGCCAGGAGACTTCAGGCTGCCGGGGCAGCTGGTGATGATGATGATGAGAACCTAGGTGACGGGAATTCTTCAGATGATGAGTGCGAGGAGCGCGTCGATGACGAGGTTGCCGGGCTTGAAGCGATCAGGGCCGCGGCTGCAGGGCCCCAGGAGGCCGAAGTGCTCAAGGAAGAAGGACTCGAGTTGGACCCTCAGGCCCTGGAGCAACGGTGTCGCCTTCGCAAGAGAGGAAGCCGAGAGCCGGTGGTCCCTTCTTCATCGCGGGCTGGCCCCAACGTGAAGAAAACGACTGACAAGGGCAACAAGGGGGAGGTATCTCGCCGCCAATCAGCTCACCTCTCCCTGGCTCTGACACCGCCTTCCCGGCAATGGGTCGTTAAGGGAGTTGATCCAATCCCACCGACAAGCTCGGCCCCGACGGCAAGTAGGACCTCGCCGGCGCTCAAGAGAGCTAGGGAACCACCTCCTCCTCTGGCATACGAGCTAGATGCCATGCTTGATGATCCAGAGTAAGGGAAACTTTGGCCTCTCCTGTTCGATTGTTCCTTGCTTTTAAATTGGTTCTCAATTAACCTTGTGCTGCTGACCTTGACAGGGACAAAGAGACCCTTGCACGTCGGGCCAAATGGGCCAAGCCAACAACAGGACTGGGCTCTATGTTGAGCACCGGTATGGCGGGGAGCACCATAGACGCCTCTGTGCACAGCCCCCGGGCCAGTGCCCTCTGCGAGGGCACATGACATACCTGGTTCGCTGGCAGGAACATCGAGGTTTCTTATCCATCACCCGACAAGGAGATGGGAGGAGACCACAAACAAGAAACACACCAAGAGGGGGCGGCTCCCCCGGCGCCTCCATCAACCAATGTCCAAGAAGGGGATTCTCCAGCAAGGGCTCCTACCGCGGGGTCTGTTCGTATTGAGACCACCTCTACTGAAGAGGCGGCCGTCAATCGTCTCCCGGCAATGAATGTTGCCGGGGAAGGGGAAGTCTCTTCCCAATAGCCGCCAGCAGGTAAGCCACTTACTTTTGAACCTCTTCTTTCTTAGGAATTTGTTCCCTCGACCTTTGATTTGAGTTTCTGATCGTCATTTTTCCTTTGTTTTTGACTCCGTTCACAGCCTCCCCATTCGAGGAGGGAGAACTTCTAGAAGAGGTGGCCAACATAGGGAAGGATGCTGCTGCAGAAGCCATCAAGATCACCGCCGACGAAGGGCGCAATGAAACCCCCGAGTATATTCAAGAGGTCCCAGAAAAAACCGGGAAACTCTCGGGCAGTGCAACTGATCCCCTCGGGGCAGCTGTGGACAAGGTGCCCTTCCAATCAGATGCGTCAAACTTGATGGTCCCTCCACTTGCCACAGCAACACAACCCTCCCCGAGCAGCTTGGCGCTGATCATTGCTCATCCAGGACCAGCAGCCCCCAGCTCGTCCATCCTGGGCAGGGTGAATTTTGATGATGAGATCAGCCGCAACCTGACACCCCTGACCCAAAGGGCCAAGGAGGCAGGTGACCCTGTTGGCTGCGCCAAGGACTTAGCCTTCCTAGGGACAATGGCTGCCGGGATCAAGGAGATGCAAGAGAGGTACGGCCAAAGGTGGCAGGAGATCCAGGAGGAACACAACTCCATCAATCTCATGGACCGGCAGTTGATGGACAAAGGCAATGAGTTGCACAAGTGGTATCAGGAGCAAGCCCAATCCCTTATGCGGCAGGCGGACAAGTTGGCCATAGACAAGGAGAAGGCCAACGCTCGAGATAACCAGCTGACATAGCGCGGGGCACTTCTCAACGCCAGAGCGAAGGGCATCCTTACCCGGGAAGAGGCTCTCGCGGCCACACTTCGCGACAAGGACGCCGAATTAGAAGTCCTTGTTCAGCAGCGGACCAAGGATTTGGAGGACAGCCATAAGAAGGCCATCAACACGCAAACCCAAGATGCGGCTGCCAAACTTAAGGAGGTCAGTAATAATCTTGCCACTGCTTCAAAAGCCAAAGTGGAGCTCAAGACCCAGGTGGGAAAACTGGAGGAAGAGCTTGCCGGGGGCAAAAAGGAGACCGATGCTCTCTAGGAAGAAGCATGGAAGGCAGCCACCACCCTAGAGGGGCTGCAATCGCAGCTCACATCCAAGAGACAGGATATGGATGCTGCCACCAGTACCATCGAGGACCTGAACACCAAGCTCGCCACCTTGGAGAAAGATCTTGAGCTAGCCAAGGGTCAAGAGAGAGTTTTGTCAGAGGAGGTTAACACTGCAGGGACTCTCCGGAAGGAGGCAGAGCTCAAGCTTAAGGACCAAGTGGATTTGTACAATCTCTGGTCGAAGAGCCTGGTCAACATAACTGAGCGCATCTCCTCCTAGATCGCCACCATGAACATGAAGAGCTGGACCTTCTATGTCAAAGAGCATGAAGTCCCGAGCATCAAGTTGACACATTTCTTCGAGGGCCTCATTGATGGACTGAAGATGTATGAAGATGACAGATCTGCCATCTTCTTCAACGAGTCTCAAAAATTTGCACGGGATGCTATCTTCACAGTTCTGTTCAACTTTGCCCAGCGCCACCTGATACGTCTCCAACGTATCTATAATTTTTTATTGTTCCATGCTATTATATTATCTGTTTTGGATGTTTTATATGCATTAATATCCTATTTTATATTATTTTTTGGACTAACTTATTAACCTAGAGCCTAGTGCCAGTTTCTGTTTTTTTCCCTTGTTTTTGAGTTTCGCAGAAAAGGAATATCAAACGGAGTCCAAACAGAATAAAACTTTATGATGATTTTTCTTGGACCAGAAGACACCTACGAGACTTGGAGTCGAAGTCAGAAGACCCACGAGGCAACGACAAGTCGTAGGGGCGCGCCCTAGGGGGGGTGCCCTGGATTGTGGCCCCCTCAGGAGTCCACCGACCTACTTCTTCGTCCTATATATTCACATATGTTCCAAAACCCTAGAAGAGAGCCACAAAAATACTTTTCCACTGCCGCAACCATCTGTTCTCGTGAGATCCCATCTTGGGGCCTTTTCCAGTGATCTGCCGGAGGGGGATTCGATCATGGAGGGCATCTACATCAACCCTATTGCCTCTCTGATGAAGCGTGAGTAGTTTACCTCAGACCTACGGGTCCATAGCTAGTAACTAGATGGCTTCTTCTCTCTCTTTGATTCTCAATACCATGTTCTCCTCGATGTTCTTGGAGATCCACCCAATGTAATATTCTTTTGCGGTGTGTTTGTCGAGATCCGATGAATTGTGGATTTATGATCAGATTATCTATGAATATTATTTGAATCTTCTCTGAATTCTTATATGCATGATTTGATATCTTTGTATTTCTCTTTGAATTATTGGTTTAGTTTGGCCAACTAGATTGGTATTTCTTGCAATGGGAGAGGTGCTTAGTTTTGGGTTCAATCTTGCGGTGTCCTCACCCAGTGACATAGTAGGGGTAGCGAGGCACGTATTGTATTGTTGCCATCAAGGATAAAAAGAGGCGGTTTTCATCATATTGCTTGAGTTTATCCCTCTACATCATGTCATCTTACTTAAGGTGTTACTCCGTTCTTTATGAACTTAATACTCTAGATGCATGTTGGATAGCGGTCGATGTGTGGAGTAATAGTAGTAGATGCTGAATCGTTTCGGTCTACTTGAAATGGACGTGATGCCTATATGCATAATCATTGCCTTGGATATCGTCATAACTTTGCGCTTTTCTATCAATTGCTCGATAGTAATTTGTTCACCCACCATATTATTTGCCTTCAAGAGAGAAGCCTCTAGTGAAATCTATGGCCCCCGGGTCTATTTTCCATAATATATTTTTAGATCTATATATCAAAAATACCAAAAAAACCTTGCTGCAATTTATTTACTTTTATTTTGTTTTACGTTTTGGCAATCTTATATACCTATCTCTATCAGATCTCACCTTTGCAATTGACCATGAAGGGATTAACAACCCCTTTATCGTGTTGGGTGCAAGTGTTTGATTGTTTGTGCACGTGCATAGATTGGGGACTTGCTTGTACCTCCTACTGGATTGATACCTTGGTTCTCTAACTGAGGGAAATACTTATCTCTGCCTTGCTGCATCACCCTTTCCTCTTCAAGGGAAAAACCAACGCAAGATCAAGAAGTAGCACCACCCCGACGTCGATCTCTCTGACGCCTTCAAAAAGCTGCCGACGGGAACAGACACTTCCGCCGTTGCGAAGGTTGTTGGGCCCCTTGCCGACAAGGTGCTTCGAGTGCCCCGGGTCCAAGGAGGCCACTGGGATTAAACTTCTATGCTTCATCCACCGCAACGCTGCCATGTAAAAAGACACAATTCGACCTTATGTTAGGTCCTTGTTATTCTCATGGTGTAATAGTACCTCTAAGTTGTTGTATGAACTTATGCTATCACTTTGCTTTACTCTGTGTTTGGCCTTTGTATAATTTGAGCACCCTACACATGCCGGAACCTTGCCGGGGCTAACCACTAGCCGCGAGCGCTTTTTGAGGACGAATCCTTAGCAGCCTGTTGGCAGTGTTGCCACCGGCAAGTTACCCTTCAACGTTATCAACGAGCTACCTGAACTGTTGGGCGGACTCGAAACAGACATGGGCGCGAATGACCATGGTAGGGTTCCTTCGCGTGCAGGTTTCTTATACAATCACCAGGTTCAAGCGAAGGGAATCACTAAAAAGTGAACTCAGGGACAAGTTATTGAGAAGTTTTTCAACTTAGCTTTTCTTTCTGCCGCAACCTCTGTTGTGCGAAAAATGGATGGCCGGGCCTCCTCTCTTTTCTTCCCCCCTTGGAAACCTCACATGCGAAGATTTCCTTCCCTTGCACGTGGAACACGGACGTAGGATCTTGACGTGGCAGGAATACCGTCAGGGGTAAGCAAGGTGGGACCTACCGTGGTGTTTCCAGCAGTGCCATGTAGTTGCTGGGGGCAAACGGGCATCTACCAGGCTTGCCGCGACCCGCAATCCTGTCAGGCACTGGCCTATTGACAATTGGGCCAAGCACGCGTGCCTCGTTGTCGGGGCAGCCCCCGCCGGTCACAGCTTTCGCTGCCACGGCAAGGAAATTGTGGTTTGTGCTCGATCGGGCAAGATCATGCTGCGGTTGCAGTTGCGGTCACAAGGGGGAGGCAGAGGTAAGAACTCCGCGTCACCCATGCCACGACCGCTGCCTTCACCCGAATGTAGAAGTAGATATCTGCCTCCAGTTTCTTCGCCGCCCGCTTTCGTCGTGGTGGGCTTGATGACCCGCGCCGCCTGCACTGGCCATGCCCACCGCGACGTTTGCTCCGCAGACAGGAGTGACGGGTGCTGGAACGCACGAGGCTTGGTAGTCACAGAGATTGCCTTCTTGAACGTCGTTAGTGAAGTAGAAGATGATGAAGATAGATGCACTAGCTGCTGCTTCAGATTTGCACAAGCAAGACCCCCCTACCTGGCGTGCCAAAGATGTCGCGGTGGATCACGATCACCTATGGGACCAAGAGTCCCCTTGTGGTTCGGTTGGGGATGATCACATTGCACAAAGAGCAGAGGCAGTAGGGCAGCGTGGCAATGACAACTCTCTTTTACCTAGGTTCGGGCCGCTGAGCAGCGTAATACCCTACTCCTGCTTTGGTGGTTTGATCTATGGGAACACAAAGACACGGAGCGCTCAAGCCCAGCAAGGGCGCCTCGGGGAGAGCAGCTACGTGGGTACAAATGCTAGATGATCCAAAGATCGAATCCTTTGCTTGGTTGCCTCGGGCCTCCTTTTATAGGTTAAAGGGGCGACCATAGTGGCAAAACAGTCATTATAGTATGATTAGATAGCTAACAGTGCTATCATACCTAACTCTCGCAGTTTGGACAAGGTGCATTAAATGCACCTGCTAGGTGTCAAGTGGAGAGGTAGCCCCGGTAAGGTTTCTCCACCGCTTGCCTCTCTACCTCGTATTTGCATGACACGCCACTGGGACGGGTGTCATTAAAGGTAATCTCTTCTCCAGCAAGCTGCCACGTGCACGACATGATCCACCTAGCTGCTCGAGAGCTTGAGACCGCACCAACTAGTGACTGGTGTTTGATGAGGTGGAGCGGTGGATCCCTGGCGGAGGTTTGCCGGCACGGAGCCTACCGGGTCTTTTGGCTTGGGATTTTGTCTTGGCTTTGACGGCCTGGAAACCCTGCCGGGGTGGCCTGGTCTTGGTCCCAGGAGCAGCCTTGACCCCATCGGCCCTGCTTGCCCGGCAAGGGAGGCCTTCCTTGGAATCCTCTGGTTGGTCTTCTGACTTGTCCTTGAGCTTGGGACGCCCGGCAAGATCAGCCTGTCCCAGTGGTTGCACTGGTCTGTGCATTAGTTAGGGGGAAGCAAACACCCCTGTTTGTGTACACCGACACCTAGGGTTTAGGAGAGTCCTCGGCTTGGGCACCAAGTCTTGTGGAATCTTCCTTGTATATGTCATGGTCTGCCCGAAGTGTCCCATTGGTGAACCTCCATGGGTGTCCTCGGCCCGACCCACACGTCGGGAGACGACGTGGTGAGTACCGCCTAGTCCAGGACACCGTCAGGTATGCTTCGTGCCTTTTTTGTTACGGGGTCTAGGCTTCCCCATTCATCCATTTTTTAGGGGTTTATTAGAGTTCTACGGGATCCAACTCCACCACCTCACCCCGAGATCAATTTTACATATATCGGGTTACGTCACGCTTTGCGAGATATTCCTGGGTTGTGAGGCACACTTTGAAATGTGGAGGAAATTTTTCTGCCTTGTCCCCCGCACGTGAGGAGGGGAAATTCATGAGGTCGGCGGAGCCGAAGTATGGCATATTGCGGGGACAGGGTATCTGGTAGGGACCCCTAAGAAGAATGCCGAAGAGTGGACCTCAGAGTGGTTCTACATCGAGGACATCCCCCTATTTGATCCAACTCGGAGGGGGCTGCCCGAATTCTCTCTCGTTTCTCCAAAGAAGTGGTTTAACTGGCAACCAAAGAGTCCATCCCAAAAGGAAAGCGCCGAAGTATCATGTCTAGCCGCTCAAGTAAGGTGGCTATCCCACAACGGGTTAACCATCATTGATGTAACGGCCGCAGCCATTGCCCGATGCGTCCAACCCCTCCAACAAAGGGTGCACCCCTTATGGTGTTACAACGGGGCAAATGACTCGACCCATTCTGTACAAAGGGAACCCGCCGATCAGGTGGCAATGGTAGCTGTCTTAGCTGGCCTCTTCAAGGGAGAAGAGAAAGACTTCGCTCAATTGCAGCTCAAAGAGGGCTTCTCAAGCTATAAACCCGTTGAAATAGTGAGTCTTCCTACACCCCGTAGTTCAGATAATATGATAATCTTTCTTACTTGGGCATCTAATCTGTCCGAGCAGAGCTAGAAAGACTGGATCGAGACAGTGAGCTGCCCTGCTCCTCAACCGGAGAGCTAGTCCCACTGCGATGACCCTGGGTTTCATGATGATCCTGAGACGTCAATTGATTTTGAAGAGGGAGTCTTCTATCAGGACAGCCTTGATGGCTTAAGGTTGTCATTTTGGCTGATCACCCCAGGACGCTTCCTTCCTCCGTGGTAAGTGAGAAAAATGTTCCTTCCCGAAAAAGATGACAACCTCATGTCGCTCCTAGTACGCTGACTTGTACCCCCAAGGGCCATCGCACAATGTGCCGAACACCAGCGAGAACGGCGCCGATTGCGTCAACGCCGAACGGCCGAAGAGCATCCAAACGTGTAGCGGCCATGGGGGTCACATCGACCGCACCCACGGCTAAGAGGTAATATGTTCACCGCATAGTTCGGCGTTGTTATCCGTGTGAGCTGCTGCAAGTACTCATAATCTTCTCTGCTGAGACCTGCAGGAGATACATAGAGCCACCTTCGTCCGAGGATGTTGAAGAGGTGCAGGGGGTAACCCCGAACCGAGGTCTTCGGTTAGGGACGACGTCCACATGGAGGTCCCTGCTGCAGGCCAACCTCCAGGGGATCCCGAGGACGTCTCGGTTACCAACTCTGATGTCGAAAGCGTGATGAATCACTGACGGTGGAAGGAGTCACTGCATCATTCTGCATTTTCCGAACAGGAGTTTAACGCTCTTAGTTCGGTAGCCGCCCGAGCAGGGCTTGATGGAGTCACCAACCTTCTGTCGACCAACCCGCAGGTATGCAATTGGTTTTGATAACCAAACACAAATCCTAACCCAGTAGCCCCCGAGCCTTAATTTGGGCAGGATGGCTGAGTTAAGGGTTTGAATTTGTATACTGCTGCAGTGTGGTGCAGGCTTCGAGGGAACAAAACAAAAAATTATCCGAGGAACTAGAGCTGAACTGAACACAATTGGAATCTGTGAAGGCCGAACTGGAGGAGGTTAGGAAATTTACCAGGGAAGCACATGGTGAGTAAAAGGCTTAATATGTCGAATGAAGAAATTTTTGGGACACCTTTTTCAATGAAAGATTGCCCCATAGCAGCCAGTCCATGAGTTAACTGCTGAAGGATCTGGACGCGGTCAGGGAATCTCAAAGGTATGCAGAATCACAACAAGAAGCTGGCCGCTGTGTACTGACCCGAAGTCATGAAGAAAAGAATAAGCTTAAAGCGGAAAACCAGCGACAAGCCAAGGAAATTTAGAGCTTAAAACTCAACTGGCACAAGCCCAAGAGGAGAACCAGAGATTTAAAGGTGGCATGTTCGGTGAGTGCAATCTAGCTTGTGAATATGTAGATTATATGTATTATACAAATGTAAGAACCATGCCACATCTCTTGTTAGTTCTCCTTACCGGGCGTCCCGAGGAAGTGGCCAGCTCGTTTGGAGGGAACCTGCTAAAGGAATTGTCCGCCGTGCATGAGCAAGCTCAGAAAGCTATGAAGGGCCTGGTCAAGGCATTATGGCCAAACGAGACGCCTCTGGAAGGGATGGCCGAGCTGGCTAACAGATTTAAAGGAGCTCGACGTCAGCTATGGAAGATATCAGCCTGTCGAGAGGGAGCGCGGGAGGCATGGGTGATGGTCAAGATCCGCTTTACCAAGCTCAACCTAGAGCATCTAGCTCGAGTTGGGCCAGGGTGTTTGATTCTATGTATCTATGTACTTTACATCAAGTATTCTCCAAACCGTGCTTTAAACATTGTCTTAACTGGCCATCGGCTTCTGCCTCCCCTGCCATTGGCCGAGGAGTATTTCTTACTATGTGACCCGAGATCATTGAGAAATCATTTCAGAGAACCAGGCATTCTGGCCATTTGGTGCAAACAGACAAAACACGCACGGGTAGTTATGTTATATTACTGTTTAACATAAGAAACATCTTCCGAAGAAAATAGTTCCTTCATGGGTTCCTTTCTTCATGCTGTCATGTTAACCATAGACGTTTTAACCGAATACCCGTATTAAACAAGGAATGGTTACTTTGGGAAGACAACCCCGGAAGTTGGTGATGACCACCAATTATTTTCACTTCCTCGAGGCCGACCAATTATGTTCTTAAGAATGCTAGCTTTCGGCTTCACCCGTCTGAGGTACGCACCCGAGTAACCCGGACATATCAATCACAGAGGTGCTCCCTTTACCCCCTAGCCAAACAATCGGGAATGTAGGGGGTAAGCATAGGAGCCAGGTCAAATTGATGCATATAATGCCTTAAAAACAATATTGGAAGGGTGCAAACACAACCAAAATGAATGCACTGAAGATGTATTTATCGGCTTCATAAAAGAAGCCCCCAGGTATGACCAGGTTGTACATTTGAAGATGTGTGCCGAGAAAAACTTAACATAGCTCGGCTCAGCCGAACACAACCTCGGAAGTCCTAACCAAAAATAAAAAGAAAGGACTGTAAAAAAGCAGGAACGACTAGGGAGGGGGTGTTGACACCAGTCTAGCCGTAGAAGCATCGAAGCCGAGCTGCGTTCCATGGGTTTGGTTCGAGGCGATTGTCCGTTGGGTTGCGGAGACGATACGTTCCCCCTGCGAGCACTTGATCAATTATGATGGTGCCTCCCATTTGGGTGATAGCTTATTTTTCTGTTTCTCCGGGAGGCGTAAAACGAGTTTGCCCACATTATATGCTTTCGCCTGAACTTCCTTACTCTGGTAGCGTCAGGCCTGCTGTTGGTAAAAGGTAGAGCGAGCTGGAGCTATGTCGCACTCCTCTTCCAGGGCGCCCAGGTCGTCTTGCCAATCTAGCTCAGCCTCCTTTTCTTCATACATGCACACTCTAGGTGTGTCATGGATAAGGTCGCTAGGGAGGACTGTGTCTGCCCCGTACACCATGAAAAAGGGTGTGTATCCCATGGAACGATTAGGAGTGGTGCGCATGCCCCATAATATGGAGTCAAGATCCTCCACCTAGTGGCAGTCTGATTCTTTCAAGGAACAGACCAGTCGGGGCTTAATGCCACTCAGGATTAACCCATTGGCCCGTTCGACCTGTCCGTTGGACCGTGGGTGATATACAGAGGCATAGTCAAGCTTAATGCCCAAGTTGGCGCACCATTCCTTTACCTCCTGGGCTGTGAAGTTGGATCCATTGTCCGTTATTATACTGTGGGGGACACCATAGCAGTGGACCACACTGGATATAAATTTGATGACCGGTCCGGACTTAGCTGAAGTTACTGGTTTCGCCTCAATCCATTTAGTGAATTTTTCGACCATGACCAGTAGGTACTTCTTTTTCTTGGTCCCCCCTTTAAGTGGTCTGACCATGTCCAGCCCCCAGACCGCAAAAGGCCAGGTGATCAGTATCATCCGAAGAGCCATGGGGGGCATATGTGACTTTGATTTGCAAAGAGCTGGCATCCAACACAATGTTGGACGAGCGTGTGGGCGTCTGCGCGAGCGGTGTGCCAAAAGAACTCGGCTTGAAATGCCTTGCTGACCAGGGCCTGAGCTGCTGTGTGGTGACCACCCATACCAGCATGTATCTCGGCCAAGAGCTGCCTCCCCTCCTCTTTGGATATACATCTTTGGAGGACCCAGGTAGTACTTTCTTGTATAGTTCACCTTCGTGGACCTTATAGGCCTTAGATCACCGAATTTTGCGTCTTCCCTTGGTCTGGCCGTCGGGGAGCTCTTGGCGGAGAAGATAGGTGAGGAAGGGCTTGATCCACGGTGCGATTACTGCCACGACTTCGTGAGCCGAAGATGTTTCTTCGAGTGTCGAACCTCCAATAGTTTCTTCGTCTGGTTCGATGACACGAGGGATGATCTTTTCTAGACCACCGGCCTCAACATCCTTTCCCTCATCCTACCACACCACGGATGGCTTAAAGAGCCGTTCCAAAAAGGTGTTCTTAGGGATAGGATCACGCTTGGCGCCCATGCGGGCGAGGACGTCGGCAGCTTGATTACTGTCTGTGGAGACATGATGGAATTCTAACCCTTCAAATCGGGCAGATATTTTGAGGATGACATTTCGATATGCTGTCATTTTTGGGTCTTTTGTATCGAATTCACCATTGACTTGAGAGATGGCAAGATTAGAGTCTCCCCGCACCTCGAGCCATTGTACACCCATTGACGTTGCCATCCGAAGTCCGTGCAACAGAGCCTCGTACTCGGCCGCATTGTTGGAATTAGTGTACATGATCTGTAGTACATACCAGATATTGTCGCCGGTGGGGGATGTGAGAATCATCCCATCAGTCTGGCAAGCATTTTGGAGCCATCGAAGTACATCGTCCAATGTGAGTATGTACTGTATTCCCTTGGGAGATCGGCTTCCGTCCATTCAGCGATAAAGTCTGACAACACCTGAGATTTAATAGCTCGACATGGTCGGTATATGATTTTGAAAGGGAGGAGCTCAACAGCCCATTTAGCTATGCGGCCTGTGGCGTCCCTATTGTTGATTATGTCATTCAATGGTACTTCGGATGCTAGCATGACCGAACACTCTTGAAATTAGTGGCGGAGCTTTGGGATGCCATAAAAATTGCATAGGCGATCTTTTGGTAGTGTCGATACTTAGTTTTGCACGGGGTGAGCACCTCCGGTACGTAGTAGACCGGCTTTTGCGCCCGAAACTTGTGACCCTCTGCCTCTGGTTCGACGACGAGAACTGCACTGACCACTTGATTTGTGGCTGAGATGTATAACAACATTGGTTCACCTGTGACAGGCGCTGCTAGGATGGGGTTGCTGACCAACAATTTTTTAATTTCTTCTAATGCAGTCGTGGCTTCATCAGTCCACTCAAAGTTTTTGGTCCATTTAAGCATCCTATAGAGCGGTAGGGCCTTTTTCCCCAAGGCGGGAAATAAAGCGGCTTAAGGCCGCCATGCAGTCGGCCAGTTTTTGCACGTGCTTCAGCTTCGTGGGGACCGCTAACTGAGATAGGGCTCGAATTTTGGTTGGATTAGCCCCTATTCCTCTATGGGATACAATAAATCCGAGCAGCTTGCCGAGCACTCCGAAGACACATTTGTCTAGATTAAGCCATATATCATAGACCCACAGGCTGTCGAAGGTTTGGCGTAGGTCGTCCACCAGCTGACTGACGTGTTTGATCTTAATGATCACATCGTCCACGTATGCCTTGATTGTTTTGCTGATTTGCTTTTCCAGGCATGTCTGGATCATGCGCTGGTATGTAGCGCATGCGTTTTTTAATCCGAAGGGCATTTTGTTGAAGCAAAATGGCCCATAGGGGGTGATGAAGGCCGTTGCGGCTTGGTTGGACTCCTTCATCTTGATATGATGGTATCCGGAGTAGGCATCGAGGAAGCACAATGAGTTGTGTCCGGCGGTGGCATCGATGGTCTGGTCTATGCAGGGTAAAGGAAAGGGATCCTTGGGGTAGGCTTTGTTTAGGTCCTTGAAATTGACGCACAACCACCAGGATTTGTCTTTCTTGGGCACCATCACCAGATTAGCCAACCACTCGAGGTGTTTAATTTCTCGGATGAATCCAGCTTTGAGTAATTTCGCTAGTTCCTCACCCATAGCTTGACGCTTGGGTTCGGAGAATCGGCGTAGCGCCTGTTTGACTGTCTTAAAGCCTTTAATTATATTCAGGCTGTGTTCGGCTAGTCTTCGTGGGATTCCCAGCATATCAGAGGGGTGCCATGCGAATATGTCCCAGTTTTCACGCAATGCCGCATCGACTGTAAGGTCCAACTGAGCTCAAATGGACGTTGTCTTGTTAGGGTCTGTCGGATGCACCTGAAATTTGACGATTTCATCTGCTAGCTTGAAAGATGAGGATTTGGATCTCTTACTGAGGATTACATCGTCCCTATCTGCCATTGAGCGGAGCATGGTTAATTCTTTGACTGCAAAAGCCTCGGACAATGCTTCGAGGGCCAGCGATGTTGTTTTATTCTTGGCCCGAAGAGCTCTATCTGGATCACTTATTACTATGATCACACCATTAGGCCCTGGCATCTTGAGCTTCATATACCCGTACTGTGGTATAGCATGGAATCTTGTGAATGCATCTTTCCCCAGTAGGGCGTGATAACCGCTATGAAAGGGCACAATGTGGAAGAGTAATTCTTCGGATCGGTAGTTCTCGGGAGTGGCGAATACTACATCGAGAGTCACTGTCTAGGGCAATGCGCCTCTTTTCCGAGGAAAATCCCTCGAAAGGTGGTGTGGCTTCGCTCGATACGAGATCTGTCGAATTGCATTTTGTCCAGGGTGTCCTCATAATTGAGATTTAACCCGCTGCCACCGTCCATTAGTACCTTTTGGAGTCTAAATCCGTCGACTATGGGGTCAAGGATGAGGGCGGCAGGTGCTCAGACGGGGTGGGCCCTTTGGCCATCCTCCTCGTCGAAGGTGATGGGTGTGTCTGTCCATGAATTTGTTGCTGCCACCTGGTGGATTTGAGCGAGCTCTCGAAGGGCTCTCTTCCTCTGATTCTTTGAGGAAAACGTCTTGTAGATCGTTAGATCTCAGCGTTGTCATCCAGGGGCATTACTGAATGTCTGCTTGAGGGTGAGCCTCCAATAATAACTTCTCCGCTTTTTACAACTTGTCTAATCACCCAGCAAGCTCGAAGGTTGTGAGTTGGGTTTGTATTCGGCAGGATAGAATGTATGGGGCACGTCTTGTCCACCAGATCATCAAGGACCATTTTGGATCCTGCAAGTGTTTTCTTCTTTTTCTCGATCAGCTCATGTTCGGCTGACCAGCATGGGAGCATGCGCTTTGTCCGAGCTCTTCTGGGTTCTCCGGCATGGGTTGACTCTGTTTGCCCTTGCTGAGCCTGCCAGGCGTTTTCCATAGCACAGTACTTATGTATCATATTTGATAGCTCGGCAAAGTTTTGAACATGACGGTGGGCGAGGGCGTTTAGGATTCCTTCGTCTCGGCAGTTATGCCGTAAGGTCGCTAGAATTTCCTGGCTGCTACAATCTATCATTTTGCTTTTGACTAGGAGGAATGTAGTCCAGAATTGCCGGACTGTTTCTCCGACCTGTTGTTTGATGTACATTAGATCCCATATGTCGGGCGGCCTTGAGTTGCCTGGAGAGTATTCGACGTGAGGGTGGGGGCGGGAAAAAGCTTTGTATCCCAACAGGGCACGAGGCCGGAGTTTTTCTGCTCTGTCCTACGTCATTGCGAAATCCGACGAGCCGGACTCACAATCCGGATTATCAACTGGGCATAGTCGCATGGTGTCGGCGTATGACACCTATGGGATCCTGAAGGGCCCCTTTACGGTTCGACAGGGAGAGAGATATGCACAAAGAGCAGAACCAACGATCGACGCGGGGCGATTTTACCCAGGTTGGGGCCGCTGATCAGCGTAAAACCCTACTCCTGCCTTGTTTTATTATGAGTGTTCTTGAGCCCAGGCTCCAGGAGTGCTTGTAATGAACAGTACGTTCAAAGAGCAGCTACGCATGCAAAATGGGCCAGAAGATCCTCCCCCTGTAGCAGTTGCCTTGGGCCTCCTTTTATACGCTCAAAGGGGTCACCGCAGTGGCAAAATGAACATACATTGAGGTGTAAGGTAACTACAGGATTATCATACCTAACCACTGACGGATTAGGACGAACGCATTTAATGCACCATGATGTGTCCGTTTAGGTGTCCTTACTTTTTTGGGGATGGAAAAAGGGGCCATCCCATCAACACCGCTTAAGCTCCCCTCCACTGGCGCATTGCCACGCATCCAGAGAAGGACCCAGAATGTCAGGTTCGTTGCTGTGTCGAAGCGGTTACACGGTGATAGAACCTTGCCGGGGTGCAAATCTTGCCAGGCCCAAGTCTTGCCGGGTTTCGTGAGCCACCCCGGCAAAGATCTTGCCAGGGGCCTGGTCTTCGGTCTTCAGATCTTATCAACTTCTGATCCTTCGATTCTTGGTTTGAGTGTCGCCATGACGATCTTGCACTAATCTCCAATTATTCCCCCGGCAAGCCTTGCCGCGGGCTTGGCTACGACCGCCCGTGCACAAGTATGGGGTACTAAAGTCCCAGTACTTAGTACACCGACAGGAGCCCCCGGGCCTAGGCCACACACGAATGCGAGGCGTTGTTGGGCTAGGCCCAAACAGTGCACGGGCACGCGTGGTAGGGGATTAACCGCTTGTGATGATTTCGCTTACTGCATCCCCCCACTACGCGCATTGAATGCGCGATGTGGGGCGTGTGCGCTGAACGGCCGCGGCCGCAGCGCGCTTGTAGAGGCGTATTCACATTGGGCAGTAAAGGAGGCGGCCTTGCTCCTTCCCCATAAAAAGGAAACTGCAGAGGCGCTGCCTATTTACCCCCTTTTCCTTCTTCCCATTCTGAAATTCGCCATTGCCTTCCTTCTCTCGAGCTCAGAGCAAAGCCTTCCCTCATCTGCTCGTCGCCTCCACCTCAGCTCCATCCCCGGCCTCCGCCCCTGCAGCCGCCATGTCGCCCAAGACCAGCAAAGGCAAAGGCAAGGAGACGAAAGCCGATGTCCCGAAGAGCGAGCTGGTGAAGATGCGGAAGAAATACGTCGTCTTCGCCCCGTCGCTTGATGCGAGAACTTTGAAGAGTCGGTACCAGTGTATGTGGGCGAGGGAGATGCAAGCTCACCCCGCCACTCGCGTGATTCCAGGTTCTTGTTCCAAGAGCGGTCCCGACAGATACCACTTCTTCATTGCTTATTTCTATTGCGGACTCTGTCCTCCTTTCTCCGATTTCTTCAATGATATCATGTACACATATGGATTCTGCCTTCTTGATTTCACGCCGAACGCCATAATGTGCATGTCTGTCTTTGCTCATCTTTGCGAAAATTTCGTCGGAGTAACTCCCAGTACCGCCCTTTTCCGCCATTATTTTATCCCTCGCATCCAAAAGGGGGAGGCCCTTTCCGGTTCTATCGCCTGGATTCCACGAGCTTGGAATAAAGAGATATACCCAGAGGGAGTTTACCGGGAAAAATGGGATGAATGGCGGTCTGAGTGGTGCTGGATCAAGGAAGCAAATCCCCATCCGTTCTGTTCGCCATGACGGCAGAACGTGGTCCGCGGCAGTGATTGGAGCGACCTTGCCGCGGAGGACGAGAGGCTCACAATCGCCACCACCAGGATCCTTCGCCTGAAAGCTGCCGGGCTTACAATGGAGATGATCGCCTTCGATTTCCTCCGTCGCCGCATCGCCCCCCTACAGAGCAGGGGAAGACCAGCTTGGGAGTACTGGAACGCAGCGGATATCATGAGGCTGCGCCCCGGACTGAACAATAATTTGACTGCTATGCAGCTTGGCGCTCTCCGTCAGAGGTTATTCCAGCGCGACGACAAGCATCGATTGCCGGCAAGAATCGTCCCCTTGTGCAACAACTCCGCTCTGGGGTCAATCATTGCCTTTATGCCAATGTTCAACACCCACGGTCTTGACGCGACTTGGGCCGAGCCAACTGAGGAGGAAGCACAAAAGTTCTTTGATAACTTGATGGAGAGAGCCGTCCAGGAAGAAGGAGACCACATTCGAGCCACCACCAATGAAGAAGTGGCATACATCGCCACTAGGGCGGAAGAGGCAAATCTTGCCGCGGAGGCTGGTAGCGTCGGCTTCACGGAATGGGAAACTAGTGACGCAGAGGTAGTAGTGGAAGAAAATCCTGCCGGGAAGGACAAGGCTACCGGGGAACAGAGCGGCGCAGCCGGTGAGAGCTCGTCCGACGAAGACGCGGCTGAAGAAGAACCGCAAGAAGAGCTCCAAGCCCCGAAGAAGACAAAGCGTGTCCTTCGAAAGGCCGTATCTGGCATCCCGGCAAGCCAACCTTCCTCGAGCAGCGAGGCTCCCAGCAAGAAGGCGGCCGGCAAGGCTGCGGTGCGGCAAGGAGTTCGACAGCAACATGCGCGGCGCGCGAGACCCGCACCAGCGGCAACCACTGAGGCGGCAGGGGCGTCCCGCACTACCGCACCAGAGGCTGAGGTGGTGGAATCACACCAACCCCCTGCGCCTGCTACAGCCAAGCGACCCAGGACCCTTCCCCTACCTCCCTACACAGACACTGCTACAGAGGTCGATTTCGACATCTCCGGCTTCAGTCCGGAGCGGGGAGAGGAAGAGTAAGTATCCTGTCACAGCCTTTACCTTCCAAACTCTGGATCAATCTTATTGACTTGTTTATTTTGTCTCTGCAGTGATGCAGAAATCTTGGCGGAAAGGATGACGAAGAGGGCAAAGACTTCCATAGGCGACGAGCCCCCGGCAGGCTTCACAAGCGTGCCGGAAACCATTGCCATCAGCCTGGAGCTTAGCCCTCAACGCAGCCCCCAGCGTGAGTTTATTACTCTCCTTCTTTTTTGTTGGCGAATGCTGAAGTTTCTATCCTTGCCACTGATATCTTTGGGCTTGCAGGAGAAGAACGGCAACAAGGCGAGGTATCAGGAGATATCCCCGTCGTGCCACCTCCGTCAACCGCGCCGCCCACAAGAGCGTCCCCGGCAAGAGATCACACCGACGAGTTTATCTTGGTTGAGGAGGAGCCGACCACCATGGGCACTGGCATCCCACCCCCGGCAACCGAGGTTGCCGGGAGGGGCGGGGCCACCTCCCAACAGCTCGATGCAGGTAACCAATTGCCTCAGAGCGCTTGCAGTTCTTTCCTTTATCTCTCTTTCTTTTGTCTTCTTGAACTTCAATCCTGATCTCATTCTATTTCTCTTCTTTGTCCTTTAGAATTCCCTATGATGGAACACATGGACATCAATGCCGTCATCAAGGAGACCGCCAGGGATGTTCCCGCTGAAGCCGACAAGATCGCTGCCAGTGAGGCCGCCAAGACTGCACAGGAGGAACCCGCCAAGGAATCTGCTGAAGAGGACAACAAGGAGGCTGGTGACCGTACTGACGGCATTCCTGCCGTAAGAGCGCCAGGCGCTACGCCGGCCACGGAGCCCCCAGCAACCGATGAGGCAGTTGCTGATGATCAACCGTCTACATCCCAAGTCCCCTCAACAAGCAAATATCTGAAAGTTGGCGAGAACCTATTTGTCAACTTGCAGGGGACGGCAAGCATTGGGGCACCGACCGAAGGAGAAACTTTTGATGAAGAAATCATTACTGCTGCTGGGCTCAAGATCGTCAATGAACCAAGTGTCAGTAGCAGCAAATCTGAGGAAGATCAACTCCTTCAGGCCATGGGCGATAACTTCCGCAAGCTCCAAGCACTCCATCACGCCCAGAAAGAGAAGGTAGATTCTAGGGCCGCAGTTGTTGAAGCGGCTGAAGCAGATTTCCAAAAGCGCGTCAAGCAAACGCAAATCTGGTACACCGAGGCCTATCAAGAGCTGACTGTCAATCGGGAGCAAGTGAGCCAGAGCTGGATGTAGCTCCTCTTGAAACAATCTGACATGGAGAAGGCTCAATAGGAAGCTACGCAAAGAATTGCTGCCGAAGATGCCCTTCTGATGGAGCGTCGCATTGTGCTAGATGCTCATGAGGAGGATCTTGCCGCACGTGAGCAGGCGCTCGCCGCCAAGCTTCGCAGCAAATATGAAGAAATCGAGAAGCTTGTCACGCGGCGGACCCAGGAGCTGGAGCAGAAGCACAAGGAGGCGCTTAAAGCTCTAACTGTAGATCACTCCGGCAAGCTCAACGAGGCCGTCGATGCTGCCGAGGCTGCAGAGGCCGCCAAGAATGAGCTGAACGACAGAGTGAAGAAGCTGGAAGTGGATCTTGAAGAACACGGCAAGGAGCTCTCGACGCTCAAAGGTGATAGGGAAAAAACCCTCCACACCCTGGCGGAGATGCAAGTTGCCATGTTCGACAAGACCAAGTAGCTCTCTTCAGCTAATGATGCCATTGCCGATCTGAGGCTGAAATTGACCACGCTGGAGAAGTCACTTGATGACAGCAGAGCCCGCGAAAAGGCCCTGAGCAAGGATCTCCAAGACGAGAAGAACCTGCTCAAGAGCGCCGCCGCCGCCCAAGTTGATTATGAAAAGGGGGTGGAAATCTGGACTGAACGCCTTATCGACGCTGCGGAGAAACTCACGGCAGAGCTGTCGACCATGGGCCTGTCAAACTTCAAGTATTCCTCCGAAGAAAGAATATCCTCGAGCGCCAGGTTGACCATGTTCTTTGAAAGCATCATTGATGCCCTGAAGCTGCTTCAGTCCAACCGAGCAACCCAACTGGCCAACGAATCCCGTAAACTTTGCCGGGCTGTCCTCTGTAAGGTACTCGTCAAGGTGGCGTGTAATAACCCTGGCGTTGATCTCACCAACGTGCTCGACCACTTGCCGAAGGATGCAGATCTCAGGGCACTTGAGGAGCTTGTCGCGCCTATCCTTGAGAAGGTGGACTCAACCAAAAGGGTCGAAGGCCAGCGTAGAGATTAGCTATTCCACCTCTTCTTGCCATCGCCATTCCATGCCAAAGACAATTAAGTCTTAAGTTAGAACTGCGGCAACTTATTAATGTAATATAACTCGCTTATGTTTGGGTACATGCATGCTATTTCCCGTGTCTGATTCCTTTATGTATGGATTTCACCCTACGCTTACTGAAAAACTTGCCGGCGCGCAACCTGCCGCGAGCACTGGGTGCGGGACTTCAGCAGCCTGCTGGAGGTGCAGCGGCCGGCAAGACTCCTCGGCGTTCTCAGTGCAGCCAGTTAAATCATTGAGCGGACTCAAAACAAAATAAGGGCGCAACCGATTATAACAAGGGTTCCTTCGCGTGCAGGTTTTCCATACAAAAGTCGAAATCGTCTATGGAAAATAATTTTGCAATAAAGGAAACTTGATCTAAGTTTTAGAACTTAGCTTTCTGTCGCTGTTCTTCCTTCGGTAAGGTGTCAATCCTGAACGTCGCCAACTGGTACACATATCTTCCTTTGCCCCCGGCAAACGTGCATGCGAGGAATCCTTCTGTCTTTTGAGAAAAAGAAGAAGAGAAAATAAAGATATGGAACCTTGGCGGTTCATTAGAACTTACCGGAACAAGTGTCATACAACATCTTAGACAAACATGCATATAGATATATATATATATGAACATGGAAGTCAATAAGGAAATGCACAACACTTAAAACTTATTCGTCTGAGCTCAGGGTCTGCGCCTGGCTTTGTACAAAGGATTACATGCCTTGCCGGCAAGACTTGTACAAAAAGGTGGTTGCCGGGGGCCCCCGGCAACCGCGCCTTATGAGTAGAACTTGCGAAGATGTTTGATATTCCAGGAATTGCTCACTGGGACGCCATCTTCGGTCTCCAGGCGGACAGCGCCAAGCCTGGTGACTCGTACTACCCGATAAGGGCCTTCCCACTTCGACGTCAACTTGTTTGAATTCTTGGCGGACTGAATCCGTCGAAGAACAAGGTCGCCTTCCTCAAGGCTTCGGGCATGAACTTTGCGGCTATGGTAGCTGCGCAAAGCTTGCTGGTAGCATGCAGCTCACACAACAGCCTGAAGACGATTCTCCTCAAGGAGCACAGCGTCATCTTGCCGCAGTTGCTCTTGCTCAAGCTCATCATAAGCGAGCACTCGAGGTGATCCGTATATGAGTTCCGTGGGGAGAACTGCTTCCGCTCCATAGACCAGAGCGAAGTGGGTCTGGCCGGTGGCTCGATTTGGTGTCGTTCTGATTGACCAAAGAACCGCCGGCAACTCATCAATCCAGCGTCTTCCGCACCTTCTCAGCCTGTCAAAGGCTCTGGTCCTGAGACCACGCAGCACTTCAGCATTAGCCCTCTTCGCTTGGCCGTTGCTTCTCGGGTGAGCAACAGAGGCAAAACAAATTTTGCCGCCAAGGTCTTGGACATACTGCATGAAGGTGCGACTTGTGAATTGCGTGCCATTGTCGGTGATGATCCTGTTGGGCACACCGAAACGGCAAACTATTCCTTTGAAGAACTTGACGGCTGATTGTGCTGTCACCTTCCTCACCGCTTCCACCTCCGGCCACTTTGTGAACTTGTCGATTGCAACGTACAAGTACTCAAAGGCCCTTTTAGCGTGGGGAAAAGGGCCCAGTATGTCGAGCCCCCAGACCGAAAATGGCCAAGAGAGAGGAATTATCTGAAGAGCTTGAGCTGGCTGATGCGATTTCTTCGAATGAAACTGGCACGCTTCACACTTGGTTACTAGCGCAGTTGCATCCTGGAGAGCGGTGGGCCAAAAGAAACCTTGCCGGAATGCTTTCCCGACAAGTGCTCTTGATCCTATGTGAGAGCCACATATGCCTCCATGTATCTCTGCCAACAGCTCTAGTCCATCCTCCCGAGGAATACACTTCAATTTCACACCGTTTGGTCTCTTTCTGTACAGGACGTCATCGACGAACTTGTACATAACAGACCGACGGGCTACTTTTTCCGCCTCTTCCTGTTCTTCAGGGAGTTCTCCTGTCTGAAGGAAATGGACCATGTGCTGCGCCCATGCTGGAGCCTGGGGCTTGACAGCTAGGACTAATGGCATTTCCTCCGCCAGGGGAACATTTGTCTCGATAGCGAAAGCATAAGGTTCCGCCGGAGCCTGTCGTTCCCCGGCAGGCTTGTCGTTGATCCTGGCAAGATCCTTGCCGGCGGCTCCAAGGGACTCTGCCGGAAAGTACTGTCCAGAATTCAACTTTCTTCTCTTTTCTTGCCGCATCGATGGCACCATAGATGGTTGAGTCAAATGGAGCACAAAAGTTCCTGGTTCCACAGTCAACTTGAGGGCAGCGCGCTTCGACAGGTCGTCAGCAATACTGTTTTCGACACGAGGAATGTGCTTCATTTGCAGACCGTCGAAGCGCTCTTCCATTTTTCTCACTTCATCTACGTAAGCTTGCATCAATGGACTCTGATGATTATTGTTAACTTGCCTGATGACAAGCTGCGAATCGCCTCTAATGACGAGCTTCTTGATACCAAGGTCCGCCGCGATCCTGAGACCGGCAAGCAGGCCCTCATACTCTGCAGTGTTGTTTGTCGAACTCTCCCGGGGAAAATGCAACTGGATTACATACTTGAGGTGCTCTCCGGTGGGTGCGATGAGAAGCACACCAGCACCGGCACCTTGTAGCGAAAAAACTCCGTCAAAGTACATAACCCATTCTTGATCAACTTCCTTGCCGGGGAGAGTTGTTTCTTGAACCTCTTCATCTGGCGTTGGGGTCCATTCCGCAATGAACTCCGCCAAGGCCCTGCTCTAAATTGTCGAAGTGCTTTCGAACTTGAGACCAAAGCACGACAACTCCAAAGCCCAGTCCACAATCCTGCCGGTTGCTTCTGGATTTCGCAAAATCCGTTGCAACGGAAAGCGAGTGACGACGGTGATTTCATGTGCTTGAAAATAATGGCGCAGCTTCCTCGAGGCCATAAGGAGGCCGAAGAGCAGCTTATGCACGCCAGAATATCTTGATCTGGCTCCTTGCAAAAGAGAGCTAACAAAATAAACTAGGCGCTGCACCATCTTTTTCTTTTGCACTGGTTCTTCAAACTGCGCAGATCCTGTCTTGCCGGGATCAACCCTTGCCGGGGAAGATCTTGCCGCGTCGCTTGGCGGTCCTGCCGCTGGTGTTGCTTCCTCATCAGCTTCTCTCTGCGCCACTAACGCAGCACTAACCACTTGATTTGTCGCTGCTAGATACAGCAGCAACGGCTCTTGTGGTTTAGGCACAACTAGTGTCGGCGGAGAAGAAAGGTATTTCTTTAAATCTTGCAGCGCAGCCTCCGCTTCCGGAGTCCATTTCATTGAACCTGCCTTCTTCAAAATTTTGAAAAAGGGTAGGGCGCGCTCAGCAGATTTGGAAATAAACCTGCTTAGGGTAGCAACACAGCCGGCAAGACGACGCACATCCTTGACGCGTCTTGGCGCTTCAATCTGCTCAATAGCTTTGATCTTGTCGGGGTTCGCTTCGATCCCCCGCTGAGATACAAAGAATCCGAGAAGCTTGCCAGAAGGAACACCAAACACGCATTTCTCAGGATTGAGCTTTAAGTTGATCTTGCGCAGATTTGCAAATGTCTCTTCTAGGTCTTGTATGAGCGCCGCCTTGTCCTTGGTTTTGACCACTATGTCATCCATGTATGCCTCCATATTTCTATGGAGTTGAGGCTCAAAACCAATTTGGACCGCTCTCGCAAATGTAGAACCAGCACTTTTCAACCCGAAAGGCATTCGTATAAAACAATACGTCCCACATGGGGTGATAAATGCGGTCTTTTCTTCATCTTCTTTTGCCATAAAGATCTGATGATACCCTGAGTAGGCATCAAGGAAGGATAGTAGATCACAACCAGCAGTGGAGTCCACAATCTGGTCGATGCGCGGCAAGGGGAAAGGATCTTTTGGACAGGCTTTATTGATATCTGTATAATCAATACACAACCTCCATTTCCCATTCGCCTTGCGCACTACAACCGGATTGGCCAACTAGGTTGGGTGAAGCACTCCTCTGACCAATCCTGCTGCTTCCAGCTTTCTGATTTCTTTGGCGATGAATTCTTGCCGCTCCAAGGCTTGCTTCTTGACCCTCTGCTTGACGGGCCGCGCGTGAGGACAGACAGCAAGGTGGTGCTCAATTACCTCCCTGGGAACACCGGGGATGTCAGACGGTTGCCATGCAAACACGTCAGCATTCGCCCGCAGGAAGGCAATGAGCACGCTTTCCTATTTGTCTTCTAGGGTGGAACTTATGGTGAAAGTTCCTCCCGTTCCATCTTCCCTGATGGCGACCTTCTTGGTCTCTGGTGGAGCAGCCTTGGATTTCTTGTTCTTCCCGGTGGAACTCTCTGGTGCGTCCTCAACGGAAGCGTAGCACTCCGAGGAGGCGCGCTTGCCGGAGTTCGCGCCAAGATTCTTGCCGGTCTTCTTCTTCCCCCCGGGAGTTCCATCGGCAGGAGCAGATGCCTTGACGGCAAGTGCTGCGACTGCTTCCCGGTAGAGTTGGTCGGCACAGATGAGCGCATCCTTCTTGTCGGAATGAATAGTAATGACACTCAACGGCCCGGGCATCTTTAATACATTATACGCGTAGTGTGATGCCGCCATAAACTTAGCCAGCGCTGGGCGGCCAAGGATCCCATTGTATGACATAGGAATCTTGGCGACATCAAACACCACCTTCTCTGTCCTGTAGTTGAGCTCGCTACCAAATGTCACCGGTAGCGCGATCTTGCCTTTTGGCTGAGTCCTTCCTGGATTGACCCCTTGAAACGTGCCCGTTTCCTCGACATCTTCATCAGGAATTTGGAGCCTCTTGAGCACATCCGGCGAGATTAGGTTTAGTCCGGCCCCACCGTCAACTAGCATTTTCGTCACCTTGAGGTTGCGGATTGTTGGTGAAACCAACAACGGCAAGCACCCGACCGCAGTTGTGCGATCAGGGTGATCCTCAGCGTCGAAAATGATAGGCGTGTTAGACCACTTTAGGGGCTTACATGCATCGAACGATGGCTCTGTTGCATTGACTTCTCGCACCCATAGTTTAAGTCGACGGTGGGAAGAATGCAACGAGGCGCCCCCATCGATACACATAGCCTCTGTAGCTTTCTGAAACTCTTGCTCACTGGACTCATCATCTTCTCCATCATCATCATCACCTTCTTCTTTGTCGCGGCCTCGAGCGGGCCTCTC
The DNA here is from genome assembly GCA_011799875.1 of Thinopyrum elongatum. Taxonomy (NCBI): domain Eukaryota; kingdom Viridiplantae; phylum Streptophyta; class Magnoliopsida; order Poales; family Poaceae; genus Thinopyrum; species Thinopyrum elongatum. The sequence goes on from CM022302.1 coordinate 470,033,525, forward strand.
CCTCTATTGCTTGGCCTTGCCACGGCGACCCCCTCGGCCGCCGCGCTTCTTGCCGGACCCCTCAGCACCGTCTTGGGCCTTCTCCTTATCTCGCTTTTCATATTCAGCTCTCTGCTTCTCGACAAGCTGCTCAACTTGCCGGCAGTTTTGGAGATCGTGGCCCTTGGTGCGATGGATCTTGCAATACTGCTTGCCGGAGTTTTCCGACCTGTCGGCAGCCGCCAAGGCCTGGCAGGAGGCGCACACGGCAAGTTCCTTGCCGGGGTCATCAACCTTGGCCTTCTTGGCGGTGCCAGGGTTGCCGGATTCCTCGACAGCAAGCACGGCCTTGCCTTTGCGCTTCCTGTTCCGCCGCCGGTTCTTCCTTGGCGGGGTTGCAGCATCCTCATCTTCTGATTCGCCCCCTGCGCCAACAGCCTCGCCAGGGAGTTTCCTCCCTTCTTCAGCCCGAGCACACTTGTCGGCCAAAGCGCAGAGCTCGGCAATACTCCTGACTTTGTTCATCGCCAGCTCTTCGCGCATTTTGCGGTTACGCACATTCTGATGGAACGCGCTAACGACAGCGGCAGGATGAACGTCAGGAATATTGTACTGCACCCGGCTAAATCTCTGGATAAACTTGCGCAGGGATTCGCCTTCCTTTTGAGGGATGATATGCAAATCGCTCTCTTGGCCAAGAGCTTGGTGGCCTCCAACGAAGGCGCCAACAAACTGATGGCACAGATCTGACCAAGAAGAAATAGAATTCTCCGGCAGATGCATCAACCACGACCTGACGTTGGGTTTGAGCACCAACAAGAAGTAGTTGGCTAATATCTTGTCGTCTCAGCCCCCGGCAGCCTGCACCGCAATGGTGTAGATGCTCTGGAACTCCGAGGGATGAGTCTTGCCGTCATATTTCTCCGGGACCTCTGGCTTGAAGGTTCGGGAATTGGGCCACTGGACTTGCCGCAGCTCACGGGTAAACACTGGAGTACCTACCTCGTAAGGCAAGTCGCCTGCGTCCCCTGGCGCAGGCTCGTCAATAGCGGGCCATGCGCGCTTATCAGATTGATAGCGCGCATCCCGTCGCCGCTTGATGGTGGTTCGAGCGTCCTCTTTGCTTCGTTCCTGGAGAACTTGACGCTGGTCGCGGCGCATCCGTGGATCGGACGACGCCGTGGAATCATCATCGCGGCCATCAATCCGCCGGGTTATCGACCGCCGCTGGTGTCGTGGAGGGGAGTGCACCGTGGTTGCACCACCTCCGGTTTTCTCCACATCAGCTCGCGCCAGATCGATGGACCGCTGTTGCGTGGGCCCTGCCTCCTGCGGCCCATCTCTTTTGGCGAAGCCAATGAGGCTCTGGATAGTAGCTCGCCACTCCTCCATCTTCTCTGGAGCAGGAGGGAAATTAAGGAGCAGCTGTGCACGTGCCAAAGCTTCCGCTGGCGTAGGTGGCGGCGACAGGTGCGAGGTATGTGAGGTGCTCTGTCTCCTAACAATGTTAGGAGGAGCACCGTCATGATCACGCGACCACTCGCCACTTCCGCTAGCAGTTTGGCGTGCATGCTGGGCCTGTGCACCTTGGGACCGATGCGGAGAAGTCTTTTCATGGGGACGCCTTGAACCACCAGCGCCATGGCGTTGTTCATCGTACGCGACCTGGGAAGGCCGCGACGCTTATTATGAATTACCTGAGATGTTTATCCCTTATGATGCACCCTTTTTGATTGCGCGGTAGTCGCTTTTATTAGGGTGATCTCTCACAAAAATATCAAGTAGTTAGTGTTCTCCCAAGTGTAGCACCGTCACGGCACCTAACTTTTCGGGGCATCACATGGACACATGGGTGCGAACGATTAGGGAAGTGTGAGGCGGGTGAGTTGAGACCTCGCAGCAAGATCACTTGGTTGTCTTGACGTTCTGGAGGAGCGTCCTGAGCTCGGAACACGCCCATCGAAAGATGAACAAGAGTCACATAGAGATGTGATTGGCAAGTTGGCCTACCGATTGCAATTTTCGTCACTTGAGATGGACACATCCTTGGCGTTAAATTGTAATATGGATCTTGAATCGCTCACAATCAATTATGAGAGATATTGATTTGAGTGGGAGCGCACTGTTGAATTAACTTGTTTAATTCTCAGTGCAATTAATTATGAACACTGTCTAAGTGTGGTTTGCTAATAGTTGTAGAATAATGGCTCGCGTTTCCACCTTCCCTATTAAAATTGAATAGCTGTTAAATATCTGGTTAAAACTTTACAGTTGGTAACGTAATGTGAGGATTGTCCTCAAGAGTGCCAAGAAGGACTTTGTCCTATCGCATACTTTCGGTATTCTCTCGCTTATGCTATGGATCATGTGACTCTCGTCCTTCGATCCAAAAGCTAGAATTCCATTTTTAGTCAAGTGCAATATGTTTGCTTCCATGAGACCCGAACTTCGAAAGTTTGGATAGTTATGTGATATTCATGGAATCTGAAAATCATTTTCAGAGACAGACAAAGGCTAAAAGATATGAGATATCCAAAGCAATGTTTGTTTGCAAACTATTAGTAAAGGAGTTTACTATGCATTAGACTGATAAGAGAGGGATCCAGTAGAACGCCTGTCATATGATGAAAGGTGAATAAAACAACAACTTAAAGATAATGGAAGTGTCCGAAGGGTGTTAGTGAAACTTTCACTCCTAGGAAGTCCAGGGCTAATGCCACTCTTAAGTTGGGTGCTTCTGAGAGTAGGAGAAATACTAAAAGTTAAACTGTTAGAAGTATAAAGGCAAAAAGAGAGAAGACTGGAATATCCAGCTCAAGTATGAATGTCATACAAGTTTTTGATGTATAGAAGGCTGGTCAAAGATATAGTTCTTGGGAATTATGATTAAATTGTTAATCACTAATTCTTGGGTATTGTGAGTTAATCACAAATATACCCGCTCGATTGCATTCTGTTGCAACTCGATGTAAGAACTACTATGGCCTGAAAGACTAGCCAAGAATGAGGTTTTGGTATACACAGGGAACATAGTAAAATGTTACTATACCTTCCATCGGTGTATTACCGTCTGTATTTATTTTCATAATTCATTTAGAGTTTCACAAACTCTAGCCCATTGCATAAGGTATCTTGCAAGAAGGTTGTTCATAAGAGAACTTTTGATGTTCGAAGTTATGAATAACATAAGGGCCATACTTTCATTGAGAATGAGATGTATGTTATGAATAATGATATTAATATATTACTGTAGGAGATATGCCCTAGAGGCAATAATAAATGTTATTGATTATCTCCCTGTTCATAATTAGGTTTATGTTCCATGCTATAACTGCTATGGTTCTCGAGTCTACAAATAAAACGAGGCTTGGAGGAAGACTCATATGCACGTGTGGAATAATAAACGATAAAATGTATTCCTAGTCAAGCCTCTATGACTGGCTCAAGTATTGCATGATGATCCTGTTTTCCTGATCATGGGCATGACTATGCCAGCAATTTTGAGGGCACAATGTTAGCAGAACATTTGTGTTGAATCGACCCGATTGATGTTATGCTATGAGATTCTTTCGTCACAAGTTAATGGTTAATAACACAGAGATGGTTAATGTTTGCATGATTCCTTAGACCATGAGAGTATCGAGTTTCTTCATGCTTGCTTCATGAACTTTGGGGTTTGTTAAACGTCATCCGTAAATGGGTGGCTATTACGGCGGCTTACGGGTTCATGGAAAAGTGTGTCAAGTAACTTGATAGCTCAAGATTGGGATTTGCTCCTCCGGCGATGGAGAGATATCTCTGGGCCCTCTCGGTGTTACGGTATCCATCATCGTCTGGCCAGACACTTTGTGATTTGATCACGGGGATGCCGGAACATGGTAACGAGAAAAGAGAACAATACCGGTAACGAGGTAACTAGCATAGTGGACAAGTGTTGATCCACGGGAATGCCAACATGTCTCACCTCGGGTATTTGTAACATATCACGAAGCAACAGGAATAGCACACGGCAATTGGAGGTTCACTCGAATATTCATTCGTGTGGGTATAGGGGTCAATATGGGTGTCCACGGCTCCGATGTTGATCATTGATCGGAAGGGGTTCCGTGTCATGTCTATACTTCACCGAACCTATAGGGTCACACGCTTAAGGGTCATCTATCTGCTGAATACTAGATAGGGAGTCTGAGAGAAAATCACCGAAAAAGTTTCGGACACCGAAAAGTTTTGGACAGCGGAAAAGTTCCGCAGAGAGAGGTCACCGGATGAGTTCCGGTGAAACTGAAAAGTTGTTTCAGGGGATACCATTAAGTCAAAATGGTTTCGGCACATGCCTGATAATTCTTGGAGGATACCAGAATCATTCTGGAAACTTCTGGGAATTTTCTGGAAGAAAAACCGGAAATGTTCCGGGGCTGCCGGAACCGCTTCAGATGCTTTTCGCAGATGAAATCACTAAACTGGAATTGTTCCAGAACGCATTGAAAATTATTTTAGTGGGTACTGGAAATGTTCTAAGCCCACATAAATATTTTCAGTTCGAACGGACGCTGAAAAATGTCGTCGTGAATAGTGAAAGTGCTTTTTGGGAATTTTATGGAAAGCACCTTTTTGGAAATTCCAAAAAGGGCCTTCTAGAAGGGGAAGGAGGGCATGGCACCTCATGGGGGGGGGTCCCCCCCCAAGGGTGGCCGGCCAAGGAGGTGGAGCACCATGGTGCTCCACATGGCACTCCCATAGGGCATATTCCCTTTTGGAAAGGGATATTCCAAGGGCACTTTGGGGTTTTTGTGTGACAATTTTACCCCTTGGCTAGCCTATATATAGGAGTGATCTTGGCAGCCATTTCCCCATCCCTTGCTCTCATACACATGCCAAGATGTTATCTGGCTTCTCTCTCCCTCCCACGAAAAGAGTTTCGTAGAGCCGAAAGGCTGTTTGGGTTCCGGCAGGAACTAGTTCTGGACGGCGAAGCCCTGCCGGATAGATGACACCGTATGTGTGCAACTCTGTAGAGAGGTCGTTGTTTCGATCTGTAGGAGATATGCCCTAGAGGCAATAATAAATGTTATTATTTATCTCCGTGTTCATAATTAGGTTTATGTTCCATGCTATAACTGCTATGGTTCCCGAGCCCGTATATCCATAAAGGCTCTGGGGAAAACCCATGTGCACGTGTGGTATAATAAACGGTAAAATGTATTCGTAGTCGTGCCTCTAAGACTAGCTCAAGTGTTGCATGATGATTATGTTTTTCCAATCATGGGCATGTCTATGCCAGCAACTTTGAGGGCACAATGTCAGGAAGGACATTTGTGTTGAATCGACCCGAATTGATGTTATGCTATGAGATACATTCGTCATGAGTTAATGGTTAATAACACAGAGATGGTTAATGTTTGCATGATTCCTCAGACCATGAGAGTATCGAGTTTCTTCATGCTTGATTCATGAACTTTGGGGTTTGTTAAACGTCATCCGTAAATGGATGGCTATTACGGCGGCTTACGGGTTCATGGGAAAGTATGTCAAGTAACTTGATAGCTCAAGATTGGGATTTGCTCCTCCGACGATGGAGAGATATCTCTGGGCCCTCTCGGTGTTACGGTATCCATCATCGTCTGGCTAGACACTTTGTGATTTGATCACGGGGATGCCGGAACACGGTAACGAGAAAAGAGAACAATACCGATAACGGGGTAACTGGCATAGTGGACAAGTTGTTGATCCACGGGGATGCCAACATGTCTAACCTCGGGTATTTGTAACATATCGTGAAGCAACAGGAATAGCACACGGCAACTGGAGGTTCACTCGAATATTCATTCGTGTGGGTATAGGGGTCAATATGGGTGTCCACGGCTCCGATGTTGATCATTGATCGGAAGGGGTTCCAGGTCATGTCTATACTTCACCGAACCTATAGGGTCACACGCTTAAGGGTCATCTATCTGCTGAATACTAGACAGGGAGTCTGAGAGAAAATCACCGAAAAAGTTTCGGACACCGAAAAGTTTCGGACAGCGGAAAAGTTCCGCAGAGAGAGGTCACCGGATGAGTTCCGGTGAAACTGAAAAGTTGTTTCAGGGGATACCATTAAGTCAAAATGGTTTCGGCACATGCCTGATAATTCTTGGAGCATGCCAGAATCATTCTGGAAACTTCTGGGAATTTTCTGGAAGAAAAACCGGAAATGTTCCGGGGCTGCCGGAACCGCTTCAGATGCTTTTCGCAGATGAAATCACTAAACTGGAATTGTTCCAGAACGCGTTGAAAATTATTTTAGTGGGTACTGGAAATGTTCTAAGCCCACATAAATATTTTCATTTTTAACGGACGCTGAAAAATGTCGTCGTGAATAGTGAAAGTGCTTTTTGGGTGGCTTCTTGGAGAAGCCACCTTGAGGGTCCTTTGGTATTTTTCCCCTTGGCTTCTTGGAGAAGCCACCCTTGGGCTTGGCCTATAAATAGGGGTGGAGGGGGCTGCCTAAAGACTCACTCCTTCTCACATACAAGTGCCATGCAATGATCTGGCTTCTCTCTCCCTCCCACGAAAAGAGTTTCGTAGAGCCGAAAGGCTGTCTGGGTTCCGGTGGGAACTAGTTCTGGACGGCGAAGCCCTGCCGGATAGTTGACACCGTATGTGTGCAACTCTGTAGAGAGGTCGTAGTTTCGATCTTAGTGCCCGAGGGGCTGTTCGTGAGTGCCTCCCGAAGGGCTGTCCAAGTGACGGTCCGAGTTCTGTGAGTCCTCCCGAAGGGCTGTCCGAGTGACCGTTCGAGTTTCGAAGGTCCTCCCGAAGGGCTGTCCGCGACACCGTCCAGGGGACTGTTCAACCGCCTCCCGGAGGGCTGTCCGAAGGGAAGACGAGGGTATACATCCTCGCGGTTGGGAGGTTGTAAATCCTAGCTGCGGGGATCTGCACCACCAATCGTCATCGACTCTACTTTCGCTGCGCTACGAGTCGGTAACGAAAATGATCAAACCTTGTATGCAGTCTCCATAGTGGTCCTAGGCTGGTGCGTAGGTCGGAAAATTTTTGTTTTCTGCTGCGTTACCCTACAGATAGAACCTTGCCGGGCCCAAGTCTTGCCGGGTTTCGTGAGCCACCCCTGCAAGATCTTACCGGGGGCCTGGTCTTCGGTCTTTAGATCTTATCAACTTCTGATCCTTCGATTCTTGGTTTGAGTGTGCCCTTGACGATCTTGGACTAATCTCCAATTATTCCCCCGGCAAGCCTTGCCGCGGGCTTGGCTACGACCGCCCGTGCACAAGTATGGGGTACTAAAGTCCCAGTACTTAGTACACCGACACATGGACTTGAGGTCGTGTGCTGAATCGGAGCTCAACTTTAGACTCTTTTCAGAACGAAGGTCGGATTCCGGACTAGATGGCAGACCCTGGCGACCGGAGACTTGCACATAATCCGTTCCTGGCTCCAGAGGTCGCAGGGGCGAGTTTTTGGCCAGGTCTTCGATGGTAGGGACCAAGTGGGTGCTGGGTGGGACATAGATTTCCATGTCGTTGGGTTTAAGCCCGATCTGATCGTAGACCGAAGACTGTCCATCGGTAATCCCCATGGCTTGGATCCGATCTAGTAACTCGTTTAACTGCGAGAGTTCTGTCGGGTCCATGTTCTGGGAGTACTCGGGGTCGGTCCGTAGTATTGTTGCTTCAGGGGCATTTGCGATCGCGCCGGGGCAGTGTTCGGCCAAGGCTAGCTCCGAGCCATCAGGAGTGGAGACCAGATTCCATGCTTACGGCCAGATCCGTGGTGGCGGCCACCTCCGTGACGGGGTACACTGCACCCGAAGTTAAAGCCTTGGGATTTGTCAGCTCTTCAGGCAAGGCTGAGAACTTTGTCAGGATATGATCTCCCCGGGAGTCAGCAATGAATTCTAAGCTTCCAAACCTAATCTCCTGGTGGGGGTGAGGCTGCAACTCGGCCAAGGCGACCGGTCGGTCCAGCATGCAGCATGATGCTGCCGAACGCGAAAAGCTATCTGGGAACGAAGGCATCCCCATTGCGGATGCTATCGCTGATGACTAAGCGAGCCATCAATCTTTCGACGATCCTACAGAGGGACTCTCAATGAAAGCACCAATGTCGGTGTCAAAACTGGCAGATCTCCGGTAGGGGGTCCCGAGCTGTAGATCTTGGATTAATGAGGAACAAGGAACACAAAGACAGTATTTACCCATGTTCGGGCCCTCTCGAAGAGGTAAAACCCTATGTCCTGGTTGATTGTATTGATGTGTTTGTCTGATGGTTACAGAGTTGATCTACCATGAGATCGGATGAACTAAACCCTAGATGAGTAGGATGATGGTTCTAGCCTCTACAGACTAAACCCTATGGTTTATATACACACCAGGGTTACCTAGGGTTACATATGTCTCTTACCAACAAAGGATAAACACATAAGTTACGTTAAGAAAGACTTGGAGGATACGTCAAGTATTCGGAGGCTTCCGTCTGGAACACGAGAATAGCCCGAAGTCCGGTCTTCCCTTGATGAACAACACGTGACTCACTAGTCCGGCCTATGAGAGATAGGTCGGTGATATGTCTCCAATGTATCTATAATTTGTTATTGTTCCATGCTATTATATTATCTATTTTTGGATGTTTTATATGCATTAATATGCTATTTTATATTATTTTTGGAACTAACTTATTAACCTAGTGCCCAGTGCCAGTTAGTGTTTTTTCCTTGTTTTTGACTTTTACAGAAAAGGAATACTAAACGGAGTCCAAACAGAATAAAACTTTACGGTGATTTTTCTTGGACCAGAAGAAACCCACGAGACTTGGAGAGGAGGCCAGAAGCCCTACGGGGAGGCCACAAGCCATAGGGGCGCGCCCCAAGGGGGCAGCGCTTGTGGACCCCCTATAGACCTTCCAACCCTAATCTTCGCACTATAAATCCTCAAATATTCCCCCTACACTAGAGCGCACACCAAAAAATACTTTTCCACTCCCGCAAGCCTCTGTTCCCGTGAGATCCCATATTGGGGCCTTTTTCGGCACTCCACCGGAGGGGGATTCGATCACGAAGTATCTCTACACCAACCTTGCTGCCTTTCCGATGATGTGTGAGTAGTTTACCACAGACCTACGGGTCCATAGCTAGTAGCTAGATGGCTTCTTCTCTCTCTTTGATCTTCAATACAATGTTCTCCTTGATGTTCTTAGAGCTATATTCGATTTAATCTTCTTTTGCGGTGCGTTTGTTGAGATCCGATGAATTGTAGATTTATGATCAAATTATCTATGAATATTATTTGAGTCTTCTCTGGACTCTTTTATGCACGATTAAGATATCTTTGTATTTCTCTTCGAATTATCGGTTTGGTTTGGCCAACTAGATTGGTTTTTCTTGCAATGGGAGAGGTGCTTAGTTTTGGGTTCAATCTTGCACTGTCCTCACCTAGTGATAGAAGGGGTAGCGAGGCACGTATTGTATTGTTGCCATCAAGGATAAAAAGATGGGGTTTATATCATATTGCTTGATTTTATCCCTCTACATCATGTGATCTTACTTAAAGCTTTGCTCTGTTCTTATGAACTTAATACTCTAGATGCAGGCAGGAGTCAGTAGATGTGTGGAGTAATAGTAGTAGATGCAGGCAGGAGTCGGTCTACTTGTCACGGACATGATGCCTATATTCATGATCATTGCCTTAGATGTCTTCATAATTATGCGCTTTTCTATCAATTGCTCAACAGTAATCTGTTTACCCATCGTATGTTTTGTTCAAGAGAGAAGCCTCTAGTGAAACCTATGGCCCCGGGTCTATTTTCCATCATATATTTTCAGATCTATTAACCAAAAATCCAAAAATACCTTGCTGCACTTTATTTGTATTCACTTTATTTTGCTCTTTTATTTATCTTTTAGACCTATCTCTATTAGATCTCACTCTTGTTCGTGACCGTGAAGGGATTGACAACCCCTTTTTCGTGTTGTGTGCAAGTGTTTGTTAGTTTGTGCAGGTGCATATATTGGAGACTTGCTTGTGCCTCCTACTGGATTGATACCTTGGTTCTTAACTGAGGAAAATACTTATCTCTACTTTGCTGCATCACCCTTTCCTCTTCAAGGGAAAAATCAACGCAAGCTCAAGAAGTAGCAGGAAGAATTTCTAGCGCCGTTGCCGGGGAGGTTCTACATCAAGCCTACCAAGTACCCATCATAAAATCTCATCTCTTGCACTTACATTATTTTCCATTTGCCTCTCATTTTCCTCTCCCCCACTTCTAAAATGTTTTCAGAAAAACACAAAAATATTTGCCTTTTTATTCGCTCTTCTTTAGTTCGTCTTTTCGTTTGCTTGTGTGCTAGATTGCTTGCTTTGCCACCATATCTGAATCTGGGGAGGTTATCGTTGAAAAAAGTAGTAATAATCTTGAGGGAAACTTTTTTGATTTTGCTAAAAATGATCCTCATGAAGAACCTACAATCATGCACACTAAAAAACTCCGTGTGGGTAGCGGTAATATTACTGGAAAATGTGTTATTCAAGATTTCTTTACTTGTGTTGGTATGATACCTATGCTTGGAGGGACTATCCTCAATAAAACTAATAGCCTTGCGGATGCAATATCATTGCTTATAGTTGAACTTGAAAGACAATTTGTTCACATGCATCCATGCATACAAAGGATTTTCTTAGAATTCTCTAATATTCATCACCCCTCCGTTAAACGTGTTACCACCATATTCCTAGCTCATGAATTTAGATACATCATAAAAGAGGCTAGTGAAATATTTTCTCACTATAATATCAATAGTAGTTGCCCTCCCATAGAGGAGATCCTTTTTAATCAAGAGGAAATAATGAGATTATAATCTCCGGATTATGCTGCTTATAATGAAAACTTAAGAAAAAGGGTTCTTACCGATGTTTTGATTGATAAGATTTCTGAACTTAATGATAATTTTGCTATACAAAATAACAGATTTGGGTTTGTGCTAAGAGATAAACTTAGAGAATTCAATCAAAGGAATGTTTACAATGAAGAGATAACTATAAATTACAAAGGGCCAAAAGAGGAACCTATTTCTCCCAAACTTGATCTTATAGATCCATACCCTATTAAATTTAGTCCCTTTGATTATTTTCGCTTGCCACAAAGGATACTTTCTGCTGATAGGAGGGAGTATGAGATGAGCATGGATGATCTCCCTCACTTCTATTACAATACCTAGATCTATGTTTTATGCCTAGCTAGGGGTGTTAAACAATAGCGCTTGTTGGGAGGTAACCCAATTTTTTATCTTGTGTTTTTTGTTTTTGCTCCTGTTTTTCAATACATACACATTATTACCTCTGTATTAATTGTGGTTTAGTATTTTAATTAGTGTTTGAGCCAAGTAAGACCTTTGGGATGGTCTATGGTGATAGTTGATTTGATCTTGCTGAAAAACAGAAACTTTTGTGCTCATTCCTAGAAATTTAAAAAGATCACAGGAATGTGATTTTGATATGAATTTTTTACACAAGATTGATATACAAATTTCCTAGGTTGTCCTAATTGTTCATAATTTTTTGAGTTACAGAAGTATACGAAATTTCCAGATTACTACAGACTGCTCTGTTTTTGACAGATTCTGTTTTCTATGTGTTGTTTGCTTATTTTGATGAATCTATGGGTAGTATTGGGGGGTATGAACCATTGAGAAGTTGGAATACAGTAGATATAACACCAATATAAATTTAGAATGAGTTCACAACAGTACCTAAAGTGGTGATTTATTTTATTATACTAACGGATCTTACGAGTTTTCTGTTGAGTTTTGTGTTGTGAAGTTTTCAAGTTTTGGGTAAATTTTTGATGGACAACAGAATAAGGAGTGGCAAGAGCCTAAGCTTGGGGATTCCCAAGGAACCCCAAGGTAATATTCAAGGACAACCAAGCATCTAATCTTGGGTATGCTCCGGATGGCATCCCCTCTTTTGTCTTCAATTCATCGGTAAATTTACTTGAGGCTATATTTTTATGCACCACATGATATGTGTTGGAGCGTTTTGTATGATTTGAGTCTTTGATTTTTAGTTTTCCACAATCATCCTTGCTGTACACACCTTTTGAGAGGGATACACATTAATCATGAATTTATTAGAATAATTTATGTGCTTCACTTATATCTTTTGAGCTAGGTAGTTGCTCTAGTGCTTCGCTTATATCTTTTTAGAGCACGGTGGTGGTTTTATTTTATAGAAATTGATGAACTCTCATGTTTCACTTATATTATTTTGAGAGTCTTTAAACAGCATGGTAATTTGCTTAGGTTATGAATTTAGTCCTAATATGATGGGCATCCAAGAGGGATATAATAAAAACTTTCATATAAGAGCATTGAATAATATGAGAAGTTTGATTCCTTGCATTTGTTTTGAGATATAAAGATGGTGATATTAGAGTCATGCTAGTGAGTAATTGTGGATTGGTAGAAATACTTGTGTTAAAGTTTGTGATTCCCGAAGCATGCACATATGGTGAACCGTTATGTCATGAAGTCTGAGCATGATTTATTTTTTGATTGTCTTCCTTATGAGTGGCGGTCGGGGACGAGCGATGGTATTTTCCTACCAATCTATCCCCCTAGGAGCATGCGTATTAGTACTTTGCTTTGATAGCTAATAATTTTTTGCAATAAGTATGTGAGTTCTTTATGACTAATGTTGAGTCCATGGATTATACGCACTCTCACCATTCCACCATTGCTAGCCTCTCTAGTACCGCGCAACTTTCGCCGGTGCATTAAACCCACCATATACCCTTCCTCAAAACAGCCACCATTCGGAGATATATTTCCATGCAACTTCCACTGCTCCGTTTATTATGACACATACCATCATTGTCATATTGCTTTGCATGATCATGTAGTTGGCATAGTATTTGTGGCTTGGCCACCGTTCATATTTTTTTTACATGTCACTCTTGATCATTGCACATCCCAGTACACCGCCGTAGGCATTCATATAGAGTCATATTTTGTTCTAGTATCAAGTTGTAATTCTTGAGTTGTAAGTAAATAAAAGTGTGATGATCATCATTATTAGAGCATTGTCCCATGTGAGGGAAGGATGATGGAAGCTATGATTCCCTCACAAGTTGGGATGAGACTCCAGACTTAAAAAAATAAAAGAGGCCAAAGAGCCCAAAAAAAAAGAGGCCAAAGAGCCCAAACAAAAAAAATGAGAGAAAAGAGAGGAGGGACAATGTTACAATCCTTTTTCCACACCTGTGCTTCAAAGTAGCACCATGTTCTTCATGATAGAGAGTCTCCTATTTTGTCACTTTCATATACTAGCGGGAATTTTTCATTATAGAACTTGGCTTGTATATTCCATTGATGGGTTTCCTCAAATTTCCCTAGGTCTTCGTGAGCAAGCAAGTTGGATGCACACCCACTTAGTTTTCTTTTGAGCTTTCATACACTTATAGCTCTAGTGCATCCGTTGCATGGCAATCCCTACTCACTTGCATCGATATCAATTGATGGGCATCTCCATAGCCCATTAATTTTCCTAGTTGATGTGAGACTTTCTCCTTTTTGTCTTCTCCTCACAACCTCCACCATATTCTATCCCACCTATAGTGCTATATCCATGGATCACGCTCATGTATTCGTGAAAGTTGAAAAAGAACAATAAAAGTATGAAACAATTGCTTGGCTTGTCATCGGGGTTGTGCATGATGAATTATTTTGTCTGATGAAGATAGAGCATAGCCAGACTATATGATTTTGTAGGGATAACTTTCTTTGGCCATGTTATTTTGAGAAGACAAGATTGCTTTATTAGTATGCTTCAACTATTACTGTTTTTATGTCCATATTAAACTTTTGTTTTGAATCTTATGGATCTGAATATTCTTGCCACAATAAAGAAAATTGCATTGATAAATATGTTAGGTAGAATTTCACATCAAAAATTCTGTTTTAATCATTTACCTACTCGAGGACGAGCAGGAATTAAGCTTGGGGATGCTTGATACGTCTCCAACGTATCTATAGTTTTTTTGTTCCATGCTATTACATTATCTGTTTTGGATGTTTTATATGCATTAATATGCTATTTTATATTATTTTGGGGACTAACTTATTAACCTAGTGCCTAGTGCTAGTTTCTGTTTTTTCCTTGTTTTTGACTTTTACAGAGTCCAAACGGTATAAAAGTTTACGGTGATTTTTCTTGGTACGGTGATTTTTCTTGGACCAGAAGAAACCCACAAGACTTGGAGAGGAGGCCAAAAGCCCTACGGAGAGGCCACAAGCCGTAGGGGCGCGCCCCTAGGGCTTGTGGGCCCCCCGTAGACTTTCCAACCCTAATCTTCGCACTATAAATCCTCAAATATTCCCCCTATACCAGAGCGCATACCAAAAATTCTTTTCCGCCGCCACAAGCCTCTATTCCCGTGAGATCCCATCTTGGGGCCTTTTCCGGCACACCGCCGGAGGGGGATTCGATCACAGAGGACCTCTACACCAACCTTGTTGCCCTTCCGATGATGTGTGAGTAGTTTACCACATACCTACGGGTCCATAGCTAGTAGCTAGATGGCTTCTTCTCTCTCTTTGATCTTCAATACAATGTTCTCCTTGATGTTCTTGGAGATCTATTCAATGTAATCTTCTTTTGCGGTGCGTTTGTTGAGATCTGATGAATTGTGGATTTATGATCAGATTATCTATGAATATTATCTGAGTCTTCTCTGAACTCTTTTATGCATGATTAAGATATCTTTGTATTTCTCTTCGAACTATCGGTTTGGTTTGGCCAACTAGATTAGTTTTTCTTGCAATGGGAGAGGCGCTTAGTTTTGGGGTTCAATCTTGCAGTGTCCTCACCTAGTAACAGAAGGGGTAGCAAGGCACGTATTGTATTGTTCCTGTCAGATTCAGGGCTCCGCGGACCCAAGAATGGTTCGAACTCTGGGGCGTGTGCGAAGAACTCAAGCTATCTAGCCAACCAGCTCGTCACCCTACGGCCTAGCTCGAGGAACAAGGAAGAAGATGAACACGACAGTTTACCCAGGTTCGGGCCACCTTGCGGTGTAAGACCCTACTCCTGCTTTGTGGTGGATTTGCCTCACGAGGGGCTGAGGATGAACAAGTACAAGGGATGAACAACCTCGCGAGGTCTGCTCTGGTAACGGTGGAAAGGATCCGATCGCAGGGGGTTCGTCCTTCTCTATGGTGGTGGCTAGCCTATATTTATAGTGCCCTTGGTCCTCTTCCCAAAACGTAGGCAGGAAGGGATTCCACAACGGCCAATTTGAAAGGGGACAAGTAGTACATCTTATCCTAACGAAAGGTGGTCTTCGCCTGCAAAGCTTCTGGCGTGACGCTGCGGTGGGCTCGGTGATGACATCTGTCCTGCCGTCCTGGTGGTCTTGGTCTCGTTGCACAGGAATGGAAACCTTTGCGTGAGTCCTCGGGAACCCACGCCTGTGCTTGCCTCCTTAGCACCAAAGAGGAAACTGTCTCCTCTACGCCCGCTGGCGCCCGCCTGGCATTGGTCGTCATGGCTTGCGTCACCACAACCTCCTGAGGTTTGGGCAACTGCATAGGAATCTTCGCTCCTCAGAAGGCACCCTGGGGAGGCCGCTCCCTCGGAAGGTCTTGGCATCGTCTGCCTCGCAAGGCTTGGCCCCTCGCGAGGGTCTTGTCTTGGTAGTCTTGTAGATGGGCCATACCAGGCCATCGAAGGTGCCACGCTGTGGGCCGCAGGCAGGCAAGTCTGGGTACCCTGGTTCCCAGAACACAGACAGTAGCCCCCGGGCCCAAGGCGAGCTCATACTTGGCTTCGAGGCGAAGCCAAAGGGCAAGGGTAAAGCGCCGCGGGCCCCAATCGCCTGCGGGCCAGGCTGACGCGTGGCGCTTGACGGGGCGTTGACGCTCTTCTTCAAGGTCTTCGGAGAGGACGGCCGACGTCTGGACTGCTGCCCCAGGGGAGGCAATCAAGACGGTGATCCCCTCACAGGCCAGCAAATCAGCGAGGCCCCTCGTGGAGAACTTGCCTTTGGCCTTTTCCGTGATTCCTCCAGCAGTAGCAACGCCTCCTCCGAACCAAGCTTAAGCGATGACGACAGCTACGAGCCGCCGCGCTCGGGCTTGAGGGAGGAATGGCGCCGGCCAGGCGTCATGGGCGACTCCGCCTGGGTCACGATCCTCAGGAGGTCCTTTCCTTTCGTTTCATTCCTGCGCAAAAGTCATGAAGGGCCCCGCGAGGGTGTGTAGAGATTGTGACACTTTTTCCTTAATGTTAGCGTCCCCAACTTATGGTGTGTTTGCTTCTCTCACTTGGGCACGGTTCCCCCTTTTTATTCTCGCGGTAGCTTAGTGCTCTACGCTGACAGGACCCAGTCCCCAGGCAAGCTTCGGCCGTCGCTGGTATGCCAGGTCGCGATGCCGTGGTCAAGGCCAGGAGGTGAGTGGCCCGAGGTCCGGTAAGAGCCCCCGAGGCGCGATGCTCAGGAGGTCCCCTTTGGCGCGCAAGCAGCTCCCGAAGGACTGAAAGGGGAGTTCCTTTGCCCGAGCGAAATCACGAGAGATGAAACACCGATTATGGGGTTCACGCCCAGGTGTGCGAAGCGACTTATCTTGGCGAGCCTGCGGTGGTTTCCTTGTCGCGAGGGCGAGCTTCTTGTGCGATGTTAGGCTGCGCCCTTCTCCTGATGGTGCCCCCCCCCCGCAGGGCTCCTACCAACTCCATCTCTCCCGCTCGTCAGGGTGCTCTACGTCCTCGGGACGCGGCTCTCGAGCGAGGCTCGGCCGCCGCTGGTATGCCAGGTCGCGATGCCGTGGTCAAGGCCAGGGTGTGAGGGCTCGAGGGCCGGTAGGATCCCCTGAGGCACGGTGCTCAAGGGCCTCCCTTTAACGTGCAAGCGGCTTGCATGAGAAAAAGAGTGGTTGGCTCCGAGGGGATACCAAGGAGGGGTTGCGCCCCATGGCACATAGCGCGGTATCCTTCCGCGGTGGCGAGGTCGTGGCGAAGATGCTCATCATCCTGCCTCCGGAGGTTCCCATCTCTGAGGCTCCAGCAGCAGAAGTCGAAAGCAGTGAGGACGGTGGCAACTTTGTCGACGAGGGGCTTCCAACGAGCGGGGCAGGTGTCGGCAGTGGCGTTCCTTCTTAGTTTTACCCTGCAACATTTATCATGCCTCGTGGAGGCGTAAGACTTCTATTTAAGCTTGTGGAACAATATGTGCTTGTAATAATTATTAGGACCCCGTGGTTTCCTTATTGTGCCAAGTTTCCTTCGTGCTTGCTTTCGTGCTCTGCGTCGGTAGGGCGCAGCCCCGCGTATACCTCGACCGCCGTCGGGGTGTCCGGATCACCAAGATGACACCAAGGGGCGAGGGGCTATGTGACTAGTGAGGCCCCTGAGTCGTGATGCTCAGGAGGTCCCCCTTGACGTGCGAGCAGCCCTCATGAAGGAAACGTGGACGCCGGGGTGTAGGACTTCGCACTCTGCATCGGTAGGGCCCATCCCCGCGCATACCTCAACTGCCGTTGGGGCGTCCGGATCACCAGGACGACACCAAGGGGCGAGGGGCTATGTGACTAGTGAGGCCCCTGAGTCGCGATGCTCAGGAGGTCCCCCTTGACGTGTGAGCAGCCCTCATACCTTTGACCACTGGCTTTCACCTGGGGGGAACGCGAGAAGACCAGGTACCCGGACCTGGTAGGGTAGCGTGTGCCAGGCGGGGCCTGAGCACAGCCCCCCTGTCTAGCCCCCTCGCGCGATCCTCCCGAGGGGGACGCTGTGGGTTGTTGCCGATCGTAGAGCTGAGAGGCTATCCTGAGGTTGGTGCGGCCGCGAGGGCGCCCTCAGTTGTTTATTCACCAGCGCGGAGCATGGTGCTTCCACTTTATCGTTGGCATAGTCGCTCCTCGATTGTGTCGTCCGCCAGTGCGGAGCATGGGGCTTCCACTGGTACGTGGGTGGGAGTTCCCGCTGGGGGAGATTCCGGGGCGTGTACAACCCCGTTCGTACGCGTGGCTAGCACGACAGAACTGGAGGTGGTGTATCTGGGCACTCGTGAGCCAGCGTGGGACTCACAAGGCCCTACCTCAAGGCGAGCTGCGCCTGATTTTTGCAGCGCGGGGCGCGCGTAAGAAACCTGTGGGGCGATGGGGGGTCCTGTGCCGAATGCCCCTCCGGAGGTTATCGCAAGAGAAGGCCGGACACCAAGGACCCCAGGAGGTGACGTGAACGGGGCCGGCCCGCCAGATATATCTCAACCATTGGTTTTTTCAAGGCTGCAGGGATGGACCCGAGCACAGACGCCATGCCAAGTCTTCTCATGCAAGGATCCCACAGAAAATTAGTCGGCGTACGGCTCCCGCTGCGGCGAAGCGCCGAACTGCGGTTGTACGAACCAGGCCGTGCGCCCGCACTTGCCCACACGCGATTAGCTCATGCGAGAACAAGGCACCAAGGACCATGGGAGGTGACACGCAAGGGAGCTGGCCCGCGGGACAGAGCTCGGTCACTTGGATTTGTCGACGCTGCAGGGACGAACCCGAGCACAGACGCCGTGCCAGTCCTTAATCATGAGGCGGTCGTGGGCGGATTCATGAGGGCGCAGCGACATCATAGTGATGAAGCACCGGACAGCCAGTTGAGATACTTAGGAAACTCATGAAGGCAAAGCCAGTTCTGCGTGAGGATGATGCAGCCCGAGGGGCGCCCTCAGTTGAACAAACCAAGAAGTCACCTGGCACCATCGTTGTGGAAGCGTTGAAGTAGCTGAAGACGCGTACTGTAGAGAGCGCTCCTCACGAGCCGACCGGCTCGAGAGCCCAGGGAGGCTCTGGAGGTCCGGGGGGCTCGCGAGGGTCTGTCACCTCCTCGATTAGGACCGCCCGGCGCCTGGCCTCGTGAGCCACCAAGGCTTCCTGCATGAGGCGCTGGTATGAGGCGGCCACGTTCTGCAGGCCGAACGGCATGCAGATGTAGCTGCAGGGGTAGCCCCCGCTCCGGCCAACGCGGGACGACCAGAAGAGGTCCTGCGAAGCCGCCCTGTTGAGGCCTAGGATGTTGATGCAGACGCGCAGTTCGCCACCCATGTCATGGCCGGCAGCTGCACTAGATGGCACGGGGCGATGCTCGCCACGCATGGCTCGCGCCTCCCGAAGTTCCTCGATTGCCTTGGTGATGAACTCTTGAGCACTTGGCGCCCCGCGCCTTGCGCCTTGCTCACGGAGGCGTGCATTGAAGCACGCCCCCACGTGGTGCCCGAATGCCTCCCTCGTGACGCTGGTCAGGTCAGAGGCCCTCCAGATGAGAGCCTCCGAGCCCGTCCCGATAGGGGCGCCGGGCGCGCCTTCCTATGCGAGTGGGAAAGACGCCCCAGCAGAGGGCTCGGGGCCTGAGGCACGACCGTCGGGAGCCCCAGCCTCCTGACGGCCCTTTGGGAGGAGCTACTTCTTCTTCTTGGGGATGGCCTCAGGAGGGAGGATGGCACCCTCGCCATCTGAGTTCTCGACCGCCGCCGAGTGCCCTGGAAGTTGGCGATGAAGTGCTCGCATAGCTCGTCCCAGGAGGAGATCGACCCCACCGGGAGGTTCAGGAGCCAAGGACACGCGCCATCCTTGAGGTCCATGGGGAACCAGTTCGCCATGACCTTGTCGTTGCTGTTCGCTGCCTCGATGTTTAGCTCGTAGAGCTAGAGGAACTCAGCGGGGTCGGGAGTACCGTCATAGCGTGGAGGCAGATCCGGCTTGAACTTGCCAGGCCAAACGACGCGGCACGGCTCCGAGGTGAAAGCACGGCAGCCTGCCGCACTCACAGGTACCGGTCGCATGGGGGGAGCTTGGTCTTAGCACCCGCGCGCCACCGCCTCCGGCGGCATGCGGTCTTGACGCGGCGGCGCTGGAAGTGCACGCGCTTCTCCTTGGGGCCACTGCACCACCTGGCAGCTTTCTTCATCGCGCGCCGGTGCCCTGCGCAGCGGGTCACGTTGGGGTGCCTCTCGCCAGGGCTCGGTGTCCGCGCCGTGTAGAGGAGGAGGAGGAGGTGCGCCGTGAGCCACATCGCCCGCCAGGGAAGGCGGGGGACGGGGCGAACGGGTCGGTGCAGGGGCCTCATCGGCAGGCGTTGACGAGCTCAGTGATGCGGTCGAGCCAATCGTTGTAGAGGTCGTTGGCCGGGCGGTAGCGCAGAAGCTCTCATGCCATGAGCAGCGCAGCCTGCGCGTTTGCCGGCCCACGACGAACATGAGAAGACGACGCCACGGCTGGAGTTGGTGATGGGGTCGCGGTGCGGCCGTCTCGCCGCACAGACGGTCGCAGCGACGAATCCTACTGTTCGCGAGCAGCAAGTTCATTGGCGGCGTTAGCCACGGGGAGGCAGAGTGGCGAGGAGCGCCATTTCCTGCGGGAGCCGTCTGAGCGACGCGAGCGGCCCGGCGCTCGGCACGGACACGGCGAGCGTCGGCCATAGGAACGACGGAACGGCGGCGGAGCGAACGGTGGAAGAGAGGCTTCGACACGCCCCTACCTGTCGCGCCAAATGTCGGATTCAGGGCTCCACGGACCCAAGAAAGGTTCGAACTCTGGGGCGTGTGCAAAGAACTCAGCCTATGTAGCCAACCAGCTCGTCGCCCTAC
The DNA here is from genome assembly GCA_011799875.1 of Thinopyrum elongatum. NCBI lineage: Eukaryota > Viridiplantae > Streptophyta > Magnoliopsida > Poales > Poaceae > Thinopyrum > Thinopyrum elongatum. Next base: position 470,054,132 of record CM022302.1, read on the forward strand.
GGCCTAGCTCGAGGTACAAGGAAGAAGATGAACACGGCAGTTTACCCAGGTTCGGGCCACCTTGCGGTGTAAGACCCTACTCCTGCTTTGTGGTGGATTTGCCTCACAAGGGGCTAAGGATGAACAAGTACAAGGGATGAACAACCTCACGAGGTCTGCTTTGGTGAGTGTGGAAAGGATCTGATCCCGGGGTGTTCGTCCTGCTCTACGGTGGTGGCTAGCCTATATTTATAGTGGCCTTGGTCCTCTTCCCAAAACGTAGGCGGAAAGGGATTCCACAATGGCCAATTTGAAAGGGGACAAGTAGTACATCTTATCCTGACAAAAGGTGGTCTTCGCCTGCAAAGCTTCTGGCATGACGCTACGGTGGGCTCAGTGATGACATCTGTCCTGCCGTCCTGGTGGTTTTGGTCTCGTTGCACAAGAATGGAAACCTTTGCCTGAGTCCTCGGGAACCCATGCATGCGCTTGCCTCCTTAGCACCAAAGAGAAAACTATCTCCTCTGCGCCAGCTGGTGCCCGCCTGGCCTTGGTCGTCATGGCTTGCGTCACCGCAACCTCATGAGGTTTGGGCACCTGCATTGGAATCTCCGCTCCTCAGGAGGCACCCTAGGGAGGCCGCTCCCTTGGGAGGTCTTGGCGTCGTCTGCCTCATGAGGCTTGGCCCTTCGCGAGGGTCTTGTCTTGGTAGTCTTGTAGATGGGCCATACCAGGCCGTCAAAGGTGCCATGCCGTGGGCCGCACACAGGCAAGTCTGGGTACCCTAGTTCTCAGAACGCCGACAGTTCCCATCAAGGATAAAAAGATGGGGTTTATATCATATTGCTTGAGTTTTTCCCTCTACATGATGTCATCTTATTTAAAGCGTTGCTCTGTTCCTATGAACTTAATACTCTAGATGTAGGCAGGAGTCGGTCAATCTGTGGAGTAATAGTAGTAGATGCAGGCAGGAGTCGGTCTACTTGTCATGCACGTGATGCCTATATTCATGATCATTGCCTTAGATGTCTTCATAATTATGCGCTTTTCTATCAATTGCTCAACAGTAATTTGTTTACCCATCATATGTTTTCTTCAAGAGAGAAGCCTCTAGTGAAACCTATGGCCCCCGGGTTTATTTTCCTTCATATATTTTCAGATCTATAAACCAAAAAACCCAAAAATACCTTGCTGCACTTTATTTGTATTTACTTTATTTTGCTCTTTTATTTAACTTTTATACCTATCCCTATTAGGTCTCACTCCATTTCGTGACCGCGAAGAGATTGACAACCCCTTTTTCGTGTTGTGTGCAAGTGTTTGTTAGTTTGTGCAGGTCCATATATTGAAGACTTGCTTGTGCCTCCTACTGAATTGATACCTTGGTTCTTAACTTAGGGAAATACTTATCTCTACTTTACTGCATCACCCTTTCCTTTTCAAGGAAAAAATCAACGCAAGCTCAAGAAGTAGCAGTCGGCATCCCGAGGACCCCTTAGTACAGGACACCCTCAGTTGCCCCCTCAGTGCCTCTTGCCGCCTCCACTCCTCCAGTTCAGCAGAGCTTGTCCGAGGCATTTGTAGATGCACTCATCTCCACTCCAACATCGACGCACACCGGCGCTCCAGGAGCTTCAGGAGATCAAGCCTAGAGAGACATTTAGCTCTATACTTATTTGAACTTTTTAGTACTTGTTGCCAAAGGGCGAGAATTTGTATAGATCATCGGGCTCCGAGTGAGCGAGTGCTTTGCTTTTTCTCATTTGATTTGCTTTGAGTTTTTGCTACAATTTGGTTTATGCTATTTTGAGATACTTTTGCTTGATGCTTGTATGAGACTATGTCGTTATATGTGCTTGATCATACCATACGTTAATGCTATGCTTGCTTTGATATTCATCTCATATGCTCTTGTATGATCATTCACTTGTTTGCTTGGTGATGAGTGCTATTTACTTTGTAATCATATCATTTTGAGTGCTCTACCAAGATATATGTGACATGGAAGAGTAACCCATGATCCTAATCGATTGTGCATTTGTCGAAGCTTTAATAATGCACAAATTTAGGGGGAGCTCTTACTTATCACATACTTCTCAAAGCGGTATTTCATTCATTATATCATTTGTCGAAGCTTTAATCTATATTTTGTCATCAATTACCAAAATTGGGTGGATTGAAATTGCAACTAATCCCTGGGTGGTTTTGGTAATTAATAACAACATATATGTCATTGTTGATGAGGTTTAGTGATCCAAGATCACATTGAGTCCCTTAGGAAAGCAATACTATTAAAAGGGGATGAGGTATTGTTGATGAGGTTGTTGCTCAAAGTGCTCAGTGATATTGCTCCAAAAACCCTCCATCACTTTCCCACAAACACATCTGTTCAAACCCTAATTTATCATTTCAGTCCCACCGATACTATCCACTCCAGACCCACCGAGATGATCAACTTACTGCCAGAGCCAAAACCCTAACATTTCGGTCATACCAAGAAGGCCTTTCCAAGTTTCTGTGATGTAGTCGTTTCATTTCGGAATCACCGAGACAAAATGTCGGTGCAACAAACCTTCACGTATGCTGCCCGGACTGTACACAGGCTCAGTGGCAGAGATGCAAACTCCACCAAGCATTCAAGACAAAACCAAGCCAGAGAGATAGCCCATAGAGGAATCAAGGGGCGGATCAAGCAGACAAAGACAAGCCAAGAGAACAAGATACCACTAAGGGAAAGCCTCCTTTACCAGGCAGGCGAGCCTGGTCAGGTCAAGGCCACCCCGAAGACAAGTCCCAAGACTTCCCCAGCAGGCTTGCTGGGGCCACTGGCGACTTACACCCCCGCCAAGACTCCACCGCTCCACCTCATCGCAACGCAAGTCATCCATCGGTGCGGTGTCGAGCCTCCAGATAGCTAAGTGGCTGTCATTTGGCACGTGGCAGCTATTTAGAAGGAAGATCATCTCTATATGACACCCGTCCAGAGCCGTGTCAAGCAGACAGATGGAAGATGACTAAGCGGCGCGACAGGCTTGCTGGGCTGCATCCACAGCGTGACACCTAGCAGTGCATTTAATGCACTTTGTCCTAACTGCCAAAGTTAGGTATGATAACACTGTTAGCTATCTAATCACTAGATAATGACCATTTTGCCATTGTGGTAACCCCTTAAGCCTATAAAAGGAGGACTGTGGCAACCTTAGAAAGGATTCGGACCCTCGTGTACTCATACACGCGTAGCTGCTCTCCCCAAGGCGACCTTGCCAGGCTTGAGCGCCGCACGTTCTTCACGGTCCCTCCATCAATCCACCAAAGCAGGAGTAGGGTTTTATGCTTCTCAGTGGCCCGAACCTGGGTAAAAACCATCAGCGTCATCACTGTCATGCTGTTCCATGGCCTCTGCTCTTTGTGCAATGCGACCTCCCCCTGCCAAACCACAAAGGGGCCGATGGCCCCATAGGTGGCCGTGTTCTACCGTGACATCTTTGGCGCGCCAGGTAGGGGGGCGTGCGTGCGCGAACCTGAGGTTGTGATCAACGCGTCAATCTTCACCATCGTCTCCTTCATCATCCACGACGCCCAAGAAGAAGCCCGGCGTGACAGCTCACCCTTCCACCTCGAAAGGCCCCCTCGCATGTAGCCACCGATACTGCAGGGGCTGCGGCGGTGTCGTGGGAAGCGAACGCCGTGGGGAACGTGACCAGCGCAGGCGGTGCTATCATCGTTCCCCCCGTGGCTGAGGCGGGAGCAGAAAACGCCGGAGGAGGGCGGCATCAACAACATCTCGACGGCCGTGCTCCACAAGGCGCTGGTGGGGAGAACGTTTAGTCTCCACCTCCCCACCATGCTGGAGGACACAGCCGCATCGATAACACTCGCTCTGGTGCGAACCGCGACCCCCTAGCTGTCCCTGCTACGGGCGCAACGGTGGGGCAAGCGCTTTCCCCAGGGCGGGATGACCAAGGCGAAGCGCCGAACGGGGCCGTCAACCCCCAGGCGCACCCTTCTCGCCACCGTACCACCGTGGCGGCTGGCTCGCGGCGATGAGAGTACGCCGCCACCGCCACTGGTACTGGCAGGAGCCGAGCGACGTCGCGGTCTGCGTCGTCGTCTATGCCAAGCACAGCTTCGGAAGCCATGGCACGAGCCCAACTCCTGCTAAGGTTCCCGCCGGCGGCCGATCAAATGGATGAGTGGAGAGCCACCATTCAGAGTTTGATCGGTTTTACTGAAGAAGGAGGTTCACAGCGGACAGACCGGCCACGGCACCTGCAAGCGACAGCCACAGCCCGAGCTACTGACCGTGCTGAGGGGGGCACTCCAACAGTGCAGTCCCCTCCATGACAGCCAGCGCAGAGGCTGCAACCGGAACCACGCAACCAGGAGCCCGACGAGGTATCGATGGCTTCATCTGACCCTCGGGCCCGTCGAGATCAGTGACAGGTCCTGGAGGATTGGCGGAGAGAAGATGCGCGCGTCACCATAGAACGACGTCGTGAAACCGCCACCAATCCGACAGGCGCAATGGCCCAGACATCGACGAACCTGCGCCCAGTGAAGGAGGATACCTACCTTTCGAGGTCGGGTGTCCTGCCTTCACTCACGAGCTGCGGCAAGTCCGTTGGCCATCTGCCCGCGTTTTCAAGCCAGAAATACCAGACAAGTATGATGGAAGGCTGAACCCGGCAGAGTTCTTGAGCATCTACACTATCATTGTTCAAGCCGCCGGGGGAAGAGATGAGAAGGTGTTCGCCAATTACTTCCCTTTGGCACTCATGCCAAATGTGAGATCATGGCTGATGCACCTTCCGGAGAGTTCCATCTCATCATGGGCTGACCTCTGCCATGAGTTTGTTGGCGCCTTCACGGGCGGCCACCAAGAACCAGGACGGCCCAGTGATCTGCAGCTCCTTCCATAAAAGGAAGGGGAGAGCTTGCGGAAGTACATGCAGAGATTTAGCCGGGTGCACAGAAACATTCCAGACATCCACCCGGCAGCTATGATTGCTGCGTTCCAGTCCAACATGCGCAACAGGAGGATATGTTCCAAGATGAACGTCCGGTTGCCCAAGACTGTGAATGAGTTGTACACCTTGGCGGATAAGTGTGCCCGAACATAGGAAGGGAGGCGGCTCCCCGGAGAAGAGGATGCGTCGAAGTCGACTTAGAGGATGATGACGATGCCGCTGACCCGAAGAGGAAGAATAAGAAACGCAATAAGAAGCGCAAGGAAAAGGCGGTGTTGGCTATTAAGGGCTCTGGTGCTCCTAGTACCAACAAGAAGGAAAAGACCGAAGCCCCCGGCAAGGAAGTTGCCATGTGCACTGATTGCCGGGAGGCTGTTGCGGCCGAAAAGGCTGGGAAGGCTGACGGGCCATACTGCAAGATCCACCGGACCAAGGGCCATGATCTCCAAGAATGTCACCAAGTTGAGCAACTTGTCAAGAAGCAGAAGGCTGTGTACGAGAAGCGTGACAAGGAAAGATACCAAGAAGGTGTTGGCGGGAAGGGCCGAGGCGGTAGAGGAGGCCACCGCAGTAAGGTTCCCCAGCATTCAGAGAAACCTGCAAGAGGCTGTGAGAAGAAAGAAGGCGATGACGAAAGTGACGAATTGGATGAAGAGGAAACCAGTGAACAAGAGTTCCAGAAAGCCATTGAGGCCCTATGTGTTGACGGAGGCGCATCTTTGCACTCCACTCACCGCCAGCTTAAACAGTGGGCACGTGAGGTCAATGCCGTAGAACCAGCGGTAGACTCCCGGAAACCGCTCAAATGGTCCCGCACGCCCATCATCTGCGACGAAGAGGATCACCCTGACCGCACCACCGTGGTAGGGTGATTGCCGTTGTTGGTTTCACCAATAATCCGCAACCTCAAGGTCACGAAGATGCTAGTTGATGGGTGGGCTGGGTTGAATCTGATTTCCCCCAAGGTACTCAGCAAGCTTCAAATATGAGATGAATAGCAGCTCAAGATAACTGGCACTTTCCAAGGGATCAACCCTGGTAGGATTCGTCTTAAGGGAAAGATCACACTGCCGGTGACGTTTGGAGGAGAATTGAACTACTAGACTGAGAAGGTTGTGTTTGATGTGGTTGATCTCCCCCTGTCGTACAATGGAATCCTTGGTCGTCCAGCCCTGGCAAAATTCATGGCGGCATCCCACTATGCCTACAACACACTGAAGATGCCAGGGCCGATGGGCGTCATTTCCATTCCGTCAGACAAGAAGGACGCAATCATATGCATGGATATGATGTACAGAGACGCAGTCCCTGCCGAGGCTACGGAAGCTGCAGCTCCTACCAAGGAAAACAAGAAAGGGAAGAAAGCTAGCAAAGATGTCGGCAAGGAATCCGGGAAGCGCACCTCTTCGAAGTGTGCTGCGCCTATCGATGATTTGCCGGAGAGCTCCACTAGCAAGAAGCCCAAGGTTGCCTCACCTGCTGTGAAGAAGGTCCCGATAGGGCTGAACGACGTTGATGGTACGTTCACCATCAGCTCCACCCTCAATGACAAATAGGAAAGCGTGCTCATTGCCTTCCTGCGGGCGAATGTAGATGTGTTTGCCTCGCAGCCATCTGACATCCTCGGTGTTCCCAGGAAGGTAATCGAGCACCACCTAGCTGTCTGCCCTCATGCCCAGCCTGTCAAGCAGAAAGTCAGGAAGCAAGCTTTAGAATGGGAATAGTTCATTGCCGAAGAGATCAAGAAACTTGAAGCAGCTGGTTTGGTCAAAGGAGTGTTGCACCCAACATGGTTGGCGAACCCGGTGGTGGTGCGCAAGGCGAACGGGAAATGGAGGCTTTGCATAGACTTCTCGGATATGAATAAAGCATGCCCGAAGGACCCATTCCCCTTGCCACACATCGACCAGATCGTAGATTCCACTTCCGGGTGCGATTTGCTTTCCTTCTTGGATGCATACTCTGGGTACCATCAGATATTCATGTCCAAGGAAGACAAGGAGAAGACCGCGTTCATAACCCCATGTGGCACATACTGCTTCGTGCGGATGCCCTTCGGGTTGAAGAGCGCTGTGTCCACTTTTGCAAGGGCGGTGCAAATTGGGTTTGAACCTCAATTGCACAGGAATATTGAAGCTTACATGGATGACATAGTGGTCAAGACCAAAGACAAATTAACTCTCATTAAGGACTTGGAAGAGACCTTTGCGAATCTGTGCAAGATCAACTTGAAGTTGAACCCTGAGAAGTGTGTGTTTGGCATTCCCTCCGACAAGCTACTTGGTTTCTTTGTGTCCCACCGGGGGATAGAGGCCAACCCCGACAAGATCAAGGCGATCGAGCAGATTCAAGCACCCAAGACAGTTAAGGAGGTGAGGCGCCTAACCGGATTTGTTGCCGCGCTGAGTAGGTTCATCTCTAAGTCTGCCGAGCGTGCCTTGCCGTTTTTCAAAATTTTGAAGAAGGCAGGGCCAATGAAGTGGACCCCAGTAGCAGAAGCTGCGCTGCGAGACTTGAAAGCCTATCTTTCCTCTGCTCCCACCTTGGTCGCTCCTAAGCCACAAGAGCCATTGCTGCTGTACTTAGCGGCAACCAATCAAGTGGTTAGTGTAGCATTGGTGGCACAACGGGAAGTGGATGAAGGAACAGCTGCAGCTATTGTCCTCCCCGGAGGGGGAAGTGGACCGATCCCAGCAAGACTCGATATAGATCAGGAGAAACAAGATAAGGATAACAGAGACAATCCCAAGACCATGGCAAGGAAGAAGATAGTGCAGCGGCGAATGTACTTTGTTAGCTCCCTGTTGTAGGGGGCTAGGTCAAGGTACTCCGGAGTGAAAAAGTTGATCTTCGGCCTCATTATGGCCTCGAGGAAGCTGCGCCACTACTTCGAAGCCCACGAGATCACAGTTGTCACTTGTTTCCCTTTGCAACGCATACTGAGGAACCCAGAGGCCACTGGCAGAATAGTTGAATGGGCTTTGGAATTATCAAGCTTTGGTCTGAAGTATGAGAGTACGTCAACCATTCAGAGTAGAGCATTGGCAGAGTTCATCGCGGAATGGACGCCAACCCCAGATGAAAAGACACCGGAAACAGTTATCCCGGCAAGGAGGCCCCCAAGAGTGGATCATGTACTTTGATGGTGCCTTCTCACTGGAAGGTGCAGGAGCTGGCGTGCTCCTTGTCACACCCACTGGAGAGCACCTCAAGTATGTGGTCCAAATGCATTTTCCCTGGGAGAAAGCTACCAACAACACTGCAGAATATGAAGGACTCCTTGCCGGGCTCAAGATCACAACAAATTTGGGAATTAAGAAGTGGATCATTCGTGGAGACTCACAACTTGTGGTGAGACAAGTGAACAAGGATTACCAGAGTCCGTTGATGGAGGCATATGTGGAGGAAGTGAGGAAGCTGGAGGAGCATTTTGATGGATTGCAAACAGAGCACGTGCCACGTGCAGAAAATAGTGTTGCCGATCATCTGTCAAAATGCGCTGCACAAAAGCTTCCTGTGGAACCAGGGACTTTTGTTCTCCACCTGACTCAACCTTCAGTATCCCCGACAACAATAGCCAGGAAGAGGAGGAAACTGGACTCCGGCAAGCCTCTCCCGGCAGTGCTTCCCGAAGCCCCCGGCAGAGAGGTTGACGGGAATAACTCCACTTCGCCTGGTGAGCAGCACCTTCCCGCCGAACTACCAGTTCTTGTGGTTGAGATATGCGCTCCCACGAACGAGGAGGTGTCGTTGATCCTTATTGCCGAGCCTCAGGCTCCAACTTGGGCAGGACACATAGTCCATTACCTCCAAATAGGAGAACTTCCCGAAGAGCAAGAAGAAGCTAAAAAAGTAGCCCGGAGGGCCAATATGTATCAGTTTGTCGATGACATGTTATATAGAAGGAGGCCCAACAGTGTGAAATTGAAGTGCATTTGCATGGAAGAGGGGAAGGAACTGTTGGCAGAGATACACAAAGGCATGTGCAGCACCCATATTGGATCAAGATCCTTAGTTGGAAAAGCTTTCCGGCAAGGTTTCTACTGGCCCACGGCCCTCCAAGATGCAATTGAGCTAGTCACCAGATGTGAAGCCTGCCAGTTCCACACCAAGAATATCCATCAACCTGCTCAAGCTCTCCAGACAATCCCTTTGTCATGGCCATTTTCGGTTTGGGGGCTCGACATCTTGGGCCCCTTCCCCCACGCTACCGGGGGCTTTGAATTCTTGTACGTAGCAATTGACAAGTTTACAAAGTGGCCGGAAGTGGAGCCTGTGAGAAAGGTGATCGCGCAATCAGCTACCAAGTTCTTGAAGTGATTGGTGTGTCACTTCAGAGTACCCGCCAGAGTCATCACTAACAATGGCACCCAATTCTCAAGCCGAGCCTTCATGCAATACGTTCAAACCCTCGGAAGCAAGGTTTCATTCGCCTCTGTTGCTCATCCTAGGAGCAATGGACAAGCTGAGAGGATGAACGCTGAAGTGTTGCATGGACTCAAGACAAGAACTTTTGACAAGCTGCAGAAGTGCGGCAGATGCTGGATCGACGAGCTGCCGATGGTTCTTTGGTCCTTCCGTATGACACCAAATCGAGCTACCGGCCAGACTCCCTTCTCCCTAGTCTATGGGGCAGAAGCAGTGATCCCCACGGAACTCATATACGGGTCACCTCAAGTATTTGCCTACAATGAAGTAGAGCAAGATGAGCACCGGCATGATGATGCCGTGCTCCTCGAGGAGAACCGTCTCCAGGCTGCTACGCGTGCTGCACGCTATCAGCAAGCTCTGCGCCGCTATCACAGCCGCAGGGTCCATGCCCGGAGCCTTGAGGAAGGCGACCTTATCCTTAGGCGTGTTCAGTCCGCCAAGGGTGCAAACAAGTTGACACCGAAGTGGGAAGGCCCTTACCGGGTAGTGCGAGTCACCAGACCTGGCACAGTCCATCTGGAGATCGAAGATGGCATTCAATTGCAAAACTCATGGAACATTGAGCATCTTCATAAGTTCTACCCGTAAGGCGTGGCTGTCGGGCCCTGCCCGGCAGCCACCCTTTTGTACAAGCCATGCCGATGCGCATGTAACCCTTTGTACAAAGCCAGGCGCAGACCCTGAGCATGGACAATAAAACGAAGTGCTGGCACCCTAAAAAGAACTTGCATGCATGCATAGATTAACATAAAATTGCCATGATCATGTAGATAAGATCATATGTTGCCTTGTTTTCCTCTGCACTAACTGCAGGGCTTTTGCCGCGGACTCGATCCCGAAAAGAAGAAACAGAAACAAGCCTACATATCGATCCCCGACAAGCCAAACAGATAAGTTCCTTTTTATCCATACGTATCTCTGTAAGTAGAAAGCTCGTGCATAGAAAAGCCTTGTCACCTTCGAAGCATTTGTGCTCCCATCCCTCGATTCGGACGTTATTTCGGTCGGGATGGTTGTAGTGGCATTTGACAGAGAAGGTTCGACAAGGGGCCGGTCCCCTTCCATAGTTTTGAGCCTGGCAGGCCAAGCCCCACGGCAATAAACGGAAGGCACCGGCAGGATAGCTTGCCGAAGAAAACTTGTTTACTTAAAAGTATAGAGGCACTCCTCCTCTGCATGGATGTAGTACATGCACAAGTACCCGGCAAGACTGTCTTTTTTCATTAATATGCGGATAAACGAGTACAAAGCTTACAGAGTGCAAACATGGATAGAAGAGATTACATATTTAAGACTAAAGTTTGGCAAGTGCCTACATATTTTAGATTGAAAAAAGATAAGTGCCCCGTAATCCCTTTCTTGTCCCTCACCTCCTAGGAACTACAGTGGGAGGTGAAGAGGGCAAAAGGAGTGCCTGGGCAGAAGCCCAGCCTGACCCCGTCAGGGCCCGCAAGGCGCGGCCTGACAAAATCGGGAGTGGCGAGGCTGCGAAGGCGGCAGGGGCGGCTAGGAGATGCCCCGGGCACCACCACCAGGACCAAAGGGCACACCCGATCGAAGGCACAAAGAGGGCGTCCCTTCCCTGGTAACTGTCCGGAAGAGGCTGGTGATAATGGTGCCGGGGTGGGAGGGGAAGAGCAGAAGGACGGAGCAGCAGGCCGGCAGTGCGAGACGAAGGCGTCGGTGCCATCGTAATCCGACCTGATGTCCTGCCACCCGCCTTCTTCGTCTTCCCCCATTTCTTCCTCTTCACTATCTCTCTAGGAGGACGCCGGGCCCTTGGCCTGTCACCTCCCCCGAAGAAGCGGCTAACGATGGCGGCGGCGCACGGGGAGCACCACTCCCCACCTTGGCGGGCAGGAGGGCACCGCCATCTTTAGTGTCATCCCCGACCTCACCGAAGAGAGCAGTGCTGGGATTACTAAAGATCCCGAGCACGGCGCCGCGGGCGGGCACCAGAAGCCCTGAGGACTCCGCCGACAGGTTAACAAGCCCCAACGGCTTGCGGCAGGGGCGACTCCTCTTCTCCGGGCGGCTAGCTCGGATGGAGGAGGCGAGCGCTCCACCATTATGGAGAAGCGCAACGCCTTCCATACCGGAGTCGATACTGCATCCACGGATATGCCGCCACAAATTGCAATCACCCCTACTACGGTTGCCGCGTCTCCCACGGCCCCAGACCAGACTCACTCCCCGAGTGCCAACACTAGCTTTCGGAATTGCCACACCCGGGTTGAGGCCCGGGGCCTAGCCCCGATCTCTCCCCCTCGGCATGGCAAGGAAGTAAGAAAGGAAGAAAAAGAGGGAGGTGTGTGGATGAATGCCTCTGCCCCCCTCATGCTCCCGTTTATAGGCGAACTAGAACCGGGGGGGGGGGGACTGATTCTCCACCTGTCGGATTTAGGGCTCCGCAGACCCAAGAAAGGTTCGAACTCTGGGGCGTGTGTAAAGAAGTCAACCTATCTAGCCAACCAGCTCGTCGCCCTACAGCCTAGCTCGAGGAACAAGGAAGAAGATGAACATGGCAGTTTACCCTGGTTCGGGCCACCTTGCGGTGTAAGACCCTACTCCTGCTTTGTGGTGGATTGGCCTCACGAGGGGCTGAGGATGAACAAGTACAGAGGATGAACAACCCCGTGAGGGCTCGGGGGTGAGAATAAGTCGACCCCTTCTACGGTGGTGGCTAACCTATATTTATAGTGGCCTTAGTCCTCTTCCCTCGAAAATTAGGTGGGAAGGGATCCCACAACGGCTAATTTGAAAGGACACAAGTAGTACATCTTATCCTGATGAAAGGTGGTCTTCGCCTGCAAAGCTTCTGGCGTGATGCTGCAGTGGGCTCGGTGATGATGTCCGTCCTGCCGTCCTGGTGGTCTTGGTCACGTTATACAGGAATGGAAACCTTTGCCTAAGTCCTCGGGAAGCCACGCCTGCGCTTGGCTCCTTAGCACCAAAGAGGAAACTGTCTTCTCTGCGCCCGCTAGCACCCGCCTGGCCTTGGTCGTCATGGCTTGCGTCACTGCAACCTCATGAGGTTTGGGCACCTGCATAGGAATGTCCGCTCCTCAGGAGGCAGCCTGGGAAGGCCGTTCCCTCGGGAGGTCTTGGCGTCGTGTGCCTCACGAGGCTTGGCCCCTCACGAGGCTCTAGTCTTGGTAGTCTTGTAGATGGGCCATACCAGGCCATCGATGAAGCCACGCCATGGGCCGTAGGCAGGCAAGTCTGGGTACCGTGGTTCCCAGAACGCTGACAGTAGCCCCCGGGCCCAAGGCACGCTCGGACTTAGCTTCGAGGCAAAGCCAAAAGGCCAGGGCGAAGCGCCGCGGGCCCCAATCGCCTGTGGGCTAGGCTGACGCATGGCGCTTGACGGGGCATTAACGCTGTTCTTCAAGGTCTTTGGAGAGGACGGCCGATGTCTGGAGTGCTGCCCCAGGGGAGGCGATCGATACGGTGACCCCCTCACAGGCCGGCAAATCAGCGAGGCCCCTCGCTGTGAACTTGCCCTTAGCCTTGTCCGTGATTCCTCCAGCAGTAGCGACGCCTCCTCCGAACCAAGCTTAAGTAACGATGACATCTACGAGCCGCCGCGCCTCCGTGCTCGGGCTTGAGGGAGGAATGGCGCCGGCCAGGCGTCATGGGTGACACTGCCTGGGTCGCGATCCTCAGGAGGTCCTTTCCTTTCATTTCATTCCTGCGCAAAAGTCATGAAGGGCCCCGCGGGGCTGTGTAAAGAACGTGACACTTTTGCCTTAATGTTAGCGTCCCCAACTTTTGTTGTGTTTGCGTCTCTCGCTTGGGCACGGTTCCCCCTTTTTATTCTCGTGGTAGCTTAGTGCTCTACGCCGACAAGACCCAGTCCCCAGGCAAGCTTCGGTCGTCGCTGGTATGCCAGGTCGTGATGCCGTGGTCAAGGCGAGGAGGTGAGTGACCCGAGATCCGGTAAGAGCACCCGAGGCGCGATGCTCAGGAGGTCTCCTTTGGCACGCAAGAGGTTCCAGAAGGACTGAAAGGGGAGTTCCCTTGCCCGAGCAAAATCATGAGAGATGAAACGCCGGTTATGGGGTTCGCGCCCGGGTGTGCGAAGCGACTTATCTTGGCTAGCCTGCGGTGGTTTCCTTGTCGCGAGGGCGAGCTTCTTGTGTGACCTTAGGCTGCGCCCTTCTCCTGATGGTGCCCCCCCCCCCCCGCAGGGCTCCTACCACTCCATCTCTCCCGCTCGTCAGGGTGCTCTATGTCCTCGGGACCCGGCTCTCGAGCGAGGATCGGCTGCCGCTAGGAGGGGTTGCGCCCCATGCCACATAGCGGGGTATCCTTCCACGGTGGCGAGGTGTTGGCGAAGCTGCTCATGATCCTGCCTCCGGAGGTTCCCATCTCTGAGGCTCCAGCAGCATAAGTCGAAAGTGGTGAGGACGGTGGCAGCGTTGTCGACGAGGGGCTTCCAACGAGCGGGGCAGGTGGCGGCAGTGGCGTTCCTTCTTAGTTTTACCATGCAACATTTATCGTGCCTCGTGGAGGCGTAAGACTTTTGTTTAAGCTTGTGGAACAATCTGTGCTTGTAATAATTATTAGGACCCCGTGGTTTCCTTATTGCGCCAAGTTTCCTTCATGCTTGCTTTTGTGCTCTGCGTCGGTAGGGCACGTCGGTAGGGCCCAGCCGTTGGGGCGTCCGGATCACCAGGATGACACCAAGGGGCGAGGGGCTACGTGACTAGTGAGGCCCCTGAGACGCGATGCTCAGGAGGTCCCCCTTGACGTGCGAGCAACCCTCATGAAGGAAACATGGACGCCGGGGTGTAGGACTTCGCGCTCTGCGTCGGCAGGGCCCAGCCCCGCGCATACCTCGACCGCCGTTGGGGTGTCCGGATCACTAGGACGACACCAAGGGGCAAGGGGCTATGTGACTAGTGAGGCCCCTGAGTCGCAATGCTCAGGAGGTCCCCCTTGACGTGTGAGCAGCCCTCATACCTTTGACCACCAGCTTTCACCTGGGGGGAACGCAAGAAGACCAGATACCGGACCTGGTAGGGTAGCGTGTGCCAGGCGGGGCCTGAGCACAACCCCCGTGTCCAGCCCCCTCGCGCGATCCTACCGAGGGGGAAGCTGTGGGGTGTTGCCGATCATAGAGCCGAGAGGCTATCCTGAGGTTGGTGCAGCCGCGAGGGCGCCCTCAGTTGTTTATTCACCAGCGTGGATCATGGTGCTTCCACTTTATCGTGGGCATAGTCGCTCCTCGATCGTGTCGTCCGCCAGTGCGGAGCATGGGGCTTCCACTGGTACGTGGGTGAGAGTTCCCGCTAGGGGGGACTCCGAGGCGTGTACATCCCTGTTCATACGCATGGCTAGCACGGCAGAACTAGAGGAGGTGTATCTAGGCACTCGTGAGCCAGCGCGGGACTCACGATGCCCTACCTCAAGGCGGGTTGCGCCTGATTTTTGTAGCACGGGGCGCGCGTAAGAAACCTGTGGGGCAATGGGGGGTCCTACCCCGAATGCCCCTCCGGAGGTTATCGCATGAGAAGGCCGGACACCAATGACCCCAGGAGGTGACGTGAACGGGGCCGGCCCACCAGACAGAGCTCAGCCATTGGTTTTATCGACGCTGCAGGGACGGACCCGAGCACACACGTTGTGCCAAGTTTTCTCATGCAACAATCCCACGGAAAAAACAGCCGGCGCACGGCTCCCGCTGCGGCGAAGCGCCGAACTGCAGTTGTATGAACCGGGCTGTGCACACGCGGTTAGCTCATGCGAGAACAAGGCACGAAGGACCACGGGAGGTGACGCGCACGGGAGCTGGCCCGCAGGACAGAGCTTGGTCGCTTGGGTTTGTCGACGCTGCAGGGATGAACCCGAGCACAGATGCAGTGCCAGTCCTTAATCATGAGGCGGTCACGGGTGGATTCGCAAGGGCGCAGCAATAGCATAGTGACGAAGCACCGGACAGGCAGTTGAGATACTTAGGAAACTCATGAAGGAAAAGCCAATTCTGCCTGAGGATGATGCAGCCCGAGGGGCGCCCTCAGTTGAACAAACCAAAAAGTCACCTGGCACCATCATTGTAGAAGCGTTGAAGTAGCTGAAGACGCGTACTATAGAGATTGCTCCTCATGAGCCGACCGGCTCCTGAGCCCCGGGAGGCTCTGGAGGTCCGGGGGGATCGCGAGGGTCCGTCACCTCCTCGATCAGGACCGCCCGGTGCCGGGCCTCGTGAGCTGCCAAGGCTTCCTCCATGAGGCGCTGGTATGAGGCGGCCATGTTCAGCAGGCCGAACAGCATGCGGACATAGCTGCAGGGGTAGCCCCCACTCCGGCCAACGTGGGACGACCAGAAGAGGTCCTGCGAAGCAGCCCTGTTGAGGCCTGGGATGTTGACGCAGATGCGCAGTTCGCCACCCATGTCATGGGCGGCAGCTGCACTGGATGGCGCGGGGCGACGCTCGCCACGCATGGGTCGCGCCTCCTGAAGCTCCTCGATTGCCTTGGTGATGAACTCCTGAGCGGCTGGCGCCCCGCGCCTTGTGCCTTGCTCACAGAGGCGCGCGTTGAAGCACGCCCCCACGTGGTGCTCGAACGCCTCCCTCGTGATGCTGGTCAGGTTAGAGGCCCTCCAGATGAGAGCCCCCGAGCCCGTCCCGATAGGGGCGCCGGGCGCGCCTTCCTATGCGAGTGGGAAAGACACCCCAGCAGAGGGCTCGGGGCCTGAGGCATGACCGTCGGGCGCCCCAGCCTCCTGACGGCCCTTTGGGAGGAGCTGCTTCTTCTTCTTGGGCATGGCCTCAGGAGGCAGGATGGCACCCTCGCCATCTGAGTTCTCGACCGTCATCGAGTGCCCTGGAAGTTGGCGATGAAGTGCACGCGTAGCTCGTCCCAGCAGGAGATCGACCCCACCGGGAGGTTCAGGAGCCAAGAACACGCGCCATCCTTGAGGGCCATGGGGAACCAGTTCGCCATGACCTTGTCGTTGCCTTTCGCCGCCTCGATGCTCAGCTCGTAGAGCTGGAGGAACTCATCAGGGTCGGGGGTGCTGTCGTAGCGTGGAGGCAGATCCGGCTTGAACTTGCCGGGCCAGACGACACGGCGCGGCTTCGGGGTGAAAGCATGGCAGCCTGCCGCACTCACAGGGGCCGGTCGCATGGGAGGAGCTTGGTATTGGTGCCCGCGTGCCACCGCCTCTGGCGGCGCGTGGTCTTGACACGGCGGCGCTGGGAGCACGCGCGCCTCTCCTTGGGGCCGCTGCACCATCTGGCAGCTTTCTTCATCACGCGTTGGCGCTCTACGCAGTGGGTCGCTCTGGTGTGCCTCTCGCCTGGGCTCGGGGTCCGCGCCGTGCAGAGGAGGAGGAGGAGGTGCACCATGAGCCACATCGCCCACCAGGGACGGTGGGGGATGGGGCGAACATGGTGGTGCAGGGGCCTCACCGGCAGCGTTGACGAGCTCGGCGATGCGGGCGAGCCAGTCGTCGTAGAGGTCGTTGGCCGGACGATAGCGCAGAAGCTCACGCGCCATGAGCAGCACAGCCTGCGCGTTCGCCGTCCCATGATGAACATGAGAAGACAATGCCGTGGCCGGAGTTGGTGATGGGGTCGCGGTGCGGCCGTCGCGCCGCATGGAAGGTGCCAGCGACGAGTCCTGCTGTTCACAAGTAGCAGGGTCGGTGGCGGCGTTAGCCACCAGGGAGGCAGAGCACCGAGGAGCGCTGTTGCCCGCGGGAGCCATCTGGGCGACGTGAGTGGCCCGGTGCTCGGCACGGACATGGCGAGCGTCGGCCATAGGAACGACGGAACGGCAGCGCAGCGAACGGTGGAAGAGAGGCTTCGACACGCCCCTACCTGGCGCGCCAAATGTCGGATTCAGGGCTCCGCGGACCCAAGAAAGGTTCGAACTCTGGGGCATGTGCAAAGAACTCAACCTATCTAGCCAACCAGCTCGTCGCCCTATGGCCTAACTCGAGGAACAAGGAAGAAGATGAACACGGTAGTTTACCAAGGTTCGGGCCACCTTGCGGTGTAAGACCCTACTCCTGCTTTGTGGTGGATTGGCCTCACGAGGGGCTGAGAATGAGCAAGTATAGAGGATGAACAACCTCGTGAGGGCTCGGGGGTGAGAATGAGTCGACCCTTGTACGGTGGTGGCTAACCTATATTTAGAGTGGCCTTGGTCCTCTTCCCTCGAAACTTAGGCGGGAAGGGATCCCACAATGGCCAATTTGAAAGGGGACAAGTAGTACATCTTATCCTGACGAAAGGTGGTCTTCACCTGCAAAGCTTCTGGCGTGACGTTGCGGTGGGCTCGGTTATGACGTCCGTCCTGCCATCCTGGTGGTCTTGGTCTCATTGCACAGGAATGGAAACCTTTGCCTGAGTCCTCGGGAACCCACGGCTGCGCTTGCCTCCTTAGCACCAAAGAGGAAACTGTCTTCTTTGCGCCCGCTGGCGCCCGCCTAGCCTTGGTCGTCATGGCTTGCGTCACCGCAACCTCATGAGGTTTGGGCACCTGCATAGGAATCTCCGCTCCTCAGGAGGTAGCCTGGGAAGGCCGCTCCCTCGGGAGGTCTTGGTATCGTTTGCCTCATGAGGCTTGGCCCCTCGTGAGGGTCTTTTCTTGGTAGTCTTGTAAATGGGCCGTACCAGGCCGTCGATGAAGCCACGCCATGGGTCGCAGGCAGGCAAGTCTGGGTACCCTGGTTCCCAGAACGCCAACACCACCCACTCTCAAGATCTCCTTCGGGTCCGACCCAAGCCACTGACGGCGGCCGAGCCCATCGGCCGCCCTCTTGCGCCAATCCGAAACATTTGGGTTTCTGTCATAGCACTCCTTCCTGCACCATACGCATCCGTCACCTACCACACATGGTGCATGCGATGTACATGGCGGAAGGGATGGGTGTAGTGGGATGAGTGAAATGGCAGTTACCTTCCTGTGAGATAAAGGTAGTCACGGGCCATTAAAAGATGACCCCCACTGCGTTTGGCATCGCATGACGCATGGGAAAACCGACAACTGACTCAAGCGCAGGTTAATGAAGAAGGAAATAAGATATCAAGAAAGAGGAGAATATCATCGTAAATGCCCAGCCTGTGTACCTGATGCGTCCTACCCCAACGATGCTCGGCAGCATGTTTGGACCAGGCTCGAGGGCTCCTGTCGGTGCAACAAACCTTCATGTATGTTGCCCGGACTGTACACAGGCTCAGTGGCAGAGATGCAAACTCCACCAAGTATTCAAGACAAAACCAAGCCAGAGAGATAGCCCTTAGAGGAATCAAGGGGCGGATCAAGAAGACCGAGACAAGCCAAGAGACCAAGATAGCACTAAGGGAAAGCCTCCTTTATCAGGCAGGCGAGCCTGGTCAGGTCAAGGCCACCCCGAAGACAAGTCCCAAGACTTCGCCAGCAGGCTTGCCAGGGCCGCTGGCGGCCTACACCCCCGCCAAGACTCCATTGCTCCACCGCATCGCAACGCAAGTCATCCATCGGTGCAGTGTCGAACCCCCATATAGCTAAGTGGCTGTCATTTGGCACGTGGCAGCAATTTAGAAGGAAGATCACCTCTATATGACACCCATCTAGAGGCGTGTCAAGCAGACAGATGGAAGATGACTAAGCGGCACGGTAGGCTTGCTGGGCTGCATCCACAGCATGACACCTAGCAGTGCATTTAATGCACTTTGTCCTAACTGCCAGAGTTAGGTATGATAGCACTGTTAGCTATCTAATCATTGGATAATGACCGTTTTGCCATTGTGGTAACCCCTTAAGCCTATAAAAGGAGGACTGTAGCAACCTTAGAAAGGATTCGGACCCTTGTGTACTCATACGCGCGTAGCTGCTCTCCCCAAGGCGACCTTGTCGGGCTTGAGCATCGCACATTCTTCACGGTCCCTCCATTAATCCACCAAAGCAGGAGTAGGGTTTTACGCTTCTCAGTGGCCCGAACCTGGGTAAAAACCACCAGCGTCATCACTGCCGTGCTGTTCCATGGCCTCTGCTCTTTGTGCAATGCAACCTCCCCCTGCCGAACCACAAAGGGGCCGATGGCCTCATAGGTGGTCGTGTTCTACCACGACACAAAACGATCAAAATTACCGAGATGAGGCTCTGCCCTAGCCATTGCACTTCGGTCCCACTGAGATGGTATAATCGGTCTCACCGAAAATGCTTACGGTCAAGTCTTTTGCGCTAGTAGGTCTCACCGAGATTTTCATATCGGTGCCACCGAGTTGGGTCAATGACTTATAACGGTTGGATTTTTGGTGATGTGTATTTATACCCCTCCACCACCACTTACTCTCTAAGAGATCCATCAAAACAAAACACAACTTCCACCATTCATTTTCTGAGAGAGAACCACCTACTCATGTGTTGAGATCTAGAGATCCCATTCCTACCATTTGAACCTTGATTTCTAGCCTCTTCAAGTTGCTTTCCACTCCAATCCTTCTCCTACCCAAGCCAAATCTGTGAGAGATAGATTGAGTGTTGAGGAGACTATCATTTGAAGCACAAGAGCAAGGAGTTCATCACCAACACAGCATCTATTACCTTTTGGAGAGTGGTGTCTCCTAGATTTGTTAAGTGTTACTTGGGAGCCTCCAAGATCATGTGGAGTTGAACCAAGGAGTTTGTAAGGGCAAGGAGATCGCCTACTTTGTGAAGATCTACCCGATTCAGGCAAGTCCTTCGTGGACGTAAGCCATGGTGGAATATACAAGGTTGCTTCTTCGTGGACCCTTTGTGGGTGGAGCCCTCCGTGGACTCAGGCAACCGTTACCCTCCGCGGGTTGAAGTCCCCATCAACATGGACGTACGATAGCACCACATATAGGAACCACGCCAAAAATCATTGTGTCTTCATTGCGTATGAAATCTCCAAACCCCTCCTTTACTTATATGTGCAATATTTTCCTTTCCGCTGCTATACTCTTAGAATTGCATGTGCAGGGTGATACTTGAGTTGCTAGAATTGCTAAAATCTACCCGTAAGTAAAATTGGGAAAAGATTAGGTTTTATTTGGTAAAGTAGTCTAATCACCCCCCCTCTAGACATACTTTCGATCCTACAGTATGTGAGTTCTTTATGACTAATGTGAGTCCATGGATTATACACACTCTTACCTTTCCGCCATTTGCTATCCTCTTCGGTACCGTGCATTGCCCTTTCTCACCTCAAGAGTTGGTGCAAACTTCGCCAGTGCATCCAAACCCCATGATACACATCACACATAAGCCTCCTTATATCTTCCTCAAAACAGCCACCATACCTACCTATCATGGCATTTCCATAGCCATTCTGAGATATATTGCCATGCAACTTCCACCGTTTCGTTTTCATGACATACACATTCATTGTTATATTGCTTTGCATGATCATATAGCTAACATAATATTTGTGGCTCAGCCACCATTCATCATTATCATACATATTACGCTAGCATCATTGCACATCCTGGTACACTGCCATGGGCATACACATAGAGTCATATTGTTCTAGTTATCGAGTTGGAAGTAAATAAAAATGTGATGATGATCATTATTAGAGCATTGTCCTGGTGAGGAAAGGATGATGGAGACTATGATTCCCCCACAAGTCGGCATAAGGAACTGGACAAAAAGAAAAGAAAAAAAAGAGGCAAAAAAGAGCCCAACAAAAAAAAGAGAGAAAAAGGGAAGAAAAACGAAAAAAAGTAAATAAATGAGAGAAAAATAGAGAAGGGGCAGTGTTACTACCCTTTTCCACACTTCTGCTTCAGAGTAGCACCATGTTTTTCATATAGAGAGTCTCCTATGTAGTCACTTTCATATACTAGTGGGAATTTAATGTTATAGAACTTGGCTTGGATATTATGATGATGGGCTCCCTCAAATGCCCGAGGTCTTAGTGAGCAAGCAAGTTGGATGCACACCCACTTAGTTTCCATTGAGCTTTCATACACTTATAGCTCTTAGTGCATCTGTTGCATGGCAATCCCTACTCCTCGTGTTTACATTAATTCATGGGCGTCTCCATAGCCCGTTGATTAGCCTCGTCAATGCAAGACTATCTTCCTTTTTGACGTCTCCTTATTAATTTATACGATCACATTCTATTCCACCCATAGAGCTATAGCCATGGCTCACGCTCATGTATTGCATGGGGTTGAAAAAGCTGAAGCGCGTTTAAAAGTATGATGCAATTGCTCGGCTTGTCATTGGGGTGGTTCATGATTAACACTTTATGTTAGGAAGACCAAGCATGGCAAGGCTATATGATTATGTAGGGATAGTGTTCTTTAGCATTTTTATTTTGGAAGGCATGATTGTTTGTTGGTATGCCTGAGTATTGATTTATTTTGAATCACTCGAATCTTAATATTCATACTGTAAAAAGAGATTACATGATAAACATGTTAGGTAGCATTCCACATCAAAAATTCTGTTTTTATCATTTACCTACTCGAGGACGAGCAGGAATTAAGCTTGGGGATGCTTGATATGTCTCCAACGTATCTATAATTTTTGATTATTCTATGCTATTATATTATCAATCTTGGATGTTTTATACGCATTTATATTTTATTTTATATCAATTTTTGGGACTAACCTATTAACCTAGTGCCCAGTGCCAGCTCCTATTTTTTGCTTGTTTTTGGCTTTTCAGAAAATCAGTACCAAACGAAGTCCAAACGCGATGAAACTTTACGATGATTTTTTCTAGACCAGAAGGGACCCTAGAAGGTTCGGGAGGAGGCCAGAAGAGGTACGGGAGAGCCACAAGCTCACAGGGCGTGCCACAGGGGGTAGGCGTGCCCCCCGAGCTGGTGGGCCCCCGTAGCACCCCTTGATCTAATTCCACCTCTATAAATTCAGAAATATTCCCAAACCAACAAAGAGCCACCCAAAAACCTTTTTCCACTGTCGCAAGCTTCTGTTCTTCCGCGATCCCATCTGGAGGCCTTTCCTAGTACTGTGCCAAAAGGGGAATCGATGACAGAGGGCTTCTACATCATCCTTGCTGCCTCTGATGATGTGTGAGTAGTTCACCACAGACCTACGGGTCCATAGCTAGTAGCTACAGTACAAAAAAATACACTTCTGTGATGATACGTGTTTGTTATAGTAGGTCACGTTTTCTGTCATGCATGTACATCCATGACAATTTTATGACAAAATGAAGATAGTCATACCTGTGCTGTCGTAGAAGTGTTCCATGACAATACCAAAATTATCATCACGGAAGTGTCCACTTCCATGACAATAAATGACGCGTCATGGAAGTGTTTTCATCAAGGGTAACCGACACGTGGCATCCACCGTAACGGGTCGCCGTTAAGCTATCGGGTTTCGGTTTGGATCCGATAACCCATTAACAGCCTGGACCAATGGGGATTTTCCACATGTAAAATTCTGATTCGCCGGAGTTTCCATGTGTCTGCTCAGGGTTGGGACAGATGTCGTCTACTCATTGGACGGCAGGCGCCTATGATATGTAGACACGTGGCACGGCCCAACAGTGGCCCATTCATGTGAAAAGGCCGGTGCGTTTGACTTGGTCAAAAGGTAGCGGGTAGGCCCACGGAAAGCCTGTTAACGGCCTGTTCGCGTATAGCCCATTTACAGCCCGCTAACTCACGACCCGTTATGGCCTATCCGAATTAGGCCCAGTACCGGCATCTGGGCCATCCAATATGATTCTAGCCCGTTGTGACTTCCGGCCCATGTATGGCCCATGACGTCTTTCGGCCCATATGAGTCCCTATGTAACTCTTGGCCCATTAACGACCCATGGTGACACTAGCCCATAATGAACAGTGTACCACTTTATACCCATTAACAGCCCATTATTCCATTGGGCCCTTTCCAGCCCATATGATCTTTCGGCCTTCTAAGGGCCCATTTATTCTTGGGCTCATTTCCAGCATTCAATTACTTCCGGTCCGTTACTGGCCTGTTCCGCTTGCGGGCCAAATTCAGCCCATGGTTAAAGTCGGCCCGTTTGTGGCCCATTAATCCATTGGGCTGTTTTCTTAGCGTCATCAAATACGACCCGTTTAAGCCCGTTATACATATCAGCTATTAACGACCCGTTATGATCGGGCCATAAACAGACAATTTCCACTCTAGCCGGTTTACGGCCCATATTGCGGTCCTTTATTGGTCCATGAATAGTACGACCCGTAGAAGGCCCATTGATTCTAACGCCCGCACAAGGCCCATTGATCCTATGGCCGTAGGAGGCCTATAGATCCTACGGCCCGTAGGAGGCCCATGGTCACTACATAATGGTCCGTGGTTATTACGGCCTAGTTTAAAAAAATTTATTGTTGGCACTAGCAAACCGCGGAAAAAGAACTGCAGTGACTACAACCAAACAAATAAACAAGACAATAAGGAAATAAATAAGCAAGCAACTTACGCTAGGCTATTACACATATTACATCCACTAGGCATCAAAGTTCGCCACCAGTGCAAATATAGGGAACAAAGCAGCATATTACATACACCGGGCGTCTAAATTGGCCACCAGTGCAAATAAACGAGTGGCAGCAAAACAAGTCCATAACTGAAACAACTTCACAAGAGCCTAAGAAACGTTATCCTGGGTATCCACCATGCTGGCAGTAAGCTTAGCAAGCTTATTAGCTTTCTCCTGTTTGGCGCTAAAATCCTCCAATGCTTGTTGTTTAACCAGAAAGTATGCATCTGAATTCTCCAGCGACTTCCGTAGTCCTTCGGCTTCTTGTCACAGCAGAGCTGATCGATGTCTTTTAGCTTGTAGTTGAGACTGAAGAAACCGAACTAATTCAGACAGTGAGTTCGAATAGCTTGTGCCAGCGGTAGTGGCTAGTAACTCGAACACTACACCAAGACATGACTTTGGCGTTGTCTCACTGTCTTCAAGATAGTTTTCCTTAGCTATTTTAATAGCTTTGTTGGAGACCAACAAGGATGTCTCACTATCCTGAACCTTATCTGCATTACTTCCTTTACCATTGCTTAATAAGGCACTCTTCCCCAATATTCTGTCAGCATTCTAAAAGAAGAAACAAGTAGACACATAACAGGTTTAGCATGTAGTATATGAAACTCATTTCGGTGAACCAGTTCAGTAGTAAGGTGGACATGATTAAACTACCAAGTCTTGTATTGCCAAGTAGTACATACTACATAATAAAAGCATCAAACAAACATATATCTGTCCTATCCTATGGTCACTGCATTGTCTTGCCAAATCAAAATAGAGACACGGTTCAAATCATATCAGTTCAAGACAAAGCAGCATTGAAAGAATACAAAGCATGGGAAACTACACAGCACAACAAGATTTCAGATGGGTACCACGGGTCTACATGTACAACAACACTATTGGCTCTGTTGTGATGCTAGTAATGTGCATGATATGAGAAGTCAACTGTATACACAATTGAAATTGAAATCAACAGAGCTATTTATAAGAGCAAACCTGTTAAAGAAACATGCTTAAACATACCTGTTATGCCATTGGAGTTTTGATTGGATCCTTCAATTTAAAAATAAGTTTGTAGGAGTAAATACAGTGATACAAGAGAAAGCAGTATGCACAATAGCAATGGAATCTTAAATGAGAACAGTTGTTCTTCAGGTTTGAGCACTTGTGCTACACGAACAGAGTATAGTAAGACGCATGCATATAGTACTTAAAAATAAAAAATGAGCTCATAGACCTTACCACATTCTTTGTTCGGGACCAGTACAAAACAAGGCGTTCCCAGTCATCGTCCCGTAAATGTGTCAAGAGAACATAAGGGAATTTGATGAGCTTCCTTGCCAGTGAATTACGTTTTCTTCAGGTAATTCCGATACTGCCACTGATGACCCACAAGTATAGGGGATCTATCGTAGTCCTTTCGATAAGTAAGAATGTCGAACCGAACGAGGAGCAGAAGGAAATGACAAGCGGTTTTCAGCAAGGTATTCTCTGCAAGCACTGAAATTATCGGTAATAGATAGTTGTGCGACAAGATAATTCGTAACGGGTAACAAGTAACAAAAGTAACTAAGGTGCAGCAAGGTGGCCCAATCCTTTTTTGTATCAAAGGACAAGCCTAGATGAACTCTTATATAAAGCAAAGTGCTCCCGAGAACACATGGGAATTGTTGTCAAGTTAGTTTTCATCATGCTCATATGATTCGCGTTCGTTACTTTGATAATTTGATATGTGGGTGGACCGGTGCTTGGGTGCTGTCCTTCCTTGGACAAGCCTCCCACTTATGATTAACCCCTCTCGCAAGCATCCGCAACTATGAAAGAAGAATTAAGATAAATTTAACCATAGCATGAAACATATGGATCCAAATCAGCCCCTTACGAAGCAACGCATAAACTAGGGTTTAAGCTTCTGTCACTCTAGCAACCCATCATCTACTTATTACTTCCCAATGCCTTCCCCTAGGCCCAAATCATGGTGAAGTGTCATGTAGTCGACGTTCACATAACACCACTAGAGGAAAGACAACATACATCTCATCAAAATATCGAACGAATACCAAATTCACATGATTACTTATAACAAGACTTCTCCCATGTCCTCAGGAACAAACGTAACTACTCACAAAGCATATTCATGTTCATAATAAGAGGAGTATTAATTATCATTAAGGATCTGAACAAATGATCTTCCACCGAATAAACCAACTAGCATTAACTACAAAGAGTAATCAACACTACTATCAACCCACAGGTACCAATCTGAGGTTTTGAGACAAAGATCGGGTACAAGAGATGAAGTAGGGTTTGAGAGGAGATGGTGCTGGTGAAGATGTTGATGGAGATTGACCCCCTCTCGATGAGAGGATCGATGGTGATGACGATGGTGATGATTTCCCTCTCCCGGAGGGATGTTTCCCCGGCAGAACAACTCCACTAGAGCCCTAGATTGGTTCTGCCCAGGTTCTGCCTCGAGACGGCGGCGCTTCGTCCCGAAAGCTTCCTTCTTATTTTTTCAGGTCAAAACACACCATATCGCAGAAGATGGGCGTCGGGGGCCTGCCAGGTGGCCCACAAGGACGGGGGGCGTGCCCTCCACCCTTGTGGATGGCAGGTGGCCCCCCTCTGGTACTTTCTTCGCCCAATATTTTTTATTAAATCCAAAATGACTCTCCGTGAAGTTTCTGGACTTTCGGAGTTGTGCAGAATAGGTCTCTAATATTTGCTCCTTTTCCAGCCCATAATTCCAGCTGCCGGCATTCTCCCTCTTCATGTAAACCTTGTAAAATAAGAGAGAAAAGGCATAAGTATTGTGCCATAATGTGTAATAACAGCCCATAATGCAATAAATATTGATATAAAAGCATGATGCAAAATGGACATATCAGCCACCAAGCATTCTTAAAGATAACAGAGGTATTAGCACAGGTTACCTCATCCTGAGTTTCCAAATCAGTCCTTCTCTATAGAGAAAAATGGGAAAATTTGCTGTATTATAACCATCATGGAGGTAGAATGTATGGGACAAAGCAAAGTAATTGCCATGAATAACATTACTTACACATAACTCCTGGACGAACACCTGCAACTGGCATTTTCCTTCATCTTCAGTATAATATTTCCATGATGGGAAGATACGAACATAGGATTTAACAACATCAAATGCGATAGATGCTAAACTACGAATGGTTGGTTGTGCTTCCTCCACAGGAATAGGTGTACTAACTGGTGGAGTTGGGGTTCGCCGTGGTAGTACTAGCGCTTTGGGCACTGGAGCTGCCTTACTAACTGCTCTTGTTTTGGAGCTCTGTGGTGGAGATGGTGCTGTGTCAACAGGAAGTGGGTTACTATCTGCTGGGGTTGGGGTTAGATTGGGTGAAGCTGGTTCTCTGTCCATCGCAGTAGGGGTACAATCTGCGAGAGTCTGGGTTATCTCTGGTAGGGCTGGTTCTCGTGCATGTACAACCGGGGTGCTATCTCCGCCAAGAGGTAGCACTGTTTTATTTGAAGACCATGTTTTTATTCCGCTAGATACTGCCATCACCCGCTCCAATTCAAATGGCTGATAAACAGGAAACATAGTTGAATGTACAGACCTTGTATGAGAGACAGATGTAATAGATAGTGTGGAAAAAAGAGGGCATGAAATAGTTGACATGTATATTGTTTAACTAAAAAGGATAGCATGACATAATTTCACATATATGATGTCTATCTAAACTGGATAGCATAGCATGACATAATTCAAAGATATGATGACTAACTAAACAGGATGGCATGAGATAATTATATGATGTCTTTAGTAAACAGGTTCGCATGACATAATTCACATACATGTTATCTAAGTAATCAGGATCACATGATTTAATTCTAATATGTAATTTATATACTAAGCAGAGGGCATTCGCATATATGATGTCTGAACTAAGAACATGGTGTTGAATATTGTGTATATGATGTCTAAACTATGCAATGCAAGACACCATATGCATGATATGAGCAGTATAACCGTGCCAAGTTAGAGCATACACCTTGGTGGGGGAATAGGACTGGTCATCTATCTCTGAATCCATCTCTGAGGAGCTATCGGGACCCAGCAAGAGATCTGCTTTGACAGGTAGCAATGTCTGCTCTGAAGACCTTGTTTTCACTCCAGATTTTTCAATCACCCACTCAAATGGTTGATTCACAGGAAGTGTAGTTTAATGTACAAACATTGTCGACAAATGGAAATGTAATGAAGAAAAGGATTGGCAAGATATCACTCAAATATATGATGCCTTGTTAAATAGGATGGCATTGCATATTTCACATATATTATGGCTGGCTAAAAGAGATGAGACTGCATAATTCTCATATATGATATAGAAACTAAATAGGTGGCATTACAGAACATGCCTAAACTAAGCAGATGACATATATGATGTCGAAAGTAGGCACTGCAAGGCAACATATGCATGATATGACTAACATCATCATGCCAAGTTAGAGCAAACACCTTGTGGGGGGGGGGGTAAAATAGGAGTGGTCAGCTGCATCTGAATCCGCCTCAGAACAGATATCTTCATCTGGATTACAATCTGGAGAGGGGCGAGGGTTTGCCATTGAACCCACCATGGAGCGATGTCTGCATGAAATTGTATTGCCGTGCAAAACTCTTCTATTTTTCTCTACATGTTCAGCATGACTGTGTACAATATCTAACATGCATACGAAAAAAATATAGTGAGATTATGTAAGGAGAGCATGCAGAAATCTAGAGTGATGGTAACAACCAGTGGATGGATCCAAAAATAATGATAGCAGGCTGATCATAGCTTTAATTTAATAAAAAGACAGATGATGATTGCTTTACTATTTGTTTTCCACCCAAGATGAACAACATAGTCATACCCTAGGTGAACCAGATAATAGACAGAGATACTATTCATTGCTGCCTCGATATGTGCCCCACAAGTAATTTTAAAAGTTTGAACATTAATTTGGACCTGACTTGGAGTCTAAGAGGTGAACATGATGATAAAGTAGCAGGTAATATTAAACAATGCATAACATAAGCAGAAACAAAAGAGTGCGACCTCTCTTGTGGACCCGTGTACTCCTTAGGTTCATCTGCTGAGTCGATGATGGTGATGCAGTTGCGGTGGGTGCCGGCGGCAGGGAAGGAGATCTGAGGTGTCGAAAACCGGTCAGGAGTCGTGATGTCTGGTTTGGTGGATGCTTCTGTCAATGGAGCAGCTCAGGTTAGGTGGACGACATCGCGGCAAGAGCAGGACAAACCATACAAAGTTTTCTTCGACACCTATCTGTAACTGAAGTAATTCTGTAAGGGCTCCTTTGGCTTGCAGGATTCTTAAAACGCAAGGATAGGAAAAACACCAGAATAGGATAGGAATGCGCGTGGGAAACAGAGCATTTGTAAACTCAGGATTTCTGTCAACTTGGGTGTTTGGTTCACAAGAATTGGAAGAGCAGAGGAATGCAAAGAAACATGGCCAAATTAAAGTGAAACCATATGAAAGCGTGCACAGTTAGAATGTTATTCTGCCACTAATACACTTGGTCTTGTTTTCATGCATAGGATTTTGAAAAGTAGGTCCAGGTGGATGTTTTGCTCCATTCCTTTCAACGAAATGCATGAATAATTGAATAGTAGAGTGCCATACGAAAATTTCCTATTGCTATGTTTTTCCTTCACTTTTTCCTTTGAACCAAAATAGCCCTAATGGATCGACATGAATGTAGACTAATAAGTGATGCGACAAGTGTACAACCTCTTTGCTGTAGCCGTGTCGACCTCAGCATCATTGGGTTGGTCGCTAAAGAAGTTGCGGCAGAGGTGGCTGTCGAACCCAACGAGGAGCAGAAGGAAATGACAAGTGGTTTTCAGCAAGGTATTCTCTGCAAGCATTGAAATTATCGGTAACAGATAGTTGTGTGATAAGATAATTCGTAATGGGTAACTAGTAACAAAAGTAACTAAGGTGCAGCAAGGTGGCCCAATCCTTTTTTGTATCAAAGGATAAGCCTAGATGAACTCTTATATAAAGTAAAGCGCTCCCGAGGACACATGGGAATTGTTGTCAAGTTAGTTTTCATCATGCTCATATGATTCGCGTTCGTTACTTTGATAATTTGATATGTGGGTGGACCGGTGCTTGGGTGCTGTCCTTCCTTGGACAAGCCTCCCACTTATGATTAACCCCTCTCGCAAGCATCCGCAACTACGAAAGAAAAATTAAGATAAATCTAACCATAGCATGAAACATATGGATCCAAATCAGCCCCTTACGAAGCAACGCATAAACTAGGGTTTAAGCTTCTGTCACTCTAGCAACCCATCATCTACTTATTACTTCCCAATGCCTTCCCCTAGGCCCAAATCATGGTGAAGTGTCATGTAGTCGATGTTCACATAACACCACTAGAGGAAAGACAACATACATCTCATCAAAATATCGAACGAATACCAAATTCACATGATTACTTATAACAAGACTTCTCCCATGTCCTCAGGAACAAACGTAACTACTCAAAAAGCATATTCATGTTCATAATCAGAGGAGTATTAATTATCATTAAGGATATGAATAAATGATCTTCCACCAAATAAACCAACTAGCATCAACTACTAAGAGTAATCAACACTACTAGCAACCCACATGTACCAATCTGAGGTTTTGAGACAAAGATCGGGTACAAGAGATGAACTAGGGTTTGAGAGGAGATGGTGCTGGTGAAGATGTTGATGGAGATTGACCCCCTCTTGATGAAAGGATCAATGGTGATGACGATGGCGATGATTTCCCCCTCCCGGAGGGATGTTTCCCCGGTAGAACAGCTCCACCAGAGCCCTAGATTGGTTCTGCCCAGGTTCCGCCTCGAGACGGCGACGCTTCGTCCTGAATGCTTCCTTCTTATTTTTTTCAGGTCAAAACACACCATATAGCAGAAGATGGGCGTCGGGGGCCTGCCAGGTGGCCCACAAGGATGGGGGGCGCGCCCAGGGGGGTAGGGCGCGCCCTCCACCCTTGTGGATGGCAGGTGGCCCCCCTCTGGTACTTTCTTCGCCCAATATTTTTTATTAAATCCAAAATGACTCTCCGTGAAGTTTCTGGACTTTCGGAGTTGTGTAGAATAGGTCTCTAATATTTGCTCCTTTTCCAGCTCAGAATTCCAGCTGCTGGCATTCTCCCTCTTCATGTAAACCTTGTAAAATAAGAGAGAAAGGGCATAAGTATTGTGCCATAATGTGTAATAACAGCCCATAATGCAATAAATATTGATATAAAAGCATGATGCAAAATGGACGTATCAACTCCCCCAAGCTTAGACCTCGCTTGTCCTCAAGCGAAAGCGGATATCGAAAAATATGTCCACATGTTTAGAGATAGAGGTGTCGATAAAATAAAATACGGACATGAGGGCATCATGATCATCTTTAGAACAGCACATATATTGTCATATAATTTCTTATGCTAAAGTAACAATTCATTCACAAGGTAAAGTATGAATAAAAAACTTCATTGAAAACTAACAAACTATGATCTCAGTCATTGAAGCATTTGCAATTTATCATAACATCGGATAGAGTCAATATAAGAGCTTTTCAGCAAGTCCACATACTCAACTATCATTTAGTCTTTCACAATTGCTAACACTCACGCGATACTTATGGGTTCAAAGCTTCCATCGGACACAGAGAAAGATAGGGGCTTATAGATTCACCTCCAAACCTTTTACCTCAAGGGTAATGTCAACAATAATACTTTATGATAACCTACATCCGAGTGGATATATATATCTGGATCTTTCTCCAACACATAGTGCTTGCCAAAAGGAAAAAGTGTAAAAAAAAGGAAAGGTGAAGATCACCATGACTCTTGTATAAGGGTAGAAGATAAAAGTAAAAAGATAGGCCCTTCGCAGAGGGAAGCAGAGGTTGTCATGCGCTTTTATGGTTGGATGCACAAAATCTTAATGCAAAAGAACGTCACTTTATATTGCCGCTTGTGATAAAGAACTTTATTATGCAGTCCGTCGCTTTTATTTCTTCCATATCACAAGTTCGTATAAAGCTTATTTTCTTCACACTAATAGATCATACATATTTAGAGAGCAATTTTTATTGCTTGCACCGATGACAACTTACTTGAAGGATCTTACTCAATCCATAGGTAGGTATGGTGGACTCTCATGGCAAAACTGGGTTTAATGATGTTTGGAAGCACAAGTAGTATCTATACTTGGTGCAAAGAATTTGTCTAGCATGAGAGGGAAAGGCAAGCTCAACATGTTGGAGGATCCATGACAATATAACTTCTATTCGGATATAAGAAAACACAACCCATTATGTTGTCTTCCTTGTCCAACATCAACTTTTTAGCATGTCATATTTTAATGAGTGCTCACAATTACAAAAGATGTCCAAGATAGTATATTTATATGTGAAGCCTCTCTTTCTTTATTACTTCCTATTAATTGCAACAATGACCAAAACTATGTTTGTCAACTCCCAACAAATTTTATTCATCATATGTGAAGTCATTACTCTCCATAAGATCAATATATGATCTTTTTATTTCTTTTTATTATTTTATTCCCTCAAGATCATAGCAAGAAAACAAAGCCCTCAACTCAAAACTACTCTTTATTATATAACTCACGGACTCGATTACATAGATAAAGATCAAATCAAAACTCAAAGCTAGATCATACTAAAACTTTATTCTACTAGATCAAGATATAACCAAAAGGATCGAACTAAGAAAAATGATAAAAGTAAAGGTGTGATGGTGATACGATACCGGGGCACCTCCCCCAAGCTTGGCAGTTGCCAAGGGGAGTGCCCATACCAATGTATTTACATCTCTTTCTTTGAAGGTGGTGATGATGGAGTTGTTTATGAAGTAGGCTTGTCATCCATCTTCCAAGGCATAGGCTCACCATCATAGAAAGATGAACGAGTTTCCGGGATCCTCAAATCTGCAGCCAAACTCATCCTCTTAAATCTGTATTCATACTCATAGTTCTGGTTTTGCAGGTCATAGATCTGGGCTTGGAGATGCTCGATTTTCTCATGAAGCTTGAAGATGGCCTCCTCAATTTTCTTGGCATCCAGCTTGTGATTGTTGGTGAACTCCACGATCATCATGTGATTGGCGTTGAGTCCATGTTCCACCATCCCTTGGCACTTGAAAACTTGCTGCTCCATTGCTTCGAGTCTTGTCTCCACGCTTCCGGTCTTCTTCAGCCCCTCAACATCGCGGATGCGTAGCACCCCCTCACGCATCTCAATGGCTTGAGGGTGGCGAAGCACCTCCGCAAGGTAGGGGTTGATGACCTTCTCGAAAAACTTGTCCTTCGGGGCGCTTGGAGACGTCATGGTGATCTAGATCTGTCAGAAAAAACAGCTCGAAACAAAAACAGAGGATTTGTCGTGGTACGGTGGTCAAAACCTTTGGGAGATTATATAATGAATTTTTATCGACCAAAAGAAGTATTGTGCAAGAAAACAGAGTCCGGAGGGCACACGAGGTGGCCATAAGGTCGGGGGCGCGCCCTCCACCCTTGTCGTCGCCTCATGTCTCTTTCGGACTACTTTTAATTTTCCTAATTTTTTAAATATTCCAAAACGAAGAAAAAAATATCATTGGAAATGTTTTATAGTCGGTTTACTTACCGTACCACATACCTATTCCTTTTCGGAGTCTGAAACATTCTGGAAAGTGTTCCTTATGTACTCCTCCGGTGTTACGGTATCAATTATATTGGTCTCAACATTTATGGGAGTACCTGAGATATAATGTTTGATTCTTTGACCGTTTACCACCTTCAGATTTGTGCCTTCGGCGTTGTTGATTTTTATGGCACAAGAATGATAGACCTCCTCGATAATGTAAGGACCTTCCCACTTAGAGAGAAGCTTTCCTGCAAAAAATCTTAAACGAGAGTTGTATAGCAAAACATGATCACCTATATTAAACTCACGCTTTTGTATCCTTTTGTCATGCCATCTTTTAACTTTTTCTTTAAACAACTTGGCATTCTCATAGGCTTGGGTTCTCCATTCATCAAGCGAGCTTATGTCAAATAACCTCTTCTCACCGGCAAGTTTGAAATCATAGTTGAGCTCTTTAATTGCCCAATAAGCTTTATGTTATAGTTCAAGAGGTAAGTGACAAGCCTTTCCATAAACCATTTTATATGGAGACATACCCATAGGGTTTTTATAAGTAGTTCTATAAGCCCATAATGCATCATCAAGTTTCTTAGACCAATTCTTTCTAGATCTATTAACAGTCTTTTGCAAAATCAATTTAATCTCTCTATTGCTCAATTCTACTTGACCACTAGACTGAGGATGATATGGAGATGCAATTCTATGGTTAACATCATATTTAGCAAGCATTTTATGGAAAGCACCATGAATAAAATGTGAACCATCGTCAGTCATTAAATATCTAGGGACTCCAAACCTCAGAAAAATAACTTCTTTAAGCATTTTAATAGAAGTGTTATGATCAGCACTCCTAGTTGGAATAGCTTCTACCCACTTAGTAACGTAATCAACAGCAACTAAAATATGTGTATACCCATTAGAGGAAGGAAAAGGTCCCATATAATCAAAGCCCCAAACATCGAACGGTTCAATAACAAGTGAATAATTCATAGGAATTTCCTGACGTCTACTAATATTACCAATTCTCTGGCATTCATCACAAGACAAGACAAACTTACGAGCATCCTTGAAGAGATTAGGCCAATAAAAACCAGATTGCAATACCTTATGTGCAGTTCTATCCCCAGCGTGGTGTCCTCTGTAAGACTCGGAGTGGCACTTGCGTAGGATCTGTTCCTGTTCATGCTCAGGTACACAACGTCTAATAACACCATCTACTCCTTCTTTATAAAGGTGTGGGTCATCCCAAAAGTAATGTCTTAAATCATAGAAAAACTTTTTCTTTTGCTCGTATGTGAAACTAGGTGGTATAAATTTTGCAACAATGTAATTAGCATAATCAGCATACCATGGAGTATTACGAGAAGTATTTATGACAGCTAATTGTTCATCAGGAAAGCTATCATCAATAGGCAGTGGGTCATCAAGAACATTTTCTAACCTAGACAAGTTGTCTGCAACGGGGTTCTCAGCTCCCTTTCTATCAATAATATGCAAATCAAATTCTTGTAGCAAGAGAACCCATCTTATAAGTCTAGGTTTAGCATCTTTCTTTTCCATAAGATATTTAATAGCAGCATGATCAGTGTGAACAGTTACTTTGGAATCAACAATATAGGATCTGAACTTATCACAAGCAAAGACAACTGCTAAAAATTATTTTTCAGTAGTAGCATAATTTCTCTGGGCACTGTCTAGAGTTTTACTAGCATAATGAATAACATTCAATTTCTTATCAACTCTTTGCCCTAGAACAGCACCAACAACATAATCACTAGTATCACACATAATTTCAAAGGGTAAATTGCAATCAGGTGGTTGAACTATAGGTGCTGAAATCAAGACTTTCTTAAGTATTTCAAATGCTTCTACACAATCATCATCAAAAACAAAAGGAACATCTTTTTGCAAGAGATTGGTGAGAGGCCTAGAAATTTTAGAGAAGTCTTTAATAAACCTCCTATAGAAACCAGCATGGCCAAGGAAACTTCTTATACCTTTGATATCTTTAGGACACGACATCTTTTCAATAGCATCTACTTTAGCTTTATCAACTTCAATTCCTCTTTCAGAAATTTTATGCCCCAAGACAATACCTTCATTAACCATAAAGTGGCACTTCTCCCAATTCAAAACAAGATTAGTTTCTTCACATCTCTGCCTCCAGAAGCTTTAATATTTCATTTCTTACCACTTCTTTCATCTTAGGATTTAACCGTCGTTGGTGATCAACAATTGGTTTAGCATCATTCTCCAAATTAATTTTGTGCTAACATAGAGTGGGACTAATGCCCTTAAGATCATCAAGAGTATATCCAACAGCGGCACGATGCTTCTTCAGAGTTTTCAATAATTTCTTTTCTTCATGCTCTGAAAGGTTAGCACTAATAATAATAGGATATATCTTATTTTCATCGAGATAAGCATATTTCAAAGTATCCAGTAATTGTTTAAGCTCAAACACGGATTCACCCTTGGGTGGAGGAGGATCCCCAAGGATTTCAACAGGCAAATTGTGTTTCAAAATATGCCCTTGATTAAAGAATATCTCGTCTATTTCCCTTCTTTCATTCATAAACATATCATTCTCATGGTCTAGCAAATATTGTTCAAAGGGATCAGTAGGAGGCACGACAATAGAAGCAAGACCAATAATTTCATCCTTACTAGGCAATTCTTTATCATGGGGTTGTCTACGAAATTTATAGAAATAAAAATCATGAGACATATCCCCTAACCGACAGTAACAATATCTTTCTCGCAATCTATCTTAGCATTAACAGTATTCAAGAAAGGTCTACCAAATATAATGGGACAAAAGTCATCTTGTGGGGAAGCAAGAACAAGAAAATCAGTAGGGTATTTTATTTTCCCACACAAGACTTCAACATCTCTAACAATCCCAATTGGTGAAATAGTATCTTTATTAGCAAGCTTAATAGTAACATCAGTATCTTCTATCTCAGCAGGTGCAATATCATTCATAATTTCTTTATATAAGTTAAAAGGAATTGCACTCACACTAGCACCCATATCACATAAGCCATGATAACAATGATCTCATATTTTAACTGAAACAACTGGCATGCCAACAACGGGTCTATGTTTATCTTTACTATCGGGTTTAGCAATTCTAGCAGCTTCATCACAGAAATAAATAACATGCCCATCAATATTATCAACCAAGAGATCTTTAACCATAGCAATACTAGGTTCAACTTTAATTTGCTCAGGGGGTGTAGGTGTTCTAGTATAACTCTTACAAACCACAGTTGAAGCTTTAGCATGATCCTTTATTCTAACAGGAAAAGGTGGTTTCTCAATATAAGCAGTAGGAACAATAGGATCAACATTATAAGTAATAGTTTCTTCTTCAACTTTAATAGGTTCAACTACTTTAGCTTCAATGGGAGGATGATATTTAAACCACTTCTCCTTAGGGAGATCAACATGAGTAGCAAATGATTCACAGAAAGAAGCTACTATCTCAGAGTCAAGTCCATATTTAGTGCTAAAATCATGAAAAGCAGCGGTATCCATAAAAGATTTAACACAATCAAACTTAAGGTTTATACCTGACTCATTACCTTTGTCGAGTTCCCAATCTTCAGAGTTGCGTTTAATTCTTTCCAATAAATCCCATTTGAATTCAATAGTCTTCTTAATAAAAGAACCAGTACAAGAAGTATCGAGCATGGATCGATCATTATGAGAAGCCGAGCATAAATTTTTTGAATAATAATTTCTCTTGGGAGCTCATGATTGGGGCATGAATATAACATTGATGTAAGCCTCCCCCAAGCTTTAGCGATACTTTCTCCTTCACGAGGCCAAAAATTATATATATATAATTCCGATCACGATGAACCAGATGCATAGGATAAAATTTCTGATGAAATTCCAATTTCAATCGGTTGTAGTTCCATGATCCAATATCATCACATAGCCTATACCATGTCAATGACTTCTCCTTCAAGGATAAAGGGAAGACCTTCTTCTTGACTTCATCCTCGGGCAAACCAAAGGCGCTTCACTCCCCAGCAATGGCGCCAGAAAAGAGTCTTGATGACCCACAAGTATAGGGGATCTATCGTAGTCCTTTCGATAAGTAAGAATGTCAAACCGAACAAGGAGCAGAAGGAAATGACAAGCGGTTTTCAGCAAGGTATTCTCTGCAAGCACTGAAATTATCGGTAACAGATAGTTGTGTGATAAGATAATTCGTAACGGGTAACAAGTAACAAAAGTAACTAAGGTGCAGCAAGTTGGCCCAATCCTTTTTTGTATCAAAGGACAAGCCTGGACGAACTCTTATATAAAGCAAAGTGCTCCCGAGGACACATGGGAATTGTTGTCAAGTTAGTTTTCATCATCCTCATATGATTCGCGTTCGTTACTTTGACAATTTGATATGTGGGTGGACCGGTGCTTGGGTGCTGTCCTTCCTTGGACAAGCCTCCCACTTATGATTAACCCCTCTCGCAAGCATCCGCAACTACGAAAGAAGAATTAAGATAAATCTAACCATAGCATGAAACATATGGATCCAAATCAGCCCCTTACGAAGCAACGCATAAACTAGGGTTTAAGCTTCTGTCACTCTAGCAACCCATCATCTACTTATTACTTCCCAATGCCTTCCCCTAGGCCCAAATCATGGTGAAGTGTCATGTAGTCGATGTTCACATAACACCACTAGAGGAAAGACAACATACATCTCATCAAAATATCGAACGAATACCAAATTCACATGATTACTTATAACAAGACTTCTCCCATGTCCTCAGGAACAAACGTAACTACTCACGAAGCATATTCATGTTCATAATCAGAGGAGTATTAATTATCATTAACGATCTGAACAAATGATCTTCCACCGAATAAACCAACTAGCATCAACTACAAAGAGTAATCAACACTACTAGCAACCCACAGGTACCAATCTGAGGTTTTGAGACAAAGATCGGGTACAAGAGATGAACTAGGGTTTGATAGGAGATGGTGCTGGTGAAGATGTTGATGGAGATTGACCCCCTCTCGATGAGAGGATCGATGGTGATGACGATGGCGATGATTTCCCCCTCCCGGAGGGATGTTTCGCCGGCAGAACAACTCCACCAGAGCCCTAGATTGGTTCTGCCCAGGTTCCACCTCGAGACAGCGGCGGTTCGTCCCGAAAGCTTCCTTCTTATTTTTTCAGGTCAAAACACACCATATAGCAGAAGATGGGCGTCGAGGGCCTGCCAGGTGGCCCGCAAGGACGGGGGGGCGCGCCCAGGGGGGTAGGGCACGCCCTCCACCCTTGTGGATGGCAGGTGGCCCCCCTCTGGTACTTTCTTCGCCCAATATTTTTTATTAAATCCAAAATGACTCTCCGTGAAGTTTCTGGACTTTCGGAGTTGTGTAGAATAGGTCTCTAATATTTGCTCCTTTTCCAGCCCAGAATTCCAGCTGCCGGCATTCTCCCTCTTCATGTAAACCTTGTAAAATAAGAGAGAAAAGGCATAAGTATTGTGCCATAATGTGTAATAACAGCCCATAATGCAATAAATATTGATATAAAAGCATGATGCAAAATGGACGTATCAGCCACCAAGCATTCTTGAAGATAACAGAGGTATTAGCACAGGTTACCTCATCCTGAGTTTCCAAATCGGTCTCTATAGAGAAAAATGGGAAAATTTGTTGTATTATAACCATCATGGAGGTAGAATGTACGGGACAAAGCAAAGTAATTGCCATGAATAACATTACTTACACATAACTCCTGGACGAACACCTGCAACTGGCATTTTCCTTCATCTTCAGTATAATATTTCCATGATGGGAAGATACGCACATAGGATTTAACAACATCAAATGCGATAGATGCTAAACTACAAATGGCTAGTTGTGCTTCCTCCACAGGAATAGGTGTACTAACTGATGGAGTTGGGGTTCGCCGTGGTAGTACTAGCGCTTTGGGCACTGGAGCTGGCTTACTAACTGCTCTTGTTTTGGAGCTCTGTGGTGGAGATGGTGCTGTGTCAACAGGAAGTGGGTTACTATCTGCTGGGGTTGGGTTTAGATTGGGTGAAGCTGGTTCTCTGTCCATCGCAGTAGGGGTACAATCTGTGAGAGTCTGGGTTATCTGTGGTAGGGCTGGTTCTCGTGCATGTTCAACCGGGGTGCTATCTCCGCCAAGAGGTAGCACTGTTTTATTTGAAGACCATGTTTTTACTCCGCTAGATACTGCCATCACCCGCACCAATTCAAATGGCTGATAAACAGGAAACATAGTTGAATGTACAGACCTTGTATGAGAGACAAATGCAATAGATAGTGTGGAAAAAAGAGGGCATGAAATAGTTGACATGTATATTGTTTAACTAAAAAGGATTGCATGACATAATTTCACATATATGATGTCTATCTAAACTGGATAGCATAGCATGACATAATTCAAAGATATGATGACTAACTAAACAGGATGGCATGAGATAATTATATGATGTCTTTAGTAAACAGGTTCGCATGACATAATTCACATACATGTTATCTAAGTAATCAGGATCACATGATTTAATTCACATATGTGATTTATATACTAAGCAGAGGGCATTCGCATATATGATGTCTGAACTAAGAACATGGTGTTGAATATTGTGTATATGATGTCTAAACTATGGAATGCAAGACACCATATGCATGATATGAGCAGTATAACCGTGCCAAGTTAGAGCATACACCTCGGTGGGGGAATAGGACTGGTCATCTATCTCTGAATCCATCTCTGAGGAGCTATCGGGATCCAGCAAGAGATCTGCTTCGACAGGTAGCAATGTCTGCTCTGAAGACCTTGTTTTCACTCCAAATTTTTCCATCACCCACTCAAATGGCTGATTCACAGGAAGAGTAGTTTAATGTACAAACATTGTTGACAAAATGGAAATGTAATGAAGAAAAGGATTGACAAGATATCATTCAAATATATGATGCCTGGTTAAACAGGATGGCATTGCATATTTCACATATATTATGGCTGGCTAAAAGAGATGAGACTGCATAATTCTCATATATGATATAGAAACTAAACAGGTGGCATTACCAAACATGTCTAAACTAAGCAGATGACATATATGATGTCGAAAGTAGGCACTGCAAGGCAACATATGCATGATATGACCAACATCATCATGCCAAGTTAGAGCAAACACCTTGGGGGGGTGGGGTAAAATAGGAGTGGTCAGCTGCGTCTGAATCCGCCTCAGAACAGATATCTTCCTCTGGATTACAATCTAGAGAGGGGGGAGGGTTTGCCATTGAACCCACCATGGAGCGATGTCTGCATGACATTGTATTTCCGCGCAAAACTCTTCTCTTTTTCTCTACATGTTCAGCATGACTGTGTACAATATCTGACATGCATACGAAAAAATATAGTGAGATTATGTAAGGAGAGCATGCAGAAATCTAGAGTGATGGTAACAACCAGTGGATGGATCCAAAAATAATGATAGCAGGCTGATCATAGCTTTAATTTAATAAAAAGACAGATGATGATTGCTTAACTATTTGTTTTCCACCCAAGATGAACAACATAGTCATACCCTAGGTGAACCAGATAATAGACAGAGATACTATTCATTGCTGCCTCGATATGTACCCCACAAGTAATTTTAAAAGTTTGAAAATTAATTTGGACCTGACTTGGAGTCTAAGAGGTGAACATGACGATAAAGTAGCAGGTAATATTAAGCAATGCATAACATAAGCAGAAACAAAAGAGTGCGACCTCTCTTGTGGACCCGTGTACTCCTTAGGTTCATCTGCTGAGTCGATGATGGTGATGTAGTTGTGGTGGGTGCCGGCGGCAGGGAAGGAGATCTGAGGTGGTGAAAGACGGTCAGGAGTCGTGATGTCTGGTTTGGTGGATGCTTCTATCGATGGAGCAGCTCAGTTTTGGTGGAAGACGTCGCGGCAGGAGCAGGACAAACCACACAAAGTTTTCTTCAACACCTATCTGTAACTGAAGTAATTCTGTAAGGGCTCCTTTGGCTTGCAGGATTCTAAAAACGCAGGGATAGGAAAAACACCAGAATAGGATAGGAATGCGCGTGGGAAACAGAGCATTTATAAACACAGGATTTCTGTCAACTTGGATGTTTGGTTCACAGGAATTGGAAGAGCAGAGGAATGCAAAGAAACATGGCCAAATTAAAGTGAAACCATATGAAAGCGTGCACAGTTAGAATGTTATTCTGCCACTAATACACTTGGTCTTGTTTTCATGCATAGGATTTTGAAAAGTAGGTCCAGGTGGATGTTTTGCTCCATTCCTTTCAACCAAATGCATGAATAATTGAATAGTAGAGTGCCATAGGAAAATTTCCTATTGCTATGTTTTTCCTTCACTTTTTCCTTTGAACCAAAATAGCCCTAATGGTCGCTGAAGAAGTTGCCGCAGAGGTGGCTGTCGGAGGTGTGGAGGAAGATCTGAGGTGTCTGTAGACGCCGTCCAGGGCACTGCTCTATTGTGATGGATGGTTCCCTCGTTGGAGTAGCTCCGGCGAGCGGTAAGACATCGAGGCTGAAGCAGTACAAGACAGACATCGTTAATCTCAAGTGGGATTCTAATAGCATCTCCAATAGATGATGTAAAATACATTACCAAAAAGTGATAGATGTAAAATTTACATCACCAAAAAACACCTAACAACAACAGATGAGGTAAAAACTGTTGACTCTGAACTTAACTGTCGAAACTGAAATTT
Organism: Thinopyrum elongatum; assembly: GCA_011799875.1. Lineage (NCBI taxonomy): Eukaryota > Viridiplantae > Streptophyta > Magnoliopsida > Poales > Poaceae > Thinopyrum > Thinopyrum elongatum. The sequence goes on from CM022302.1 coordinate 470,096,386, forward strand.
ACTATGGAATCTGAATGTTACTGTCGAAACGGAATGCAATGGTAGCAGAGAGGCACTTCACATGTAGTTTAGGCCACCGAGCACTAGTAGTAGAGAAACAGTGATCTAAATCAGCAGGCAATCGACGGGGAACACAGTAGCAAATAGAAGCCGGAGCAGCAGCACCTGAAGGAGCAGCGCGAACTAGAGCCAGAGCAGCAACTCATGTAGCTGCAGCTGCCCGTGTACTAGCATCAGCATGGCGAGCGAGAGCAAGAGCAGAGCAGTAGCACGAGCGAGGGGGAGAGCAGAGCAGCAGCGCAATCGAGCGAGAGATGGAGCAGCAGCAGCACGAGCGAGCGAGAGCCGAAGCAGCAGCAGCAGATCCGGCTGGTGTGGACGCCGCCACTGAAGGAGCCTCGCACTGGGGGAGAGCCACCGTGGAGATGTCCCCTGCGGCGCCGGCTTCGAGGTAGACGCGCCATGGGGGTGCGAGATCGAGCACCATCGAAGCTGGGAGGTCAAGTTAAGGAGAAGGTGTGATGCGATGAGTGTACAACCTCTTTTGTGGCGCCGAGTAGGCCTCGGCTTCATCCGAGCAGTCGGTGAGGATGTTGCGGTTCTGGTGGATCAGGTTAAGGCAGTGCTGTGGGGATGGATCAGCCGCGATAGATGGGGCGATCGTCAGAGCAGCTCCTTGGAGGTGGAGGACGGGGCGGCTGAACCGACGGGACGACGAGATCGACAACGGATCCTCATCCGAGGTGGTGGATGAGGGACGTTGAGCTGTTGTGGTGGACGACGTCGTTGGGGAAGAGGCTCCGGCTAGGCAGCGGTGGGGTGGCGGACGGAGGAGGGTGGGTTTTCGCGGCTGGAGTAGAGAGGTTATGGCGGCCTGGGATTTCGAATGGCGAAAAGGAGGTGATGGGAGGGGGGAACCATGACTTAGGGACGCGCTTGTCCAAAATGTAGGGTGTGTTACAAAAGTACCCCCACTGAATTGAACTAGCGGACCTTTCGACTCAGGGTTAGAAGGGGGGATTTCACGTGTCGGGATTTGGCAGCTGGAGGGAGTTTTCGCGCGCGTTGTAATTTCGGGATAGCAAGGCGCGGGTTGTGAAGGTGCGAGTTTTGGGAGCACGATATCTGAATTTTTGGGATAACAAGGCGCGGGTTGAATTTTAGGGACAAGCCTAACGTCTAATTATGTACGTACCAAATCAATTCGCACTTCCCTCAACAAAAAAATAAAACTATTCACACCACACAAAGAGAGAGTCTTATCCCGTTTTACTGTACAAATGCTATTCAAAGCTATGAATCCATGTTATGTCCAATTAAATTTTTTCGCTGGCTGTATAATGCGTGTAACCTACTCATACGAACATTTTAGTGCATTCCAAATGTCTATACTACCACTGCAATTCGAACTAAATTTGAATTTGTTTCTTTTTTGAATAAGAATCTACAATCATGATAGTTGCCAACTTGAACCATCATTATCTTAACAACACACCACATGATTACTATAGAGATAGATATGAACTATATGAACTCAAATTCAAAACATTGAATACACTTGATGTTGATTCCAAATAATAGTACATTTGATGTACTAACTAGATCTTCATAATCTAAACCATGTTTCATACGTACATTGTGTTTATCACACAAAGTATAGTGCCCCGCCCCCTACATTATGACAAGTATTTAGCCCTGAGCTGCAAAAGCCACACATTATCACAAATTCAAATAAATGTTCTACATATTATAGGTAGTATAACATGTCCATAACCACACCATGCGTATCACCATTATATATATTCATGCATGCGTCGGTTTAAAACACTATGATATATTATTCAAATATCCGAATCCACCTTTTTATAATGAATTATGATCTCTGTTCGTCTTTTACACCCACACAATCCTCTTCTCTTTGTAGCTAGCGCTAACTTTCTCTCGTGCATGCACACGCCTGCCCCCCTCTCACCCTCCCTCAGCATCCCCTCCATCGTTCGTTATTTCTCTTTAGGTTGTTCACCCATGGTGTGTGTAGGCCCCCCGACTCCTTTCCGGCACACACCAGTCGATATACGTCTCTAGCCAAGTGTGCCTACCACAAACACACACTTTCCCTCTTCTCTTCTCACTGTCCATGCCCCCTATGTCCAATACGGTTCCACGCACGTGCACACTCCCGCCCCTCTTTTCATTGATCTCATACTCGCACACTCCTCCCCCCTCGATATAGTAGGCCTCTCGCACCACCTCCTAGCCGCATCCCTCTCCCCCTGTCTATCTCTCCGGACCTTATTTGCTTCTAACACATGCATGCATGTATACCTACCGATCTCCCTACATATAAATAGGTCGACTATAAGCCTTTATCCCCACGCACCGGTCGACGTACCTCACTAGTTATGTCTATCCCTTTCTCCGACACACGACGATTGATCTTCCTATGTAGTTACATCTGCTTACCACAACCATATCATCCCCCCTCATCATTCTTGCATACCTCCCGACCCGTCTCTCACACGCATGTGCATAGACATGCAGACATCCCCTCTCTTATTGATATTGCACTCGTACCCTCCGTTTGTCTATCAGGCCTCTCCTACCATTTGTGAGAAGCAACTCCACCACCAACCCTCCGACACTCTACCTTTGTATCTCTCCCAACCTTATTCCTCTGGTACACATATGCATGGATGCCGATCGATCTCCCTCAATACATAGCTAGGTCTCTCTCCTTCTCCACACATATACCAGTCGATCTACCTCTCTATAGTTAGGTCTCTGCCCCCCCCCCCCCCCCCCACACCGATAGTCGAATGTTGTAGGTAGGTATCCATGCCATAGAGACAAACTGCACCTCTGCCCTCTCATATTCCAGTAGGCCAGATGCCTTGTATCTTTGACGTGGGCAAACACAAATTCGATGGCACTCTTTATCGATCGCGCACCCACATACTTCATCCCTGTTTTTGATTTTATCGATATCTCACGTCGATGATCCCTCCACTATCTTCTCGTGGATCGCTCCCTATATATATGATATATCCATGACTCTGTTTCACACACATTGCATATGTTACATTTTTTTGTTTGAGATATCATCGACACATTGCCTCTATTTCGCACAAACCATCTCTCTCACACCCACCCACGTACGTACTAACTAGATCAGAGAGGAAGTGCATGCACGACACACGTACTCACGTCTCGTTCCCGGCCACACCCGTGCAGGTACATGGTGCAGTTCATTTCTGTATGAAAAGGCAGGCCACGTGATAATTTGACGCGTGTAGCGGTTGTTTACTCGAACGAGGGTCGTGTACCACGCGTACACAGAACAAAGTTCGAATTGATGCATTAGTATTAAATAAAGTTATATTCCTCAACAGCACGTACAGGATATAAAACAATTGTCATCGGGAAAAAAGAAATCCGCTCCACTATATACAATGGAGCCTGCCTGCCGGGGTTTGTCTCTCGTCACAGTATCTCACACAAGGCGGCGGTGGCCTCTCTCTCTCACACCGTTGGTTACTGATCCGGCCGCATCCCGTCCACCGGCGGAAAGGGAGGATGTGCATCGTTTATCCGTTCGATGGCATCGAGGAAGCACGTCCCGATCTGCGGTACCTGCCGTTCTATCTGACCAAGCTCCGACGCGGTAGGGCCTTCTCCACTTGCTAGCTGCCGTAGTATGGGCAGATCCCGCCCGCCACCGCCCTCCTAGTTACATCCCGACGACCCCCAGGTACAACTTCCTCCCCTCTGGCCTTGCTCCATTGCCCATCTTCCCACATCGCTGCCTGTGGAAAATTTTGCATGTGGATCTTCCCTAGTTCTTTGCCCAGAATGTAGCTCGTCCGGCGTACTTTCCATATTGCAATCTCGTCCTCACACTGTTTTAGATAAACAACCGTGTTGTTATCTTCCCTTAGGACAAGCAATATGCTTCTTTTTTGTCGTCGTTTGTGTAATCAACTGTTATTGGCCAGTAATTGTTTCCTTTCTACCTCTTTTTTGCAAACAGGGCTATCCATTTCACTCGTTGCTATTGCGACCTTTTGGTGAACTGCACAAATCGATTTTTTTTCTTAAGAGTGTTTTGTGCAGTTCTACTAAAATGTCACACGGGCAACGTCTCTACATTTCAGTGCGACTGCACAAAGGGAGATTGGTTTTGCTCTATCCTCCTCATCCAACTCCGAGCCTAATCTTCTCTAACTATTTGCTTAATCTTCTCCAACTAGTTAGTGTTAAGAGAGACTGCAAAGGTGACCGGCTTCTATTTGTGTGTTTATTGTTTCATCAACAGTCCTCTATTATTGTAATCACACTTAATATCTTTGGAACAGGGATGCTTAGCTCTATTTTAATGGAACTGCACAAAATGATCAGAATGTTGCATGCTCCTGACAGCTACTTTTTTCCCAACATGCCTTGTTGATTTAGACAGAGCTGGGGGGAAGTGCTGCCAATGAAAGCATGGATCAATTTTAATTTAACACCTTCTCACAACTTTGTCTTCAGTTGTGATGTAAATATTAGCTCTGATCTACTAATCATTGAGATGCATTAGCAAGGAAGTTAGTTTCCTTTCTAGTATTTTGATTGATGTTGTAACAAGACAACCTTCCAGCTGGCAAGACACACGAAACAAAAGCTGAAAGCTTCAGAGCATTGTACAATTTCATGTTGCTGGAAAATTATTTGTATACGTTAATTATGTAAACAAATGTTGGAAGCTTGATAGCATTGCCAGAAGCCATTCAACATCCGGGTCCATGTGCCATGCACCGAATTATAGTGCACAACCGCATGGGAGACTCAGCCCAGTCGTTGCGCCCCACTAATAGTGAGTAATGAGTAGTCAAATCATAAGCCCCACCTTTCCCACTGTAAGTTGCTCGGAAGAAGCAACCATCAATACGCTCTTCTTTGAATCCGCTCATGCTAGTACGAAGGTGCAAAGCCAAGTCCGCGTATGGCCTATCGGTCAACGTGCTTCCTCTTGGCATATCACTGACATGTGGGACCGGAGTGTGAGAAAACCGATCTCAATTGAGGAGGACGGCAAAATGGCCAACCCCGCCGCTCCTTGAGAGAGACGAGGAGCGAGAACACACAGACGGGCTCGCACGGAGGCCAAGATATATTCAAGCATGGTTGATCGATATTATCATTACATGTTCAATGTTTTTTTAATTGTACTATTGGGTTGTCGTTTTCCGCACTTCTCCCGAATAAATGTGTACTTCATCAGAGATTAAAATAAAATAAGAGTACAGACGCACCACCATGCGGTTCCTAGTACCTGTATACTAGTAGTACTACTAAACCTTGCGCTTGGCTCTTCGCCTCTTCGGGAAGTCGAACAATGATGGTACTACAGTGTATGCCTCCGGCAATCTGACACCGAATGAACTGTTGCACATCCACCGCCTGGGCGAGGGTAGGTTGCATTAGTCAAAAGCTTCTCCTTGTCCTGCGAGCCACCACGGTTGAGGTAGACGGAGAGGGTGTAAGCAAGCTTCACCTTGTCCTGCAAGCTTCTCCTCATTCTGAGAGTTGACGGGACACACCAAAGTAGTGCTAGTCCATACTCCCTCCTTTCCAGTTAATATGGCTTAATCTTTTCTGCGGGTAAATGTGTCAGAGTAAATGACCACGGGTAGCCACATCAGTCCCCCATGGTATTTTGAGACATCGGGGCTGGCTACGCCCCTCACACCTTCCGGAAGCACGACCGCCTTCTTGGGCCGGCTGGTCCAAGAGATCGGCAGCTAGAAGGCGGCAAGACCATAGAAGGCGGCCGCGGGGGAGCCGACTCCTGGCAGACGGCCCCTCGTCCCCTCGAAGTCAGCACCACATCACCACGACAAGACAAGGCATGGCTGCAGTGCAGCCTGCCACCCCCGAATCCCGGATGGGACGTGGACACAGAGCTGTGTACCGGGCGGATACCCCCCACCCAGCGCGGCACTATTGCCATGCAGTCCGTGACATCACTAGCGCCACAGGGAGCCACGCCCCCACGACGGGTGGTCGGTACGGCCCGCAGGTGGCAGGCCCTACCTGTCCATGAGCCACCAGAAGCCGGTAAACCTCAAAGCAGGCGGCAACAAGGGGGGGTGACTCCTAGCAGGCGGCCTTCCTCCCCCTTTGGAGTCTGTGCACCATTAACCAGATGAGACAGGGTATGGCTACAGTGAGCGCCCGTCAGGCGGCGGGACTGTAACCACGCTCCCCTCGACAAAGCCTTCGTCATCGAGGGCGAGGCTACAATATAAAGCAGTCAACATGGCCCGCAGGCGGCGGGCCCTACCTGACGGTCGAGATCATGGCAGTTGGCAGGGCCCACCAGGCGGCGCGCCCCAGCGGTCGGCGGAGAAGCCGGCAACCAGAGACGCTGACGGCCGGGTCCTACACCCGGCCGGATTACCATTGTACCCCTAGGGGGTTGGCCTATATAAACCCCCCAGGCTCACCCATGCAAAGGGTTCAGCACCCACGCCATTCACACACACACCTAGAGCACGTAGTAGAGCTAGCCTTGCCCTTCTCCCTCCTCTAGCCGAAACAGCTCAAGGATCAAGCCTGTAGCTACCTTGTTGATCATAGTCATCATGAGGAGACCCCGCAGAGCAGGACTAGGGGTGTTATCTCCGAGGAGAGCCCGAACCTGGGTAAGATTCGCAGGTGTATGCGGTCTCGCTCACTCCCGCTTCTAGAGCCCGGCGACGTACTCTTGTCCCCATCCATGGTAAGCCACCCCCTAGCATATGTCGCACAATATCCCCGACATTTGGTGACCACCGTGGGGCAAGGTGCACCGTCGTCCGGAAACACGTTCTGGACGGGAACCCTCTTCCTTCCTGGCGAGCGCAGCCAGCCCGGCATGCCCGACGGTGTTTGTGCCGACACACTGCGTGGCGTGGAAGCCGCCTGCGCCGCGAGTTGCCTTGCTGACCTCGTCGGCGGGATCCGCCTTTCCGACGAGCCTGCACCCAACGCGGGCGCAGCCAACTCCGAGAGCTGCCTTGTCGACCCCCTCAGCAAGCTTCACATCACCAATGAGCCGGCCTTCGACCTGGAGTCCGTTGGCTCCACCGACACGCCCGTCGACATGGTCATCGACGCCGACGCCGCGCCTTCTGATACCTTCCCCGATGACGTAGTGATCTTCGACGACCCGCTCCCTGCTCCTGACAGCAGTGCCGGCACCAGCATCGTCGCTGCGGTGCTGGTCATCAGCCATGATGGAGCCCCCGGCGAGGCCGACCGGGACCCGTTGCGGGCGGCAATGCGAGACCTGTCCGCACCCGTGGCACCCGGTGCGAGCGCTAAAACGCTGGAGGCGTGCCGTGTTGCACTCCTCGACAGCGCCAACAAGTTGGTAGCCATGAGATGCCGCACCGAGGCCAACCAGCGCGAGATCGACCGCGCCGTCTGTAGCACGCCGGCTGCTGGCGAACCCAGCCACGCGGGCACAGTCCGGCAGCGCGGCGCGGCCATCGCCAGCATGCTGGGGGCCGACCGCCCAGTCTATGCCACGCCAATGGAGAACTTACGTGCCGCCTAGGTGGCAGCAGATGAGCTGGACCGCCTGGAGGGCGACGAGCGTCGCTGCATGACGGAGCGCGTCCAGTAGCTCATCGACGCGGCCGCCGCGCAGCAAGAAGCCGGCCGCCGCGTGGTGGAACCCGGCTTGCAGGCCGGGAACCTTCCCCCTCGCCAAGAGCACGGCGCGACCTCCCGGACGCCGACAGGCGGCGCCCGCGACCGAGGAGACCAAGAGCCGGCTGTTAGCTACAGCCGCACACACATCACCATCGAGCGCGACCAAGACGGCCGCCCACGAGCAGTAGAACGGCGGGACGATCGCCCGCCTCCCCCGCGCAGGGAGAGGCGCGCCTCCCCACCGCCCGTTGAGCATCCGACTCTCGGAGGCCGGCTGGGTCCCCGTGAAGGAGTCGGAGAGAACGACGCCCGCTACCAGATCGACCGCTTGGCTTGATCCCTGGCGTTAGAAGAAGAAGATGCGATCGGCCCGCCTTGTTTCGGCCCCCGCATTCGCGACGAGCCCTTCCCCAAAGGGTTCTTGCTTCCTTGAGAGACTCCCAAGTACAACGGTACCGTGAAGCCGGAGGATTGGCTGGTTGACTACTCCACTGCCGTCAGCACAGCAAACGGCAACAAGCGCGTTGCTGTGAAGTACGTTCCACTCATGCTCCAGAGCATGGCCCGGACATGGCTGAACAGCCTCAAGCCCTACAGCGTCAACAGCTGGCTGGACTTTACCGAAGTTTTCATCCGCAACTTCACCAGCACCTACAAGCGGCCGCCCAAGCCTCGCCAGCTCTCCCTGTGCATCCAAGGCCCAACCGAGTCCACCCGCGAGTACTTGACGCGGTGGGCCGAACTGCGCAACTCCTGCGAAGGGGTGCATGAGGTGCAAGCCATAGAGTACTTCACTACCGGGTGCCGAGAGGGCACCCTACTCAAGCACCGACTCCTTTGCGACGAGCCGGCCACACTCGACGAGCTGCTAATCATAGCGGACAAGTAAGCCACCGCCGACTCCTCCATGAAGTCAGAGCTCCGAGTGGACGCGTCTGGAAAGATGCTACCTCCGGCCCCTAAGACGCCTGCTGGTGACTCAAGTCGGCGCCAGCAGTCGAACGACAACAAACGCAAGGCCCAGCAGCTGGCTTCCACCAGCCGGCAGGTGGCAGCAGTTGAAGACCAATAGTCGGAAGGACAGCCCGGCCCCAAGCGTCAAAAAGGCGGCAAGCCTGCTTGGTTGCCCGCCTTCTCCTTCGAGCAAACCCTTGATGCTCCCTGCAAGTTCCACAGCGGCGCGAAGCCGTCAAATCACACCACCCGAAAGTGCCACTGGCTCACCCACATCGCCAAAGGCGAAGGACTGCCCCTTCTGCCTGCTGGCCCACCGGCTCCGCCTCCTCAGCAGCCGGCAGCCCGCCGAGTCGGCGCAATCCAAGATGAATTCCCCGAAGAACACGGAGCCTATGTCGTCTTCACCAGTGTGGCCGATGACAGGCACAGCCGGCGTCAGCAGCACCGCGAGGTGAACACGGTCACTTCTGAAGTCCCAGAGTTCATGCACTGGTCTGAGAGGCCCATCAGCTGGAGCCGCGCTGACCACCCGGAGGTGATGCCTTCTCCGGGTTCCTACGCCCTGGTGGTGGATGCCACCTTTTCAACGGAGCGGCGAGCTTGTCGCTTCTCCCGAGTTCTGATAGACGGCGGTAGCAGCATCAACATCCTCTACCTTGACACCCTGGAGAAGCTGTGCGTCAAGGAGAAGCAGCTCCAGCCCAGCTGGACTGTCTTCCATGGCATTGTACCTGGCCTTTCCTGCTCTCCAATCGGCAAGATCAAGATAGATGTCCTCTTCGGAGACAAAGATCACTTCCGCCGCAAGCCAATCTGGTTCGAGGTGGTGGACCTGGAGAGCCCTACCATGCGCTCCTTGGTCGGCCTGCTCTGGCCAAGTTCATGGCAGTGCCACACTACGCCTACCTCAAGATGAAGATGCCGGGTACCAAGGGCATTATCACCGTAGCCGGCGACTACCAGAAGTCGGCCACATGTGTGCTGCCAGCAGTCGGCTGGCCGAGTCCCTTATCATCGCAGCAGAAAGGCGGCTCCTTGGCCGGGTTGTGGCCATGGCCAGCAAGCAGCCGGACCTGTCACCAGATCCCAAGGAGTCAGAAGCCCAGGGCTCCTTCCAGCCGGCCAAAGAAACCAAGAAGATTCCCTTGGACCCTGAGCACCCCGAGAGGTTCGCTGTCGTAGGGGCCCATATCGACAGTAAATAGGAAAGCGAGCTCGTCGATTTCCTCCGTGAGAATCGGGACATCTTCGCATGGTCTCCCAAGGACATGTCGGGTGTTCCAACGGATTTCGCCGAGCACAAGCTACATGTAAGATCAGATGCAAAACTAGTTAAGCAACCCCTCCGCCGCCTGTCAGAAGAGAAGAGAAGAATTGTTGGCGAAGAGATCGCCCGGCTTCTGGCGGCTGGCTTCATCATGGAAGTGTTCTTTCCAGAATGGCTTGCCAACCCAGTCCTTGTACTGAAGAAGAATAACAAGTGGCGCATGTGCATTGATTACACCAGCCTCAACAAAGCCTGCCCCAAAGATCCGTTTGCTCTACCTCAGATAGACCAAGTGATTGACTCCACGGCCGGATGCGAGCTGTTGAGTTTTTTGGATGCCTACTCTGGCTACCACCAGGTCAAGCTGAACCCGACCGATCGGCTGAAGACCGCCTTCATCACACCATTCAGAGCCTTCTGCTACCTGACCATGACATTCGGCCTAAGAAATGCCGGTGCCATGTTTCAGCGTTGCATGCAGAAGTGCCTCCTCAAGCAACTCGGCAGAAATGCCCACGTCTATGTAGACGACATTGTGGTGAAGACGAAGAAGCGTGGCACCCTCCTGGAGGATCTCAAGGAGACCTTCGATAATCTGCGCCGTTTTCAAATCAAGCTGAACCCAGAAAAGTGTGTCTTCGGAGTCCCAGCCGGCCAGCTCCTTGGTTTCCTTGTCTCAGAACACGGCATCGAGTGCAACCCTATGAAGATCAAGGCCATTGAGCGGATGGAGAGGCCCACCTGGTTGCGAGACGTCCAGAAGCTCACCGGGTGCTTGGCATCCCTCAGCCGTTTCATCAGTCGACTGGGCGAGAAGGCTCTTCCCCTGTACCAGCTAATGAAGAAAACCACTCACTTCGAGTGGAACGACAAGGCGGACGAGGCCTTCCTCCAGCTCAAGAAAATGCTGACTACGCTGCCTGTCCTGGCAGCTTCGGCTGCTAAGGAGCCCATGTTCCTCTACATCGCCGCCACCAGCCGGGTGGTCAGCACTGTCATCATGGTCGACCGCCCGAAAGACGGCAAGGCACAGCCGGTCCAGAGGCCCGTCTACTACTTGAGTGAAGTGCTGTCGGCCTCCAAGCAGAATTACCCCAACTACCAGAAGATGTGCTATGGCATATACTTTGCCGCCAGGAAGCTCAGGCAGTACTTTCAAGAGCACTCCATCACGGTTATATGCACTGCCCCACTTGCCGAGATCATAGGCAACAGAGATGCATCAGGCCGAGTGGCCAAGTGGGCCATCGAGCTAGCTCCCCACACCATCCTCTACCATCCCTGCACCGCCATCAAGTCCCAATCGCTAGCCGACTTCCTCGTCGACTGGGCCGAGACCCAGTACCTGCCGCCGGCGCCGGATTCTACCCATTGGCGAATGCACTTTGATGGCTCAAAGATGCGCACCGGTCTGGGAGCCGGCATCGTCCTCACCTCTCCCAAAGGCGACAAGCTCAAGTACACATTACAAATTCACTTTGCCACCTCCAACAACGTGGCCGAATACGAGGCACTCGTGCATGGGCTCCGACTGGCCAAAGAGATTGGCATCCACCGGATTCTGTGCTACGGCGACTCGGACTTGGTAGTCCAGCAGCCGTCTGGCGACTGGGACGCCAAGGATGCAAACATGGCGAGCTACCGCTTCCTCGTCCAGCAGATCAGTGGATACTTTGACGGGTGCGAGTTCCTTCATGTTCCACGAGCCGACAACGAGCAAGCTGATGCCCTGGCATGTATTGGCTCCACCCGCCAAGCGATACCAGCCGGCGTCTCCTCCAATACCTTCACAAGCCGTCTATCAAACCATCGCCGGAGTCAGAGTCCAACTTCGTGCCGGCTACTCCCGGTACAGTCGGATCCGACTCGGGGGATGCAACAGCCGGCCCGGGGACTTTGGCAGGCGGCTCGGGGACTGCAGCAGTCGCACCCGGCCCGGGAACTTTAGAACCCAGCCCGGGGGCTGTGGCAGTCGGCCCAGGGACATCGGCAGGCGGCTCGGGGACTGCAGCAGTCGCACCCGGCACGGGGACTTCAGGACCCGGCCCGGGGGCTGCAGCAGTCGGCCCGGGAACTTCAACGACACAACACGCGGCGGCCGACTCCAACCCGCCTCCTCCCAACCCAACCTCCCTGGTCCCAGTGGCCGTGATGACAGTGGTCGAAGCACCATCATGGGTGCAACCCATCCTCAACTTCCTAGTAAGCGGAGAGCTACCAACCGACGAGACCTCGGCCCGGCAAGTGCAACGCCAGGCAACAGTATACACGATAGTAAACAGAGAGCTTGTCAGACGCAGCGTGACTGGCGTCTTCTAGCGCTGCGTTGAGCCAGAAAAAGGAAAGGCAATCCTCAGAGACATCCATCAAGGCGAATGCGGCCACCATGCGGCTTCCAGATCCCTTGTCGCCAAAGCTTTCCGCCATGGATTCTTCTGGCCGACTGCTTTGGACGGCACCAAGGACTTGGTCAAGAAGTGCAAAGGGTGCCAGAAATTCGGCTCCAAGCAACACCTGCCGGCTTCTGCACTCAAGACCATCCCCGTCACTTGGCCATTTACCGTCTGGGGGCTGGACATGGTGGGCCCATTCAAAACAGCATGCGGCGGCATGACCCATCTGCTGGTCGCCGTGGATAAATTCACCAAGTAGATTGAAGCAAAGCTAATTAAGAAGCTGAACGGTCCGACTGCGGTGACCTTCATCGCAGATATCACCATCCGGTACGGCATGCCGCACAGCATCATCACCGACAATGGCACAAACTTTGCCAAAGGCGCCGTGGCCCGTTTCTGCACGACGCATGGCATCCGACTGGACTTAGCGTCCATCACCCATCCGCAGTCAAACAGCCAAGTCGAGCGAGCAAACAGCCTCATCTTGTCCGGCATCAAGCCCCGACTGGTCGAGCCGCTGGAGCGCTCGGCCGGCTGCTGGATCGAGGAGCTACCGGCCGTCCTCTAGAGTCTCCGGACCACGCTGAACAAATCAATCGGCTTCACTCCCTTCTTCCTCGTGTACGGAGCCGAGGCCGTCATCCCAACTGACATCGAGTTTGACTCGCCTCGCGTCACCATGTACACTGAGGCGGAGGCAAAGGAGGCACGAGAAGACGGCATCGACCTGCTGGAAGAAGGCCGGGTGCTGGCACTCAGCCGGTCCGCCATCTACCAGCAGGCCCTACGCCGCTACCACAGCCGGAAGGTCAAGCCACGATCTTTCCAAGAGGGGGACCTTGTGCTCCGGCTGATCCAGCGAACAGCCGGCCAGCACAAGCTCTCGGCCCCTTGGAAAGGGCCCTTCATCATCAGCAAAGCCTTGGGCAACGACTCCTACTACCTCATCGACGCGCAGAAGCCCAGGGCACGCAAGAGGGATGATTCCGGCAAGGAAACGGAGCACCCATGGAACGCAAATCTCCTCCGAAGATTTTACAGTTAATGCAGTATGTACCACGCTACCTTTCGTATTAAGAGTGAAGGCATCGGGTCCCTCGAGGAGCACTCGGGGGCTACCCTTTTTATCTGTGCGATAAGTTTATGCCTGAGAATGTGTTGTTTCATTCCTCCGCCTGGCACCGGGTTCGACCAGTCGGCCCGGGGGCTCGCCGCCTTGTCCTATGTTGGTGCCACCTGCAGTCGGACAAGTAGTGTGCCGACATCTAAGCCCTCTCTTGCCTTAAGCCACAGCTCGCAGAGCGATTGTCCAGCTGGCAAGAGCTAAAGGCAGGAAATGGTGTCCACACGAAAAATGACTAAGGAAAAAAGCATCAACATAGGCTAAGCCAGGCTCCTCGCCTTGCCATCCTGCTGCTGAGCAGCTGGCCGGCCGGCTTCTCACTTGACTTGCTACGTTCTAAGCGGCCAAAGTACTTGTCTTCCTAAATGGCCAAGTACTGGACCCAGCCACAGACCGCAGAGCAGCTGTCCGGCTGGCAGTGCGGTAGCCAAAGGAAGGCGGCAAAGGAAAAAGCCAAAAAAAGAGCAGAAAAGCAAGACCAAGTCAGAACCCGGCAGAGTACAACTTGTGTGAATAAAATTAATTTACATAGCAAAAGCTCTTAGCCAGCATTCAACTAAGTTTGAATACACCCCCAGCGGGTGGAATTGCGCGAATTTACATGCTTGTTCAAAAGATTACAAGAACAGGAAAAGATAAGATGAAGTGGCCATCTAGGCCAGGGGAGCAGCAGGCGGGTCCGACGGGTTGGCAGAGGCGGCGGCGCCGGATGGTGGAGCGACCGACTGAGGGGTCTCGGCCTGATCGCCCCCGGCAGCAGTCGGTGCGGTAGCACGTGGCTCGTTGGTCGAGGCTTGGTCGGGCTAAGGCCGGCTGTCCGCTCCGTCGTCCGGTGTGTCGCCTTCGCCGTCCTCGTCCCCCTCGTCCTCGCCCTCGTCGCTGGAGGCGATCTCTTCCGCCGAGCCCCCCGCATCCCCCGGGTTCAGCCTGAACCAGTTGGGCGGCACCTGAGCGCCCTCCTCGTCCAGCTCGAGGATGAAAACGGTGGTGTTGGCGTACTCGGCGATCGCCGCCGCACGTTGAGTAAGCGCAGGGCCCACCGCCGCCAGCTCCGGTCCGGCCTCCTGCCAGAAGGTGGCTAGCTGAGCCAGGTCCAGCCCAGGATACCACGCCTTGGCAACTCCAAGGCCGTCCGCGCACCCGCCCGAGCTGCGACGCCCTTCCAAGCCTCAGAGCGGCCGACCGCTACCTCCAACCAGTCGGCAGTCCGACTGGGGGTGCATGGAATTTGAGCGTCGGGCCAAAAGGCGGTCAACACCTCAGCCCCGGCGCGCTGCAGGCGGCGAAGCATCCTGTGAGCCAGCTGCAGGCGCGTCTTGACGGCCAGGAGCTGCTCGCCGAGATTCTGGGCGCGTTGGGCACAATGTCCGCGCCCGCCCTCCTCCGCACGTCACGACGCGCCTCGATGGCCTGGCTGACGGCGACGGAGTGATCGGGAAAGTATTCTGCACAAGAAAAAGATCAAAGATTAGAAGCCAGAGACCAACTCCTGTTGCAGTCGACGGCTGTTCAAATGAAGAAGTAACTTACCATCAATCATATCCGTGATCTCGCCGTAGCCGTTGGTCAGGAGTCTCTCCTTCTCGGCCCAGTTCGAGCGTTGAGCCTCGAACTTGGCCTTGAGGGAGTCTTCCTCCTCCTTCAGCTTCTAGAGCTTCGCCTTGTGCCGCTCCGCCTGGTCTGCCAGCTCCTTGGCCAGGTGGTCGCATTCCTGGGCCGCCTGGCTGTGCTCCTGCTCCTTGGTATGGAGCGCGGACTCGGCCTCACCCAGGCACTGCCGCAGATCTGCGGCGGCCTCTGCCAAAATGAATAAAAAAGAAAACTATCAACACCAATGCAAAGTAGTTGCCGGGAGATCCGGCCCGACTGCTCAGCAGTCGGCCCGAATCTCGGGGACTACACCCAGCGGGTGCGCTGACGCGCCCCCACGAGGAAGAAGACCAAATACTTACTTCGGCTCTCCACCAGATCAGCGGTCCGCTTGGTCAGCTCCTAGAGCTGAGAGTTATAGGCGGCCGCACGGATGTTGTGGTAATCCTGCAACAAAGACAGCAGAAGAAGGTAACGAGTCAGTACTCGGAGCTCGACCTGAAGTTCCCCACGGAAGATTACAAAGAAACAAAAACAAGAAACGTACCCGGACGGCCGCCCGCGTCGCCAGGAACTCCTGCGTGTACTGCTGGAGTGCGGCGCCCTGGGCGTTGAACCGGGACAGGACTTCCTGCGAGGCCGTGTTCAAAACACTCGTACCAACCCAGACGTCCAATCCGGTGGGGCGGTGCTGGTAGCCTCGGCGTCGGGGGCCGACGACCTAGCGGCCCTGATCTCCAACGGCCGCGGTGCTGAGGCCGCCCTCCCCGCACGCCGACGCACCGGGTTACGGATTGCAGGAATCGGACCGACCACCAACTCGCCGCTGGCTGGCGGCACCAGCGACGCATTAGGCCTACTGCCATGGGCGTCGGCAGGTGCCGTGCGCGGGGGCACCTCCGCCTGCGGGATAACAGGGTCCCCTCCTATCTCTTGGACCGGCTGGTCATCGCCGGCCCCTCCAGTCGGAGCCTGGACCTCCAGCACCACAGGCTCCGCAAATTGCGGACCGGTGGACTCCGGAGCCCGGCTGCGGGACGCCTCCTCCGCCTACACCTTGGCGGCTGCGTCCGCCTGCTCCTTGGTCGCGGCGTCGGCTTGAGCCTCGGCCGCCGCATCGGCCTCCGCCTTCTCCCGGGCCGCAGCTTCCCGCTCCTCTCGCGCCTCCCGCGCGTTCTTCTCCGTCGCCTCCTGGAGGGCGGCGAGCGGATCCACGCGGCGGGGGCCCGCGAAGTCGTCTGCCGCCCCGATCACCGAGCCAGACGGGGCTCGCGACAAGGAAAGTGGGGTGCTGTGCGCCGAAGGAGGAAGAGAATAAAAAAGATCGCAAATATAGAAGAAAAGCAAACGCAAAGCAAGATTCAAGAAAGGACAAGGCACTTCCGCGGACACCAGCGGGAGCCGCTTTGGGGCTTTCTGGAAGAGGGCCGCCTTCGCGGCAGCCTCTTGCCGCTTGGTCACGGTGGCCGAGGTCCTAGCCTTCTTGGGCCGGCTGCCGAACAACCCGGCGTCGGCCCGGCACTTCGGCGCGCCGGCTGCTACGATCGGCGCGGCCGAGGAGCTGGCGCCCGCCCTGTTGGTGCCATGGGCACGGCGCGGCTCTTCGTCCTCCTTGTCGTCATCCGGCCAGTCCCCGAGGCCACCTCCTAAGGAGCTGCCTGCTCCCTCGCTGCCTCCGCCTGTGGCATCGTCCTCCTCCTGAGCGGCCGCCCCCAAGTCGGGGTCGTCCACGTCACTCACCGACCGGTCTGCCATGTGCTGATGACCCGGGGCGGGCGTGTCAGTGGCCGTCTGGCCCGGGAAGCGCTGCACCAAGGCCGACTGGTCAGGCGGCAAGAAAGAACCCGGGCAAACAAAGGAAAAAAAAGAATTAGGAGATGTACCGGAGGCGGCGGGTTAGCCCGGCTGTACGGCGGCTTGCCGAATTGCCACTCCGTCTCCGACAGCTTGCAGTCGGAGAAGAAGTTCACCATGCGGACCACCTCCATGTCTGACATCACCTTGGTGGACAGCTGGCACGGGTCCCGGCGCCCACTCATGTCGCTGATCAAGTGAGGCCGGGCTTGGAGGGGCAGCACTCGGCGCTTCACGAACGCGGCCAGCAGGTCCGAGGCCTTGAGGCCCTCCGACGCCGTCATCTCCTGGAGCCGGAGGAGTGCGCTGGAGCACGCGGCCGACAGGGTTCTCGGCCGGAACTTCCAGTTGGTGCGAGGCCCAACAGGCGGGCCGGCTGCGTAGGCCGGCAGGTTGACGTAGTCCCGCGTCGAGTGGATATTCTCGACGTAGAAGTACGACTTCTACCATAGTTTGGCTGACTGCAGCAGGCCGAGAGCTGGGAACTGGACCCCGGATCCCGTGCGCCGCACCGTGATGCAGGCTCTGCACTAGGCTGCCTCGTTCTTAGCGGCGGTGCCGAGTTTGAGATAGAAGAGCTCTCCCCACAGCTCGAGTGTGGGGAGCGTGCCGAGGTAGCCCTCGCACGGGGTGACGAAGGCGGAGAGCAGCACCATCATATTCGGAGTGAGGTGGTGGGGCTGCACTCCGTAGAGATCCAAAAACGAGCAAAGGAATCTGCTCGCCGGAAGGCCGAAGCCGCGGAGGAAATGCGACCGGAAGACAATGCGCTCGCCGCCTTCCGGCACCGACGAGATCTCCCTTTCGGGGGGGACACGCACCTTGACGTTCGACGCATGGGGGATCCGCCGCATCTGGCGGAGGAACTCCAAGTGCCCGTCGTGGACATTGGACCCGTCCCAGTCGCCCGCATGGCCGCTTTGCGCCATGGGCTCCGTGCTCGGCGGCGGCGCAAGGCGGCTGCGGCGCGAGGATGTCCGGCAACGGCGGGCTGCAGCAGCACCCCGGTGAGAGGAGAGGCCGCGGCAGCAGCAAGAAGAAAAGGAAGGAGAAAGGCAAGACGAAGGGAGTGGAGAGCGCACGTATGTTCTGCCGCCCCCCTCCTCCCCCTACTTATAGCCCTCCAGCGGCGGAGCCGAGGGCGCAAGACGTGGGGGGGTGCAAGATTAATTGCGCCCACTCCCCCCATGACCCCGCGATTACTGCGCCGTAATGGCGTGTATTAATCGCACCTAGGAAGCACAACCACCCACCTCGACCACAGCGGATCCGCACGCGTGCCGAGGCCCTGTAGTGGCGGGCCCAGGCCTGCGGCGACGTCTCACCACGCACGCGGGCTAGCAGGCCGGCCTGCCCTGCTGGCGTCGTGTGGTGAGCGAGCAATGGGCGGCAAGCCTGTCGTCCGGCTGGCACTCTACCTGGCCTCCGCCACGACGATTCGAACTCGCCAGGCGGCCGGCCTGGCCTTGGCCGGCTCCTGGCAATCGGCCCCTCCAGAAGACGGATGAAGCCCAACTACCAGACCACTCAGAGTAGGAAGCTGCTGAGGCTCCTTGTTTTTCAGCCGCGGTGCCCCACCAGCTTCGGGGACTACTGTCGGCGTAAATGACCACGGGTAGCCACATCAGTCCCCCATGGTATTTTGAGACATCGGGGCTGGCTGCACCCCTCACACCTTCCGGAAGCACGACCGCCTTCTTGGGCCGGCTGGTCCAAGAGACCGGCTGCTAGAAGGCGGCAAGACCATGGAAGGCGGCCGCGGGGGGGCCAACTCCTGGCAGACGGCCCCTCGTCCCTTCGAAGTCAGCACCACATCACCACGACAAGACAAGGCATGGCTGTAGTGCAGCCTGCCACCCCCGAATCCCGGATGGGACGTGGCCACAGAGCTGTGTACCGGGCAGACACCCCCCGCCCAGCGCGACACTATTGCCACGCAGTCCGTGACATCACTAGCGCCAGAGGGAGCCATGCCCCCACGACGGGTGGTCGGTATGGCCCGCAGGCGGCGGGCCCTACCTGTCCGCGAGCCACCAGAAGGCGGCAAACCTCAATGTAGGCGGCAACAAGGGGGGGCCGACTCCTAGCAGGCGGCCTTCCTCCCCCTTTGGATTCTATGCACCATTAACCAGATGAGACGGGGTATGGCTACAGTGAGCGCCCGTCAGGCGGCGGGACTATAACCACGCTCCCCTCGACAAAGCCTTCGTCATCGAGGGCGAGGCTACAATATAAAGCAGTCAACATGGCCCGCAGGCGGTGGACCCTACCTGACGACCGAGATCATGGCAGTTGGCAGGGCCCACCAGGCGTCGGGCCCCATCAGTCGACGGAGAAGCCGGCAACCAGAGACGCTGACGGTCGGGTCCTACACCTGGCCGGATTACCATTGTACCCCTGGGGGTAGGCCTATATAAACCCCCCAGGCTCACCCATGCAAAGGGTTCAGCACCCACGCCATTCACACACACACGTAGAGCGCGGAGTAGAGCTAGCCTTGCCCTTCTCCCTCCTCTAGCCAAAACAGCTCAAGGAGCAAGCCTGTAGCTACCTTGTTGATCATAGTCATCATGCGGAGACCCCGCAGAGTAGGACTAGGGGTGTTATCTCCGAGGAGAGCCCTGAACCTGGGTAAGATTCGCAGGCGTATGCGGTCTGGCTCACTCCCGCTTCGAGAGCCCGGCAACGTACTCTTGTCCCCATCCATGATAAGCCACCCCCTGGCATATGTCGCACAATATCCCCGACAAAATGAGTGAGCTTTATTCATATATAAGCATTCTTAGGACAATCAGCCAAGAGACTAGTCACTAGGAAGCGAGGTACCCTGTGAAAAAAAGGAAGCGAGGTGTTTCATCAAGCCAGCTCTCGGTCACATTCAAAGTGCAGCAAGCACGGTTCGCACAAAGATGCGCCGCAAGGTTTGCTGACCTGTTTACATGCTGAATAATAAAAAAAGAGAAAATATTACTTAGCGCTCCTGTTTCTAACAGGATAGGAGCCAGAATTAAGCGAGAATTGTGGCGAGTGTTCCATGCAATCAACTTCCATTATCACCTACGAGAACCCTCGAAGAGAAGCAAATGTGTTGAAGATTGCTTTATCACAGATTAAAATAAAATAAGAGTGCAGACGCTCCACCATGCGGTTCCTAGTAGTACTACCTGTACAGTACTAGTAGTACGTACTACAACTCGGAGTACTCTACTACCATAGTAAACTTTGTGGTTGGTTGTTCACCTCTTCGGGAAGTCGAACAATGATGGTACTAGTATAGTGTATGCATGCTTCTGGCAATCTGACACCGAATTAACTGTTGCACGTCCACCGCCTAAGCGAGGGAGAGCTTGCATAGTCAAAAGTTTCACCTTGTCCTGTGAGCCACCGCGCGCAAGCTTCTCCCGTCCTGCAAGCTTCTCCTCGTTCTGCAAGTTGACGGGACACAACAAAGTAATGCTAGTCCATACTGCCTCCTTTCCGGTTAATATGGCTTGATTTGAAACGAGATAAATACACTGGTTGTCACTGTATATTTGTAAAAATACGGTCAGTGGACTTCATAATAAGCTCATTGCGGCCAATATATACATTTTCCGGTGTTTATACGGTCACTAGCTCACCCTGGCTGAGTATGTGGGTGCATGCATGTGTAGGTTGAGCACTTGAGCGTGACCATGTGTGTTCCATCATGTGCTCGGACATGCATCCATTAGGTCATCACGCACATTTTTGCGTGCATGTGTATGTGTGACTGTTGCACGAGGTTGTAGTCCCTCACATTCACATGTTCATATGTCAATGCTTTGTCAAAACGTTGCATGCAAGGTTTAATCATTCGTTGTTCACTCATGCATTCCCGATATTAATATGTTGGTAAAGACAATTTCTTGAGGAAAACAAGACCATGAATTGAGTACAAAGGGGACCAATAAACCAGTACCGAGGGAGTACTAGTAGTGAACCGGAAGGAGGGAGTAGGTACTACGTAAACAATATGCAGTAAAAAAATTCCTCTATGCGCATCCAGTCTACGTGTCATGCAAGAAAATAGAGATAAGTACAAGTGAGACTCAGGAACGGTCATACACGTAGGGGGGGTACGTGCAGGGGCCACTCAGGAGCAGTCAAATCACAAAGTAAGTTAGTCGGACGAAGCAACCATTAAAAAGGTTGATATGGAGGGAAAAAGAAAACCGCTCCACTATATATACACTACCAGGAGCCTAAGCTACAAGCCTGCTTGCTTGGGTTGCTCTCTTCACAAGCATAGAATGACTGTGGCCACACCGCTGGTCATAGATCTAGCCTGATTCCGCCGCCGGGGGAAGCGAACGATGTTCTGCATAGACACGATCGACAGCGGCGAGGAAGAAAACCCACTGTCGGTGCGTCTCGATCGGGGGTCCCCGTGGTATGGGCTGATGCCGCCTCCCACCGCCCTTCTAGCTACACCCCGACGTCCCAGGTACAACTTCCTTTTGGAGCCGGTTGCTCCACTACCGTAGCTTCCCACGTAGCTCCATCTCCATGTGGATCTTTATCTACTTCTACCGGCTTCTATTTGTGATGAGTTTATGGCTCCATCTCCATGTTAGTTTTCCTTTGTATTTGATGGAATGTTGTAACGGGGCAACCTTGGAGTCAGGATACATACATGAAACAAAATCATAAAGCTTCATACTCCCTCCGGTCCTTTTTTGTATGCGTATAAGGCTACTCATAGTGGGGAGTATCATATACTAGTATCATGCATAAATTACATAGGGGACTAATAAACGAGGACGGAGGTAGTATGTGAGAGTGTATGGTGGGTCATGTGGTAAAATGTACTCCCTCCTTTCTGGTTTATTGGGCACATCTCATTTTCTTAGTCTTATACCATATTATAAGTCTTATTTGCACTTCTTTCCACCACATGTTCACATTCCAAAGTGCATTAAATTGATGCATGCAATGATTAAAAGAAACCAACCAATGCATGTAACCATTCCTACTCATTTAGTGGTCATCCATGCATATATTCTAATTAATGCAGATTAAAGTTTGAGTAATTTTGTAAACTACGAGATACACTTCTCCACTCATCATCTGCCTTGGTTGATGAGATTTTAAATTTAAGCCCTATATAAACCGGAAAAGAAGGAGTACTACACAAAGAAAAAAGGACCAGAGGTGTCGCACGATGTCCAAGGAATATGGTGACAGTGGGAGGTGGGCCATGTAGTCACTGGGCTGCCGTGTTTCATACTCCTCCAGTGTAAGAGTGGAGAAAGTTAGTTTTATCACAGAATAAATAAATAAGAGTGCAGACGCTCTACCGCCGCAGTAATAGTGACCAATGAGCCGTCAAATCACATAGACCCGGTATAGTTAGTTGGATGGAAGAAGCAAACCATCACTCTATCTCTCTCATGCAGTACATCATTCTTTTGGAAACCAATGTTTCATTTCATTGGATCACACCATCGAGCAAAACCAACGTTTAAATCACATCTGTCGCATTCGTGTCTCACCCTCCTCCACCCCACACGGTCGCTCAGCATGCCACTCACCGCAAATCGAGTATACGCGAACTTTCCCGCCTGCTTCTCGATGCATCGCGCCATGGAGTACTAGCACTACTGGAAGAGATAGACGAGGAGGGGGAGGACAACTAGTTATAGCATGGACTCCCAAGAACTTTTTTACATTCATCTTGTGGCCGGCCGTGGTGACATTTGAACGCGAAGCAGTCGCGTGAACCTGGAAGCAGCGCGGGCGGCGCTCCCTCGACCGGCGTGCCGCTTCAATGCCGACGCCAATGAGAGGTCGCGTTCGCTCTGGCCGGGCATGAATGCGGCACTGACCGTTTTGGACGGGAACCGCGCGCGGGTGATGAAGAGGGTTCGGGTTGGCCAGGGCGATCTCCTCCGTCGCTCCCAGCTGGAGGAACCACCCCTGCATGTTCTAGCTGGGGGCTGGACTGGGGGCTTGGTGCCGGGGGACTCGCATCGTCCCCTGCCGGGCCCGTCCCTCCCACCGTCCTCGGTGGCTCCGTGCGTCTGAGCCGCTTGGTCCGGTGAACGAGGGGCCGTTCTTCTTCTTCTTCTTCCTCCCTAACGAAGGCGGCAAGAAAAGATTCACCAAGAAGCAAGGAAACATGCGGAAATAACAGCAAGGAAGGGAGGGAGTTCTTTCTTACTCCTCATCGATGAGCATAGAGCTCAGCACAAAGTCGATGGGTGGAGAAGGTGCCCTGCTTCTCTTCTGAGGCGGAGGAGCTGAGCTCTCCGGCGACTTTGAACCCTGCTGAGACGCAGGGAGCTCCGACGAAGACGAGCTCTGCGATGAGCTCGAATCCAACTGGGAGAAAGAGTCATCTTCTGTGGCTGTTGGCTGCTTGGCGGGAGGGGCCCTGGCCCCGGAAAGCCGAGGAGAATGACGGCGTGCAACTTCAAGGACGCTGCTCTTGGAGGTGGTCTCCTTCACCCTCTTGGTGGCGGGCGCAGGATCGGAGACCGCCGCTCCTCGGTTGGCCGTCTGCCTATGAAGGCGTTGATCCAAGACAGGCTCGGGGGCTTGAAGGACTTCCACAAGCCACTCCTCTCCAGGTTGCTCCACCTCCCCAACCTCTTCTTCCTCTAGAGCCTTTGCCACCGTGATATATAGGGTCTCAATCCCGGAAGGCTCACCCCCAGCAGGCTCGTCCCCGGCAACCTCTTCCGAGACTTGCGCCTCATCCCTGCCGCAGGAGGAACTTTCATCTCTGGCCTTTTCCTTTCCCCTTGCTGCCTTCCCGGCCTTCGCCGCTACTGCAGCTTGGGATGCCCTGTCCTCCTCAAGCTGCTTCCTGATGTACGCCTCCTCCACCCTAGAGGTGCGCTTGTACATATTGGCCTCCACCCTGGTAGCTCTTTCCACTAGGGTGGAGGACCACACCAGCTCTTCGTCGAGCGAGGGTAACTGCCAGTCACTTGCAACTCCTTGAGCATCGCAATGCGGCATCCATTTCAAGATCTGGTCCCTGGCGGAGTTGATGTTCAGAGGGATGATGTTGGCGGGCAACTTGAAAAGTTCAAAGCTGCCAAACAGCTGGTCGCACAACCAGCATGGCCGTAGACTGACAAGTTGTTGGCCAGGCCAGGAAGTAACCTCATCCTATCTGCGGCATCCCCATAGAGCCAAGCGAACCTATCCCTCTTCTGCAATGGCACGATACGGCGGAGAAGGAAGTCGGTCCCCACATGCTCAACGGTTAGCCCGGTAGCCTTCAGACGGGTGATCCTATTTATTGCCGCGCGGAGCCTATCATCGGTGACGCCAAGCTCCCTCTAGTCATTGTTGCGCTGAATGCATTCCGTCCGCGCCTGGCAGAACTCTGGGGCCTCCTCGTCCTGGATCCAACACCAATCTCCTCTCCACTCTTCCCATCTGCTGCGCTGTTGGCCAGAGATGTATCCCAGTTCTCCCTTAGCACTACCCGTGGCATCCAACTTATGTTCCCGGAGCGGTGGTTTTTGTTCTCCACTCGCGGAACGAAATAGTGCCTGAACAGATCAACGTTGGGGGCAACTCCAACAAAATTCTCGCTCAAGTGAGCAAAGATCGCCATGCACGCCATTGCATTTGGCGTGAAATCCAAGAGATGGAAGCCATAAATCACCATCATTGCTTCCAAGAAATTCGAGAAAGGGGAACAGAGGCCGTAGATGAAGTATGCGTAAAAGAACCGGTATGAATCTAGCCGGTCCTGTTTCTCCTCCGCCAGAACTTTGGGCACGTCGTGCCCTTTTGGGACTTCCCTCCCTCACAGATAACCATACCTTGCCTCAAGCACTTCACCGTCCAGATTTGACGAAAAGAAGACGACATCTGCCCTCCGCTTCCTGTCTAGCTCTGACGCCCTCTTGCTCCCCTCAGCGGCCGCCTCCTTCACCGCGGTCGCTCGCTTGCCCCTGGCGGCGATTTTCTTCCCCACGTCTCCAAGATGCTGCGGAGATGTGGGAAGGGAATGGAGAGGGGATTGGCGGCGAGTGCAGGCAAGGAAGAAGAGCAGTTGCTTGGATTGTGCACGAATAGTGAGCCTTCTTTCGCCACGTGCCCATGCACTGTTTGGGGCCTAACCGAACGTGCCCAGTGACACGTATGGCTCAGGCCCGGGGGCTTCTGTCGGGGTACACAAATAGGGGTGTATGTTTTCCCCTGACTTGTGCATGAACAGTGAGCCACGAACCTGGCAAGATTGCAACACCCAAGACAAGGCCAAGGTAAAGAGATAGGCTCTTTGAGGAATCAAAGGGCAGGATGAGAAGACCAAGTCAAGCCAAAGAAGCAAGACACCGCTAAGGGAAAACCTCCCTTGCCGGGCGGGAGAGCCTGGCAAGGTCAAGGTTGCCCCGGAAGCAAGCCTCAAGACTGCTCCGGCAGGCCTGCTGGGGCATACGAAGGCAAAACACCCCGCCAAGGCTTCACCGCCCCACCTCACAGCGACACAAGTCACCGGTCAGTGTGGTGTCAAGCCCCAAGATGACTAAGTGGATGCCTTTTGCCACATGGCAGCCATTTCCTACAGGATTCACCTCCAGATGACACCCGTCTTGTGACGTGTCATGCAGACAGGAGAGAAGGTGGCCAAACAGCCCGGCAAGGCATGCCGGGCAGGCCATGATGTGACACTGAGCAGCGCATTTAATGCGTACTACTCTGTCTGCAGAGTAGATATGATAGCACTGTTCGCTATCTAATCAGTACACAATGACGGATTTGCCGCTGTGGTGACCCCTTGATCTATAAAAGGAGGCCCATGGCAACCATAGAAAGGATTCAGACCCCTGTACACTCATATGCTCGTAGCTGCTCTCGCCCCGAGGCAACCCTGCCGAGCAAGAGCGCTGTGTTTCCACCACCATCCACCATCAATCCACCAAAGCAGGATTAGGGTTTTATGCCTTGCAGCGGCCCGAACCTGGGTAAAATTGCCTGTGTGATCTCTGTCGCGCTACGCTGCGCTCCTCCGCTCTTTGTGCAACGTGCTCAGTCCCCCTGCCAAACCAAAAGGGGCCCTTGGCCCCATAGGTGGCCGTGGTTTCCCACGACATCTTTGGCGCGTCAGGTAGGGGGCAGTGCTTGCGTGAACCCGAGAAGTGTATGTTGCGCGTCACCTTCACCTCCATCTTCTTCATCAACGGCATCACCACTCACGGCGCTCGAAGGAATGGTGGGGGTGGAGCGGGAGAGCGATGCCACTCCCCCGCCGACCTCATCTAACCTCCGCCACCTCCATACGCCGTGGTCACAGCGGCGGCGGAAGCTAGCGACAAGGGCGACAATACCGTCCCGAACGAATCAGACAGCAGGAACGCCCTGCGAGCCCCGTTCGGGAAGGAGCGATGTGCAAGGGTATCAGATTTCTCCCCCTGCCACTCTCACTTATTGACAATCGAGCTACTCTGGGTTTTAGCATCATCAATGTCAATGAGCCCGCGCGATTCTCGGTCCAGCATTTACCCTGCTTGGGAAAATCCTGAGTAGAACGCTGGTCCAAATCCGTTGGTTGACGCCCCGGCAAGTACGCTCCGGCAAGGCCGTCCACGCTGGCGTGACTTTCGTGCCAACTGCCATTGGATTGATCAAAAAGTGTGAAGAGGAGGGGAGAGGAATCGGCCATGCCTAAACACCGCGTCCTGCCGCCCACAAGATACATATACTTCTAGCCGACCCTTGCCGGGAGCTAGAAGTCGATATACATGCGGCACCACCCTTCCCAGAATGTGCGGGCTCAGCAAGCGGCCGCAGACGGAAGGAGTAGATGGAAGCACGAATAAGAGCTAAGTTTACTCAATCTTTGTTTTACTTATAAATCAAGAATTTGCGTTTGTTTATCCCTTGAATGCCGGAGTGTTCGTGTGAAGAAATCTTTCACGAGATGGTACCTTTGCTAGATTCTTGTCTGCACCCTCATTTCGTTCAGAGCCTGCCTGCGGGATGGGTGGCTGCGTCGGAAACTACGAAGGAAAAACCTATCGGGACGCATCCGCGCCAAGATAAATGTTGAGGGCCAAACCCTTACGACTTTCGCGGCAATATGAAACCGGCAGGCAACCAGAGCGTGCATAGAGATTAATCATGTGAACACCAATGGGGTAACATTCAAAAGGGATAAAACACGCAGTTCAGATTTAACAAGGACATCAAGTTTCACACGAGCATAAATAGTACGATATATAAACACAGAGCATGCATCATGTTTTGATTACAGAACAACGCAGCAGTGGGCATGATTCAACATCGGTCCTTGCGACCTCGGGGAGCAACAGGAACACCAAGAACCCTGTCGGTGAAAGGGTAGCCTTCTCCTCGGCAGCAGAAACGTCCGCGCCACGGGGCGGCTTCCTAAAGCCGTCAGCAAGGTCGAGGTCCAGGTGGCGGCAGGCGATGTTGCTCAAAACCATGAAGAGGGAATTACGAGCAAGCTTCCGGGATTCATCCTTGAAGTGACCAGCTCTTCCCTCCTCATGCACCTTCAGCTTGTCGATCAACTCGTTAAAGAAGGCCCCTAGCTTAACACTGGGAGCCTCCTACTTGCTGGCCAAGTAGACTGGCCCCTCCATGCCCATCGCTGCGGTCTGGGCAGTGAGGCGCTCAGCAACATCAATCAAGCTCTTATTCCAGAGGTCAACCTGCATAGACTGGTTCGCCAGTTTGTCCTCTGCATCCTTCCGGAGGCGCTTCGTGGTGTCCAGGTCTTTCATCAGCTGCTGCTCACGGGCCCCGCTAGATTCTGCCAAGCTCTCCAGGGTGCCGATCCTTGCCTTCAGATCTTCAATGGTGCCGTTGGCGCTCTCGAGGTCTTGGCTCTTAGAGGAGAGCTGCGATTGCACATCCTTTAAGAGGATCTATGCTTTCCGCGTCTCCTCCCTGAGAGTCTCGACCTCCTTGGCGCTCTCGGCAAGCTTTTCCGTCAGTTCGGCCACCTGCTGGTCGAGGTCCACCTTGGCGGAAGAGGCAGCGGCAAGGTCATCAGCAAGCTTCTTCAGCCGAGCAGCAGAGTCGACAGTAAGGGCATCCAGGGCAGCCTTGTGCTTGTCTTCCAGCTCTTCGGTGCGCTGCTGCACAAGGACCTCCAGATCATCATCCTTGGCGCAGAGAGCATCTTCGAGCCTCTCCTCCTGGAGAGAAATTTCTTGCTCCCTAGCGTCCAGAAGCACTTTGCGGTCCGCCAGGTGCGCCTCCCGAGCAATGACATCCTCCCTCGCCATCGAGACTGTCTCCTGCTACCTCAAGAGGACCTGGAACTGCTTGCCGTGCCAATTGTGCAGCTCGGCGCATTTGTCCTTCAGCTTCTGGCCTACCTCATTGGCAGAATTGCGCTGCTCCTTGAGCTCCTGCCATTTCTGGCTGTGCCGATCCCGCATCTCCTTGATGCCCGTCTCCATGGACTCCATAAAAGACAAATCCAGAGCAACAGCGACGGCGACGGAGTCATCCACCTCTTTGACCCCTTGGTATAGCGACGCCAGAATGTGCTGAAGCTCTTTGTCAAGCTCCGTGCTCGTCGCCATTGACGAGCCGGGGGCTCCAAGCCCAGGATGTGCAAGCACCAGTGCCAGATGGCTTGAAGATGATGGCGGGGCCCCTGCCGGGGTGCCGAATAGGGGAAGGGGACCCATGGTTTGGAGAGGTATCTTCTCTTCAATCACCACCCCTAATCCAGACGTGCTACCAGGGGATTTCTCGGACTCCTTCAAGGGCCCCAGGGCACCCCCGGCAGCATGTTCCTACCCTTTCGTGGCAGCAATCTTGGTGGCCTCCTCCGTGGCGTCCTTCCCTATGCTCGCCACCTCATCCAGCAATTCTGGCTCCTCACTTAAAGGGGCTGCAAGCAGATCTAGTAATCAATGACAGAAATACCAGATTGTTAACAAGTCAGGAGTACGAAGCAAGATGGTAACGGGGAAGGAAGAGCAAACAAGTTACCCGAAGAGGTCTGCCAGGCGGAAGCTTCGGTTTCTCCGGCAACATGAGTTGCCGGGCCAAGACCGGGCTCTTCCGTGGAGACCCTTGGCGGGGATCCCTCAACCCGATTGAGGGGCAGAGTGGGCCCCTCCTAGAAAGGCTCGTCCAGGGTGGTTCCTTCTCCTCCTTCGGCGTCAGTAGTGGGGAGCTCTCCTCCGTCGCTCCCAGCGGGAGGAACCACCCCTGCACGTTCTAGCTGGGGGCTGGACTCGGGGCTTGGTGCCGGGGGACTCGCACCGTCCCCTGCCGGGCCCGTCCCTCCCACCGTCCTCGGGGGCTCCGTGCGTCTGAGCCGCTTGGTCCGGTGAATGAGGGGCCATCCTTCTTCTTCCTCCCTGATGAAGGCGGCAAGCAAAGATTCATCAACAAGCAAGGAAACATGCGGAAATAACAGCAAGGAAGGGAGGGAGTTCTTTCTTACTCCTCGTCGATGAGCATAGAGCTCAGCACAAAGTCGACGGGCGGAGAAGGTGCACTGCTTCTCTTCTGAGGCGGAGGAGCTGAGCTCTCCGGCGACTTTGAACCCTGCTGAGACGCAGGGAGCTCCGATGAAGATGAGCTCTGCGATGAGCTCATGTCCAACTGGGAGAAAGAGTCGCCTTCTGTGGCTGTTGGCTGTTTGGTGGGAGGGGCCCTGGCCCCGGAAAGCCGAGGAGAATGACGGCACGCAGCTTCAGGGACGCTGCTCTTGGAGGTGGTCTCCTTCAGCCTCTTGGTGGTGGGCGTAGGATCAGAGACCGCCGCTCCCCGGTTGGTCGTCCGCCTACGAGGGCGTTGATCCAAGACAGGCTCGGGGGCTTGAGGGCCTTCCGCGAGCCACTCCTCTCCAGGTTGCTCTGCCTCCCCAACCTCTTCTTCCTATAGAGCCTTTGCCACCGTTATATATAGGGCCTCAATCCCGGAAGGCTTGCCCCCGGCAGGCTCGTCCCCGGCAACCTCTTCCGAGACTTGCGCCTCGTCCCTGCCGCAGGAGGAACTTTCGTCTCTGGCCTTTTCCTTTCCCCTTGCTGCCTCCCGGCCTTCGCCGCTGCTACAGCTTGGGATGCCCTGTCCTCCTCAAGCCGCTTCCTAATGTACGCCTCCTCCACCCTGGAGGTGCGCTTGTACATATTGGCCTCCACCCTGGTAGCTCTTTCCACTAGGGTGGAGGACCACGCCAGCTCTTCGTTGAGCGAGGGTAACTGTCAGTCACTTGCAACTCCTTGAGCATCGCAATGCGGCATCCATTTCAAGATCTGGTCCCTAGCAGAGTTGATGTTCAGAGGGATGATGTTGGCGGGAAACTTGAAAAGTTCAAAGCTGCCAAACAGCTGGTCGCACAACCAGGCATGGCCGTAGACTGACAAGTTGTTGGCCAGGCGAGGAAGTAACCTCATCCTATCTGCGGCATCCCCATAGAGCCAGGCAAACCTGTCCCTCTTCTGCAACGGCGCGATATGGCGGAGAAGGAAGTCGGCCCCCACATGCTCAACGGTTAGCCTAGCAGCCTTCACACAGGTGATCCTGTTTATTGCTGGGCGGAGCCTGTCATCGGTGAGGCCAAGCTCCCTCCAGTCATTGCTGCGCTCAATGTAGTCCATCCGCACCTGGCAGAACTCTGGGGCCTCCTCGTCCTGGATCCAACACCAATCTCCTCTCCACTCCTCCCATCTGCTGCGCTGTTGGCCAGAGATGTAATCCCAGTTCTCCCTTGGCACTACCCGTGGCATCCAACTTATGTTCCCGGAGCGGTGGTTTTTGTTCTCCACTCGCGGAACAAAATAGTGCCTGAACAGATCAACGTTGGGGGCAACTCCAACAAAATTCTCGCACAAGTGAGCAAAGATTGCCATGCACGCCATTGCATTTGGTGTGAAATCCAAGAGATGGAAGCCATAAATCACCATCATTGCTTCCGAGAAATCTGAGAAAGGGGAACAGAGGCCAAAGATGAAGTACGCACAAAAGAACCGGTACGAATCTGGCGGGTCCTGTTTCCCCTCCGCCAGAACTTTGGGCGCGCCGTGCCCTTTCGGGACTTCCCTCCCCCACAGATAACCATACCTTGCCTCAAGCACTTCACCGTCCAGATTCAACAGAAAGAAGATGACATCTGCCCTCCACTTACTGTCTAGCTCCGACGCCCTCTTGCTCCCCTCAGCGGCTGCCTCCTTCACCGCGGTCGCTCGCTTCCCCCTGGCAGTGATTTTCTTCCCCATGTCTCCAAGATGCTGCGGGGATGTGGGAAGGGAATGGAGAGGGGATTGGCGGTTAGTGCGGGCGAGGAAGAAGAGCAGTTGCTCGGCTTGCGGAAGAAGATTGTGGGGAGGCGACGCAGACGATGAATGAGCAGTACCCTTCCGCGTTTTTCTCTCTTAAGGGACAAGACATGGGGAAGGACGTGACTCTTCAGAAAGTTACCGTTTTACATTAAATGTAACAAGTCCCACGCCCCCACGACCCGCGGTAATTATGCAAAGTGGACGTTTGATTTACTGGTCATCATGACCGACCGCCATGCGCGCGGCCTTCTTTCGCCACGTGCCCATGCACTGTTTGGGGCCTAACCCAACGTGCCCAGCGACACGTATGGCTCAGGCCCGGGGGCTTCTGTTGGGGTACACAAATAGGGGTGTATGTTTTCCCCTAACTTGTGCACGAACAGTGAGCCACGAACCCGGCAAGATTGCAACACCCAAGACAAGGCCAAGGTAAAGAGATAGGCTCTTTGAGGAATCAAAGGGCAGGATGAGAAGACCAAGTCAAGCCAAAGAAGCAAGACACCGCTAAGGGAAAACCTCCCTTGTCGGGCGGGAGAGCCTGGCAAGGTCAAGGTTGCCCCGGAAGCAAGCCTCAAGACCGCCCCGGCAGGCCTGCTAGGGCATACGAAGTCAAAACACCCCGCCAAGGCTTCACCGCCCCACCTCACAGCGACGCAAGTCACCGATCAGTGTGGTGTCAAGCCCCAACATGACTAAGTGGCTACCTTTTGCCACATGGCAGCCATTTCCTACAGGAATCACCTCCAGATGACAACCGTCCTGCGACGTGTCATGCAGACAGGAGAGAAGGTGGCCGAACAGGCCGGCAAGGCGTGGCGGGCAGGCCATGATGTGACACTAAGCGGTGCATTTAATGCATACTGCTCTGTCTGTAGAGTAGATATGATAGCATTGTTCGCTATCTAATTAGTACACAATGACGGATTTGCCACTATGGTGACCCCTTAATCTATTAAAGGAGGCCCATGGCAACCATAGAAATCATTCGGACCCCTGTACACTCATACGCGCGTAGCTGCTCTCGCCCCGAGGCAACCCTGTCGGGCAAGAGCGTTGCGTTTCCACCACCATCCACCATCAATCCACCAAAGCAGGAGTAGGGTTTTACGCCTCGTGGCAGCCCGAACCTAGGTAAAACTGCCCGTGTGATCTCTGTCGTGCTACGCTGCACTCCTCCGCTCTTTGTGCAACGTGCTCAGTCCCCCTGCCAAACCAAAAGGGGCCCTTGGCCCCATAGGTGGCCGTGGTTTCCCTCGACAAATATGAATTTAGATAAATGGAGTACTACGTACAAGAAGAAATGTACACGCACTCACTCTGCCTCCGACATACCCGCGAGTACACGATGGAGCGCATTTGTACACAAAGAGGCAGCTTACATACGTAATAATTCGAACCTTTAATTTTTCACTTAATAATGGAGGGTCGGGGACCACACGTGAGTGATACAAACTGCGACCTGGAAGCGGGGGCATGTTATTGATCGAGTTTTCTTTCTTGGTACATTAAAAAAAGAGTTCTCCACCAGTTTTCATTTCTTTTTTCCGGGAACGCGCGTATCTCTACTCTCTACTTCTACTCTTATAAAAAACTGAGTTGGTGATGATGGTGTGCCTGCCATCCTGCAATATAGACCGTCCGGTCTATATCTGAGGAATAGAAAGCAAACTATGGCAATTTTGCAAAAAGATACCCGCACCCCTCTCCACATTTTCAAATAAGGCCTTCCCTCGTTCTTCTTTGTCTCCCACAAGATAAACAACTCGTATGAATGCATCTTGATGTTCTGTGTGACGCATGGGCCTCTTGCTAGTCTGAACAAAATGACAGTGTCCACTCTATCTCTCTCCTCACCGGTGGTACAGATTTGGTCGGATCCCGTCCGCTGCGGGAGGTGAGGAGGTCCAGCATTGACGTTGTCACCGTCGGTGATGGAGGAAGCCGATGTTCACTGTCCTCTCTGAGCCGGCGCCAGCACGGACGAAGGTCCTCCGTGCCCTTGTTCGCTGCCGTCGTGTGGGCAGATCCCGCCCGCCCGCCTAAGCCACATCTCACCCACCTGAGGTATAACTTCTTTTGGATTTCATGCTTCATTGTACTCTGCATGCGGGTTTTCTTCTATACCACTACTCCCCAGCTCCCCATGTACAGTAGCTAGGGTTCGTCGGCTGGTCCAACATCTCCTATTTTTTACTATTATAGAGGAAAGGCCACTCCAAAAGTTGTCCTTGTTTATCATTTATGCATCGGTGGAGGTATACATGTTTTTTCGACAAAAAGTACATGGTGGTTGTGTGGTCATTGTCCATATGCTCCTATTGCTGCTGCTAATCTAAAACTATCACTGGTAAAATGAAGCAATGCCCATGTAGAGGCGTCGAAAAATGCTTCTGTCCTACTTTAGTTTTTTTGGTATCCTGCTTTAGTTCCCATCAAGATAATCATGATGCTTCTATTTTTTGGTGTACGTTTCATTAATTCTTATTGACAATTAAGATGCCGCTATTAATCTTGTTCCACTGCTAAAACAAAGTAATGACACTACTTAAATATCATTTTTTTTGCAAACAGGGATGCGTATTTCCATACTCGGACATGTCTTCCTCTATTTTAGTGGAACTGCACAAAATTGGATGGGCACTGTTGCTCAGCCTCACTGTCCTCTGCCAAGTGGTTCTTCCTTTCTCGAGCTTGATTACCGAGAAGAAACAAACCATAGTGAGGATTGTCAAACTTCATTGGTGCCTGACCCAAACTTGATGCCAAAATCGATGATGCATCACCACGATGACCTATCGATGCTCATGTTTGCGTCTCATGGTTGCATCGGCTGGTGAAGTTGATCGATGTTCAATGAAGAATGGGCTATCTTCCACCAGTGCTCTTTGCTTGTTACCACAAAGATGATATCCTTCATCAGTTCATCTTGGAGCAGTCATTTACGTTGATGCAATTTTATCACACAATTGGATATGAACCAAATGTTTCCTTGAAGAAGCATCGACGTTGGTACTAAGAGCAAAAGTTTTGAATTGATTTCTAAGCCTTCTCACAACTTTGTCTTCAGCTACCATGTAATTTTATTTGTGCAGCTTTTAACTAAATATGTGGTCAGACTTTGATTAAAAAATATGGTGTGGACTAAAAACCTGGATCGAGGTAGTACCCCTCCGTTTTTATGTGCTCTGCATATTAGATTTGACTAAAGTCAAACTTTGTAAAGTTTGACCAAGTTTAGGCCAAACACAACAAACCATAACTATTGAGAGGGCAAACTGTACATAGTACAAAATAATTGAAATTAAATTTCTTTATTTGTACAAACTCTCAGACCTTTCCGATAATTTGGCGCGTGTGTGGTTGTTCACTTAATGGAGGGTAGTGTACCGCACGTGAATGATAGGAAGTGTGACCAGGATGCGTGGATCGTTAGTTGATCGAAGTTTTCTTCACTGGCACGTTAAATAAAGAGTTTCGTTTCATACACAATTTAAAACAATTGTTATGGAGAGAAAGAGGAAAAGAAAACCACTCCACTATATTAGTACTATATACTAGTACTACTATATATAAGTTGGAGCATCAGCGCTTGTTCGCTAGGGTTTGCACTCTTCACACTCTCGCTGCACTACATATATATATACACGCTGGAGGCTCATCATTCCTTTGCTAGGGTTTGCTCTATTCACAATCTCTCACCCTCTTCATCAGATCTAAATAAGACTACATTGGCCTCTCTCTCTCTCTCCCCCCTCACAGCTGGTGAAGGAGCCGTCCGGATCCCGTCGCACTGGGAAGGGGAGGAGGTGCAACGTTCACTCTGTCGCCTTCGGCGAGGGAGGCAATCCACTGCCGGCTACGCTGTTCTCTTTCACCCAGCGCCTGTGTGGGAGGGCCTCCGACCACTTCTTCCTTGCTGCCGTACATAGTGTGGGCAGATCCGGCCTCCCGCCGCACGCCTAGCCACATCCCGACAACCCTAAGGTATAACTTTCTTTGAAACCGTATTGCTCTAGCTGCATGCAGATCTTTTTCGATTCTGTAGTCTAATCTAGGTCTTGGTTCAAAGAGGAAAGAAAGGGGGCTGGGTGGAGCATGATTCTAGGACATGGTTCAATGAGGAAAGGAAGGAGGGAAAGTAGTACAGACTGGCTATCCAACCGTTCTGTTGGTCGAAAAGGGAAAAGGGGGTAACCCAGTACACACATCTGTAAGGAACCGATCTCTTTGTTGAAAAAGGAAAGAAACCGGGTGGTCCGGGAGTTTGTGTAGGACTAGATTTGCTGCCCTCACATAGGAAAAAGGTTCGAAGAGAACAAATATGGGACCAACACAGATATGCTGCTTGGCAACATACTCTGCATCACCCATTTATACGTGTGGAGGCACATGGTGCTGGCATGTCCCATGTCCCATACAACTATTTTGCTGTTGTTAATCTAAGAATGCCGCTGGAAAATTGAAGCAATCCCACTGTTAAAAGTAAATTACATTTTTAATGAATCTTATTTTAAGAGAATGTCTCTGTTAATATGAATCAATGCAACCGTTTTAGAAATGCTACTGTCCTACTTTGTTTTCCATCAAGATAAGGTAGATACTTCTTTTTGTCGCCGTATGTTTCATCCTCCTTTATTGGCCAGTAATTGTTTCCTTTTTTGCCTCTGTTGAAATAGGGATATCTATTCAACTTGTTGCTATTGCGACCTTTTGCTTCGCTACACGAAACACTTTCGTTTTAAGAGTGTTTTGTGCAGTTCAACTTAAATGTCACACCGGCGACTTTGCTTGTTTTAGTTGAACTACACAAAACGAGATTGGATTTCCTGTTTGTGTTGGCAGATTCGTAGTTGATCTTGACCGCGTCATGAAAGGTCAGTACCGGCCTTCTTCCACATGATCGTGCAGTGTGCTTTGAGATGTTGTGCTACTTGTATTGGTGTTGTTTTAAATAAATGTTGAATTGAAGCTATTGAATTGATGTCTTTTACCATTAAGTGAAC
The DNA here is from genome assembly GCA_011799875.1 of Thinopyrum elongatum. NCBI lineage: Eukaryota > Viridiplantae > Streptophyta > Magnoliopsida > Poales > Poaceae > Thinopyrum > Thinopyrum elongatum. The sequence goes on from CM022302.1 coordinate 470,132,508, forward strand.
AAAAATGGGACCAACCCAGACATGATGCCTGTTTCTTTGTTACAACAAAACTCTGCATCACCCCCTTTATAAGTCGATGGAAGCACATGGTGTTGTTGCGCCCACTCTCCCCTGCAACTTTTTATGCTTTTTTGTTAATCTATTGCCACTGGTAAAATTAAGCGATGTCACTCTTAAAATTAACTACTGAATCTTAGTTCAAAACTACAACACTTGTTAGGGATCGGTGGGAGTACCATTTCTATTAGGGATCGGCGGGAGTACATGTTTAAGAAATGTATTGTTGAGATAATGTCTCTGTTATTATATATCAGTTACAGTGTTTTACAAATGGTACTATCCTGCTTTGTAGTTCTTTCTACATGTTTAACCAAGGTATTGTTAAGATAGTGTCTCTGTTAATATGAATCAGTTGCATTGTTTTAGGAATGGTACTTTTTTGCTTTGTTGTTATTTATACATGTTGAAACAAGGTATTGTTAAGATAATGTCTCAATTCATCTGAATGAATCACACTGTTTGAGAATTGCTACTGTCCTACTTTGTTTCCCATTAAGATAAGGTAGATGTTTTTTCTTCTGGGAGTATAAGTCATCAACCATTATTTCTCAGTAATTGTTTCCTTTATACCTATTGTTGCATACAGGGATATCAAAACCTCTGCTTGGTTCTATTTCGACTTTGATTTTAGTTGAACTGCAGAAAAGGAGCCAATGTGTTTAAGGCAAACTGTTGCATTATTGGGCCCAGTTGGTCTTTCCACTTTGCAGAAAGAAGTAGTCACTGTTTGCGCTACATTTACACAAGGAATGATAGAGAAGCTTTACTGAGTATTAGTAGACGCTGGTGACATGACTAGTCTGTAGAGAGCATGGGAAACTCAACAACACATGGAGTGCAAAATTCACTCCACAAGGAAAGGTATGACCAAGTCAGTGGCTGACGCAGCTGTAACAAACGAGGTCAGTATCAGCCTTCATCCACATGATTGTGCTTTGTTATGTTGTGCTACTTATATTGTTGTATTGTTTTGAATAAATGTTTAATTGAAGCTATTGTATTGTTTCCTGTTAAGATAATGAAGATGATTATAGTTGTGAGCGTATGTTTAATCAACTAGTACCACTATTATATTCATCACACTTTTTTTGTATTTATGCAGACAGGGATGCTCAGCTTGATTTCAGTGGAACTGCACAAAATGTTGAGATGGTTCATGTCCTCCATAATACTTCATCATGCACAATACATCGAATGGTTCTCTAATCATTCGTCGTCACCTTGAGCCATCGTACTATCTATTTGAATCGAGCTGCCAATATGTTCAACGCCTTGCAACATATAAATACGAAATCCACCATGCTACGCAAGACATTGTTTGATTTTAGTGGAACTGCACAAAAAGATACGCTGGTTAATCCAGCTCCATGTGCTATTTCAATGTGCAAACTGATGACAATCATAGGCATTACATATTTTGAATGGGAAAAGCTTGTCAAAGTTTAATCATTGATGTTAGCAAGAAGACATTCATTTACTATTTTGGAATTGGAAACCTTGTCAAATTGTGCTCATTCATGGTAGCCAGAAGATATGCATTTGATATTTTGGAATGGGACGCCCTTTGCTGTGAGCTGCGTCGATCATTTTTTCCTATTCGTGTGTTCAGTTCAGAAGTAAATATTTACTCTGATGAGATGCATAGTCATGAATGTTGACTTATGTAAGGTATTTTAAGAGTTTGTTCTGAATGTTGTCTATGAAATGCCAGGCCTTGTGAGTTTGATTGCAAAATTGAGCTTGGAATGTTGTGGCATGCGACATCATGAGCTGTTCACCGTGCCTCCTGAGAATAATGCTTCGTCTTGTTTTGCACGTTAATCTAATGCCAGTGATTTGCATGTTAAGAAGATCATCCTCTTATGTTGTTTCTGTGCTTAAGAAGTTCATCGTCTTATGTTTCATACTTTCATTCATAGCCTATACGACAAATCGGGTAGGTTAGAGGTGAAACGATATGATCTTCCGACCAACTCATCGTATTAGGCTGTGATTGGATCGTCGTTTTCCAACCAAAACCACTTGTTAAACTGACGCTTGTAAATAAAAGAAGATGGTCTTGGGCAAAGCACTTGGTTGGTCGTTTTCGACTGATAAAATATACACTGGTTTCTCAGATTACACGTGTAACTGGCTAGTTTTCGTTACATACCTCGGGCCGTCGGTTTCATTACGCCTGTATTTTACGTGTTGTTTCTGGTGATGAGTAAATTACACTTGTATCCTTAATACAGGTGTGAAACAATCCAGAGCTCCCAAGCACGGCCTTACCGTTTCATGCCGGCTCAGTCTCTCTAAGGTACTCATAGGGGTCCGATGATCCTGGCTTCCTGAACGACCAGCGGGCGCTGTATCAGACCATCCGTAGGGCCCGCGAGGCTCTCTCCGTCGTCCTTCGAGTTGTTGCGCTCGTCGTGGCGCCGCCGTCTCGCGTTATCAACCTGGTCAATGAACATGAGGAATCAGGAGATGACTTAACTTGGAGAGGATCACAGTGGGGACCCACTAGGGCCATAGCCGCACGTACGCAAGTGCCTCCTTATTATATACAACTATATTATTTTTTTTGCTTCCTCCTGGTTTCCTGACATCACAGTCCCACACCATTGTCAACCTATATAGTCAATAAACGAGAGAATTGCACAAGGAGCGGCCGAGAGCTGGGACCCAGCAGCTCGAGCAGTATTTGTTTTTTGAGGTGTGAGCAGAGTTTTCCTTGAGCGATATTTTTGTTGTTGTTCAGAGGAGCAGGGTATCAACTGGGCGGGCTGTGGCCCGTCTGGCCCAAGCTATTATTTTATGTCGACCAAATATCCAGCCAGATATTAATTTTTCAATGTGAAAATGGCTAGCCCAGCTATACTTTTTTGGCAGAATACCCAATCCAGGTCAACTAGTTATTCTCCGCCCCGCAATAGACTTGCCAAGAAAATGGGCTTTAAGAAATAATAAATGGGCTGTAATTAAAAAAAATTGGCTGTAAATATAAAAAACGCACCGAACAGGTAATTTTTTTAATTTCATTACTTGTTGCGCACGCAAAATTTTGTTGGATTTTTACCTAATACAAATTTATTTTGAAATTATATTTAATCTGACTCAACATTTCGGGTTAAAAAATATTTTGGATGCCATCAAAATGTGGGAAATTTTGTTGAATTTTTTTGAGCGGTTGGTTGAAATTATTAACCGTTGTCCTGGCTAGAAAATGGGCTGTAATTTTAACAAACAGTAAATGGGCTGAGTAAATTCCATTAGAATTAAAAAATGGGTTGTACATTATAACAAATCGCAAATGGGCTATATGTTCTCTGCCACAGATGTGATGGTCACTTGTGGGCCTACTAAGTTGACGCGTACGCAAGGCTTTGTCAACTTATAGTCAACACACGATTCTAGTAGCAGTTTCCGTTGGATGTCCATCTAATGGCTGTGGTGCTTCTTCAATCTCGGATATTCATGCTTCAGCCGCCCAAACCACCGCCGGCGGTACCGCCTGCTACCGCCTCCCGTGGCCGGCTGTGCTGCCGCGTAGGCCACACCGGCCCACCATACTCCCATCGCCGTCCATGCCATTCCTCTACTCACCAACACCTCCTGTTATTCTCCGGCGACGGCAGCCCACACACCGCAGCCGAACCAGTGAACCCTCATACTCCCCTCTGCGTGGGCATCCACTATTGTGTCTTCACCGGCTCCGGGTCGTTCCCTTCCTAGGCCTCGCCATCGTCCACCGCGTTGGTTCTCTTGGCGTGGCATGGTCAAATTTGTCAACAAACGACAGCCAACAGAAGAGGCATGTACGTGGAGTGGCTGACAGTAGGGAGCCGCATGGCCCATGGCCGCACGCGAGCAAGTCCCTCCTTATTATGCGAAAACAAATGATTTCTCCCCCTGACAGGTTTGAGCCACAAGCTACATCTTCGCACGCAGGGAAGTGTTTCCTTTATTACGCGGAAAAAAGTTACTTCTCCCTGACAGCTGGGACCCACCAGCTTTATTATGATCCATTTCGCGAAAATATAGATTGTACCAAAGATGCTAAATTGTTTTCTTTTTATTCTAACTCAAAAAAGAAGAAATTAAAAAAACCAGAAAACATCTTCTCACGCAAGGAAGTGCCACCTTATTACGAGCAAAAAAATGATTCCCCCTGCTAGCTGGGACCCACCAGATTTGGAGGCTGACTTGTGGGCCAACTAAGTTGACGCGTACGGTCTTTGTCAACTTAGTCAAAACGATTCTAGCTGCACTGATCGTTGGATGTTAAATCAATGACCGTGTTGCGTCTTCAACCTCTGGTCTTCTTGCTCCAGCCGCCCAAACCAGGCCCGCTGTACCACCTGCTCCAGCCTCCCGTGGCCGGCTGTGCTGCCGCGCAAGCCTCACGGACCGACCATACTATGACTGGCCAGGCCTTCCCTCTACTCACCCACACCCCCTGTTATTCTCCGGCGATGGCAGCCTTACGCCGCAGCCGAACCAGTGAACCCTCGTACCCCCCTCTGTGTGGGCATCCACCCACCTCATCTTCTCTGGCTCCTCATCGTTCCCTTCCTAGGCCTCGCCGTCATCCACCGCCTTGATGCTCTCGGCGCCTCGTGGTCAACGAGGTCAACGAACGATAGCCATCGGAAGTGGACTTTTAGGTGCTGAGGCTGACAACTGGACCCACCAGCTACATCTTCGAACATAAGGAAGTGCCTCCTTATTACTCACAAAATAAAAATGATTCCTCCCCCTGACAGACGGGACCCACCAACTATATCTTCGCATGCAAGGAAGTGCATCCTTATCCTCCCTGACAGCTGGGACCCACCCGGTCGAAGCGTACATAGCATTGTCGTGAACGTGTACGTACATACTGGTCGATCGGTCTCTCTGCAACGATGAACCGTGGCCGAGCAAGTAGCGGCACGTGTAGTAGTAGAGCCCCCAACGTAGTAGTTCAGGCAGTCCCTTCTAAACTGTGTACACATACGTACAGCCACATGCCAAAAAATACTGCCACGTACGTACATACGGGCGGGGTCTCGAACGCCTACTCACGCATATGTACGGTCAGGGCTCGTGTACATCGAGAGGCAACGGACGGCAGCAATGATGTCCTGTTCATCGGAAGCCAACCGGCTGGGTCGGAACGAAGAAACTGCGTCCTGTTCATCGGGAGGCAACGGAATGCATTGTGTTCATCGGGAGCAAACCGGCTTGGATGGAACAGCCGAAACGGGGTCTGGCATATCGCAGTACGGAGGAAACGGCCTTCTGTTCAACCGGCTATGGTCGAAACGGGATCCTGTTCATCGGGAGGGGTCTGGCGTACCGCAAAACGAAGGAAATGGACTTGTGTTTGAGCTCCTACGGTCGAAACGGGGTGTTGCTAATCGGGAGGGGTGTGGCGTACCGCAAAACGGAGGAAATGGACTTGTGTTGGAGCACCTACGGTCGAAACGGTGTCCTGTTCATCGGGAGGGGTATGGCGTACCGCAAAACGGGACTCCATGGGCTATTATTCATCCACCGTCTACAGCCTCTCTCCAGCCTCCACGGGCTACTATTCATCCACCGTCGACTTCCTCCAGCCTCCACCTACTATTGTTCATCCATCATCGACTTCCTCCAGCCTCCACCTACTATTGTTCATCCATCATCGACTTCCTCTGGCCTCCACCAGCTACTGTTCACCACGGGGGGTCCTGTTCATCCAGCCTCCACCGGCTACTGTTCAACCAGCCCTCCACGGGGGTCCTGTTCATCCACCCTCCACCGGCTACTGTTCATGGAGCCTCCACGGGGTCCTGTTCATCCACCCTCCACCGGCCTCCTCGATCGGGGTCCTGTTCATCCAGCGGCAACGGCTTCTACTACCACGGGTCCTGTTCATCCAACCCCCACCGGGAACTATTCATCCAACCCCCAACAATGGTCACTGTTCATCAAGAGGCAGTAGGTTCGATCGGCTTCAGTTAGCAGCAGTAGCGAAGGAATCACTCGATCGGGTTCAGTTAACAGCAAGAGATCGATAGCTCAGGTTCAGTAACACATAGCTAGTGCAATCGCTCGGGTTTAGTTAGTGAACGCCTCGCTCTCGGGTTCAGTTAGAGCCCAACGCCTCGCACACAGGCGCATACGTGTACGAGAGAAACGCGCAAACCCTCCATGCATCGCTCGGCCCCAACCACCCACTGTAACCGGGAACTCCCCGAAATTTTCCTTGCCCTCGCTTCTACCATGATTTTTTCTGTCATGGACGGCCCAAAGAATGTCATGCAGGTGTGTCCCCGGCCCGCCCAGGACGAAAAGCCCATTTTCTATCATGATTTTTTGTTATAGAAGTAGGAGCCCACCACATCTATGATGGTACGTGCTTTTGTCACAATTATCGTCATAGAAGTGTCATAAGCATGACAGAAAAAATTTCGTTCGGCCCAAAATGTCATGGACGTGTCTTTTTTTTGTAGTGCTAGATGCCTTCTTCTCTCTCTTTGATCTTCAATACCATGTTCTCCTCGATCTTCTTGGAGTTCTATTCGATGTAATCTTCTTTTGCGGTGTGTTTGTTAGGATCCGATGAATTGTGGGTTTATGATCTGAATACTCATGGGAAGTAATTGAGTCTTTTCTAAACTTTATTATGCACGATTGTTATAGCTTTCTATTTCTCTCCGATCTATCCGTTTGGTTTGGCCAACTAGATTGATTTATCTTCAGTGGGGAGACATGCTTTGTGATGGGTTCAATCTTGCGGTGCTCTATATCCCAGTGATAGAAGGGGACAAGACATGTATTTGTATTGTTTCCATTAAGGGTAAAATGACGAGGTTTATTCATATTGATTGGGTTTACTTTGTCTACATCATGTCATCTTGCTTAAGGCGTTACTCCATTTTTCATGAACTTAATACCATAGATGCATGTTGTATAGCGGTCGATTGGTGGAGTCATAGTAGTAGATGCATGCATGAGTCGGTCTAGTTGTCTTGGACGTGATTCCTATATACATGATCATTGCCTTGAATATCGTCATAACTATGCACTTTTCTATCAATTGCCCAACAGTAATGTGTTCACCCACCTTATGCTATGTGTTTGAGAGAGAAGCCTCCAGTGAAAGCTATGGCCCCTGGTTCTACTTTTATCATATTATAAAATCCAAAATACCTTTCCTGCAATTTTATTTCTTTTATTTTGTTTTGCAATTTATCTATCTACCACTACAAGATTTGATCCTTGCAAGTAACGAGTTCAAGGGGATTGACAACCCTCTTGCCCGGCGTTGGGTGCAAGTATTTGCTTTTGTGTGTGCAGGAGCTATTCACGAGGCTTTGCATGGTTCTCCTATTGGTTCGATAAACCTTGGTTCTCACCGAGGGAAATACTTATCTCTACTGCACTGCTTCTCCCCTCCTCTTCGGGGAAAATCTCAACGCAGCTAACAAGTAGCATCCTCCTCCGGTAAAATGGCCGTCAAATCTTCATATGAACTCAGAATTTGACGTTCTTGGGCTCATCAGCTTTGGATGATACACGCCGATACATTTCTGGTAGTAGATCTTGATTTGTAGCACTTTGAAGAAATGACTTTTTTCGACCTCCGAAATAGCTAAGTCTGACCCCTGCCTGACTCCGTATCGAACCCATCCTTGGTCCTTTCATCGTGCTTGGTCCTAGGTTGCTCCAAAACACCTGTAGACACAAGAAAACAAGGAAAACTAATAAAAACCAAATAAAACACTAAATGTGCAATGCTCGCAAGGTAAAGTGTAAATACCGGTAAACATGCATAACGGACAACTATTTGGTTCAATGGGACATGATATAAAGAGAACATGCAACAAATGAGCTTTAAAAATGCGTAAAATATAGAGGCATCAACCTCTCCTCGCTTAAACCTTGCTCGTACTTGACTAAGAAGGTTGAATAGCAAAAGCTCAATGCTACCAACTCTAAAGCATACATTGAACCAAACCCCAAGAGTGATATCCATGTTAATCGTGCAAGCATGCAAAAGTTAACCAGCAAGAGAGTAATACAATCTATCCTCTTACTTCCATTGCCATGGAGGTCAAGAAAGAGGAAATATTTTTGTGGAGCCCAAATTCCCATTACCAAAGGTTTAGAGAGAAGGTCAATATTATGTTTGGAATACAACAGTAACTATCAAAGACAAAAGAAATCAAGCATCAGCGATCACTTCAAAAACACCAACCCCAGGCATACCAGGTAGAATAGCAAGATCGTCTGTCTGCGTTACTCAACCACTCAACTAATTATGCAGCACTAAGAAGAAGCCTATGCATTGCACTTAAGGGAATGATAAAAAATGGTTGGGGTTTTGAGAAGTAAAAAACAAAGAAAGTCTTGCATCAACGCAGCTGACCATTAGGCAATGGAGAAGGCCCTATGATCGATGTCAACACAAGGAGTAAGGATCGCCATGCAACTAGGATGCACATAGAACTATGAATATGTGAAAGCTCACCTATGTACTAAGTGTGGGTGCATCCAACTTGCTTTCTCATGAAGACCTCAAGCTTTTGAGGGTGCTCGTCAATGGAATATAGAAGCCAAGTTCTATAGTGTAGGTTCCCCACTAGTATGAAACATGAAGCTCATGAAACTTCCTACTTTATAATGCATGAAGTGGTGCTAATTTCAAGCACAAGTGTGATAAAAGGATAGTAGCATGCCCCTTCTATATTTTTCTCTCGTTTTTTCTTTTTTTAGAATAGTCTCATGGACCTCATCCCCACTTTTTCGAGGAATCATTAGTCTCCACCATTCTTTTGCTCCTTTTTTTAAGAACAGTTTCATGGACCTCATCCTCACTTTTTTGAGGACTCATAAGTCTCCACAATTCTTTTCCTCACTAGGGCATGCTCTAATAATGATGATCATCACACTTTTATATTGACTCACTTCAACCAAATGTTATCATAACTCATAACTGAGAACATGAGAGAAACTCTATATGATATATGCCTCTGGCAGTGTACCAATATGTGCAATGATCCGGCGTAGCATAGACATGAAAAATGGACAAGCCATGAAAATGTCGAGCTAGCCATACTATGATCATGCAAGGCAAATGAAAACATGTCTCTAGTCATGTAATTAAAATGATGGTAGTGCATGGTGATATGCTCGAAATCGCTATGAAAATGCCATGTAGGTAGGTATGGTGGCTGTTTTGTGGAGATGGGGAGTCTTATGTGTAGGAGAACAAGAGAAAGTACTCCCACGGGTTTGGATGTACCTGCGAAGTTTGCTCCAAGTCCTAATGTGAGAGGGGGTAATGCATGGTACCGTAGAGGCTAGTAATAAAAGATGAATGGAAGTGCAAAAGGTTTCGAACTTGCCTTAGTCATGAAGAACTCAAACACTACACAAGAGCATCACGGTGTTATGTTGCATAAGACTCAAAAGCTAAGTACCCCAAGGGGGTAGTTTGGCGGAGATAAACCCCGTTGCGCACCCCAGATCAACCAAAGATGCTGGGTTCATCAGCAAAAAGCCTCTACCATCATTCAATCTCTAATCAAGCCACTACTAGAGTCCTCAACTTATGTAATTGGGTGAAAGAAAGCCTAGGGTTTAAAGGACTCCTTTATTGGGTTTTTGTAAAAGACATGGCAATTATTTTCAGAAGATAACAAGATTCCCACAAGCTAAATCAAACAAGTGCAAAGCAAGCATGTCAAAACAGCGGGACACACTAATGCATGAAAACCATATGATGAAGAGCATTGCTCTAGACATTCTACATGTAAAAGTAACATCACCACGCTTAGAACTAAACTAGGGGAAATTACGAAAGTAAGGAGAAAGTGCAGTTATTAAAAGAGAGCATGAGAAGTGGTTACCTCCCCTAAGCTTAGTTAAGGAAAGGGTTAGACACTTTTACCATTGAGGCCATATGACCTCTCTTCTAATAGACATGGACCTTGCTTCATGTGATCTCCTCGTCATGGTTCGGTGGCTGCCCTCCAAAAGAACCTGCTGAAAACAAACTAAAAAATGAAATATTTTGTGCTTTTATGTTTTTCATTTTTTTGTAGCACAAAGGATTAGCAACACAAGTGATAAAAACATATATGCCTCACAAAGATTGATTCATTAGCCTAAGCACCACCCTTAAGTCAATAAACTAAGTCCAAGAGTGTTAACTACTCTCAAGTGTGGACGAAGTGCAAGTGAGGCAAAATGAAAACACAAGTGTGCAATTCCTAGGTGCCTAATTAAAAAGGGAGTCCCTCACTTAAGGTGACAAACTCCATACTAAACAACTTTTATTTAAGCGAGGTTTGTATTTGAAAACTTTACCGGGCACTTGTTGGTGAAGTTCATCATGTTGAAGCAACCAAGAGGCTTGTGTGGGTCTTTATACGGTTGGCACCATACCGTACATGTCTCCACATAAAGTCCAAGCCCCCTGCGAAAATAACACACAAAATAAAAACATCGATTTGGTATACGAGCGGAGTTCGTATACCCAACGGGCAAAAAGAAATAAAGAAAACATAGTTGCTATAGAGAATTATTGGTTACAGAGTTTCAGTGGTAATTAGCACTAATTATAAAGCAAGTGGTCGATAAGAAAACACCTCATCGACCTCAGACATCGAAAAAGAATTAATTGGAGGTGTTATTGTCCTCATACGGGCCCTCAAACGACTAGTTGCGGTCCTATGGTATGTCGTCGTTCGCTCTGGGAGATGCTCCTTCAGGACGCTAGGTGAAATGACCGCTCATACGAGTGCGAGCGCTCGTACGGTAAGCCGTCTTCTGCTATGGTCTTCTTATCTCTTGCGTCCACGAGCTCATACGGGCGCTCAAATGACCGAGGCGGTCGTATGGAACTCCGTCTTTTATCCTGGAGCTGTAGAACTTCATGAAAGTTTTTGTGCTTCCTCCTCATGTTAGGAACATAGCAATGTTGCAATAAAAATAGGAGGAGGTGTGCAACAAAATAAAGGCTACTGACATGCTAGAAATTTTTACCAATGAAAACAACAAGAAACCAAGTCAAATAGCAACTACCCAAAATAAAACAAAAGTGCCAATCCAACATGAATGCATCCAGACTCAAGACACGAAGCTAAGAAATACACCTATGGACTTCCAGGTTACCTCCCAAGCAGTGCTTTCTTTATAGCCATATAGCTAGGCTCCGGTGCTCCCATATGGCCATCCACCCCAATCCCAAGGGATTTCAACCCCGAGTGTTAGACTGGACCCCGACTGGGGTTTGGAGCACCTCATTGCAGGGCTCGGTCAGAGTCGCACTCGCTTACGGTGCATCCACATCATATATGTATAATTCATACTCGCTCTTGGGCGAGTACCAAAGCACCGAGCTAAGTGAAGATGCCTGAAAGATTAGTGGCTACAACTTCGTAGCAATATTATAATGGAGAGTATGAGGAGTTGTAGGTAAATCATAACATTCATCATTTTCATCAAACTGCACATTAATCATGTCAAAACAATTACCATCAGTGGGAGTTTCTGGACAGCGGTCATTCCATCCGTCATCTCTGTGTTCCTTTGGATCATCATTTTCTAAATATTTTTCTTCTTGTGGCTCAATGATATCTTCTTCTTCTTGTTCCTGCGTAAGGTTATGTTCCTGCGACATTTTGGCTTTGGAGATGGCATCCATATGTTCTTGATAGTCTTCGTATAAAGGATTCTCATGAAAATTATTGTCTACACAAAAATTGTAGACTTCCTCCAACAAGCCTCGATGCTTAGTGACCCATTCGTATTCGTCTAGGAACCTGTTGAACCACATTAAAAGCTCAAATGATCTAAGCATTAACATCATCTCCTCAATTACCTCAACATCTTCAAGAGGATATTGATCATAGTTGTATGCTCTCACAACCGGATGTGGGTGATCTCTGCAATAGAAACTCATCTGGAGAAGAGATTGGCACTGTATGTGAAAGCGCAGGTTTACTCCCAGAGGAGGGGGGTGAATGGGAGATTTTTAGAAATTCATCAAACTCTAAAGAATTTAACAAAGATTAGAGTGAAGAAATAGAAATGCGAAGGAACTAAATCATCATAGAATTAGAGTGCATGCATACAGGATACATAAGGGTGAAGAACATGCAATCATACGAGGATATAAGCATGAAGAATATGAACTGAAGAAATGAAAGATAGCATGATGAAATTCTTCAGTTCTAATTCATCCGAAGATAGATCACAAATTCTTCAGCAGCGGAATAATGTAAGGGAGGTTGAAGAATTTGAAACTAGGTTGGCTCGGTGAAGACACAACGATTTGGTAGATCAGTTCCAGTTGTTGTATCAACTTTACGTCTAGTTGAGGCAGCCGAGGTGAATTCAGAGGACACATAGTCCTCACCGTATTCCTCTTGAGCTTAGGTCACTTAGTCCTCGCCCAGTCAGTCATGGTAAGTCTTCAAGGTAGACTTCCAAAACCTTCACAGACTTCCAAAACCGGCACACCACAATGACTATTGGTGTACTTAGAACTTGATGCCTAACCGTCTGGAAGAATGACAGTCTTCAAAGGTAACAGGCGTCGGATCACACAGATCAATCTCTTAAGTGATGCTCAATCACTTTGGCTCTGGGTTTTTCCTCACTTGGGATTCTCTCAAAGTCGTCAAAGGATGGGTTGCTCTCAAATGACAATTGTCAAGTTCTTTCAGAGCAGCCAACCAACAAATGGTTGTGGGGGTGGCTATTTATAGCCAGGGCAACCCGACATGAATTGTCATAAATGCCCTTCTCTGATTCGGCCGTTGTCAGGATAAGAATCCACTCGACAGCTGGCCCGCGGCGCAGCAACGGTCAGAATTCGAACTCTCAAATTCATCGGGGCACTCAATTTCCTCACTTATAGATAGATCGCACTAGCAAACTCCTAACTCCTCAGCCTTACCAAATTCTTCAGCGACCAAATAAACTTCGTCTCTATCGGTACCAAATGTGTCAGCTATTTCGGAGATTTCCAAAGGCTTCACTCGAAGCGGCTTGTGTATGTATAGCTTTGAGTATTGACGTGGCTTGAGACTGCGTCGGTATTTCCCCAAAGAGGAAGGGATGATGCAGCACAACTACGGTAAGTATTTCCCTTAGTTATGAAACCAAGGTTATCAATCCAGTAGGAGAACCAAGCAACACTATGTAAACGGTACCTGCACACAAAGAGCAAATACTTGCAACCCGACGCGTAAGAGGGGTTGTCAATCCCTGCTCGGTAAAAAGATAGATTAAATTGTATGAGATTGGATAAATAGATCTAGCAATAACACAAAATAAAATAAGTAAAGAAAAAGTGCAGCAAGGTATTTTTGCATTTTTGGAGTAATAGATCTGAAAACAATATGATAAAAGATAGACCCGGGGGCGTAGATTTCACTAGTGGCTTCTCTCGAGAAAATAGCATATTGTGGGTAAAAAATTACTGTTGGGCAATTGATAGAAGAGCAAATAATTATGATGATATCCAAGGCAATGATCATGTATATAGGCATCACGTTCAAGATTAGTAGACCGACTCCTGCCTGCATCTACTACTATTACTCCACACATCGACCGCTATCCAGCATGCATCTAGTGTATTAAGTTCATGGAGAAACGGAGTAATGCAATAAGAACGATGACATGATGTAGACAAGATCTATTCATTTAGGAATAGACCCCATATTTTTATCCTTAATAGCAACAATACATGCATGCCTCGCTACCCCTTTTGTCACTGGGTGAGGACACCGCAAGATCGAAACCATCACAAAGCACCTCTTCCCATTGCAAGAAAAATCAATCTAGTTGCCTAACTAAACCAAAGATTTAGAGAAGAAATACGAGGCTATAACAATCATGCATATAAGAGATCAAAGACCTCAAATAATATTCATAGATAGATCTGATCATAAACTCGCACTTCATGGGATCCCAACAAACACACCGCAAAAAATCATTACATCAAATAGATCTCCAAGAACATCGAGGAGAACATTGTATTGAGAATCAAAAAGAGAGAAGAAGCCATATAGCTACTGCCTATGGACCCATAGGTCTATGGTGAACTACTCACGCATCATCGGAGGAGCACTAATGAGGATAATGAACCCCTACATGATCGTGTTCCCCTCCGGCAGAGTGTCAGAATAGGGCTCTAGATTGGATCTCGTGGTTCTGGAGCTTGCGGTGGCTGGAATTGTGTTTCTATCGCTCCCCTAGGGCTTCTGGAATATCTGAGGATTTATAGAGCTGAGAGGCAGTGGAGGAGACTCCCATGGGCCCCACCACCCACCTGGGTGCGCCAGGGGCCTCTGGCACGCCCTGGTGGGGTTGTGGGCCTCATGGGCCTCCCCTCTGGTGCTTCCTTGGCTCCCAAGTTGTCTTCTGGTCCCAAAAAAATCTCCAAAAATTTCGCTGTGTTTGGACTCCGTTTGATAGGGATATTCTGCGAAGTAAAAAACAAGCAAAAAACAGCAACTGGCATTGGGCACTATGTCAATAGGCTACTCCCAAAAAATGATATAAAGTTCTATAAAATGATGGTAAAACATCCAAGAATGATAATATAACAACATGGAATAATAAAAAATTATAGATACATTGGAGACATATCAAGCATCACTTTGGAAATGTGAACTATGATTGACCTAGACCCCCTTTAACAGTATGGTTTTTCCTATGACTCAGATAAGAAGAAAGAAATTACGAAAACAAAAGTCTTCAAGCTTCTAGTCTTCACATCAATTTCTTCAAAGGCCGCACCAATTACATCACCAAATTCATCACTTGAAGAAATCCATTTTTAGGGGTCATCTTCCATGTGTTAAAACAAATCTTCAGGGATTATATCTCCTGTGTACACTCACAAACGCAGTAGTTCATCAACCTATTTGTCTTCAATACTTTGAAACCACTAAGGTGGTACTTGATGCACTTACAATCTCCCCCTTTTTGGGTGATTGATGACAAATTGGTTAGGCTTTCAATGGGAGTAAAATAATTGAAGTGTAAGTACAGAGTATTAAGAAATTGGTTACAAGATATTGAGGAACTCCCCCTGAAGATGTGCATATGAAGAATTTGGTTTGGATTGCAAATGCACATGGCAGGTTGAAATTTTGAAGATCTCCCCCTATATTTTGGAATCCAATCATGCATGATCCTGATATATTTGAAGAATATGAATGCATGATGAAAATTGGTGTCTGGCAAAATAGTGCATGCATGAGCAGATATATTTATGGTCAGAGCATGCATATCAAGTTTAGCAAAGAGTCAGACGACCAACAGTTATGAAATTACAACTCATCGAAGAGCGAATCAAATAAAGTCCAAAAGTTGCAACTTAAGCAAAAACAGCCCATATATCAACCCGCTTGAAGACTAATTCAGACTTCTCCCCCTTTGTCATCACATGACCAAAAGGAGACAAAGCTGAGGACTAACACCCCTAAAGAAAATCATCAAGGTGAAGATGAGGGAGCGCCAGCGATGTTGGGGTCGCGCGATGCAGAGGGACCAATAGCAGTGTCTTCAATAGCTTCATGTTCGTCAGTGGTGCGCGATGAAGACTCTGAGCTCGGCATGAGAGGAGGAACTTGAGTTTTTTTGAACTTCTTCCTGGGCGGTCCTGCCCAATCAAAGTTCATCTCAAAATCAACAGCAACAAGTTCTTCATCTGTCTTGAGGTGCGAGAGTATGGCCCATGTGCGGTCAAATATTTTGTGGGCATAGTAGCGGTTCTTGTGGACGGTGTTATGCATCACTGTCATGTTGGCTTGAAGAGCAGCAAACTGACGCTTAACTCATCGATGGTTTTTGTCAATTTTCTGGTGCAAGCTTATAAGAACTCACAGTCCATCATGACACGTGGTGCTTCGGGTGAAGAAGATGGTCTTGAAGCTTTTGCAGCAGTGTCCTGGCTAGTAGTTTCATCAGGAGTGAAATTGGAGATAGGCTGACGAAATTGTCTAGCAATAGGACGAATTCCTTCATCAATTACAGTCTTGCCCTTGCCAGGAACTGTAGAGAGAGTACTCTGAAGAACTTCAACATCTGGCAGATAGCTTAAGTGATTCTGACAATCAGCCTTGTACTGAATTGAAGGCCGGGATCTAATGAATCTCATGATCCATAGAGCATACGGCTTCAGATCAAAAGGTGACTGGGCCACTGTGACCAAAGTCCTCATGAAGAAATCGTGAATGTTGATGGGAGTACCATGAATGGTGTGGAACAACAGATTCTTCATAACTCCCACAACTTCTTCAGTATTGGAGTTGTGACCCTTGATGGGGCTGAGGGTTTTGGCTAGAATGTGGTAGACTGTTCTTGGCACATATAGCAAATCCTTCACAAGGAAGGTTGTCCTTGGAGCTTCTCCATCAGCCAATGGCTTCATAAGCACTTGCATCAGGTGATATGGCATCTTAGGTTCTTCATAAATTTTCTTGGCTTCTTCATGGGATGGATCAACTGGTAGATTATGAAGAAGTTCATCAACTGGTGATTTGTAATGAGTGTCTTCACTCATCCAATCTAGAGCCCATGTTGCAATGTCGTCAGCGTTTCCTAAGAAATGCACTGTTGTATAGAATTGAAGAATAAGCTCTTCATTCTAGTCACAGACATCAGAGCAGAAGTTGAGCAATCTAGCATCATGAAGAACAGCCAAAACAAGCCGGAAATAGGGAATAGACTCCATATCCACATGAGGAATATGGTGATGCGGGAAAACTTTGTTCTTATCAAACAGAAGAGAGGCATAGTAATTCATCTGTGTTTTTGTCCAAAAATGCAGGCGCCTAATCTTGTCTAAGCCATATGGGGACTCACCAAAAAAGAAGTTCTTCTATTCGAAGAATTTGGCATTGTTGAATTGAGGACGCCTGAGGACTCTGCCAATCTTGGGCATGATAGGAACAGGATGAAGATTGTGCTTCTTAGGACGAACATCAAACACGGGTCTTGGAGACCCAGTGGAATCATTAGGATCAGCCACAACAAGAGATTTTGCAACTTCCTTAGAAGTGGCAGTCGGAACAATATCTGTATCTGCTGAAGGAATTGAATCTGTGTGCGGAGATGTATTGACAACATCGACCATCTGGTCATCTTGAGAAATTTCATCAACTGCTACAGCTGGAATTTCTTCATGGATGGTCTGAAGAGAAGGTTGCCTTTCCTCAGAACCAGTGTGAATTTCTATAGTGTGTGCAGGCGACTGAGGCACTTGAGTGAGGGGAGTGGTGATGAGTTAATTAGGGTGAGCTGCTTCCCAAAATTCATCATGTAGAACGGGCGTTGTAGCACCGTCAATATCCACGTCCTCTTTAGTTGCTTCACTACTTCCAGATGAAGTAGTAGCATTTTCTTCAGTCAACGGAGCTTGTGAGGGCATTCGTGATGATACTTGGTGAAGTGAAGCATCTTCTTCAACTTCAATTTCCTCATCCACTTGCTTTGTGGTAGCAGCAGAGTGGTCATCATTTTCATCTTCATCATCAGCTAGAGGAATTTCATACTCCACCCCATATGGAACCATCTGGCGTTCATCATTTGAAGGAGCCGGGGGCGCTGATGAAATGGGAATTGCGTCAATTGGAATAACAACTGTAGACAATGATGTCATCTTCAATTTCTTCAGAGATTCAGGAGCAGTGGGAGGAGCTAAAGCCTTTCTTTTCTTAGCTTCCTTCTCAGCAGCCTTGGTCTTCTTCACTTCTAATGCAGAAGGAAGGGTGATGATCTTCAAAGATGAAGTCGTTGTAGGTGTTGCTGCTTAGGAACTTGTTGGTTCAGTTTCTTCAGGCACGACTGATGCAGTCGCCCTGACAGATTCTTCAGGGGCAAGTTCTTCAATTACCCTGGTAGTTTCTTGTGGAGGAGATGGAGGCGCATTTTCACTGGCCTATGCAGTAGGTGGAGGAACTGAATAACTCGATGGTGGTGCCATGCCAAACTTGGCAGCCTCACGCTTGTTGTGGTCGTCAACTACCTTGGTGGTGGCTATGATGAATCTATCCTTGACGCCATAACACTGTCTCGACTGGCATTCAAATTCTTCAGACAGTTGTTGGATCTCAGATTGAAGAGTGACTAGCTGCTGAGAAGATATTGAAAGCATGTTCTTCCGCAACTCCTGCTCCTTCTGTAGTTGCTGTTTCTTCACCAGCTTGGCTTGGGCGATCTTGTGCTTCTCATCTAAGATGAATGCTGATAGCACATGGCTTGGGCCAGGAGGCAAGTTGAGATCGTCAAGCAGCGTATCTGTCTTAGTGCACCAGATGTCAATGAAGTCCAGGAGCTTCTTGGGATCCAGCAGCAATGGAACTGAGGAATTCTTAGCAATCACAACTTGCTCTAGCTTCCTTCTAAGGAATTCTATGGGCTCATCTTCATCAGCCATCCCATGTTCATCAACCTAAGTCACTACGACCTTGCTCTTGGGACTAGGCCTTATTCCACGACCAGCATTGACCTTTTGCTTCAACTTGGGCAGTGAAGAAGATGGTTGCCCACTAGCTGAGGCACTTGATGCATCAATTGAGGCTATTGGAAAGCCCTCGGTGCGTTGGCAAGATGCGAGCACAATCGTTGTTGAAGCTCTTGCTGCTGCCATTGAGGAACTTGTAGCAGGAGGAGGCACTGAAGATTTTGCATTCTTGGGTGTTCAGGCCTTTGAAGCTGTCGGCTTGGCCACAGAGGGCTTTGGTTCAGTTGGCTTGGGCTTGTGTGCATGCTTCTTTTGCATAGACTTCTTGGGAGCACTACCACTGCCACTAGCACCAGCTTCAATTGAGGCCTTTTGTGTCTCTGTTGAATTCTTCAATGGCTTTCTTGGTTTGTTCTGCCAGTTTGGCTTGACACCTCGCCCATTCCTTGGGGAATTCTTCACCCTTTCTGATATAGGTAGGATCAGCTCGTTGACCAGGAGCAAGTGGTGGCCTATTGCATGGAGGCTTCACAGCAAAGTCCTTCATATATTTGGGAGTGACGTATCTGTAATCTCTCCACTCATATGTCCAGTATCTCTTGATTTTCTGAGTGCGCGTTTTGCACTGCTTCTTAGTTTCAGGGCCATGTCTGTTTTCATTAGGCGTATAGTACCCTGTTTATAAGTCATCAGGAATCTCGAAAGCAGACTGTTCCACTTTCCTCTTGCCTCCTTTCTGAGGCCTTTTTCCTTCAGCCATTTTCTTCAACTGGGGTTTTTGAACTCGTGAGGACTTTGAAGAAGTCTGAATATTTTCCTCAAGCAATTCTACAAATGAACTAATTTGACAAGAACCAAGTGATTCGTTGGTAGACATTGTACGTGTGAACATAGTATAGTTGTGAGGAAATTGGGAAGAGTCACATGCGTTCTCAGAGATTTTTCAAAATAAATCAGTTGAGGAAATTGACCCTTATCGTCTTGATGCAATTCACTAAGTTTTCTTTACCTAGGTTCCAGAGTTGTACAGATTGAAGCAATTGCACAATTGAGGAATCTAGTTGTAAAACATAACTTAGTTGAAATACACAACACTGGCCAAAAGGAAGTGCTGAAGAATTGAAAGAGTGTTAAAAACAACACTTGAAGATTTTCGAGTAGAGTGAAGATCAAATGAGGTGGTAAATATTAGCAGCTAATTACCCCGACAAGAAACTCGATGAACTGGACAACGAAATGATGGAAATCATCAATTCAGATCTTTTGCACCCTAACTTGGCGACGAAAGATAGCTACAGCGGCGGCGGAGGTGAAGAAATCCGCGTCCGGCATGAGTATGATGACGAAGACGTCGAGGCAGTGAAGCCCTTATTCTCTGGCGGTGATGAAATCCAGCGGCGGCGCTAGGGTTTGAGGTGTCAGAGCGATGGGAGAGTGGAGCGAAGTGAAACTAGGTTGACGGGGTCAAGGCTATTTATAGCCGCAGTGAAAACTGAGTGGTCCAATTTTTTTGGACGGATAAGCCCCTGACCATTCGCATCTCAGTGACACGCGTCACTCAAGCTTATCCACGCGTGTGAAGTGTCGGATGAAGTTACTGTGGCACTCGCCAAAAACCTTTTGGAATATTCAAATGTGTTCGCAATTTCTTCAGCTGTCAAGGACACAGTGAAGACTTTGAACAATGTCAAGTAGAACACATTTGAAGAATTTGTGAACAGAGTGGTTTGAGCTTAGCATAGAGGGGAGCGGGTCCGATCACATCCACATAAATGAAGAAATCAAACTGAAGAATTAACAATATGTGGATGCTATGGAGGACATGAAAAGCTCATATATATATATATATATATATATATATATATATATATATATATATATATATATAAGCAATGAATAAAAACCTCAAATGACGAATTTGATAAGTTTGACGAAATTGCATATGATGAAAAACTCAAATTTGAAGCATGTCATAAAGAGGTGGTGGCGTTACCCGTCGTATAAGAACTGTGATGGCTACAGACACCGCATACAATTATCGTAGGGTTCTGAGAGTCGAGTTCTTCATTAATTTCTTCACACTTAGAGGGTAAGTCTTCATTGATTGAAGAAATACGTTACTTTGTCTATTGTGCATCAAAGTCATCAAAAATGCATAAGCATTAGGATGTGTGTCCATTTCAAAGGACATTCAAAGATTCTAGGATGTTTAGCTCACACCGCAACTTCCAAAACCTCTTCTCATCCAAGGGCTTAGTGATGATATTGGTAAGCTAGTCTTCAGTCTTCACGTGGTCGATGACAATGTCTCCTTTTAGCACATGATCACGAAGAAAGTGGTGATGAATTTGAATATGCTTCATCTTGGAATGTTGCACAGGGTTGTGGGCGATCCTGATAGCACTCTCATTGTCACAGTAGAGAGGGACTTTCTTCATGTTAATGCCATAGTCCTTGAGGGTTTGCTTCATCCATAGCAACTGTGAGCAACAGGCACCAGCGGCAATGTATTCAGCCTTAGCTGTGGAAAGAGCGACGCTGTTCTGCTTCTTTGACGACAAACAGACAAGAAATCGTCCGAGGAAATGGCATGTGCTTGATGTAGACTTGTGATCCACATGATCTCCAGCGTAATCAGAATCAGAAAATCCAGCTAGATCAAAAGATGAGCCCTTGGGATACCATAATCCAAGCCTTGGTGTGTGATCTAAATATCGAAGAGTTTGTTTCACATCCTGGTGGTGTGAGTTCTTCGGTGTCGCTTGAAATTGGGCACACATGCAAACGCTAAGCATAATATCTGCCTAGATGCACATAGGTAAATAAGCGAACAAATGATGGAGCGATATACCTTCTGATCGAATATTTACCATTTTCTTCAGTGCATAGTTGACCATTAGTAGGAATTGGTATTTTGAGACCTTTGCACTCTTGCATGCCAAATTTCTTCAGGCAATCTTTGAGGTATTTCTCTTGAGAAATGAAGATGCCATTGGGTTGTTGACGAATTTGAAGACCAAGGAAGAATTTCAATTCTCCCATCATAGATATCTAATATTCTTCATGCATCATGTATGCAATTTCATCACTGAAACGCTTGTTAGTGCAACCAAAGATAATATCATCAACATAAATTTGGCATATGAACAGTTCACCACCATAAGACTTTGTGAAAAGATTAGGGTCAAGTGAACCGAGTTTGAATCATTTTTTTAGGAATTCCTTCAGAGTATCATACCAAGCCCGTGGGGCTTGCTTGAGGCCATAGAGAGCCTTGTTCAGTCTGAAGACTTTGTCAGGATGCTTTGGATCCTCAAAACCTGGTGGTTGAGCAACATATACTTCTTCCTCAAGCTTACCATTGAGGAATGCACTTTTCACATCCATTTGATATAAGAGAATATTGTGATGGTTAGCATATGCAAACAATATACTGAAAGTGCAACTAATCCCCGGGTGGTTTTGGTAATTCATAACAACATATAGCTCATTGAACTAATATCCATTCAAGATAAATATTTCAGGAAGTTCAGTGAATGGCATGGCTTGGACTAGAGATGTGGACCCCTCAAAATGCTAAGGACATATATTAGCAAAAGCTCAACAATCTTCATCTTTATTTTAGTGATCAAAGATCACATTGAGTCCATAGGAAAGCCAATACTATTAAAAGGGGATGAGGTGTTGCTTAATGGCTTGCTTGCTCAAATGCTTAGTAATATTGCTCCAAACCCCCAACCACTTTCTCCATCCAAATATGTCAAAATCCTAAACTCCAACTCGGCCCCACCGATTCCTTCTATCCGACGCCACCGAGTTCATATGACATAGCCACTGCCAGAAACCCTAGCGATTCAGTCTCACCGATATGGGTCTCGGTCTCACCGAGATGGCCCTACCAACAATCTATGACTTGTTGCATTTATTTCGGTTTCACCGAGTTATGCAATCGGTCTCACCGAGTTGGCTTGGCAAATTCTCTGTTGCCTTATTGCTTCACTTCGGTCTCACCGAGTTGATGCAATCGGTGCCACCGAGATGATGCTTGCCCTAAAGCCCTAGCACATCGGTCTCACCGAGTTGTTCCAGTCGGTCCCATCGAGATTCCTAACGTTCACATTTTGAACTAATCGGTGACACCGAGTTTAATCATTCGGTCTCACCGAGTTGGGTCAAATGTGTGTAACGGTTGGATTTTGTGTGGAGGCTATATATACCCCTCCACCCCTTCTCCATGTGTGAGAGAGCCATCAGAATGTGCCTACACTTCCACCATACATTTTATGAGAGAGAACCACCTACTCATGTGTTGAGATCAAGATATTCCAATCCTACCACAAGAATCTTGATTTCTAGCCTTCCCCAAGTTGCTTTCCACTCAAATCATCTTTCCACCATAGCCAAATTTGTGAGAGAGTTGAGTGTTGGGGAGACTATCATTTGAAGCACAAGAGCTAGGAGTTCATCATCAACACACCATCTATTACCTTTTGGAGAGTGGTGTCTCCTAGATTGGTTAGGTGTCGCTTGGGAGCCTACGTCAAGATGTGGACTTGAACCAAGAAGTTTGTAAGGGAAAGAAGATCGCCTACTTCGTGAAGATCTACCCGAGTGAGGCAAGTCCTTCGTGGTCGATGGCCATGGTGGGATAGACAAGGTTGCTTCTTCATGGACTCTTCATGGGTGGAGCCCTCCGTGGACTCGCGCAGCCGTTACCCTTCATGGGTTGAAGTCTCCATCAACATGGATGTACGATAGCACCACCTATCGGAACCATGCCAAAAATCTCTGTGTCTCCATTGCGTTTGCCTTCTCCAAACCCTTCCCTTTACCTTCATATGCAATGTTCTACTTTCCACTGCTATAGTGTTAGAATTGCATGTGTAGGTTGATTGCTTGACTTGTGCTAATTGCTAAAATCTGCCCACAACTAAAATTGGGAAAATGATAGATTTTTATTTTGTCAAGTAGTCTAATCACCCCCTCTAGACATACTTTCGATCCTACATATACGAATAGCTTCAAGCCTAGCAACAGATGCAAAAGTTTCACCAAAATCAATACCCTCAACCTATGTGTAGCCTTGTGCTACAAGACGGGCCTTATTCCTTACCACTTGGCCATTTTCATCTTGCTTGTCGCGGTAGATCCACTTCATGCCGATGATATTGTGCTTGCGTGGATCAGGACGATTCACAAGCTCCCACACATTGTTGAGCTCAAATTGTTGCAATTCTTGTTGCATGGCTTGAATCCATTCAGGCTCCAGAAATGCTTCATCAACCTTAGTGGGCTCTGTGATAGAGACAAATGCAAAATGCCCACAAAAGTTAGCTAAATGTGAAGCTCTTGAGCGAGTGAGGGGACCAGGTGCATTGATATTGTTGAGGATGTTCTCAATGTGCACTTCATTCGCCACTCGTGGATGAGCTGGACGAAGAACTTTTTATTGTTGAGCATTTTCCTCAGTGTCATTTTCTTCTGTATCAGCAGTTTCTTCATGACGGGGAATGATCACTTCTTCTTCAGCTACTTCTTCACTGGGCACAATTTCACCAGTATCCATCAGCTTGATAGATTCCTTATGAGGCATTTCATCTAGCACAAGAGGCAGGTGCTCTCTTTGCGAGCCGTTAGTTTCATCGAACTGCACATCTACAGTTTCAACAACCTTGTTGTGGTAGGTGTTGAAGACTCTGTAGGCGTGCGAGTCCTTCCTGTAACCAAGCATAAAACTCTCACGTGCTTTCGGTGCAAATTTAGAATTGTGATTTGGACCTCTAATCCAGCATTTAGCACCGAAGACTTTGAAGTAACTTAGATTGGGTTTCTTGTCAGTGAGGAGCTCATATGAAGTCTTCTTAAGGAATTTGTGAAGATATACCCGATTGATGATGTGACATGCAGTATCAATTGCTTTAAGCCACCATCGACGAGAAGTCTTGTATTCATCAAGAATCTTTGCCGTCCGCTAGCCGACGGCAAAGACTTGGCTGACGACAAATTGCATCCTTGCCATCTGCTTTTTGTGAGCTGACGGCAAAGACCTTCTTTGTCGTCCACAAGCTGACGGCAAAGAACTAACGGACGGCAAATTCTCTGATTCCAGTAGTGTCTCAATGAGTGTCTTGTTCTTGCGTTCTGCAACTCCATGCTGTTGAGGAGTATAAGGAGCAGATAGCTTATGAGTGATACCAAGTTCGTCAAGATAGTCATCAAGACCGGTGTTCTTGAATTCGGTGCCGTTGTCGCTTATGATGTGCTTGATCTTGATGCCATAATTCGTCATGGCTCGATTCGCAAACCGTCTGAAGACACCCTGTACTTCAGTCTTGAAGGTAATGATATGCACCCATGTGTAACGAGAATAGTCATTAACAATGACAAATCCATAGAGTGATGCTGCATTTGTTAGTGTGGCATAATGAGTGGGACCAAAGAGATCCATATGAAGTAATTCAAAGGGACGAGTAGTGGTCATGATTGTCTTTGCGGAGTGCTTGGATCTGGTCATCTTTCCAGACTCACAAGCACCGCAAAGGTGGTCTTTGACGAATTTGACGCCCTCGACGCTAATGATATGCTTCTTCTTGACAAGTGTGCTAAAATTCCTCATGCCAGCATATCCAAGTCGTCGATGCCATAGCTAGCACTCTGAAGCTTTTGCTAGTAGACAGGTGGCTGGTTGAGGACCTGGAGAGAAATCTACAATGTACAAATCACCTCTCCTAAAGCCTTCAAAGACTTTGGACTTGTCAGATTCCATTAGCACAATGCATCTATATTTGCCAAAGATGACAATCATATCAAGATCACAAAGTATTGAGACTGACATGAGGTTGTATCCTAGGGACTCAACAAGCATCACTTTTTCCATGTGTCGATCCTTTGAGATAGCAACCTTACCTAGACCCAATACCTTGCTTTTTTCCTTTGTCATCATAGGTGATATGCTTTAGATGAGACGGAATACGGGGAGAGCATCGGTGAGGAGATTCCTGTCACCTGTCATATGATTGGTGCAGCCACTATCCAGAACCCACTCAGTAGCTTTTGGAGTATCATCATGTAGAAGCATTAGTCTCACTTACAAATTCATATACTGCAGTTTGAAGAATATGATGATCAATTTTGTCAGTGAATTTCCTCAATAAGAATATAACTAGTAGCATAGGGATATGTGAAATGAGGAATTCATTTCATCATGATTAGCTTGCATCCCAACAAGCAATATGTCAAGTCTTCAGCAAATTCATCAGACATTTATTGTGTCTGAAGACCCGACCCTACAGAAGAGATTAATTTTTCTTCTTAACCACCCACATCTGAATGGGTGGCCGAGAAGCAATGTAACACAAGCCATTGATAGAGAACTTAGGCATTGAAGAATATGCATTTCTCTTCACAGGAGGAGTATAGTACTCATAAGAGTATGAAGAGAAAATCTTTGCAAATTTGTGCACATAGTGATTTGAAGAATACTACACATATTCGTTAGAACATTGTTTGTTTCCCTGCGAAGAAGTGTTAGTACGAGCATGAGTTGGCCTGCGTTTATTTGACGACTTTGGTCCAGGTGAAGAATTTTCCCTAGGATTTTTCTTCTTCTTTGGTGGTGTCATGATGACATTCACTTGAAGATTTTGAAGAAGCCTTTTGGGCACCCAGATTTTCTTCACTAGGGGACCATTCCTGCAGTTAGTACCAACAAATCTTGCAAATACTTCACCATTATGATTTTTGAATAGCTTATAGTTGGAGTCAAATGACTCATCAGAAGAATGTGCAGTATCACAATTGTAGCCAGATAGAGTGGATGGATCAACTGGAGGTCCTTTTGCAGCGACCCATGTGGTTTTGGGATATTGGTCAGGTTTCCAATAAGATCCATCTACATTCAGCTCTCTCTCTCTCTCAAAAGCAATAACCTCTTTTCTAGCGTTCCTATTTAGAATCTGCTTCTTGAGCACATCACAAAGGGATTGGTGCCCTTTGAGGCTTTTGTACATGCCTGTGATGTACAATTCCTTCAGACCTGCATTTTCGTCAGTAACACTTGTGGTCTCCTCAGATGAGGGGATTGAAATGATAGAGACATTTGAAGATATAGAAGCAATTGAAGCATTTGAACATTCAGCTGAAGAATTTGCATTATCATGTTCAAGGCATTTTAACATGGAGCAACAAATTCTTCCTGAGCGGTGCCGACCTGTTGAGCGAGTAATGAATTGTTGTCTTTCTGAACATCACCATGAGACGCTCTCAGCTTATCGAGTTCTTTCTTGATTTGAATAAATTCATAGGACAACTTCTCGTGCTCAGCTGAGAGGGCCACATGACTACTTTCAAGTTTGTCATACTTTGACTGAAGACTCTCAAGGTCGTCAGTCAGTGTTTGAGCGTGTTCCATTTCATTGTTCAACAGATCATCGCTTTTATCTAGTAGGTTTTGAATCCTTTCCATAGGAGTTTGTTGCCTTGTGGCAATATGAGCAAGGTTGGAATATCTAGGAGTCATGTTTTCATCAGATTCGTCTTCACTTGAGAGAGATGAAGAACAGTTGAGTACCTTGGTGCCCTTGGCCATGAGGCACGTTGCTGAAGAAGATGGATCTGGATCAAAAGTCATCGTCTTGAGTGACTCCTTTAACTTGAGGAACCAAGGATCCTGACAGGTGTGGTGCCCTTCATAGACATCAGAGATCCTGTCCCAGATGAGCTTTGCATTGCAAAGATGCATGATGCGCCTAAACTCATCTCTGGATAAAAGGAGCAAATGATATTCCTCGCTCGAGTGTAGAGCAGAGTGTACTTGTGAATGTCATTAGCGTTGGCCATCTTGCAGAGGTCAGTCAATCCTATCTCGGTGACGGGCCATAGCACGTTGTTCATTGATAGGAGACGCTTCCGCATCATGGCCTTCCACTTGGGATAGTCTGTGCCATCGAAGAGGGGGCACACAGCATAAACGTTGATCATACTGATGCAGCTTGAAACTGCGTCAGTGTTTCCCCAAAGAGGAAGGGATGATGGAGTACATCTATGGTTGGTATTTCCCTCAGTTATGAAACCAAGGTATTAGTCTAGTAGGAGAACCAAGCAACACTATGTAAATGGTACCTGCACACAAAGAACAAATCCTCGCAACCCAACGTGTAAGAGGGGTTGTCAATCCCTCCTCGGTAAAAAGATAGATTGGTTTGTATGTGTTTGGATAAATAGATCTGAATAAAACACAAAATAAAAGATGCAAATAAAAAGTGCAGCAAAGTATATTGGGTTTTTGGAATAATATATCTGAAAACAAATGCGGTGAAAAATAGATCTGAAAGCAATATGATAAAAGATAGACCCGGGGGCCGTAGATTTCACTAGTGGCTTCTCTCGAGAAAAATAGCATATGGTGGGTAAACAAATTGCTGTTGGGCAATTGATAGAAGATCGAATAATTATGACGATATCCAAGGCAATGATCAATATATAGGCATCACGTCCAAGATTAGTAGACCGACTCCTGCCTGCATCTACTACTATTACTCTACACATCGACCGCTATCCAGCATGCATCTAGTGTATTAAGTTCATGGAGAAATGGAGTAATGCAATAAGAACGATGACATGATGTAGACAAGATCTATTCATGTAGGAATAGACCCCATCTTGTTATCCTTAATAGCAACAAAAGTGCCTCGCTACCCATTCTATCACTGGGTGAGGACACCGTAAGATCGAACCCATCACAAAGCACCTCTTCCCATGGCAAGAAAAATCGATCTAGTTGGCCTAACTAAACCAAAGATTCTAAGAAGAAATACGAGGCTATAAATAATCATGCATATAAGAGATCAAAGAAACTCAAATAATATTCATGGATATAGATCTGATCATAAACTCAAAGTTCATCGGATCCCAGCAAACACACCGCAAAAAAGGTTTACATCAAATAGATCTCCAAGAGACCATTGTATTGAGAATCAAAAAGAGAGAAGAAGCCATCTAGCTACTGCCTACGGACCCGTAGGTCTATGGTGGACTACTCATGCATCATCGGAGAGGCACCAATGAGGATGATGAACCCCTCCGTGATGGTGTTAGATTGGATCTCGTGGCTCTGGAACTTGCGACGGCTGGAATTGTTTT
The DNA here is from genome assembly GCA_011799875.1 of Thinopyrum elongatum. Taxonomy (NCBI): domain Eukaryota; kingdom Viridiplantae; phylum Streptophyta; class Magnoliopsida; order Poales; family Poaceae; genus Thinopyrum; species Thinopyrum elongatum. The sequence goes on from CM022302.1 coordinate 470,161,147, forward strand.
TCATCTGCTCCCCTTGGGTTTCTGGAATATTTGGGAATTTATAGAGCGAAGAAGCGGTGCAGGAGACCCCCGTGGGCCCCACAACCACCAGGACGCGCCTGGGCTTCTGGGCGTGCCCTGGTGTCTTGTGGGCCCCACAGGCCTCCCCTCTGGTCCTTCCTTGGCTCCCAAGTTGTCTTCTGGTCCAAAAAAAATCTCCAAAAAGTTTTGTTCTGTTTGGACTCTGTTTGATAGGGATATTCTATGAAGTAAAAAACAAGCAAAAAACAGCAACTGGCACTGGGCACTATGCCAATAGGTTAGTCCCAAAAAATGATATAAAGTTGCTATAAAATGATTGTAAAACATCCAAGAATGATAATATAATAGCATGGAACAATCGAAAATTATAGATACGTTGGAGATGTATCACATACTTGCGGTCGACATAGCTAAAACTCCAGGTGGTTAAACCAAAATCACACAGAACAAGGGAGTACCTTGCTCTGATACCAGTTGAAAGTGCAGGTTTACTCCCTGAGGGGGTGAATGGGAGATTTTTAAAAATTCGTCAAACTTTGAAGAATTTGACGAAGATCAGAGTGAAGAAATAGAAATGCATGGGAACTAAATCATCACAGAATCAGAGTACGTGCATACAGGATACATAAGGGTGAAGGACATGCAATCATATGAGGATATAAGCATGAAGAATATGAACTGAAGAAATGAAAGATAGCATGATGAAATTCTTCAGTACAAATTCAACAGAAGATAGATCACAAATTCTTCAGCAGCGGAATAATGTAAGGGAGGGTGAGGAATTTGAAACCAGGTTGGCTCGGTGAAGACACAATGATTTGGTGGACCAGTTCTAGTTGTTGTATCAACTGTAGGTCTAGTTGAGGTGACTGAGATGAACTCAGAGGACACACAGCCCTCACCGTATTCCTCTTGAGCTAAGGTCACTTAGTCCTAGCCCAATCACTCGTGGTAAGTCTTCAAGGTAGACTTCCAAAACCTTTCACAAACTTGTTCACCGACACACCACAATGACTCTTGGTGTACTCAGAACTTGACGCCTAACCGTCTGGAAGAATGACAGTCTTGAAAGGTAACAGGTGTTAGATCACACACGTCAATGTCTTCAGTGATGCTCAATCACTTTGGCTCTAGATTTTTCATCACTTGGGATTCTTTCAAAGTCGTCAGAGGATGGGTTGCTCTCAAATGACAAGTTACAAGTTCTCTCGGAGCAACCAACCAACAAGTGGTTGTGGGGGCAGCTATTTATAGCCAAGGGTGATACGTCTCCATCGTATCTATAATTTTTTATTGTTTCATGCCAATATCCTACAACTTTCATATACTTTTGGCAACATTTTATATTATTTATGGGACTAACATATTGATCCAGTGCCCAGTGCCAATTCCTGTTTGTTGCATGTTTTTTGTTTCGCAGAATATCCATATCAAACGAAGTCCAAATGTGATAAATATTTACGGAGATTTATTTTGGAATATTTGTGATTTTTGGGAAGAATAATCAATGCAAGACGGTGCTTGTGGGCCCCTCAAGGAACCAGGGCGCGCCCAGGGGGTAGGGCGCGTCGTGGTGCCTCATGAGCCCCTCGTAAGTCGGCTGATGCCCTTCTTTTGCCGCAAGAAATATAATATCAGGAAAAATCGTGTTAAAATTTCAGCCCGATTGGAGTTACGGATCTCCGGGAATTTAAGAAACGATTTTCGGCCAGAAAGAAGGAACGCGAAACAGAACAGAAACTGAGAGAGAGAGATCCAATCTCGGAGGGCTCCTACGCTCCGGGAGCCATGGTGGCCACGGACTAGAGGGGAAACTCTCCTCCCATCTAGGGGGGAGACCAAGGAAGAGGAAGGAGGGGGCTCTCTCCCCCTCTCCCCCGATGGCGCCGGGGCAACCATCATGACGGCGATCTACACCAACAACTTCGCCGCCGTCATCACCAACTCTCTTCCGCTCTATGCAACGGTGTAACACCTCTTCTCCCTGCTGTAATCTTTACCTAAACTTGGTGCTTCGTGCTTCATATTATTATCCAATGATGTGTTGCCATCCTATGATGTTTGAGTAGATTCATTTTGTCCTATGGGTTGATTGATGATCGTGATTGGTTTGAATTGTATGTTTTATTTTGGTGCTGTCCTATGGTGCCCTCCGTGCCGCGCAAGCGTGTGGGATTACTGTTGTAGGATGTTGCAATATGTTCATAATTCGCTTATAGTGGGTGGCTAGAGTGATAGAAGCTTACACCCGAGTAAGGGGGTTGTTGCGTATGGGAGTAAAGAGGACTTGATACTTAATGCTATGTTTGGGTTTTACCTTAATGATCTTTGGTAGTTGCGGATGCTTGCTAGAGTTCCAATCATAAGTGCATATGATCCAAGTACGGAAAGTATGTTAGCTCATGCCTCTCCCTCATATAAAATTGCAATAATGGTTACCGGTTTATTTATCGATTGCCTATGGACAAATCCTTCTCTTGTGTTACAAAAATCTTCCTACTAAACAACTAACTTCTATTATCTTGCAAATTACTCGTAGTTTTATTCTCGCTAAGTACATCTAGTTTTATCCTTGCAAACTTATCCTTATACCTACAAAATAGTTTCATACTTGTTCTAGGTAAAGCGAACGTTAGTGTGCGTAGAGTTGTATAAATGGTCGATAGAACTTGAAGGAAATATAAATTCTAACTTTAGCTCCTCGTTGGGTTAGACACTCTTATTTATCGAAAAATCTACAATTGATCCCCTTTACTTGTGGGTTATCAGGGGCAACCTGACATGAATTGTCATAAATGCCCTTTTTGATTCGACCGTTGTTAGGATAAGGATCCACTCGACAGTTGGCTCGCGGCGCAGCAACGGTCGGAATTTGAACTCTCAAATTCGTCGGGGCACTCAATTTCCTCACTTATATGTAGATCACATTGGCGAACTCCTAACTCCTTAGACTGACCAAATTCTTCAGCAACCAGATGAACGTCGTCACTGTTGCTACCAAATGCGTCAGCTGTTTCGGAGATTTCCAAAGGCTTCACTTGAAGCGGCTTGTATATGTATAGGTTTGAGGATCACTTTGGAAATGTGAACTATGATTCACCTAGTGTCGGGGTACACAAACAGGGGTGTATGTTTCCCCTGACTTGTGCATGGACAAAGAGCCTCCACCCCGGCAGCCAGAGCTCAACAAAAGCATGTCCTGCGCCAAGATACAGAAGCAAGACTAAGCCAGAAGAACCGCTCTTCGTGAGATCAAGGAGAGGATCAAGAAGACCAAGACAGCAAGGCACCACCTTGGGGAAGCTTCCCTCACCGGGCAGGAGGGCCTGGCGGGGTCGAGGCCGCCCCAAGGACAAGTCCAAGATTTCCCCGGCAGGCTTGCCGGGTCCGCCAAGGGCAAATCTCCCCGCCAAGACGCCACCGCTCCACCGCATCGCAACACAAATAACCCATCAATGCGGTGTCGAGCCTCCAAGTGATTAAGTGGCTTCTACTAAACACATGGCAGCCCACGGAAGACAGATTATCCTCGTATGACACCTGTCCAGAGGCGTGTCAAGTAGATAAGCAGAAGAGGGTTAAGCGGCACGGCAGGCTTGCCGAGTTTCACCCTCAGCATGACACCTAGTAGTGCGTTTAATGCACTCTGTCCTAACTGCCAGAGTTAGGTATGACAGCACTGTTAGCTATCTAATCACCATATAAATACTACTTTGCCACTATGGTCACCCCTTAAGCTATAAAAGGAGGTCGAAGGCTAAATAGCAAAAGATTCGGACCCTCACACACTTGTATGCGCGTAGCTGCTCTCCCCAAGGCCACCTTGTCGGGCTTGAGTGTTGCGTGACCATCGTGTTCCTCCATCCAATCCACCAAAGCAGGAGTAGGGTTTTATGCTTCCCAGCCGCCCGAACCTAGGTAAATACCACCAGCTTCGCCACCGTCGTGTTGTTTCATGGCCTTTGCTCTTTGTGCAACGTGACCTTCCCCCCTGCCGAACCACAAAGGGGCCGACGGCCCCATAGGTGATCGTGTTCCACCACGACATCTTTGGCGCGCTAGGTAGGGGGAGGCGTTTGCGCGAACTTGAGGTTGTGAACAGCGCGTCCATCATCATCGTCATCCTCGTGTTGCCATCTCCGGCGACAGCTTTGGAAAAGAGAAATGGTGCTACTCGCTAGCCTCGATCCTCCCAGCCTTTGTCGCTCCTCTCTGCTGTTGTAGCAATGACAGCGAGGACGAGAGGCACCGGCGATGCGGTGACCATGGATGGCGCGGTTGGCATGGCCACGGCGCCTCTCACGCCAGAAGAAGGATCGAGGTGTGCGACGGTGTCGTCCTCCTAGTAGTCTCCCGTCGGTGCACACCCGGCCTCAAAGGATGTCACTTGGGTGGGAGGATCGGAAAACGGTACTTAATTGACCTACCCCTCTTCTTCTCATAACGACAGTGGTCTAATTGCGTGATGGTGAGGCCGCCAACATCGATAAGCCCACGTGGCACTCGGTCCTGTATTTATTCTGCCAAAGATAAATCCTAAGTGTAACGTTGGTGCGAATCCGTTGGTTGACACTCCCAGCAAGAAAACCCCGGCAAGGCCTTCAGCGCCTGTGTGTCCTTCACACCAGTAGTGTTCAGACCATTGAAGTTTGGGAAAAAGGGAGAGGGATGCCAATTCGTTTACTTTCCTATTATATGTCACTGGTTGCAAACGTTTTGTTAGCTCTCCTAGCTCATGCTCGGGCTGAGTGTGCGACTAATGGACACCCTAGTCCCTCCCCTTTTTGCAACTTCCTATCTTTCTTCGTCCTTGCAGAACGAAAATGGATAGACGAGCATGGTCTCCCAAAGGGACACCTGCGGGATGGGCAGCCACGAACGGAAGAGGAGGCGTTATGCATCGCCAAACATGCACCCCGGCAAGCAGGAGAGCATCGATAAAAGCTAAGTTGGCACGCTCATTGATTCTTCTTCAGAATTTGCGTTTGCGCATCCCCCGGACAACCAACGGTTTCGTATGACAAACCCTATGTGCGATGGAACCTTACTGTAGTTGTCTGCACCCTCACTTTGTTTCGAGCCTGCTCAACAAACTGGGTGGCAGCGTCAAAGACTGTTAAGGAAAAACCCACCGGCAACATGTCCTCGCCAGCTGAATGCTAAGGACCCATTCCTCAAGGCAATCGTGGCAGCATGCTATTGGCGGGCAACCAAAGTACACAAAGGAAACTAGTCATACGAATGCTAATGGGTAAACACAAAGTACAACTACTCAATCAAACTCATGAAGGTTAGGGACAAGTTACAAGCCGACATCAAGCCGGTGAAGGGAGAAGGCATGGTAATAGCGGCGACGCGGTGGTGATGATGATGTTGGTGATGGCCGCCCTCGAGGTGATGGATATGGGGGCGCCACCCATGGTGGCGGCGCCGACGCAAGGGCACCGGCCCGAAGGCCGGTGCTCATGGTGGCGGAGTCTCCTCCTTGTTCCTTGATGGTTGTACCTTTCTTCTCAGGTGTGGAGCATCAATGGAGATGGTTGTGGATGAATGAGATGGATGATGAATGATGAATGGCGGTGGCTAGGGTTGAGGGTGACTTATCTGGAGCCTCCCTAGACTCCTCTCTTGATGGGCTTCATCCAAGGGCTCAAGATGAGCCGAACCTTCTCCCAACCTCTTCTTTACGAGCTAAGGATCTCGTGGGATCGAACAGGGACACAATAGGTGAAGGATCCTGTCTAGAAGGGCAACTTTTAGAGCTGTCTGCATGTCAAACGACCATCGAAACGACCACAAGTGGTCGTTTGAAACACCGTCTTATGTGTTGTCTTTTTGTGATGTCCTCCTCCGGTAAAACGATCATCAAATATTCATATGAACTCGGATTTGATGTTCTTGGGATCGTTGGTTTCGTATGATTAACGCCGAACCATTTCGGGTCTTAGACCTTGATTTGGAGCACTTTAAAAAAATGACTTTTTCCGACCTCTGAAATGGCTAAGTCTGACTCCTGGCCGACTCCGTATCGAACCCATCCTTGGTCCTTTCATCATGCTTGGTCCTAGGTTGCTCCAAAACACCTGTAGACATAAGAAAACTAGGAAAACTAACAAAAATAAAATAAAACACTAAATGTACAATGCTCACATGGTAAAGTGTAAATACCGATAAACATGCATAATGGACAACTATTTGGTTCAATGGGACAGGATATATAAAGAGAACATGCAACAAATGAGCACTAAAAATGCATAAAATATAGAGCCATCACCTTCATAAAGGTGCTCGGCTTGTCTGAGGTCACTAATAGAAAAGCAGTTTGTCCATCTTTAAAGAAACCGCGCAATTCTAACCTCGAGTTTTTGGTATAAAACACTTGGGAACTATAAAAGAGTCCAATAAACCGTACTGAGGGCTCCTTGAGGCACCTCAACACGATTACATCAGGACTCCTGGAGAGCCCAACATATCCTCAATGTTTGTATTCAATATACGAGCGCTGCCTTCAATAATCATCGTTATAAAGCCATAAATATGCATCAATTTGACTTAAGATTTTGGCCAAGCTGGGTTGCCTGACTCCTGTGCTTACCCCTTACGTTCCCGATTGTTTGGCTAGGGGTTAAAGGGAGCATATATGTGATTGTTACTACCGGGTCATCTGGGTTCGTAACTTGGATGGGTGAAGCCGAAAGCTAGTTGTCTTAAGAATATAATTGGTCGGCTGCAATGGAAGTGAAAATTTAGGTTCATTAAGACCACAGAGTCCGGGAACTTTCCCCAAAATAAATCCTCAATACTTTCCTCCCACAATTGATCGGAGGTGATGTTTGATGATCATGGTTAACATGACAGCCGGGGAAAAGGAACTTATAAAGGAACTATTTTTTCCAGAAGATGTTTCTTACGTTAAATAGTAATATAACATATCTCCCTGCATACCTTTGTTTATGAAACTGTATGTCCGGATTTCCTTGTTTTTCGTAAATCATTGCCCTCATAAAGGCTTTATAAAGTAGGAAAAACACTCCCTGGCTACTGCCCGAGGAGGTTGAAGCCGATGGTCGGTCAACAAAGTTTTGTACAATGCGGATCCGAGCGTTAATGATGTAAAGTACTTGGATACATATAATCATTACACATAAATTGTAATTAAAGTCCATTTACTCTAGCCCATTTATTTAAGATTCAAGGTCAAAGTCTCACTAAGACAATTGAGCAACTGACATAACGCTCTCATAATTCATGTTGGCTTTGATTTCCTTTCCATCAAACCCCTTGAGGTAGACCTTGGCAAGCTCGGCTTTCACTAGAGATCTTTATTCTCTTGCTGACAAGTCTGTGTTAAACAAAACAAATTTTCTGTCAAATTTATATTGATTCTTAATACGGCCAATCATGCCAAAATTAAGGCTCGGGGGCTACTGGGCTTCGTGCTTCTCAATTAAAAGCCATTAGAGGGGTACATCGATCCCCTGATCTGGTGTTCCCACCCGACCAGTGGCTCGGGGGCTACTGCATTGACGATTTAATGCAGGGAAATTAAAAGTGCAAAATGGTTTCCGAGGAGATTACGATCCTCAGGTAGGTTGGCCGCACCCAACCCGTGTCTCGGGAACTATTGTGCGCTATGTTTCTATTCCTAAGTATGATGCAGAGCTAGGACTTGATCCTCATGCCGATTTCATGAATCAACCTGAGTCTTAGGGGCTACTTGGATCAGCAGTTTTATGCCAACCTTCAGGTGTATCCCGGATCTTAGGCCGACACACACCTTGAGGGCTACAGGCTATACATCTCAGCATAGAATAAATGGCACAAATCAAAAAAATAAATCAGTAAAAAATCTGCCCAAGGCCGAGGTGGTGCACCACCTCGCAAGCAGTCCGACATAAAGCTAGGATGCTAATGGTTGGATCCATAAAGGACTTTTTCGGCATTAAGCTTGGCTGAACTCCTTCAACTTTTTCAAGTCTGAGGTAATCTAAGACACCTCGGATGCAGACCAGCATTGGAGCTCGGCTGCAAAAATACACCTCGGATATAGTCCGACATTGGAGCACGACTACAAGAGGACACCACCACACGGGAAAAACTTTGAACCCGTGGTGTGGCGTAAAAATAACAAGGCATTGGTAAAGGCTGAGAATATAAAGGGGCTCCTCGGATACCCAACGTGTGAACTCTTCGGATAGACCTCGGCGATCCTCGAGATCAGAGATGGGAAGATTTGTTAAACCAGCTTTCAAGACTGACGACCGAAGATGAAGAACAGTTCGGAAGAACCAAGGAGCATCCCCAACTTGAAGACTGGTTCAAGGGGCTAGTGATGGAGTCCTGGACTAGGGGTACTCACCACGTCGTCTACTGACCAGGCGGATCGGCCGAGGACCCCCATGATGGTTCACCAATGGGCCACTTCAGGCAGTCCATGAAGTATACAAGGAAGATTCCACAAGACTTGGCGCACAAGACGAGGACTCCTCCAAATCCTAGGCCTACGATGCATTATATAAGCCGAGGCCATTCTAGTTGATAGATCACATATTCCACATCATTAGAATCATACACAACAATCTCATGGTAGATACCTATACTATGTACTATCCTCCATATCAATACAATGAAAAGCAGGACATAGGGTATTATCTCTTTGAGAGAGCCTGAACCTGGGTAAAATCATGTGTCCATGTAACCATCACTCCAAGACGCCTAGCTTAGGACCCCTACCTCGAGATATGCTGGATTGAGCACCGACACCCATTATTACCCGATAAACTCCGAAATCCTTCTGGTGACCTACTACTTGTAAACTGCGTTCGGTTTTCCCCCGAAGAGCAGGGGTGAAGCAGTACAGTAGAGATAAGTATTTCCCTTAGTGAGAACCAAGGTTATCGAACCAATAGGAGAACCAAGAAAACTCTTGTTGTCAGCACCTGCACACAAAAAAGCAAATACTTGCACCCAAAGCGGGCAAGAGGGTTGTCAACCCCCCTGAACTCGTTACTTGCAAGGATAAAATCTTTCACAGGTAGATAGATAAATTGCAAAACAAAATAAAAGTAAATAAATTGCAGCAAAGTATTTTTGGTTTTTATAATATGATTAATGTAGATCCATAGGCCATAGTTTTCACTAGAGGCTTCTCTCTAACACATAGCATACGGTGGGGTGAACAAATTACTGTTGAGCAATTGATAGAAAAGCGCATAGTTATGACATATTCACGGCAATGATCATCTATATAGGCATCATTTCCGAGACAAGTAGACCGACTCCTGCCTACATCTCTTACTACTACTCCACCAATCGACCCTATCCAGCATGCATTTTATGGTATTAAGTTCATGACAAACAGAGTAACAACGTCAACTGCTCGGCTGGCCGAGGTCGGCCCACCCACAACTTGGCCTTTTCGTGGAAGGTAGGCCCTTTGATTTACTTGAATAACCTCCATCGACTATATAGTTTGACACTGCATACGCTTTGCTGACCGATTTATGCCTGTTGTGACAGTCAGTTTTCGGCTTTCTCCAATTGAGGTACTACTGGTTAAACCAGAAGTAACAATTGCAGTGGCTCTCCCTTTACCTCCTAACTAAACTAAGTGGCAACGTAAGAGGTAAGCACATGAGCCGGGCAACCTAACTATTGACCAAAGATACAACTCGAGATCAATGCATATAACTCAAAAATATCGATGACTTGGGGCTGAAAGCATCCTAGGATGCCTCGAATATAAAGGAGGGTTCAGGTTTGAACTAAGACCTCCTTTTCAACTTTTTATGTGAAGAAAGGTTGCAGTATGTCGATAGCTATGCTTCGAAAGAGGAAAAAAGGCTTAAATCCCCCCCTTTTTTATTCATGATGATGGTCGAACTGTACAATCCGAGCAAAAAATGCAGCCATGAGAGACATAACAATGATTAATAAGAAGGGAGAGCCAGGGTAGGAAGAGTGCGCTGAAGTCCAAGCAGCGGAGCCGGCGTCTATCACCGTTCTTCTTTATGCCTCTCTATGTATGCTCATCGCTATTTTTTTGTCTAAACCGGAGGAAATTGATCTTCACTCGATCAATTGAGTCATTTTACTTAGGGCATATGGTCGGCCACTGACTAAAAAATACGTACTTCGGTGAAGATTTATCAAAAGGCGGCTTGAGGCTGCTTGCCTAGCCCCCGGTTGAACTTGGTTATTTTCCAAGGCAATGTATCTAGGAATGGGTTGTCGGTTGATCCAAACTACCCCCATTCTCCAGCTTACACGTGCTCCATGATCCCCCATGGGATTTTTAATGCAAAGTTGTGTATCTGAGGAACGTAGTCCTCGGTCATGTGGTGGGGACAATGGAGCACGTACCCCTATTGAGGGGTGCCGCTGGGTTGTGCTGAGGTGTTCTTCATGTTGACAGGGTGCATTGCACTCCTAGGGCCGCCTGACGCGACTGTATTACCTCCCGCGTCCTCAGTTACTTGTTCCTCGGTTTCCTGTGCCTTGGGCACTAATTAAGGCTGTGGATTGTTTTTCCTTTAAAGGAAAAAATGCCTTGTTTACATTTAATGTGATTATGCCCTTGGGTCCGTCTATTTGGAGCTGTAGATTGTCATATCATGGGAGGACACAGATACGGGCAAAAGTAGGCTGCCCGAGGAGTGCTACTTGTGAACTACCTTCAGATTTCCCCGAAGAGGAGAGGATGATGTAGTATAGTAAAGATAAGTATTTCCCTCAGCTAAAAACCAAGGTTATCAATCCAGTGGGAGAACCAAGCAACACCTCGTTAGCAGCACCTGCACACAAACAACAAATCTTTGCAACCCAATGTGAACAAGGGGTTGTCAACCCCTCGATGGTTATGAGCAAGATTAAATTGTATAGTTTTTGATAGATAGATCAAACAAAAATACAAAAGAAAATAAATAAAGTAAAAACGTAGCAAGGTATTTTTGGTTTGAATTTATGATAAAAGATAGACCCGGGATATAAGTGAAGCACGAGAGTGCAAATATTTCTTAAAAAATTATCAACTCTCAAAATAATATAAGTGAAGCATGAGAGCATGTGTGTTTCTTTAAAACATAATCACCACCATGCTCAAAAAATTTAAGTGAAGCACTAGAGCAAATGCCTAGCTCAAAAAATTTAAGTGAAGCACATAGAGCAATTCTAACAAATCATGATAAATGTATGGCTCTCTCAAATAGGTGTGTCAAGCAAGGATGATAGTGACAAACTAAATGGCAAACAAAGCAAAGACTCATATAATACATGACGCTCCAAGCAAAACTCATGATATGTGATGAATAAAACTATAGCTCCAAGTAAAATTACCGATGCTAGTTAGAAGAAAGAGGGGATGCCTTCCGGGGCATCCCCAAGCTTAGTTGCTTGGGTGTCCTTGAATATTACCTTGGGGTGCCTCGGGCATCCCCAATCTTAGGCTCTCACCACTCCTTATTCCTTCATCCATCGTGATCTCACCCAAAACTTGAAAATTTCAATCACACAAAACTTAACAAAACCTTCGTGAGATTCATTAGTATAATAAGATACATCACTACTTTAAGTACTATTGAAACCCCATTCATATTTTGTTATTGCATTATATCTACTGTATTCTAACTTTACCATGGCTTATACACCCGATACAATCCATAGATTCATCAAAATAAGCAAAACAATGCATCAAAAATAGAATCAGTCCAAAATAGAACAGTCTGTAGCAATCTGAATATTGACTATATTTCTATAAATCCAAAAATTATGAAAAAATAGGACAATGTAGGCAATTTGCATATCAATCATGTGTAAAAAATTCAGATTTTTTCCACGCTCCAGCAAATTCTGCTACTAGGCGCAAAAGTTTCTGTTCTTGCACAGAATCAAAGCAACTATCATCCAAATCATCCCAAGTCCTTGCTTGGCACAAACACTAATTAAAACATAAAAACACAACCATAACAGTAGAATAATTGTGTGCACACAAAAAAAAACAGAAAAATATAACTATTGGGTTGTCTCTCGACAAGCTCTTTCTTTATAACCATTAAGATAGGCTTGAGATTTTATTGATGCTCATATGAAAGACAAAAGCTGAAGCACAAAGCGAGCATCATAAGACATGTGACAAACACATTTAAGTCTAGCATACTTCCTATGCATCGGAATTTTTATAAGCAAACAAATTATCAAGACAAGAAATATCTAGCATATGCAAAGGAGAGGAATAAAACATTGACAATCTCAACATAACGACATGTAATTTAGTAACATGAAAATTTCTACAATATTATCCTCTCTCATAACAATTAAATGTAAGCTCATAATCAAATTCAACAATATATCTATCACGTAAAATTTTCTCTTCATGATCCACATGCATAAAAGTTTTTATAATCTTCCAAGATAGTGGGATTAACATCAACTAAAGTCTTGACCTCTCCAAACCCACTTTCATCAAAAAATTCATAAGATTGAAAACTCGCCAAATATGTGGGATTATTTTTAGCTAAAGTTGACACTCTTCCAAACCCACTTTCGATACTACCGCAAACAAATTCATCATGAGGCTTAAATAAATTTTCAAGATCGTAAGAATCGTTATCACCCCAATCATGATCATTGCAATAAGTAGTGGACATAACAAAATCATCATCCCCAAGCTTGAGGTTTTGCATATCACTAACACAATTGACATTAATAGAATTTATAATAAAATTATTGCAATCATGCTTTTCATTCAAGGAGCTATTGTGAATTACTTTGTCACAATTTTTAGATTCATGAATTTCAAGCAAAACTTCAGAAAGATAATCTAGTGCACCCAACTCACTAGCAATTGGTTCATCATAATTGGATCTTTTAAAAAGATTAGCAAGAGGATGAGGATCCATCTTAATTTTTCTTATTTCTTTTTCTATTTTTGAGTGATGACATGAAGGCAAAAAGCAAGCAAACGAGCAAACAAGCAAAAAGGCAAACAAAAAAATATTTTTTTGTTTTTGTGAAAACGTTTTAGAAATGGGGGAGATGAAAACGAGAGGCAATGGAAAATAATGTAAATGCAAGGAGATGAAAGTTTATGCGTAGGTACTTGATAGATGTTGATGATGTCTCCCCGGCAACGGCGCCAGAAATTCTTCCTGCTACTTGTGAACTACGTTGGGATTTCCCCGAAGAGGAGAGGATGATGCAGTACAGTAGAGATAAGTATTTCCCTCCGTTAAGAACCAAGGTTATCAATCTAGTAGGAGAATCAAGCTACACCTCGTAGCAGCACTTGCACACAAACAACAAATCCTTGCAACCCAACAGGGACAAGGGGTTGCACTACAAAAAAAATACACTTCCGTGATGATACATGTTTGTCACAGTAGGTCACGTTTTCTGTCATGCATGTACATACATGACGATTTTATGACAGAATCAAGATAGTCATACCTGTGTTGTTGTAGAAGTGTTCCATGACATTACCAAAATTATCATCACGGAAGTGTCCACTTCCATGACGATAAATCGTGCGTCATAGAAGTGCTTTCGTCAAGGGTAACCGACTCATGGCATCCACCATAACGGGTCGATGTTAAGCTATCGGGTTCCGGTTTGGATCCGATAACCCGTTAAAAGCCTGGACCAATGCGGATTTTCCACGTGTAAAATTCTCATTCGCCGGCAGATCCACGTGTCGGCCCGGCGTTCGGACAGTTGTCATATAGCGAATGGATGGAACGCACCTATGATACGTCAACACGTGTCTCGGCCCAACAGTGGCCCATTCAGGTTAAAAGGCCAGGCCTGTCAAAATAAGCGGGCCGGCCCATTAGCGGCCTACTTGAGTCAGGCCCATTCACAAGCATGGCCCATACAAGTTACACAGAATCGGCCCATCAAAGGCCCATTCTAGATTGGACAATTTCCAGCCCATCATCAGTTTCAGCCCGTTAACGGCCCACTACATCTTTGGGCCCAATTAAGGCCTGAGCTTCTTTCGGCCTGTTAGCAGCCCATCATCAGTTCCAGCCCGTTAACGGCCCGGAACGTCTTTCGGCCTTTTCTCGGCCCATTCTGCAGTTGGGGCAATTCTAGCCCGTTGTGACTTTAGGCTTGTCCTCGGCCCATTATGTAAATGGGTCAATTCCTAGCCCATTTTGTCTTTCGGCCTGTTAACGACCCGCACAACAGTTGGGCCTTTGACTTTGGGTCCATTAGGGGCCCATGTTCCGCAGGGCAAAATTTCAGCCCGACGCGACTTTCGGCCTGTTAAAAGCCTAGTTTGCAAATTGGGCCTCCTCTGGCACATAACACTTTCGGCCTCTTACTGGCCCGTAAAGTAAAAGGGCCGAGACAAAATTGACATTTATTTCGGCCTGCTAGAGGCCCGCGGGCCATTTCCATTTATATGGCCCTATCGAGCTTTCGGCCTGTTAACGGCCTGTTAAGAGCTGTTGTTACGGTGGGCCACATCATTTGGGATCCACTAAATATTATTTTGACCAGCCCAATTAAGGCCCGCTTTGACTACACATGTTTGTTCGTTTGTATGGCGTCCAGGAAATGTTTGGGCGTGTTGGCCCCCATTTCAACGATATAGCAAATTCAAAGAATTATCCTACTCTATACTATCGCCTCTAAAAAACATACACTATACAATAAAAAGACTAAGGCATAGAAACGTAGAATAATCCTACACTATACAATAAAGAAATTACAGCCGAATATACCCAGTGGGAATTATAGTTCGGCACCAGTGATAATAAAGCGTACACAAACAGCAAATTACATACACTAGACAAATAAAGCTCATACATCATGGACACACATCAACAGAACTTACCATTTGAACTATAATCTCTTCAGAAAATATGATTGGCCGGATTCAGATAGCACAAATTTCAGTCTGCAAAATCTCCAATTCCTTCGTGGTTACCTCAGTGTCTCGTTTCATTTTTTTGACTCCTGCATCTAATACCTGCAAGTCCAGTCTCAACTTGTTGATTGCACGTTGAGAATCATGTACACGTTGTCTTGCCACCTCTAGTTGATGCTCGAGAACATCAGCACATTCCAATTCCAATCCATAATCATTTGGTAATAGCCATGCCGCACTGCTTGCAGATCTTTGTGTTGATGTCACTTCATCCTGAAATGTTTCTGTAAGTACACATGACTAGGGCAAAAATATAGTTACAACAGTGAAGCGAGCAAGACAGACTATTTTGTACATGGCAAAACAGGACTAACAATAATGTTACACGTCATGAAGCATAAGCAGGTGATATTTTAAAAATTATAAAAATGGTAGTCTGTGCAGCCCGCATACAGAAATCTCTCTCAACTCACCAGAGGAGCATGATGTTGGGGCCAAATCCAAAACACAGACAGGTTACAAATTTAGACAGCACATTGCGTATAAGTAAGCAAGCAGTTGGCCATTCTGTAGCTAAATTAAAGTCTTAGGGAGCATAATGAACAACAGAGTGATTCATACAAACCTACTACAGCAAGCAAAACTATGCAATCAATAGCCTAGTATAAACTAGATTGTGAGCCTCATGCAGTAATAGTTGGTTAATAGACTTCAAAGCTTCAGGCACACTTCGCCAGAGTAATTAAATGGTAAGGCCTTTAATTATGTCAACTAATAGTTATACAAGTACCCAACACCAGGCATCATTGTTTGGGCATCTCATTAACTGAGGACAAATAAAGCAATTGAAAAGAGCAATTTAACTATGCCTGAAACAAACAAGCAATTGAACTATTGAGTTGGATACAGTGACTTACCTTAACTAGTTGAACAGGCTCAGCGCTGCTCCTCCTCTTGCAAAGCTCCTTCCTAACATCTTGTACTTGGAAATCCTCAATCTTATCTTCATTGCACCCCCTCTGCAAGGTGACACAAACTAGTTACTCGTCTCCTTGGAAGATAAATATGTATACTTTCCTGTCTGTGAACAACACAAAAGGATGAGATTATAACAAAACAACACCACATAATGAAACATGCCACATCTCTTGCACACAATGAAATGAGCATTTGCTATGTGTGCACTATGTAAAAACTAGGCATACCTTCGAACTGGATCTCCAGGTACTCTTGGAGAGCCTACTTTAGTGTACAGCCAAACCTTTATGTCACCTATGAGTTAGACAAATCCCCACTACAGCAGCCCTTAGTGTTTAAATCGTTGACAAGCTCTATTAGAGTGTTAGGTCAAGAACAGCAAGTAATCAAAGCAAACAGTCCTAGTATGGCTGGCTAATACAAACAAGCAATTGAACAGATGTGTGAGCAAATCTTACATATCAAGAAAAGAAGCAAAGAAGGAGGCTTAAAGACCATCACTTGACTGACCAGATTTAAGGGGCATTTAAACATCATGTGCAACGTATGAACTAACATAAACATTGCATATTTCAGATTCTATAATGAAATGCACATGTATTAGGTTATGCCATTTATGATGATGCCTAAATGTACACTATAGCAGGCAGGAATGATTCATCATTGCACGCACAATTGAATTGCAGGTTAAGGGCCAGTTCTATTCCGCCTTTTCAGAGCTTATTGTCAAAATAAGCCATAAAAGATGTAAAGAAGTCATTTTTGAGTTATGGGCTTGGGCTTAACTTATTTCGCTTTGGAGGGGGGTGTTTTGGGTAGAAGCTCACTAAAAATTGAAGGGAAGGGGAATAGTGAAATGACTCTGTTGTCTG
This sequence comes from Thinopyrum elongatum, assembly GCA_011799875.1. Classification (NCBI taxonomy): domain Eukaryota; kingdom Viridiplantae; phylum Streptophyta; class Magnoliopsida; order Poales; family Poaceae; genus Thinopyrum; species Thinopyrum elongatum. The sequence continues at coordinate 470,177,887 of CM022302.1, forward strand.
CCTATATTACACTCAAACTGCCACTGCTCACGCCCGCGTCACACCTGACCCTCAAGTAAAAACAAACACGCAAGCGTTCATTGCCCTGCCCGCTTGCATCTCCTCTCCCCTTTCCCTCTACCTCGATCCCCTGCCTGCAGCGCTAGGGTTCCTCCAGCGAGCCGTCGCCACTGGTCCCATCTGGCCTGGTCCTCGACGATGCTCTGTCCAGCTAGGCTACATGGCCGGCGGGTAGGGCCAAATCTCCCCGGCTGCTCCTCCCTCTGGCGCCGCCCCTCATTCTCATGGTCTCCAGCAGCTGCTCCACTGTGGTCGTCCAACGAACTACTCCGGCGAGCGCCGCACAACTACGGCCGATGCCACACTACCGCAGAAGGCACCTCGTTCCCCCTCCCCTCCTTCCAGGCCGTGGCCTTGAGGTGCTATTGAAGGATGAGCTCATCCAACAAGGTGAGGATCTCCTCTGATTTTTTGCCAAATTTTCATTCTGATCCACTATACGATGAATTGCTATGAGCTGCTTCTGCTGCTTCTATATGATGCATTGCTATGAGCTGCTCCTGCTGCTGCTATATGATGAATTGCTATGAGCTGCTGCTACTATATGATGAATTGCTATGAGCTGCTGCTGCTATATGATGAGTTGCTATAAGCTGCTCCTGCTGCTGCTATATGATGAATTGCTATGAGCTGCTCCTGCTGCTGGTATATGATGAATTGCTATGAGCTGCTCCTGCTATATGATGAATTGCTATGAGCTGCTGCTGGTATATGATGAATTGCACATTGCTGCTGCTGCTGTATGATGAGTTGCTATGAGCTGCTGCTGCTATATGATGCTTTCAGGTGGTGCTGCTATATGATAATAACCAGCCACTTGGACCATCGAATTTCGATAAATAATTGTTCTTCATTGAAATTTGGGTCATGCATCTTCGTTTAAATTAGGCAATGGGATCTCTATGGAAGACATTGACCAAAGTAGATTGTGCCAAGTAGATGGTATCTTTGTATTTGCATTTTGAACAAATATTGATGGTCTGTTTTCCTATCATATTAATTACTGCACTGGGTTCAATTTGTGATGTTTGCAAGTCAAATTAATTTTCATACGGGCAGCAAAATGAAAAAATATAATTCAATCTAGACTTTCACTGATCATACCAAAGATAAGCTGAAAAGGCAGGCAATGAAAAGAACTGGTTGGCTTATTACCTGGAGCTTATATTCACGGGTGCTTATTTTCTTAGGATAACTCGTAATAACTGTCCCTAAGAAACTTGGCCAATAGAACTGACATACAAATAACATGTCACGATGATTGCAATGGAGGCCCAGTTCTTTTGCCAGATTCTCCCAGAATCTGACCCCTACCCAGATTCTCCCAGAATCTTTGAGACCCATATGTTTTACAATCCTATCTAGTTAGGGTCTAATTAGGTAGGATTGTAAAACAAAAGGGGGTCAAAGATTCTAGTGGAAGCTAGAGAGGGGCAGATTCTGGGAGAATCCTGCAAAAGAACTGGGCCAGAGTGACCTACCATAGCACACTGTATAGGCTCACCACTGCCTCTCCTTTTTTTGCGTTGTTCCATGAAATTGCCACATACATCTTCTACTTTTTCATTGCGTAACCCTATCTGCAAGTTGACACGGCTAATTTCAGACACCTCTACACGATAATACATTGCATATCCCTTGCGCATATTTAAACCACCAATTAATGATTGTGTGCGTAGCATAAACTAGCCATGACTCTGTGTGCTGGACTAGCAGCCACTCTAAGGGAGCCTAATGTAGTGCACTGGAATTCCTACATGCCACCTACGATTTTGTGTAATGTACTACCTCTGTTCCTAAATATATGTCTTTGTAGAGATTCCAGTATGGACCACATACAGATGTATATAGATGCATTTTCGAATGTAGATTCACTCATTTTGCTCTGTATGTAGCCTATAGTGGAATCTCTAGAAAGACTTATATTTAGGAACGGAGATAGTATCATGTATGACTTCTACATATCTATTTTGGCAGCCAGTAGTAGAAATCATTGTCTGCACAAAGGGATTACTGGTCGAAAATCCTAGCAAAGCATGCTGGCAGGCACACAACAATACAAGAGAGAGAGACGCACTTACAAGATCATCGCAATGCCTCAGTCCAGGATCTTGGTTGGCCAAACTGTTAGATCCAGAAGAAACATCGTCCTTGTAGTTTTTGCCAGCTACATAACATGTAACAGCGACCTGTTAGTATATTTGAAGTACATCGGGCAGGTGATGCTAGACGGGTTTAAAGGTGACAAGTACCTAGGCTGTGGTGGGTGCTTGACATCGTGCCAGACGGTGGGAATCAGGTTAGAAACGTCAAGGGTGATGACGCTGCGCTGGCTATCGGGGTCCGGTAAGGAGATCTAGAACCGTCGAGTAGGGTGTTTGTGGAGTGGCTACGGTAGGGTGGACTACAGTGTGGGTGAAGCAGATCTGAGGCCGTGGACGAGGGCGTTGGTGAAGCTGCTCCGATGGTTGGGTTCAGGATGGTGTTGACGATGCGGATCTGTGGCCGTGGACGGGGCGTCAGAAGCTGCTCCGGTAGGTTGGACGAGGGTGCGACGAAGCGGATCTGAGGCCGTGGACTTGTGAGTTGGCAAAGCAGCCCCAATAGGGTTGAGAATGGTATAGGTGAAGCGGCTCCGATTGGGTTGACGATGGTTTCGGTGAAGCGGCTCCGGTAGGGTTGAGGAAGGTGTTGGCAAAGAGGATCAGAGGCCGTCGACGGGGGCGTCGGTGGGGCGGCCCCGGGGTGTGTGGACGAAGCGTCTCCGGTGGGGAGTACGAAGGAGCCGCTGTAGATGCGCTGCGGTTGATGAGAGTACCGGCGAAGCAGATCCGGCGCCGTGGACAAGGCCGGCACTGAATGGGCTGTGGTACAGTGGTGGATGAGCAGTCTACTTGTTTCTAGGGGAGGTGGGAGGGGTAGATGCGGTCGCAGAAGCAGATCCGGTGAGGTGGATGCCGCTGGCAATGAATGGGCTCTGGTACGCCGGTGGATGAGCAGTCTAGGGTTTTGATAGGGGAGGGGTAGAAAGGCCGATGAAGTATGGATGGCGTGATGTAAGATGCTCTGGTGCTGTGGAGTTAGTCATTATTGCAGGAGGGGGAGAGGAAATGGGGGTGCCGTGTGGTGGGGGGAACTGGAAGTTACCAAAGCAACCCCGACCTATTATGTAAATGAGGGCGGTATTGTAACTGTTGTTCTCCGTGCACCAATGATAAAAGGGGAATTTCGCATGCTAAAGACTAGGTGGCAGAAATTTTAGAAGGAGGCGGGAGATTTTGCCGCCCACGGGATCGTTCGTATCCAGTTTCAACTAATTTTGGACAGTGCTAGCGGGAAGGTCATGCGAGACTGTGTACACGGGGCACACGTCAGCAGTTAATAACTGGTGTGAAGTCCACCCCAGAAAAAAAGACAATAACTCGGGATGATGCACCGATAACTTGGACGTTCACACGGGCGCAGCCAATCGTATGGGTGTAGAGGCGCATTCACAAAAAAGGGGCGCCTTTATATGAGTGCAAACTGCGTTGCATTCACATCGTGCTGCCTCTTTCCCCCGTCCTCCTCCCATTACTTCCCTCATGCATTCAGGATGCTAATTGAAGGAGGATGCATCATTGGCCATTCAACATTTCGGGAACCACTACCCTCTCCCTCGTCTGCATTAAAGCCGTATCGGGAACTGTCCTGGTTTACTAGTAGCTGTCAAATCAAATAGTACTGCGCCGCCCGCTACACGCACGGCTAAACACGCCTCCTTGCCTCCATCAAACGCCTCCGTTAAACCCGCATGCAAACCGAGAAACCTACTCCGGCCACACGTCTTTTCATGAGCGGGCCGGAATTAAACGCAATGCTGGCCGAGCTCCTCCGTCTGCCCTCAGTTTAAACGAGGCCAGACTCCGGCCAAGCTCCTACCGTCCGCCCTCTATTTAAACGAGGCCAGACAGACAGCGGGCAAGAATCGCACCCCTCCGCCGCTCCCCCATCTCCTCCTTCACCATTTTATCCACTCTTCCGATGGCTTCTGAGGAGCCGTTCTCTGGCATACTACCTGGCTGGGTGGCCCGCCGAGCCCTCCAGATACGAGCGAGGCCGCTCGGTGCTTGGACGTTCACACGGGCGCGGCCAATCATATGGGTGTAGAGGCGCGTTCACAAAAAAAGGGATCAAACGCTCAGCCTATGTATTTCTCGTATAAATAGATAATTTAGTGCCATTGGTTATTTACTTTAAACATAATGCATTGACGTGTTATTGTAGAGGCGCACAAAAAGAAATGGATATTGTAGTCCCACAAAAGAAATGGATATTGTAGTCCGCTACTTAAAAGTGTTACCTCATATGATTACATAGCCTCCATTTCATAAATTGGGTACCCGTTGAATTCATATGTGAATATTACATATATTACTTCATAATAGAACCTTAAACCATCCAAGACTAATGAATTTGAATGCAAGACTAACAATGGTGCATGTACATGATAGCTACATTGGTTGTTTGAAGAAACATCACTGTAACTTTGGCATGCACAATTGAAAAGGATTATTTAGAAGAAAAAAAATGTGATATGTGAGTGTCCAATCTTTATAGCGTTGAATCGATATTGTATCTTTGGCCACAATACGAAGTAGATATTAATTTATGTTCAAGCGATGCACGTCCACGATCGCTAGATAGTGATACGTGAATGAATTGTGCAATCTCTCTCACATGCATACATATCTCATTTCTCCGTGGGGCATCGGAATCACACACGCGCACTTCGTGTATTTCTCTCCCTCCGTCAAGGTTAGAATTCGTCTTTCTACCCAGTCCTACAAGTCTCTCACACAGAAACACACACGCTGTCTCTGTCGAACACGCCCACCCCTTTAATTCCGCCCACCCACCGCCACTAATGTCTCAAAGTATAATTATGTCTCTCACAAATATGCCTAAGGTCAACTCGAGTTCCGGAACCATATGAATACATACAATGGGATTCCAGCAAAGCACCTTTTGTTTTGAGATTTCGCTCTCTCTCTCTCTCTCACACACACACACACACGCGCGCGCGCAGAGACATTGTTTCTCTCTTCATTTTTTTTCCGGCACTTGCATGCACACCGCTTGTTTATCTCCGTGATGCTTTAAGTATGCCTCGCACACATGCTATCTACCTATCCCTTAATATAGATATGTGTCACACAAAATCCTTCTCCCTATATCTAAGTGTCACTGCCCCCCCCCCCACACCCACACACACACACTTCCCGACACCGAAGGAGTAGGGTGACACCTCGATCTTGATACTAATCTATCTACTGGCTTCTCTCTCAAACACACACACACACACTACCCGACACCGAAGGAGTAGGGTGGCACCTCGATCTTGATAGTAATCTATCTACTAGCTTCTCTCTCAAACACACACACATACACACACACTCGCTAGTTGTGCCTCTATGCCTACCACGCGCACACTCTCGATACGTCTTTCTCTCCCTCCCCCCTCCCCCCAACAATGACAGTAGAAGGGTGACAACTCGATCTTGATCTTAATCTATCAATTGGTTTCTCTCTCAAACACACACACACACACACACACACATACACACACACACGCTAGTTGTGTCTCTGTGCCTCGCTCACACACACTCGATACATCTTTCTCTTCGTAGCCCCCTCGATATGTAGACTTCTCGCGCACGCACAGCTGTAGTGACGATGACGCTGAACCTAGTGTGCCTTGTTTTTACCGGCCTCATGTGATAGTTTTCACCTTGTTTTCTGTTAATTAACAAGGCAACCTTTTCTTTGTTACTACTAGTGAATATGAAATCATTCGGGGCAGACATAAAATATATCACTTCAACCCAATTATCGCAGTGACTATTTTAAAAGAAACTAGCTAGATGCCCGTGCGTTGCACGGAACATCAAGATGCATTTGTATGAGTAGTTTATCTTGTGAGAGAAAAGGATGAACGAGGGAAGGCCTTATTTGCAAATGTGGAGAGGGGTGTGGGTATCTTTTTGCAAAATTGCCATAGTTTCCTTCCTATCCATTAGATATAAATCCGACGGCCTATATTGCAGGATGGCACGCACACCATCATCACCAACTCTGTTTTCTACTCCCTCCGTTCCTAAATATTTGTCCTTTTAGAGATTTCAACAAGTGACTACATACGAAGCAAAATGAGTGAATCTACACTATAAAATATGTGTACATACACATCCGTATGTGGTAGTCCATTTGAAATCTGAAAAAGACAAATATTTAGGAACGAAGGGAGTATAAGAGTAGACATAGAGATATATCTCCCGCATGGTCCACAACGAAAATGTGCTGGACTGGTTAGCGCCGGATGCTCACAACGCGATGACCTGAGTTCGAATTCTATCTTTAACTTTAGATTTTTATATTATATATTATTTAATATATACTTCTTTCGCTACTGTACTGACAGTGGAACCCACAGAGTACTTAGAATACAAGATTAAGGATGGATTTGTTTCTTTTTAACTTTTTGTACGAAGCTGTAGCCACCCTGCAAGTCATGTGTACACTGTATGTGCAATTAACTTTTTATAGAGGGAGAATCATACATGCAATTAACTCAAATGGATTGGATGTGACTCTATTATTTCCAACATAAGAGCATCTCCAACGGGAGCCGGCAAATTTCCTCCAGCTTCCTTCCGCGGAGGACGACATCAAATGCCAGCGGCATACATTTTCACAACTCTAACCAACCAGAGGAAATTCGTGCAAACACGGACTGATTTCATATAAGCATGAAGGATTTCGTATAAAAAAGCCGGATCTTCATATAAACATGATGGATTTCATTACATTTACATGAACTAAGAAGTGCTAATTCAGCTCTCGTGGTATAATTAATACTCCCTCCATCCGGAAATACTTGTCCTAGAAATGGATGTATCTAGACTTATTTTAGATATAGATACATCCAATTTATCCATTTTGAGGACAAATATTTCCGGACAGAGGGAGTACCTAATATAAATGGCCGCCCACGGATCCCTTTGTCTTCCTCATGTCCGGCAGACACTTGCGGGGTCGACGAATGTCCTCGGAAGAGACGAAGCAGCAAAGAAACCACCTAAATACGCAGTCGTCGCCTCGGCGGTGGCCTTCATGGGACCCAAGTGGCGGCGGCCTCCCGTGTTCTACTTCTCCTCGATGATGGCGGTGGACATGGAGAAGCTGGCCACCGACTCATCGCTCTCCACGCACCCGGCTTCTGTCTCTGCCTGCATGGCGCTGCCGTAGGCGCAGGAGGCACGCCCATAGACACGAGAGGCGTGGCCACCGCAGACACTGGTGGCGCGGTACGACGCGGTAGCGACGACGCCCGTGCCGCCGTGCTCGCCGCCGTGCCGGCGTGGAGCAACTCCCCACTCTTCATCGAGCTGAACTGGAGCGGCGAGTTCCTGAACCACACGCTGGCTTGGGGCGGCAACTGACTCCGTCGGGCCAAGCGAGGTTGGTGAAGCACCGAGCGGCCTCGCTCGTATCTGGAGGGCTCGGCGGGCCACCCAGCCGGGTAGTATGCTGGAGAATGGCTCCTCAGAAGCCATCGGAAGAGTGGAGAAAATGGTGAAGGAGGAGATGGGGGAGCGGCGGAGGGGTGCGATTCTTGCCCGCTGTCTGTCTGGCCTCGTTTAAATAGAGGGCGGACGGTAGGAGCTTGGACGGCGTCTGGCCTCATTTAAACTGAGGGCGGACGGGAGGAGCTCGGCTGGCATGGCGTTTAATTCCGGCCCGCTCATGAACGGACGTGTGGCTGGAGTAGGTTTCTCGATTTGCATGCGGGTTTAACGGAGGCGTTTGATGGAGGCGAGGAGGCGTGTTCAGCCGGGCATGCAGCGGGCGGCACAGTACTATTCGATTTGACAGCTACTAGTAAACCAGGACAGTTCCCGATACGGCTTTAATGCAGACGAGGGAGAGGGTAGCGGTTCACGAAATGTTGAACGGCCAATGATGCATCCTCCTTCAATTAGCATCCTGAATGCATGAGGGAAGTAATGGGAGGAGGACGGGGGAAAGTGGCAGCACGATGTGAATGCAACGCAGTTTGCACTCATATAAAGGCGCCCCTCCATTCCAATGCATCTACCACATCGTACGCACCTAAGCACCTACACTAAGAGCAAAAGTGCTCACTCCAGATCCATGGTGGCGATGTGCACGAGCGGCCAGCGACTGTGCCAGATGGTCCACGATGCCAGCCTGTGGCATGGCACCGAGGATCGTCTCTAGACTGTGTTGACCGGCTGGTTCATGGCCATCGTCAACGCCAGCTACGACTCTCAGTTGGACCAGATGATCATTGCCACCATCAACAAGTTCACCGTCGTCAAGAAGCTCGCGGACGACATCGCCGTACTCCTCCAGCCCGCGCGCCCGGGCTCCTCATTGCCTGCCACCCTAATTGGCCTCCATGGCGAGAACCTCTTTCAAGCACTGGTGGCCTTGCGACTGCTCGCTGACGCAACGAAGAATGTCCACCTGGAGGTCGCGCTCGCCGCGTGGCGCCTCGCCCTGCAAGAATTCGTCGACCTACACATCCACGTGTACGAGCAAGTCATGTACATAGGTATCTACAAGGCCGGAGAGGACGCTGCGACGTTGGCCTTCATCAACTGGCTGGAAGCATTAGACGCCTTTGTTGAGAAGCACCTTGACCTCGCCAAAAAAGCCGCCGCTCCTAAGCCACTGGTCGGTGGCCCGGCGCACTGAGTCGAGGAGGAGGAGGTCGTACGTTGATGGATGCATCTTCCTTCTTGCCTCTTGTAACCACCACTTCGATTGCATCATCGTGGCCTTAATTCTTATTGCACGATTACGTTCTCGTTCCAGTCAATAAAGACATGTGCGATCCCTTTGCTCACATTTGGAGGCAATTATATGCGTCACTGTAACTAGTACTCCATCCGTCAATTTATAAGTTATGCTTACCTTTTCCATCAACTTCGTGCAATGGTTTGGAGAATTAGGATTAGATGGCAATAAAGACATGTGCGATCTCTTTCACCATTTGGAACCGCTGGACCGGAGGGCTATGGTTTGGAGAATTAGGATTAGATGGCTAGTCTAACTGAAGAATATGATTATTTAAAGGGACTTCGGAATTACTCCAGGAGTAAGTGAAGAGGTTAAGACAATGTGAATGCAGTGGGGTTTGGATGCAAATGAAGATGAAGGAGAGGTGAAGAAGCCGAGGAAAATCGGTTCCCGATGGAGAAGTAAATGGGAGAAGTGGCCTGCAGGCAGTTGATTAGATGGATAGGTAGACTAAAAGAAAAGGCTATGCGGGTAGACTAAGGAGTGGTACCTATCCATGTACATGCCCATCCTTCTAGCGCTACATGTTCCACTGGCTAGTTGAGGTCACTCTTTCGAATCACCGTGGCATGACATTTTATGATTCCTTTTTATTTCTGCACGCCTCCTGACAGGTGGGACCTATGCAAACAGATATAAAAAAATGTGTCGTAGCTGGTTCGGATGGATATTGGCGCGTGCGTGGGAGACACAACATTCTCTGGTTAAGGAATATGCGGTTATCCTCAAAAAAGAAAAAACCCTTCTTCGCGCTTCCGCATGCACGAGAATTTGGTTCTGCTCGCAAAATGGATGATACCTGGAGGATGAAGTGAACCCAGAGGCATGCTAGCACGAGAGACCTATTTCCGTTATACAGTACTACTCCGTATGTTCCTACTAGTAGTAGTACAACTGTGGTACACTTGATGGTCAAAATATTATTCATCCGGTCCTCACAGTGAAGTGACAAGACCCTGCGCCCGAGGTGACACTAACCCAGGCGGCGTGTTTGGGTTACCAAAGTCAGCCTCACCTTGTGCACTGTGCAGTCACTGTCACCACCGCTGTATAGCATGCCTCGCCTCGTCTCCCTCTCCCCTAGCACCACTCCATCTCCATCTCTGTCCCACCGGAGATCCTGAGGTCACTCTTCATCATCTCACTATGCCCCCGCGTACCCTCGCCTTGCTCACCTCCCCCAGTACCACTATTCCCTCGCTAGCCGCTCCAGCATCGAGAGCCTTCTCCCCCGTAAATCAAGCCCCAAAAAAACCTACCTTCCAAACTCCACCATGGCCGAACGCGAACCGCGCAGCATCCATATGAGCCACGATTGGAGCAATCTCCCCAGTGACATCCTCGACCTCTGTTGTTCATGTATGGATATGTTGAGCGCCGTGCAGTTGGATGCATTCTTGAGGGACATGCACACGGCCATCGTCGAAGCAAGGCCTAAGCTTTTCAAGACACCCTGCTTGCTACTATCTGGTCTTGCGAGATTTGCTCACCATGATACGGAGGCATACATGATGCCGCTCAACTTCAATCCGACCTCCATTAGCCGAAACTTCATTGTAGGTATGTAGTGGGTCACCGTACATCATTTCCCTCGACTTCGATCCGATCACCATCGCCCAAAACTTCTTGGCAGGTATGTACTGGGTCGGCATGAGCTCCCACTGGATGGCTGTCGTCAGAGAAGACCGGAAAAATTTGGTGCTCGTGAACTTCCACACCTCCCATGAGATTATCCTTCCTACATTGGATTATATAGGGTTTTACCTTCGCGGTCCAAGTCATCTAGATTACCACGTCAGTTGGACGGACCTTGGTTTGCAGAAGATTGTAATCTGCCAAGTGCCCACATGAGATGCGGGTTACGCAGACTTCAAGCTAATTGCCTTGTTTGACCACGGACTCGCCTATCTTTCCGCTGGTGCCTTCTTTAGCTGGAGATAGCTCACCTCGCAGTGGATTGTCAAAGCTGATAAACACTTCTGTGATGCTATTGAACACAATGGCATCATCTACGCGATCGACAAAGCAGATGGCACCACGAATTGCTGGGACGGCGCGTGTAAGTTGTTTCCGTTTGAACTTTTTGTGATGATTGGCATATCCCTGTTTGAGCAGAATTTGAGTAGAACTATGGCAATGTATTAGAGACGCCATAAATCAGCTATATTTGGAATGAGTTAATTCAGGCGATTGTGACCATGTCATTACAGCCAATTTGTACCCCTGAATAATCAAACGGTTAGGAAGATATGGATATTCTCCTTATTTTATAGTAATCTATATACTACTAAATATGAGTGTGTATCAATGGCCATGTTAGTTTCCTCATTTTCATGATGTAGAAACATGCATCACACTGTTGGTTTCATCTAACCATACATTAGGGAAGTAAATGTGCATATGGAGAACTCTATATTTGGAAGTAGTGAAATCATGTAATGCTTACCATGTGTACATACCTATATTCGCCCTTCAGCAATCAATGGCTAGAATAATATCCTCACAAAAATTTTGCCCACAGAACATGAGTATATAACAATGCATGGTCTGTTAGTTTCCTTGAAGAATTTGTTTGTGTGGACAGAACTTGATTACATAACATGCATGACATGGTAGTTTCCTATGAAGAATCGATTGCTAGATAACATGAGTATAACCATGCATGGCACTTCTATATTTTCGAACCCAGTATACATTTCCCTGTTTTTTCCTCTCAGTTCCAATAGGGAGATATCAATGATGTTTCTTGCATTATCCTACTCATACTCTGAACAATGCTGATCTTACATTAACAATGCCTGTCCTTTTTGATATGATGCAGTGTCCCTACAGTTACTGCCCTTTGTAATCACACCACCTTTGCCAAAAACAGGGAAGCACAACTGGTTCCTCACTTGATCAAACGACAGCAAAAGACTAATGATCATTCGCACACATGAGCCGGAAAAGTTATATTGCAAAAACCCCATTGTGTACAAGCACCGTGAAATACATGAGTATCCGGACAGTGGCTGTTACGTCTATGAGCAGGATACCAGCTTGTTGGGGCCTTCAGGATTTTTGAGTTGGAGGCGGGTAAACAACCTTGGTTTACACTCTCTGTTTCTCGGACTCAATTATCCGATTAACCAGGAGATCACCGTTGGCAAGGACCTTGATGGCAGAGAGGCTCTGTTTGCTATGGAAAACTGTGTCTACATGGTGAGCCCCAGGACTTCGGGAGCAAACTCCCCTGATTGTCAATGATACAGCCTGCAGCCAAAAGAAGGTGAGAATGACAAAGGCATATGGATTAACTTTGATCCTTGGATATCTCAAGTCTGACAGGCAGTGATGTGGTTCAAGCCTTCAGGTTGATAGGTAATTGGGCTGTTGTGTCGAAAGGGTGGAGTACTGGTGTCTCCGGATCACTGGTCACTGAAGCGGGGCTGCAAATTATGATGGTGTTGGATCATCCCTCTTCGAATGACTTGTTGTCTTTGCTGCTTGTTCTGGATGGGTAGTTCTCTCTTTTGTTTTGCATATTCCTTGTCATTTGGTCATCCTCGTCTATGTCACTCTTACTATGTAATAGTTGCCTCTATTTAGAATGTCATTCTCGTCTGGATCACGAGAGTCTGAGCATTGCAGATGGGTGCATTTTGGTGGTGTAGCAAGACTTCTTATGAGCTATCATGTCTTGCTGTTTATGTCAGTGGTAGTCACTAGTCAGTGTTTGAATGTTGTATATATCGTTGTTTCGAACTGTTTATTGTATCGAACTGCTGGTGGGCTAAATGAGGGCATCACCATTCTCCAGTGTTCAGAGTATATCTCCTTTTTTCAAGTTATAATTTGAGCTCAGTGCCTTTTCGATGATGTACACTTGTTTGGGCCAGTGAGGTGTCGTTGAATATGGGCCGAGTAGTAACGCAATGCCAAACAGGTCAATTATGACTCTCAGGCCGGGCTCTCAAAAGATCCTCAAAAAAAGGCCGGGCTCTCAAAACAAGAAAAATAAGGACTCTTAGGCCGACATGTGGGAGCCACCGGTGTTTTCATGCGCTTGCGCGCCGAGAGCATATTGGCGCGTGTTCGAAATTCATGCTACCTTTTCACCCCCAATCTCCCACCCCTCCCCACCTCTAGAATCTCGATTCCTACTCCAGTTCCCCCAAATCCCCCTCCTGTACTCCCTATACTCAAGCGCACTATCATGTCCCCGATCAACGTGGATCTCCGAGCCAGAGATCCTGAGGTCCGTCCTGCCTTCGGGCGCTGCGTGCTGTCGCTCAGCAGTGGCATGGCGGCGCTTGACGACCAGTTTGCCGGCAAAGTGCTGATGGTAACCATCAACGGCGACCGGCCTCCCGTCTCGCCAGACAACCTTGTCAAAGCTGTTGGCATTGCGCACGGCATCCAAATAAGTGACTTGCTCTTCGAAGTCTGTCCGCCTTCGGCTGATTTCTTCGTCAGGTTCCGGAAAACTTTCGACTGTAGTCGTGTGTTCGAATCTTCCCGGCGTTTGTTCTGTGATGGCGCGCTGCTGAGCTTTGATCGGTGGCACCCAGGATGGGGCTCGGTACCCTCTGAGGTTGAGTTTTTAACAAAGCTTACCTTCCACGGCATGCCTTGACGTGCTTGGAACAGCGAGTCCATGAATGAGCTTATCTACGACCTTGGAGGTGAGCACGTAAGTATGTTTGTTCCGCCAGACAGCTGGGCTCTGATGGTTATGGCATGGATGAAGAAGCTGTCCACCATATCGAAGGTGATTGGTGTTGAGATACCGGTGCAGGAACCGGGGTTTTACTATTCGTCACCACCAAGGCCGCCGCGGACCACATTAGGGATGTACCTGTATCGAGTGTTCGTGCATGTCAAAGAAGTGGTCAATCCATCAATCAAAGTCCTGCCACTGCCGCTAGTGCCAGGGTCCGTCGACGACGTCCAATATAGGAGTCAATGTCAGACTTTCCCCGTGTTGCTCGGAACGATGGATGGCACAGGGCCTACTCCATCGCGCGGCGGAGGCCACTGCTTCTTTGGGAGAAGAGGCAGGGCTGGCTACCTGGATGTGCTGTAATTTGAGGTAACAACTGAATCTTGTCAAATACTAGTTAAATTCGAGCTATCGGTGTGAAGCACTGATGTGCCAGTACATTTGATTGTGACCTGTTCTATTTTTGTACCTGAACTTTTTTTAGAAAGGGTTGTACGTCAACTTAATGTGCTAGCAGAACTTATTGTGTTGTCTGTCTGTTTTCTTTCACAGCATTCAAGATATTTCCCCGTCATTGATAAAGACGATGAACCGTTATGTAAGAGTTCGTTGGTTTCAGCATAGCCCTACCCGTAGCGATCCACTGCTTCCACCCTAATTGTGCCGCCTGCGTGAAATTTTTGTATGCAAGTTCAGTGTGCTATGATGTTCTATATGATTGTGTCAACTTTATAAGTTTTAACTGAGCATCAACAATGCATATGGCTGAAAGATATATTTACGAGCATCGACTAATGGGTCTCTCTCTCTCACACACACACACACACACACGCACAAGTGGGACCCATTGAATTATTTCTTCCCTCGTGACAGCTTTTAATTAGGTTCCACTGTATTAATTGAGCTCAGTGACTTCAAAAAGTTGTACAGAAGCCTTGTTTGGGCCTTTTCGGCGTCGCTGAATGTGGGCTGAGTAGCCATGTAAAGTTGTACTGTACTACATAGGCCTTTTTTTTTGAACATCAGCAGTGCAACTAGGCCGACAGTTGTACACAATATCCGGGTCAACTTATTATTCTCCGCCCCGCTGGGCTGCAAATCTTTCCTACGAGGGATGCATTAGGCTTAACAAGAAAATGGGCTTTAAGAAATAATAAATGGGATGTAATTATAAAAACTGGGCAGTAACTATAAAAAAATGCACCAAACACGTAATTAGTTTAAAAAATATTATTATTGGATTATGAAAATTTTAATTTCATTACTTGTTGTGCGCGCAATATTTCGTTGGATTTTTACGTAATACAAATTTATTTTGAAATTATATTTAATCTGACTAGAAATTTCGGGATAAAAATATTTCGGATCCCATCAAAATGTGGGAAATTTTATTGAATTCTGTTTTGAGCGGTTGGTTGAAATTATTAATCGTTGTCCTAGCTAGAAAATGGGCTGTACTTTTAACAAATTGTAAATGGCCTGTAGTAAATTCCATTAGAATTCAAAAATGGGTTGTACATTCTTACAAATCGCAAATGGGCTATATGTTCTCTGCCACACACTTGTGGGCCTAATAAGTTGACGCGTACGTAAGGCTTTGTCAACTTATAGTCAACACACAGTTCTAGCAGCAGTGGCCGTTGGAAGTCCATCCAACGGATGTCGTGCTTCTTCTTCAATCTCGGATATTCTTGCTTCAGCCGCCCAAAAAATGATTCCTCCCCCTGACATCTGGTGCGCACCGTTTCGGAGGCTGACCCGTGGGCCTACTAAGTTGACGCGTACCAAGGGCTTTGTCAACTTAGTCAATATAAACGATTCTAGCTGCAGTGACCGTATGATGTCCATCCAACGGCCGTCGTGCTTCTTCAACCTCTGGTCTTCTTGCTCCAGCCGCCCAAACCAGCGCCGGCCGTGCCAACTGCTCCTGCCTCCCATGTCCGGCTGTGCTGCCACCGCTGGCCATGCCATCCCTCTATACTCACCCACACCTCCTGTTATTCTCCAGCGACGGTAGCCTCACACCGCAGCCGAAGCAGTCAACCCATGTACTCCCCTCCACGTGGGCATCCACTGCCGCGTCTTCCCCGGCTCTGTGTTGTTCCCTTCCTAGGCCTCGCCATCGTCCACTGCCTTGGTGCTCTCGGCGCAGCGTGGTCAACAAAGGACAGCCATCAGAAGAGGACTTTAGGCGGTGAGGCTGACAGCTGGACCCACCAGCTACATCTTCGAACACAAGGAAGTGCCTCCTTATTACTCGCAAAATAAAAACGATTCCTCCCCCTGATAGCTGGGACCGACCAGCTATATCTTCGCACGCAAGGAAGTGCGTCCTTATCCTCCCTGACCGCTGGGACCCACCCGGTCAAAGCGTACGCAGCGTTGTCTGTCTGGTCGCGAACGTGTACGTACATACTAGTCGATCGGTCTCTCTCCAAGTCTGAACCATGGCCGAGTAAGTAGCGGCATGTGTCGTTGTAGAGCACCCGACATAGCAGTTCACGCAGTCCCGTCTAAGTCCTGTACACATACGTACAGCCACGTACGTACATATGGGCGGGGTCTCGAGCGCGTACTCGCGCATATATACGGACGGCCAGGGCTTGTGTAAATGGAGAGGCAACGGACGGCAGCAACGACGTCCTGTTCATCGGGCAGCGAACCGGCTAGGTCGGAATGAAGAAACAACGCCTTGTTCATCGGGAGGCAACCGACAGGGTCGGAATGCGTCCTGTTCAACGGGAGCCAACCAGCTTGGACGGAACAGGCGAAACGGGGTCTGGCGTACCGCAGAACGGAGGAAACGGCCTTCTGTTCGACCGGCCATGGTCGAAACGGGATCCTGTTCATCGGGAGGGGTCTAGCGTACCACAAAACGGAGGAAACGGACTTGTGTTCGACTGCCTACGGTCGAAACAGGGTCCTGTTGATCGGGAGGGGTGTGGCGTACCGCAAAACAGAGGAAATGGACTTGTGTTCGAGTGCCTACGGTCGAAACGGGGGTCCTGTTCATCGGGAGGGGTGTGGCGTACCGCAAAACAAGACTCCATGGGCTACTATTCATCCACTGTCTACTGCCTCGCTCCAGCCTCCACGGGCTACTGTTAATCCACCGTCGACCTCCTCCAGCCTCCACCTGCGACTGTTCATCCACGGCGTCTCCCTCCTGCCTCCACCAGCTACTGTTCATCCACGGGCTCATGTTCATCCAGCCTCCACCGCTCCTCCACCGACTACTGTTCAACCACCTCTCCACGAGCTACTGTTCATCCAGCCCTCCACCGGCTACTGTTCAACCAGCCCTCCACGGGGTCCTGTTCATCCAGCGGCAACGGCCTCTACTACCACGGGGTCCTGTTCATCCAACTCCCAATGGGAACTGTTCATCCAACCCCCAACAATGCTCACTGTTCATTAAGAGGCAGTAGGTTCGATCGGCTTTAGTTAGCAGCAGTAGCGAAGGAATTGCTCGATCTGGTTCAGTTAATAGCCAGGGATCGATTGATCGCTCGGGTTCAGTAACGCGTAATAGTGCAATCGGTCGGGTTCAGTAGGCGAACGCCTCGCTCGGGTTCAGTTAGAGCCCAACGCCTCGCACCCACGCGCGCACGTGTACGAGAGAAACGCGCAATCCCTCCGTGCATCGCTCGGCCCCAACCACCCACCGTAACAGGGAACTCCCCGATATTTTCCTCTCCCTCGCTTCTACCACGGTTTTTTCCGTCATGGACGGCCCAAAGAATATCATGCAGCTGCGTCTCCTGCCCGCCCAGGATGAAAAGCCCATTTTCTCTCATGATTTTTTTTCATAGAAGTAGGAGCCCACCACATCTATGATGGTACCGGGTTTTGTCACAATTATCGTCATAGAAGTGTCATAAGCATGACAGAAAAAAAAATTCGTTCGGCCCAAAATGTCACGGATGTTTTTTTTTTGTAGTGTTGTCAATCCCTCGACGGATACGAGCAAGATTAAATTGTATAGTTTTTGTTAGATAGATTGGACAAAAATACAAAATAAAATAAATAAAGTAAAAATGCAGCAAGGTATTTTTGGTCTGAAATATGACAAAAGATAGACCTTGATAACCCACAAGTATATGGGATGGCAACAGTTTTTGAGGGTAGAGTATTCAACCCAAATTAATAGATTCAACACAAGGGGAGCCAAAGAATATTTGCAAGTATTACCAGTTGAGTTGTCAATTCAACCACACCTGGAGATTAAATATCTACAGCAAAGTGGCCAGTAACACAGTAATATGATAGTTTTGATAGCAGTGGTAACAGTAATAGTAACGGAAACAGTGATAGCAATGTTTTTGTACCAAGTGTAACAGTACCAGCTGTAGTAGTAACTTAGCAAGAACAATATGTGGGAAATTCTTAGGCATTGGATTGGTGAATTCATTGGATGATATTCATCATATAACAGTTATAACCTAGGGCGATACAAAAGTAGCTCCAGTTCATAAATATAATGTAGGCATGTATTCCGTAAATAGTCATACATGCTTATGGAAAAGAACTTGCATGACATCTTTTGTCCTACCCTCATATGGCAGCGGGGTCCATAAGGAAACTAAGGGATATTAAGGCCTCCTTTTAATAGAGAACCGGAACAAAGCATTAACACATAGTGAATACATGAACTCCTCAAACTACGGTCAACACCGGAAAGTATCCCAATTACTGTCACACTGGGGTTTACGGATCATAACACGTAATAGGTGAATATGACTTGCAAGATCGGATCTAGAACATAGATATAATGGTGAAAACATAAATGGTTCATATCTGAAATCATGGCACCCAGGCCCTAAGTGACAAGTATTAAGCATAGCAAAGTCATAACAACATCAATCTCAGAACATAGTGGATACTAGGGATCAAGCCCTAACAAAACTAACTCGATTACATGATGAATCTCATCCAACTCCTCACCGACCAGCGAGCCCACAAAGTAATTACTCACTCCCGATGGGGAGCATCATGGAATTGGTGATAAAGGAGGGTTGATGATGACGAAGACAGAAGATTCCCCTCTCCGGAGCCCCGAACGGGCTCCAGATCTGGCCTCCCGATGAAAAACAGGAGGTGGCGGCTGCTCCGTATCGTGAAACGTGATGAAACTTCCTCGTCTATTTTTTCTTCGAAAATAGGTATTTATGGAGTTGGAATTAGGGTTAAGGAGGCCACGAGGGGACCACAACCCACCAGGGCACGCCAAAGGGGGGGCGCGCCCTGGTGTGTCATGCCCAGCCAGGGCACCCCCTCCGGTGGTTCTGGGTTCCAGTATTTTTATATATTCTGAAATAATTCTCCAAAAAGTTTCGTCCAATTCCGAGAACTTTTATTTCTGTACAAAAACAACACCATGTTAGTTCTACTGAAAACAGCGTTAGTCCAGGTTAGTTTCATTCAAATCATGCAAATTAGAGTCCAAAACAAGAGCAAAAGCTTTCGGAAAAGTAGATACGACAGAAACGTATCAACTCCCCCAAGCTTAAACCTTTGCTTGTCCTCAAGTAATCACTACAAAAAAAAGACACATCCATGACATTTTGGCCCGAACGAATTTTTTTCTGTCATGCTTATGACACTTCTATGATGATAATTGTGACAGAACCCAGTATCATCATAGATATGGTGGGCTCCTACTTCTATGACAAAAAATCATGACAGAAAATGGGCTTTTCGTCCTGGGCGGGCCGAGGACGCACCTGCATGACATTCTTTGGGCCGTCCATGACGGAAAAAATCATGGTAGAAGTGAGGGCGAGGAAAATTTCGGGGAGTTCCCGGTTATGGTGGGTGGTCGGGGCCGAGCGATGCACAGAGGGATTGTGCGTTTCTCTCATACATGTACGCGCGTGTGTGCGAGGCGTTGGGCTCTAATTGAACCCGAGCGATTGCACTAGCTACGCGTTACTGAACCCGAGCGATCGATCCCTTGCTGTTAACTGAACCTGATCGAGCGATTCCTTCACTACTGCTGCTAACTGAAGCCGATTGAACATGTTGCCTCTTGATGAACTGTGATCGTTGTTGGGGGTTGGATGAATAGGACCCCGTGATAGTAGAGGCCGTTGCCACTGGATAAACAGGACCCCAATCGAGGAGGTGGGGGTGGATGAACAGTAGCCTGTGGAGGGACCCCATGGAGGGCTGGTTGAACAGGACCCCGTGGAGGGCTGGTTGAGCAAGACCCCATGGAGGGCTAGTTGAATAGTAGCCGATGGAGACTGGATGAACAGGACCCCATGGAGGGCTGGTTGAACAGTAGCCGGTGGAGGCTGGATGAACAGGACACCGTTGATGAACAGTAGCTGGTGGAGGCAGAAGGAAGTCGATGGTGGATGAACAGTAGTAGGTGGAGGCTGGAGGAAGTCGACGGTGGATGAACAGTAGCCCGTGGAGTCCCGTTTTGCGGTATGCCACACCCCTCCCGATGAACAGGACCCCCGTTTCGACCGTAGCGCTCCAACACAAGTCCGTTTCCTCCGTTTTGCAGTACGCCACACCCTTCCTGATCAACAGGACACCATTTCGACCGTAGGCACTCGAACAGAAGTCTGTTTCCATCCGTTTTGCAGTACGCCAGACCCTTCCCGATGAACATGACCTCGTTTCGACCATACGCGGTCGAACAGAAAGGCTGTTTCCTCTGTTCCGTGGTAAGGCAGACCTTGTTTCGGCTGTTCCGTCCAAGCCGATTGGCTCCCGATGAACACGACGCTGTTGCTGCCGTCCGCTGCCTCTCCATGTACACGAGCCCTGGCCGTACGTATGCGCGAGTAGGCGTTCGAGACCCCGCCCGTATGTACATACGTGGCCATATTTTTTTTGATCTGGCTGTACGTACATGTACATAGTTTAGAAGGGACTGCCTGAACTGCTACGTCGGAGGCTCTACTACTACACGTGCCGCTGCTTGCTCGGCCATGGTTCATCGTTGCAGAGAGACCGATCGACCAGTATGTACGTACACATTCGCGACCAGAATGACAACGCTACGTACGCTTCGACCAGGTGGGGCCTGGCTGTGAGGGAGGATAAGGAGGCACTTCCTTGCGTGCGAAGTTATTGATGGTGGGTCCGAGCTGTCAGGGGAAGGATTCAATTTTTTTCGCGCCTAATATGGAGGCACTTCCTTGCGTGCGAAGATATAGCTAGTGGGTCCAGCTGTCAGGGGGAAATGTTTTTTTCACAAAATACGACCCTTCTGGTAGGTCCCCGCTGTCAGGTGGAGGAATCATTATTTTGCGTGTAATAAGGAGGCACTTCCTTGCTGCGGCCCTGGACCTAGTTGTCAGCCTCTCCACGTACAGTCCTCTTCCGATGTAAGTCATTCCTTGACCACATTGACCATGCCGCGGCGAGCACCAAGGCGGTGGACGACGGCGAGGCCTAGGATGGGCATGACCCGGAGCCGGGGAAGACTCGGCAGTTGTTCCCCACGCGGAGGGGAGTAGAGGGTTTACTGGTTGGGCTGCAGTGTGAGGCTGCCATCGCCGTAGAATAACAGGAGGTCTAGGTGAGTACAGGGATGGCCAGGCCAGCGATGGGAGTAGGGTGGGGCAGTGAGGCCTGCGCGGCAGCAGAGCCGACCACGGGAGGCAGGAGCAGGCGGCACGACCGGCGCTGGTTTGGGCGGCTGGAGCAAGAACACCAGAGGTTGAAGAAGCACTACGGCCATTGGATGGACATCGTACGGTCACTGGAGCTAGAATCGTTCATATTGACTAAGTTGACAAAGCCCTCTGTCCGCGTCAACTTAGTAGGCCCACAAGTCAGCCTCCAACTATGGTGGGTCCCAGCTAGCAGGGGGAGTATGCATTTTTTTGTGCGTAATAAGGAGGCACTTCCTTGCGTGCGAAGATATAGCTGGTGGGTTCGAGCTGTCAGCGGGAGTGTTGGTTGTGTCGACCCCGGCTTAATCGTGCACTAACCATACACGCAAATGCACACGATTAAGCCTAAGGACTCACTTGAAGATATCACAACACAACTCTAACACATAAATAATGTCATACAAGCTTTACATTACAAGCCAGGGCCTCGAGGGCTCGAATACGTAGCTCGATGGCATACAAGTGTCAGCGGAAGCATCAGATATCTGGGTATAGATATATTACAGAAATAGAGATAAGCCTTTTAGAAAGGCGAGGCAAAATAAAATACTACGATTGAAAGGCGTAGGCCTCCTGCCTAGGACCCTCCGAACCTACTCCTGGTCGTCAGTCGGCTCCTCGTAGTAGTACTCGCCGGGAGAGTAGTAGTAGTAGCCGTAGTCGTCGACGAGGGAAGCTATCTCAGGGGCTCCGTCATCTGGTGGCGACATATGGATATGGGGGAAAAAGAAAGTAAAGCAAACGTGAGTACTCATCCAAAGTACTCAGCAAGCAAGGATCTACACTACATATGCAACATTTTCAAAGGAGGGCTATTTATGTGGACTGGGCTGCAGAAATGCCAGAATAGAGGGGGAAAGCCTAGTCCTATCGAAGACTAGCATCTTCAAGCATCTTCATCGGTCTTGCAGCATTAGAAGAGTGCAGATTAACATAATGTAAAGTAGTTGTAGTATCATCAACCTCGGCCAGAGATTCTTCCTCGACTCCCTGCGAGAAAGCAATCCCAGAGCCATACTATCCATTTCATCTCAAGTCACCTGTTCTAGTTGTACCAATCGGGATACAACTCCGAGTGTCCGTTACCGTAGGACATGCTATTGATAAATTAGTTCTTCCCTACAGGGGTGCACCAACTTACCCACCATGTTCGCTTAACTCCGGCCGGACACACTTTTCTGGGTCATGCCCGGCCTCGGCTAAGCAACATGCCGCAACTCGACCAAATACTTAACAGAGAGGTCAGCACGCCGGACTAACCTATGCCCCCAGGGGTCTTGGGCCTTCGCCCCGGGAACTCCTTTGTGGCGTGGGCGGCCGGAAGCAGACCTAGCAACCGCTTAATACAAGCGTGGTTGCGTAACCAGTCCAATCCAGCGCGCGCCGCTCAGTCGCTACCGTCTATTAAGCTTCGGCTGAAGTATACGACGCATAACGCCCATACTATGCCCACATGATGGTTAGTGCTATCAGGCCAGAGGCCCCTCGGATCAAATATCCAAACCGTAGTGGATTAGGAGCGCGCGGTAACGAGCAGAGACTCACGATCGATGTCACCCCGTCGCCCCGTCTCAAGGACTTGCGGCAAGGGCGAGGAATGCCCGGCCACACCTCGTGTTCAACTCTCGGGCACCATCCAGGTCCACCCGAGCCCACATCACTGGCTATTAAGCTCGCGCGGGTACCCCTCAGGGCCGACCCGTCTTTAGTTTCATGTTTCAGTGTAAAGTCATAGTATCAACAGTATCCGTGTGTCTAACACCAAGGGGGAACCCTGAGGAATCACCCTCGATGGAGTCCCACCTGATATTAATGTCAAGGTGAACGAAGGAGGAATCACCCTTGAGGTCCATACTTGAAGTGTTGCACGACGACGTCGTTATTGGGGGTGGTGTAGGAGGAATCACCCTCGCTTACCATGACCGATTAACTAACCTACAAGGTTATCGTCAGAAGTGCTGACGAGGTATCACCCTCAGCACTTGATAGTAACACAGTAGTGTCGACAACTAAGGGGGAAGTGACGTGCGGTGTCGCGGCCAGGTCTTCAATCCCGTTGTTCGGGTCTTCTGATAATCCAGCGGGGCAGTCGGGATTTAGTGGGGTCTCTGCTGGTCTCTACCCAAACTATTCTAATTGTTTAGGATAAGCAGGCAGGTAACAATAGCAGGTTATAATAAACAGGCTATGCAGCAGATATAGGATAACAGTAGCGGCGGTAACTTCTAATGCAAGCATAAGAGAGAAGAGAGTGGGCGATATCGGAATGCTCAAAATGGGGGTGCTTGCCTGGAAGCTCGGTGGCAAGGGATTGATCGTCTGGAGCGTAGTCAACCTTCGAAGCTGCATCAGTCTCGGGAGCTACGTCGACGTCAGGGTCTATCGATAGAGAAGAGGGGGAAGAAACATATAAATGCACAGCAAACGATGCAATACAGGCATGCTATACTAAGATGCAGTGCAAGGTTGCCTAAAGTATGTCTAAGTCAATTTTTAGTTATTTTAGGATTTAAGTTGGATTCATTAACCGATGTATAAGCACTATTCATCTACCGGATACGGCCTCGAAGTTGTGGTTTCACCTACATAGGGGGTTCCGGCATCGAAACAGACGTCACGATCAAATTTGTTTCGTCGTTCTGATCAACTTTCATGTTTTAAGTTTTTCGATCTGAGCTATGGTTTAAAAGTTATTAATTTTCAAAGTTTAAATGATTTTCTGGAATTATTTTTATTATTAGAAAATGATATATGACGTCAGCATGAGGTGTGGATGACGTTAGCAGGTCAATAGGTTGACCAGGGTCAAATATGACATGTGGGCCTAGTGGGACCCACATGTCAGTCTCTGATAATTAACAGAGTTAATTAAAACTAATCCAGAGAGAGTATTTAGCAGCTGGCCCCACCTGTCAGTGACTTATTAACTAAACTAATTAACTTTTAATTATAAAAACATTTTTAATTAACTAAAATGCGGTGGGGCCCGCATGTCAGTGGCTGGGCTGGGCCGCATCCTGTAGCAGAAGGCCTAAGTGCACAGTAAGCACTAGGGCCTTTTCCAATTTTCCTTTTTCTGTTTTCTTTTCTTCTTTATTTCTTTTCTGCTTTGTAATTGTTAGGCCACTTATGCACTTTTGTAAAATATGAAACTTGGCCCATATATTACAATGCAATATTACCTTCCACCAAAAATTGGTTTGGGCGAAGTAGAAATTTATTTGAATTTGATTTAATTATAAATGGATTAAATAATTCTATTTTGGTGCTATTTCATGTGGTTTGAGTCATTTAGCTAATTCAACTATCATTATTTATAATTTTATGCGTGCTTCTGGATTATTTGCTATTTAATGAACATTTTTCCAATAGTGTTTGAGCAAATATATTTTGCACTTTTGAATTTAAGTTGATTTTCAGAATAGAATTTGAATTGTTTTGATTAACCACTATGACTAGGCACTGCAAATGAGATGACTTGGCATTATAAGCAGGTAACCACAGTGGCTATTACACAGGGGTGTTACAAATTCTCCTCCTCTAAAAGAAATTCTCGTCCCGAGAATTTAGGAGGTAAAAGGAAAGAGGTCGGGATATTCTTCCCGAAGATGATCCTCTCGTTCCCAAGTGGCTTCATCTTCAGTGTGATTTGACCACTGCACTTTCAGGAACTTGGTCGTCTTCTGACGAGTTCGATGTTCAGCTTCATCGAGGATGCAGATCGGATGCTCCTTATAAGAAAGGTCATCTTGCAATTCAAGCATCTCGTGATCCACTTGGCGGTGCGGAGATTCCTTGAAGCATTTACGAAGTTGTGACACATGGAAGACATCATGGATATGAGAGAATTGTGGTGGCAACTCCAATTTATATGCCACCTGTCCATGTCTGGCAACAATGCGAAAAGGACCAATATAGCGAGGAGCTAGCTTGCCCTTGATTCCGAATCGACGGGTGCCCTTCATAGGAGTGACATGAAGATAAGCTTGATCACCTGGTTGATAAGTCAGACCCCATCGCTTGCGATCATAGTTGCTCTTCTGGCGGTCCTGAGCCGCCTTAAGATTTTCTCGGACAATTCTGACTTGTTCTTCAGCGTGTTGGATAATGTCCGGTCCCACAAGTGGTCGTTCCCCAGTTTCTGACCAATTCAGAGGGGTTCGACACTTACGTCCATAAAGCACTTCGAAGGGGGGCATTTTCAAACTGGCTTGATAATTGTTATTATAGGAGAATTCGGCAAATGGGAGAGATTCCTCCCACTTCTTTCTGAATGATATAACACAAGCCCGAAGCATATCTTCAAGCACTTGATTTACTCGCTCGACTTGGCCTTGGGATTGAGGATGATAAGCTAAACTCCATGTAATGTGAGTCCCCATAGCTTCTTGGAAACTTTCCCAGAACATGGACGTGAAAAGACTGCCACGGTCCGAACTGATCTCCTTCGAAATACCGTGGAGTGAAACAATTCTGGAGATGTAAAGTTCTGCTAACTGACTAGCAGTGATAGTCTCCTTGACAGGCAGAAAATGAGCAACCTTGGAAAGCTGGTCGATGACGACAGGAATAGCATCATGACCTTTCTGAGACTTGGGAAGACCAGTAATGAAATCCATTTGCACTTTATCCCACTTCCACAAAGGAATAGAGAGTGGTTGAAGAATTCCAGCAGGCTTCTGATGTTCTGCTTTCACGCGACGACATACGTCACATTCAGCAACATATTGAGCAATGTCCTGCTTCATTCTAGACCACCAGTACCTCTGTCGAAGATCACGATACATCTTAGTGCTACCCGGATGGATAGACAGCGCTGTATCATGAGCCTCCTTCATGACCTTGTCAGTCATAAGCTCAAAGCGAGGTACTACAATGCGGTCTCGGAAATATAAAGTTCCATCTTCAGCAACTGAGAAATCCATGTACTTCTCAAGGTGAAGCTCTTTCTTCATCAAGTCAATTTCAGCATCTTTGGCTTCCGCTTCCTTAATAGCCTTCTCAAGGTCTGGCTGTACCACAAGGTTATTAAGAGAACCCTGGGGAACAATTCGCAGATTCAGCTGACTCAGTTCTGCATAAAGACGAGGTTTAGCTCGCCTAACCATGAGGTTGTTGCCATAGGACTTGCGGCTTAAGGCATCAGCCATCACGTTAACCTTGCTAGGGGTATATGAAATACCACAGTCATAGTCCGTAATTGTTTACAACCATCGTTGCTGATGGAGATTAAGATCCGGTTGAGTGAACAAGTATTTCAGACTCTGATGGTCGGTATAAATCTCACACCGATTACCAAGAAGGTAATGTCGCCATAACTTTAATGCATAGATCACTGCAGCAAGTTCAAGATCATGCACTGGATAATTTTCTTCATGAGGACGCAATTGACATGAAGCATACGCAATTACTCTTCGTTCTTGCATTAGGACACAGCCTAATCCCTGACGAGAGGCGTCACAATATATGACAAAGTCCTTACGAGAATCAGGAGGGGCAAGCACTGGAGCAGAAGTAAGCTTGTCCTTGAGGGTCTGGAAACTCTCCTGACACTTGTCTGTCCACTCAAACTTAACGCCTTTGTGGAGCAGATTAGTCAGAGGATTGGCAATCTTGGAAAAGTTCTCGACAAATCGACGGCAATAACTTGCAAGGCTGAGAAAACTTCGGACTTGCTTGGCATTCTTTGGAGGAGTCCAGTCAAGAATAGCCTGAACACGCTCTGGGTTAACGGCAATACCATCCTTGGAAATCACATGTCCAAGGTAGGTTACTTCAGAAAGCCAGAATTCACATTTGGAGTACTTGGCATACAACTTGTGCTCTCGAAGCCTCTCCAGAACAAGGCGAAGATGTTCGGCATGTTCTTCCTTATTCTTCGAATATACCAGAATATTGTCCAGATATACCACGACGAACTTGTCGAGGTAATCCATGAATATATAATTCATCAGACAAGAGAAAGTAGCTAGAGCATTCGTTAGGCCAAATGACATGACGGTGTATTCATAGGAGCCATAACGGGTAACAAATGCAGTCTTCGGAATATCCTCTTCACGGACACGGAGCTGGTGATAACCCAACCTCAAGTCAAGTTTAGAGAACACCGAAGATCCAGCAAGTTGATCATATAAGTCATTGATCCGAGGAAGCGGATATTTAATCTGAATGGTTGCCTGGTTGATAGGACGGTAATCTTGGACCAACCTATTCGTACCATCTTTCTTCTTGACAAAGAGAGACAGTGCTCCCCAGGCAGAGGAACTGGGACGGATGAAGCCCTTCTTAAGTGATTTATCGATTTCTTCCTTAAGTTCAATAAGGTGGTGCGGTGGCATCTTGTAAGGACGCTTCACAATAGGAGTGGTGCCAGGCTTCAAGTCAATGACGAACTCGACAAATCTAGCAGGGGGTATTCCTGGAAGTTCTTCTGGAAAGACATCCTAGAAGTCGCACACGACTGGAATGTTTTCGATCTCCTCCAGCGGAGAAGCGTTCAACGCATTCAAGGCATAAATCTGAGCCTCGGCGTTCTGAGTGATATGAGCTCGGTAATTCACTAACTCATCTGATGGGTGTAGGAGGTGAACAACCTTAGTGGCACAATTGATTGAGGCGTAGTGAGCCTTCAACCAATCCATTCCCAGAATAAGGTCAATTTTTGAAGATTGCAGAATAATGGGGTTTGCATGAAAGTGCAACCCTTCAATCTCAACAGTGACTCGAGGGCTGAATATAGAAGTTCGGCATCGTCCCGCGGGAGTGTTTACTACTAACGGATGTTGTAATGTTTCACACTTAACGTCATGCAAGAGTGCAAAATGTTCTGACATGAATGAATGCGATGCTCCCGAATCAAATAAAACAGTTGCAGTTACTGAATTAACAACAAGTGTACCCATCACAGTTGCTGGTTGTTCCGGGTCTTCATTCATGTTGACCTGGAAGGCCTGCCGACGACCATAAGAAGGCCTGACATTGCTGTAGCGAGGCTGAGAATTCCCACGGCCAGCAGAAGGAAGTGCTAACTGATTCTGATTCTGAGAGCAATCTCTGGCATGGTGACCTGGCTGGCCACACTTGAAGCAGAGTCCACTGTCAGGACATGGTGCAAGAGCTCGAGGTGGTGCAGCTCGAAGAGGCTACCTCGATGGTGGAGGAGGCAGACGAGGTGCAACATATGTTGGCCTGTACACTGGAGCTGCTGGACGATACATGCTCTGTGGAATCCATATACGGCGCGTCTGGGAAGACGAGCCCGAAGATGAGCCCGCTTCAAGAGTGTGTCTGGTCGCTTCCTTGTGCTTCTTCAGTCCAGTCTCGACCATGATGGCCTTGTTCACCAAGGTGGCGAAGTCAGGAAAATCTTGGATGAGTAGGGCTAACTGAATGTCATGGTGCAGCCCTTCACGAAACTTCTCCTGTCTACAAGCATCAGTAGGTATGTCTTCTTCAGTGTAGCGAGACAAGTCAAGGAACTCGCACTGATAGACTTCTACAAACTTGTTGCCCTGAACGAGGCTGCGGAACTCGGCCTTCTTCCGAGCTATAACAGCTTGAGGAATATAACGGGCACGAAAAGCAGTCTTGAACTCCACCCAGGTAATGACAGTTCCAGGAGGTAGGGTCTGTCGGTGAGTGGCCCACCATTGTGCTGTAGGTCCCTTCAAGAAGTATGTCACAAAGGTAACATAGTTGGCAGGGGCGACATCAGCTGACTCCATCTCATAGAAGATGTCACGCAGCCAATCATCGGCATCCAGAGGATTAACTATGTTGCGGAAGAATGACGGGTTGAGTCGCACAAACTCTGGCAGTGTGATTGAAGGTGGCTGCTGGTCGGCATTGGGATGAGGGAACTGTTGCATAATCCCCGTCATGAATTGGTGGTTCTGTTCAAACTGTTGCATCATCGCAGCCATATAGTCAGGCGGTGGCGGCGGAGGTGGATTGTTATCACCCATCCTGCTAAATCAACAAGGGTAGTTTAGCAGAAGGCACTGTGAGTGTTTAGCAACAAGCATGATGTATCACGACGGAATTTAAGTAGTACAACAGATGCTTAATAATAGTCATTAAGTCATACAGATCCATACAGAGTCAGTTACATTCAGGCAGCATAACGGCGCAAATTCAAAAGCTAGACATGCTAGGTGGCGCGCAGGCACGCGGTAAGGAAGTACACAACGAGACATAGCAAAGGCTACATCAACGTCGGAGAAAACCACTGAAACGGGGTAGCTGCAAGTGCGGACAAGGGACGTTCATCGCAGAAGGATCCTGCGCTCCATATGCACTCTGATGCAGAACCCGGTCTCGAGCTGAAAGAAGAGGTCCACGTGCAGGTGTGTGACCTCCCACAACAGGCCAATCGATCCCTGGTGGCATCTCGGTCCTGCGCGGGTAAAGGATATGCTCCGGATGTATCCCTGCATGAACAGCTGGTAGCAACTGCGTCATAGCCTCGTAGAGTCGTACTCGAGTGGCGAACAACTCGACGGCAAGAGCCCGAACGGTGCGATCCAGAGCCTGAGTACACTGAATCAGAACTCGCGGATCGTAGCGACGAGGCTCGTACGGGGCGCTGATAGCCGTGTAGTATCCAGTAGCATCTCCAGCAGGGGCATACAGAATGTATCGAAACTCAGATGCATCCAAGCTAGCGTTGTGCTCTCGTCGGAGACGTGCGACAGCAGAGTAGGCGGCATCATGGACTGCCATCTCAATTGTCACGCCGATACCATGGAAAAGGTACAGCTCAGTGTCTGAGTAATCCTGCTGATCATAGATGCGAACATCAGCATAGTACTGCTCTTGGTTGAACTCGCGGTAAACCTTGTAGACCATGTACTCGGGGTACCAGCGGTAACCCAGCCTGGTCAAGAGAGCGATCAGAACAGCTGGAAACCCAGGGGCATCGCGAGCCCACGTGCGAAGCACAAGCTGCGTCGTGGGGCGCGGTGGAAACAGACGATCCATCTGAAACAGAGGAAGTTCAGAGTTGTCATACGACGATAAGGAATATAACAGATCTTGAAGGGAAAGGTTAAACAAAACAATGTAAAGGAAAATGATTATCAGACTAATCAGATCAATGTCAGGGAAATCGCACAGAATCCAGCTCTCCGGACGGATGGAATTTACGAGATCCTAAGTGTCGGTGTTAGTAAATTTATTAAACCCGAATAGAAGAGAGATCAGAGT
The DNA here is from genome assembly GCA_011799875.1 of Thinopyrum elongatum. NCBI lineage: Eukaryota > Viridiplantae > Streptophyta > Magnoliopsida > Poales > Poaceae > Thinopyrum > Thinopyrum elongatum. The sequence goes on from CM022302.1 coordinate 470,208,352, forward strand.
CCCAGAGTATAGAGAGGAATAAAAGATCCTATTACCACCCAGTTGGCAACGTGGGCCCGTAAGCCACACGGCCAAGTTAGTAAAATAGTTTTCGACCACTAGACTCAACTTCGGCCAAGGAATTGGATAGGGGGATTCCTAGAGGCAGTCGGCTCTGATACCAACCTGTGACGACCCCGGCTTAATCATGCACTAACCATACACGCAAATGCACATGATTAAGCCTAAGGACTCACTTGAAGATATCACAACACAACTCTAACACATAAATAAAGTCATACAAGCTTTACATTACAAGCCAGGGCCTCGAGGGCTCGAATACGTAGCTCGATGGCATACAAGTGTCAGCAGAAGCATCAGATATCTGGGTACAAATATATTACAGAAATAGAGATAAGCCTTTTAGAAAGGCGGGGCAAAATAAAATACTACGATCGAAAGGCGTAGGCCTCCTGCCTAGGACCCTCCGAACCTACTCCTGGTCGTCCGTCGGCTCCTCGTAGTAGTACTCGCCGGGAGAGTAGTAGTAGTAGTAGCCGTAGTCGTTGACGGGGCAGCTATCTCAGGGGCTCCATCATCTGGTGGTGACATATGGATATGGTGGAAAAAGAAAGTAAAGCAAACGCGAGTACTCATCCGAAGTACTTAGCAAGCAAGGATCTGCACTCCATATGCAACATTTTCAAAGGAGGGTTGTTTATGTGGACTGGGCTGCAGAAATGCCAGAATAGAGGGGGAAAGCCTAGTCCTATCGAAGACTAGCATCTTCAAGCATCTTCATCGGACTTGCAGCATTAGAAGAGTGCAGATTAACATAATGCAAAGTAGTTGTAGTATCATCAACCTCGGCCAGAGATTCTTCCTCGACTTCCTGCGAGAAAGCAATCCCAGAGCCATACTATCCATTTCATCTCAAATCACCAGTTCTAGTTGTACCGATCGGGATACAACTCTGAGTGTCCGTTACCGTAGGACAGGCTATCGATAGATTAGTTCTTCCCTGCAACTCCTGCCTTGGCTAAGCAACACGTCGCAACCCGACCAAATACTTAACAGAGAGGTCAGCACACCGGACTAACCTATGCCCCCAGGGGTCTTGGGCCTTCGCCCCGGGAACTCCTGCGCGTTGCGTGGGTGGCCGGAAGCAGACCTAGCAACCCCTTAATACAAGCGCGGTTGCGTAACCAGTCCAATCCAGCGCGCGCCGCTCAGTCGCTGACGTCTATTAAGCTTCGGCTGAAGTATACGACGTAGAACGCCCATACTATGCCCACGTGATGGTTAGTGCTATCAAGCCAGAGGCCCCTCGGATCAAATATCCAAACCGTAGTGGATTAGGAGCGCGCGGTAACGAGCAGAGACTCACGATCAATGTGACCCTGTCACCCCGTCTCGAGGACTTGCGGCAAGGGCGAGGAATGCCCGGCCACGCCTCATGTTCAACTCTCGAGCACCATCCAGGTCCACCCAAGCCCACATCACTGGCTATTAAGCTCGCGCGGGTACCCCTCAGGGCCGACCCATCTTTAGTTTCATGTTTCAGTGTAAAGTCATACTATCAATGGTATCCGTGTGTCTAACACCAAGGGGGAACCCTGAGGAATCACCCTCGATGGAGTCCCACCTGATATTAACGTCAAGGTGAACGAAGGAGGAATCACCCTCGAGGTCCACACGTGAATTGTTGCATGACGACGTCGTTATCGGGGGTGGTGTAGGAGGAATCACCCTCGCTTACCATGACCGATTAACTAACCTACAAGGTTATCATCAGAAGTGCTCACGAGGTATCACCCTCGGCACTAGATAGTAACCCAGTAGTGTCGGCAACTAAGGGGGAAGTGACGTGCGGTGTCGGGGCCTGGTCTTCAATCCCGTTGTTCGGGTCTTCTGATAATCCAGCGGGGCAGTCGGGATTTAGTGGGGTCTCTGCTGGTCTCTACCCAAACTATTCTAACAGTTTAGGATAAGCAGGCAGGTAACAATAGCAGGTTACAATAAACAGGCTATGCAGCCGATATAGGATAACAGTAGCGGCGGTAACTTCTAATGCAAGCATAAGAGAGAAAAGAGTGGGCGACATCGGAATGCTCAAAATGGGGGTGCTTGCCTGGAAGCTCGGTGGCAAGGGCCTGATCGTCTAGAGCGTAGTCGACCTCCGGAGCTGCGTCAGTCTCGGGAGCTACGTCGACGTCGGGGTCTATCGAGAGATAAGAGGGGGAAGAAACATATAAATGCACAACAAACGATGCAATACACGCATGCTATACTAAGATGCAGTGCAGGGTTGCCTAAAGTATGTCTAAGTCAATTTTTAGTTATTTTAGGATTTAAGTTGGATTCATTAACCGGTGTATAAGCACTATTCATCTACCGGATATGGCCTTGAAGTTGCGGTTTCACCTACGTAGGGAGTTTCGGCATCGAAACAAACAATACGATCAGATTCGTCTCATCGTTCTGATCAACTTTCATGTTTTAAGTTTTTCGATCTGAGCTATGGATTAAAAGTTATTAATTTTCAAAGTTTAAATGATTTTATAGAATTATTTTTATTATCAGAAAATGATATATGACGTCGGCATGAGGTGTGGATGACGTCAGCAGGTCAACAGAGCTGACCAGGGTCAAATATGACATGCGGGCCCAGTGAGACCCACATGTCAGTCTCTGATAATTAACAGAGTTAATTAAAACTAATCCAGAGAGAGTATTTAGCAGCTGGCCCCACCTGTCAGTGACTTATTAACTAAACTAATTAACTTTTAATTATAAAAATGTTTTTAATTAACTAAAATGCGATGGGGCCTGTGAAGGAAATATGCCCTAGCGGCAATAATAAAGTTGTTATTTATATTTCCTTATATCATGATAAATGTTTATTATTCATGCTAGAATTGTATTAACCGGAAACTTAATACATGTGTGAATACATAGACAAAACAAAGTGTCCCTAGTATGCCTCTACTTGACTAGCTCGTTAATCAAAGATGGTTAAGTTTCCTGACCATAGACATGTGTTGTCATTTGATGAACGGGATCACATCATTAGGAGAATGATGTGATGGACAAGACCCATCTGTTAGCTTAGCACTATGATCGTTTAGTTTGTTGCTATTGCTTTCTTCATGACTTGTACATGTTCCTCTGACTATGAGATTATGCAACTGCCGAATACCGGAGGAACACCTTGTGTGCTATCAAACGTCACAACGTAACTGTGTGATTATAAAGATGCTCTACAGGTGTTTCCGATGGTGTTTGTTGAGTTGGCATAGATCGAGATTAGGATTTGTCACTCCGATTGTCAGAGAGGTATCTCTGGGCCCTCTCGGTAATGGACATCATATGAAGCCTTGCAAGCAATGTGACTAATGAGTTAGTTACGGGATGATGCATTACGAAATGAGTAAAGAGACTTGCTGGTAACGAGATTGAACTAGGTATGATGATACCGACGATCGAATCTCGGGCAAGTAACATACCGATGACAAAGGGAACAACGTATGTTGTTATGCGGTTTGACCGATAAAGATCTTCGTAGAATATGTGGGAGCCAATATGAGCATCCAGGTTCCGCTAATGGTTATTGACCGGAGATGAGTCTCGGTCATGTCTACATAGTTCTCGAACCCGTAGGGACCGCACGCTTAACGTTCGATGACGATCGGTATTATGAGTTTATGTATTTTGATGTACCGAAGATAGTTCGGAGTCCCGGATGAGATCACGGACATGACGAGGAGTCTCGAAATGGTCGAGACATGAATATTGATATATTGGAAGACTATATTTGAACACCGGAATAATTTCGAGGTGTATCGGGTATTTTCGGGAGTACCGGGGGGTTACCGGAACCCCCCGGGGGGTTATTGGGCCTTCATGGGCCTAGTGGTGGAAGAGAGGAGGCAGGCCAAGGTGTGGCGCGCGCCCCCCCTAGCCAAACCGAATTGGACTAGGGCTAAGGGGGGCCGGCCCCCCCTTTCCTTCTCTCCTCCTCCTCCTTCCCCCTTCTCTTTATGGAAGTAGGAAAGGGGGGGGGGCGAATCCTACCTGGAGTAGGACTTCCCCCCTTGGGCACACCACCTCCTGGCCGGCCTCCTCCTCCCTCCCTCCTTTTTATACATGGGAGGGGGGCACCCAAAAGGCACAGAAAAGTTTCTCTTAGCCGTGTGCGGTGCCCCCCTCCACAGAAACACACCTCGGTCATATCGTCGTAGTGCTTAGACGAAGCCCTGCGCCGGTAACTTCATCATCACCGTCACCACACCGTCGTGCTGACAAAACTCTCCCTCGGCCTCAACTGGATCAAGAGTTCGAGGGACGTCACCGAGCTGAACGTGTGCAGATCGCGGAGGTGCCGTACGTTCGGTACTTGGATCGGTTGGATCGCGAAGACGTTCAACTACATCAACCGCGTTACTAAACGCTTCCGCTTTCGGTCTACGAGGGTACGTGGACACACTCTCCCCGCTCATTGCTATGCATCACATAGATAGATCTTGCGTTATCGTAGGTAAATTTTTTGAAATACTACGTTCCCCAACAGCCCGCATGTCAGTGGCTGGGCTGGGCCGCATCCTGTAGCAGAAGGCCTAAGTGCACAGTAAGCACTTGGGCCTTTTCCAATTTTCCTTTTTCTGTTTTCTTTTCTTCTTTATTTCTTTTCTGCTTTGTAATTGTTAGGCCACTTATGCACTTTTGTAAAATATGAAACTTGGCCCATATATTACAATGCAATATTACCTTCCACCAAAAATTGGTTTGGGCGAAGTAGAAATTTGTTTGAATTTGATTTAATTATAAATGGATTAAATAATTCTGTTTTGGTGCTGTTTCATGTGGTTTGAGTCATTTAGCTAATTCAACTATCATTGTTTATAATTTTATGAGTGCTTCTGGATTATTTGCTATTTAATGAACATTTTTCCAATAGTGTTTGAGCAATTTTTTTTGCACTTTTGAATTTAAGTTGATTTTCAGAATAGAATTTGAATTTTTCTGATTAACCACTATGACTAGGCACTGCAAATGAGATGACTTGGCATTATTAGTAGGTAACCACAGTGGCTATTTCACAGGGGTGTTACATCGGTGTCAAAACCGGCAGACCTCGGGGTAGGGGTCCCGAGCTGTGGATCTAGGATCGATGGGTAACCCTACGTACTGCTTGATTGTATTGATTGTATAACGTGGTTTACAGAGTAGATCTACCTCGAGATCAGTATGAGCTAAACCTTAGGCTACGGGGCGATGAAGATAGCTCTGCCCCTAATGACTACAACCCTCGGTTTATATAGACACCGATAGGGTTAGGGTTACCGAAGATAGATTACAACAAGAGGGAAAGAGATCTCGTACACCCTTGACTTGGAGGGCACACCACGGCTTCACAGGTCTCCGGTCACCACACGGCTCCACCAGTCCGCCCATATATAATGGGCCATCGCCCCGAGGACCCCTCAGTCCATGACTCCCTCAGTAGCCCCCGAACTTGCCTCCAACGCCGAGGATCATCTTCTGGAATCTTCACATCACAGGCTTGCGAGACGAGTTCCTCCATTCCATTTGAAGCCGTTAAAATTCTGCCGAATATGATCTAGAACCCGATCTAATATACTCAGGCCCGGACAGTCTCAGGATTCTAAGATCCAAATACATCTCAAAACTGAGGTGGGACCACCGAAGTTCAATACCGTTCCTTGGGATAAGGACCTTACATGCTTTTCAGAGAGTGCGCGGCCCAATTCCGCCATTCCATGCACCCGTCCTTTCGGCTTCATGATAAGACACCTATTTATAGATCCAAAGGTGTTGAGAACAGTTATCCTCCCCCCTTTCTCCAAGAACATCATCGAAGCAATCTTCTGACGCCATGGCCGACATCCCAGGTTCATCCTCGCACCCTCACAGCCCGCTCCCAAGTGATTGGTCAAGTTGTTCAGTCTCGCGCATCCAGCTAAGTCGCTTGCAGACATAGCTCTTCCTCCCTTTGGCCGATATGGTCCCAGTCCGCACCGGTCTCATCTCCATCGATGGCCGCGCCCTTGCCGAGAACTCCCCCGCCCCAAGCTAGGAGGAGAGAGTATGTCTCATACCCTTCCTTCTAAGAGGTTTGGGTTTTCCCTATCCATCCCTTTCTATGGGGTCTACTAGAGTTCTATGGGATCCAGCTCCACAACCTCACCCCAGGGTCCATATTGCACATTTCTGGCTTCGTGGCCTTGTGCGAGATATTTCTATGTTGCAAGCCCCACTTTGACTTGTGGAGGAAGTACTTTTGTCTTGTCCCTCGCCTCCGGGAGGGATCTATATTTGAGGTAGGAGGTGCTGAGGTATGGCGAATAGCTGGGATGGGGTACCCAATCGGGACCCCACAGAAAGATCCCGAAGGATGGACTTCAGAGTGGTTTTACATCAAAGACGTTCCCCTTACTAATCCAATTCGGCAAGGGCTACCAGAATATTTGAATGACCCACCTATAAAGCGGTACAACTGGCGGCCCAAGGGTCCTTCCCAAAAGGACAGCGAAGAAGTGCAGGCCCTGTCAGCCAAGATTAGGCTGCTGACTAGCAGCAAGTTAACCATGGTCGAAGTTATGGCCATCGCCATTACCCGATGCGTGTAACCCCTCCAACAGCGGGGTCACCCCTTATGGTGCTATAACAGGACCAACGATGTGACACGTCACCAGCGGCAAGGGCCAGACAACAAGGTGGCCTTGGCTAAAATACCGGCCGACCTCTTCAAGGGGGACGAAGCAGAGTTCGCTCGCATGAGTATTCGGGAAGGCTACTCCATATACAATTCGGCGGACTGGATAAGCCACAGTCCATTATTTTGAGCCCACATATCATCGAATTCTCACTGATCGCCACTTGAACAGGGATGGAGGCGTCAAGTTGCCCTCCTCCTCAACCAGAGAATCATTCTCGCGAAGGCGATCCGGGGTATCATGACAACCCAGAGATGTCGATCAAATTTGAAGACGGGGTGTTCTATCAGGAGGGCCTTGATGGCGTCAGGGTGGCCATGACAGCCGATCACCCCGGGGTTCTTCCTTCTTCCACAGTTAGTGAAAAGAAGACCCCCTCCCGAACAGGGCGCTCATCTCACGCTACCCCCCCCCCCGTACTGACTTCTGCTCCCAAGGGTCGCCGTACTATGCGTAAAAATGCCTCGGGAGGAGCGCGGACCGCGCTAGCTTCAACCCTTGACGCGAGATTAAACGGAAAGCTTCCACCGAGGTGGACGCACCTGCCCCTTCTGCCCAGAGGTAACGCGTTTTAGAATTGCAGCGAGGATCACCTTTGTCATTTGTTTATTAAAGCCCACTCAACTTTATAGAAGGTGTTTGTCTTTACATCAATCCGAAGATTTCCCGGATGCGCCAAACCGCAATTCTGGTCCCCAGTCTTCGGCACGGGCCGGAGCCCCCGACGAATATGCTGCGGCTGGCGTGCCTCCCGCGGACTCCGATGATGTTTCGGTCACTAATTCCAAAGTCGAGAGTGTAATGAACCATCACCGCCGGAGGGAGACTTTGCGCCAGACTGCCTTTACCGAACAGGAGTTTAATGCTTTTAATTCGGTAGACGTGTACCTTGGAGCGGCCCGGACAGGTCTTGATGGGATTGCCAGTCTATTTGCCGCCAAGGTGCAGGTATATAGCTTGAGAGCAAGTTCCCTAACTAACTAGCCCCCAAGCCTTAATTCGGGCGGGACTGCCGAGTTAAGGATTTCTAATAATGTAATTTTGTAGGCCGCAAGAGAGCATAGCAAAAAACTGGTCGAAGAGCTTGAGGCTAGCCGGAAAGAGTTGGTCGACACCAAGGCCGAACTGGATGCGGCTCGAGAAGCCAGCAGCGATAAGTATGGTAAATGAGAAGAACCGCTTCCCAACTCAGGGAAGGGTATATGGTGTATTTTATGTGTTCACACTATTTTTGTCATGCAGCCACGGAGGCCGCGAATGAGTTGCACAAAGAGCTTGAGGCTGGTAAACGCGTGTTGTCATGGAGTTATGAGGAGAAAAATGAGCTCAAGGCGGAGAATAAACAACAAGCCGAGGAAATTGAGAGTTTAAAGACTCAGCTGGCACAAGCTTTGGGGGAAAGCCAAAAGCTAAAAGGTGCCATATACGGTAAGCGTTGATCGCATCGCACTGTTGGTTCGTGTCATTGATGTGTTAATGACGATGTGCAACACCTGTTTGTTAGGTCTCCTGACTGGGCGACCCGAGGAAGAAGTAGGCACTTATGATGGGAACCTATTAAAGGAACTGTCGAAGACCTACGAGAAGGCCCGGAAAGCACTAAAGAGCATGGCGAAGGCGTTATGGCCGTCAGATGCGCCTCCTAAGAGTATGTCCGATCTAGCCAGTCTTTTTAAAGGGGCTCGGCAAAGGTTTGAATTATGGAAGATCTCGGCCTGTCGAGAAGGAGCGCGTGAGGCGTGGGCTATGGTAAAGACCCGCTTCACCAAGCTGAACCCGGTGCATATGACCCGGGTTGGACCTGTGAGTCCGGATGGTCAGGAGATACCGCTGAGCTTGGTGTACAATCATGTGATGCAAGCCGCTCGCTATTCTCAGAAGGACTGTGCTTTAGAGCAATTGATAGACAATGTCGAGAAGGAGTAATTTTGTCAATTCTATGTATCCATGTACTTTACGTTGACCGTGCTCAATCTGCGTTCTTATTTATTTTTGAAAGAATGTTGTCTTAGCCGGCCATCGGCTTCTACCTCCCCAATCATAGATCGGGAAGTGCTCCGTACTTTGGGCCGTGAAAATGAAACAATACTTCGGGAACAAGGCAATCTGGCCATCTGGCTTAAACAGACAAAACATGTGCAGAGAGCTATGTTATATTACTATTTGATGTAAGAAACATCTTCTGATGAAAATAGTTCCTCCAAGGGTTCCTTTCTTCAGGTAACATAATAATTCGGATAGGTAAGATCAACGGACACCAATGGCTTTAAAAAGGAACCTTGGTGGTAAGCTCGAGGCTATATTCACTTCCCTTAGGCCGACTTATTGTATTGTGTAAGAACGCTAGCTTTCGGCTTCTCTCGTCTGAGGTACGATCCCGGGTGACCGAGCGTAACAACCGCAGAGGTGCTCCCTTTACTCCCTAGCTGAACAATCGGGAACGTAGGGGTAATCATAGGAGCCAGGCAACCCGGCTTGGCAAAGATCTTAAGTCAAACAAGTGCATATGTTGGCTTAACATGTATGAGAAGGATGCAATCATAACGAATGCGGTGTATGCATTTATGTGGCTTGTCTAAGGGAGCCCCCAAGCGAAGCTGGGTATTACATTTGATGGTATGTAGTAGGGGCCTGGTGAGGTTCGATTTAATCGAACTAGCACCACGATGAAAGAGAGAAAAAGGTAAAAAAGAAAAACAAGGCAAAAATTGACGTCGGACTCAGGCGTAAAAATGCCGCAACCTTGTTGCGTTCCATGGGTTCGGCTCAAGGCCATTGTCAGATGGGCGGCGAAGACGATACGCTCCTCCTACAAGTACTTCATCGATGATGTACGGTCCCTCCCATTTAGGTGATAGTTTATTCTTCTGTTTTTCGGGGAGTCGGAGGACAAGGTCTCCCACGTTGTATGTCTTTGCCCACACTTCACGGTTATGGTAATGTCGTGCTTGCTGTTGATAGAACGCGGACCGAGCCCGAGCTATGTCTCGCTCTTCTTCCAGTGCGTCTAGATTGTCCTGCCGATCGAGCTCGGCTTCCTTTTCTTCGTACATGCGCACTCTAGGCGCATCATGGATGAGGTCGCATGGGAGAACTGCTTCCGCACCGTATACCATAAAAAATGGTGTGTATCCGGTTGACCGATTAGGGGTGGTGCACAGCCCCCATAGTACGGAATCAAGTTCCTCGACCCAATGGCAGTCAGATTGTTCAAGGGATCGAACTAGGCGAGGCTTAATGCCGCTCATAATGAGTCCATTGGCCCGTTCAACCTGCCCGTTGGTCTGTGGGTGGTACACCGAGGTGTAATCGAGCTTGATGCCATTTTGGCGCACAAGTCTTTGACCTCCTGGGCGGTGAAGTTAGTGCCATTATCGGTAATTATGCTGTGGGGGACACTGTAATGGTGTACGACATCGGATAAGAAGTCAACAACTGGTCCGGATTCTACCGAAGTGACGGGTCTTGCCTTAGTCCACTTGGTGAATTTGTCGACCATGACCAATAGGTACTTCTTTTTGTTTGTCCCCCATTTGAGTGGTCCGACCATGTCGAGACCCCAGACCGTGAAAGGCCAAGTTATCAGTATCGTCTGAAGGGCTGTGGGGGCATATGGCTTTGATTTGCAAATAGCTGACATCCGATGCAGTGTTGGACTAATGTTCGGGCATCTTCGCGGGCGCTAGGCTAGAAAAAACATGCTCGGAAACCTTTGCTAACCAAAGCCCGAGCCGCCGCGTGATGTCTGCCCATGTCTGCGTGTATCTCTGCCAAGAGCGGCTGCCCTCCTCCTCGGAGACGCATGTTTGTAAAACTCCTGTGGTACTCTTTTTATAGAGTTCGCCTTCATGGACCTTGTATGCTTTAGAGCGCCGAACTATACACTGCGCTTCGGTTTGGTCCTCCGGAAGTTGCTTTTGTGTGAGATAGGCTAGCAGGGGTTCTGTCCAGGTTGGGGTTATGACCATGACTTCATGGGCGGAGGGTGTTTCCTCGAGTGCGGAGCCACTGATGATATGGTCGTCTGGCGCGTTGTCCGGTGAGGCGTTGTTAGTGGGCTCATGTGTTGATGCGCTGGTGTTGTCGTCCTACCACACCACGGAGGGCTTAAAGAGCTGCTCGAGGAAGGTGTTTTTGGGAACAGGGTCACGCTTGGCGCCCATGCGGGCGAGGACGTCGGCTGCTTGATTGCTATCTCTAGCGACATGGTGAAATTCTAGGCCCTCGAATCGGGCCGATATCCAGAGGGCTGCGTTTCTGTAAGCCGCCATCTTGAGGTCCTTGGCGTTGAATTCGCCGTTGACTTGAGAGATAGCCAGGTTTGAATCTCCCCTTACCTTGAGGTGCTGCACTCCCATTGTTTTGGCCATACGAAGGCCATGTAGTAGCGCTTCATATTCAGCTGCATTGTTGGAGTCCTTGTACATTATCTGTAAGACGTACCGAATAGTGTCGCCTGTGGGGGAGGTTAAGATGACCCCAGCCCCCAGTCCGGCTAACATCTTTGAGCCGTCGAAATACATTGTCCAGTATGAATATGTACTGTATTCCCGGGGTAGTTCGGCTTCGGTCCATTCGCCAATAAAATCAGCCAACACCTGAGATTTAATGGCTCGGTGTGGTTTGTATGTTATCGCAAAGGGGAGGAGCTTGATGGCCCACTTGGCGATGCAGCCCGTGGCGTCTCTGTTATTGATTATATCGTTCAAGGGGATCTCCGATGCCACTGTGACTGAACATTCCTGAAAGTAGTGTCGAAGCTTTCGGGACACCATGAAGACTTTGTAAGCTATCTTTTGGTAGTGCGGGTACCGTGTTTTACATGGTGTTCGCACTTCAGACACATAATAGACCGGCTTCTGCACTTGAAATTTATGGCCCTCGGATTCCCTTTGCACCGCAAGCACCGCACTAACCACCTGATTGGTGGCTGAGACATATAGCAACATGGGCTCGCCAACACTAGGTGCGGTTAAGATAGGGTTGCTGGCTAGGAGTGTTTTAATCTCCTCGAGCGCCGCAGTTGCTTTGTCTGTCCATTGGAAATTCTTGGTCTTTTTGAGTAGCTTGTAGAGTGGTAATGCTTTTTCTCCGAGGCGGGATATGAAGCGGCTCAAGGCTGCCACGCATCCTGCCAGCTTCTGAACATGTTTGAGCTCTGTTGGTATTGTGAGCTGAGATAGTGCTCTAATTTTGGCCGGATTGGCCTCGATTCCTCTATGGGAAATGATGAATCCGAGCAGCTTTTCGGCAGGGACCCTGAAGATACATTTTTTTTGGATTGAGCCGTATGTCATAAGCTCGCAAGTTGTCAAAGGTTTGGCATAGGTCGTCTACCAGTTGGTCTATGTGTTTGGTTTTGACAACAACATTGTCCATGTATGCCTCGACCGTTTTGCCAATTTGATTTTCGAGGCATGCTTGAATCATGCATTGGTATGTGGCTCCTGCATTTTTCAATCCGAACGGCATGGTGTTGAAGCAGAAGGGCCCGTAAGGGGTAATGAATGCGGTTGCCGCCTGGTCGGACTCTTTCATCTTGATCTGGTGGTATCCGAAGTATGCATCAAGAAAACATAGTGAGTCATGTCCGGCGGTGGCGTCGAATATCTGGTCTGTCCTCGGCAGGGAGAAAGGATCCTTAGGGTAGGCCTTGTTAAGGTCCTTGAAATCGACACAGAGCCGCCAGGACTTATCCTTCTTTGGTAACATTACCAGGTTTGCTAACCACTCGGGGTGCTTGATCTCACGGATGAATCCGGCCTCCAATAGTTTTGCGAGTTCTTCACCCATGGCTTGTCGTTTGGGTTCGGAAAATCGGCATAGAGTATGTTTCACAGGCTTAAAGCCTTTTAGAATATTGAGGTTGTGCTCTGCTTTCCTGCGTTGGATTCCTGGCATGTCCGAGGGGTGCCAGGAGAATATGTCCCAATTTTCACGTAGGAATGTCCTTAATGCCTCGTCGACTGTGGGGTCCAGCTATGCTCCTATGGACGCCGTTTTGTTGGGATCTGTTGGGTGCACTTGAAATTTTACTATTTCATATGCTGACTTGAATGACGTGGATTTTTGTCTTTTACTAAGAACCACGTCGTCCCTGTCGACGGTAGTGCGTAAAGCTGTTAATTCTTGGGCCACGAGGGCTTCGGATAGTGCCTCTAGGGCGAGAGATGTCATTTTGTTTTCGGCTCTCAAGGCTCTCCTTGGGTCGCTTTTAAGTGAAATTACCCCATTGGGCCCTGGCATTTTGAGTTTCATATACTCGTAATGTGGTATGGCCTGAAATCTCGAGAATGCCTCTCGCCCTAGAAGGGCGTGGTATCCGCTGCAGAAGGGCACAATGTGGAATAGCAAGGGTTCGGATCTGTAGTTATCGAGTGTGCCGAACACAACATCATGGGTTATGTGCCCCGAGCAGTGTCCCTCCCTACCGGGTATTATACCGCGGATTGTAGTGCTACTGCGTTCGATGCGAGACCTGTTGACCTGCATCTTCTCGAGCGTACCCTCGTAAATGAGACTGAGGCCGCTGCCTCCGTCCATTAGTACTTTAGTCAGCCGGAAGCCATTGACGATGGGGTCGAGGACCAGTGCGACCGGTGTGTGGCTGACGTGGGGTCTTGGCTCGTCCTTCTCATCAAAGGTGATAGGAGTATTCGCCCATGGATGTGCGGCCGCCACTTGATATATCTGGCTGAGCTCCCGAAGAGCCTTTTTCCTTTTGCTGTTTGAGGTGAACGTCTGGTATACCGTAAGGACATTGTGGTCCTGTTGTGAGGTCAAAGACTGTTTATCTGGGGGTGTAAGGCCCAAGATTGGTTCGCCATATTTGGCCACCTGTCTTACCACCCAGCAAGCTCGAAGTCTGTGGGTTGGGTTTGCGTCTAGCAAGACCGAATGTATTGGGCATGGTTTATCCAGTAACTCATCTAACACCGATCTGGGCCTGGCTTTCTTTTCTTTGGGCTCGCTCTCCAGTGACCGATTTGTGTAGGCTCATTTAAGGCGAGGATTTCCGTGGTGCGCGGTGGGCTGTGGCCCCATGCTCAGATATTGCGCCCTCCATGTGTCCTCCATGGCGCAATATTTGCGCACCATGTCTGATAGTTCGGTGAAGCTTTGAATTCGGCGACGCGCGAGGGCGTTTAAGATGCCCTCATCCCTGCAATTGAACTGGAAGGCTTTAATTATTTCTTTGTCACAACAAGGTGCCATCCTGTTTTTTACCAGGAGAAATCTAGCCCAATAATGGAGGACTATCTCGTTTGGCAGCTGTTTGACGTACATGAGGTCCCATATGTTTGGGCTTCCCGAATCCGGAGAGTATTACGTGTGGTGGGTGGGTGGGAAAATTTCAAGAATTTCCCCCTGCCGCGGATCCGGACTATCCTTGATGGGAGGTTGAGGCATGTCCGGTCCTGACCGCACATGACTCGGATCCGAACTGGTCAGTGGCCGGATAGGCTGAAGGCCGGGACTTGTGTCAGGTGTTATGTCCGGACGTACATCCAGGCTGGCGTCTGGCTCCGAGCTGGAGATTCGAGTGTACACCATCTTTAGCTTACATGGCTGTGGACCCTCCTGTGCCTCTTTGACTTTGGCGACGAGGTGCGTGACTGGAGGGGTGTTTATTTCTCGGTCATCGGGTCTAAGCCTGATCCGGTCGTAGGCTGTAGGCCTGATAACAGAAATTCCTATTGCGCGGAATAGATCTGCCAACTGATCTGCCGGCTGGGCACATAGGGGTGCCGAACTCTCTGGTGAGTCAACGGGAGGTCCTGCGGGCGGTCCGTCGGAGTTGGGCTTCGGGGCCGGACCTTGAAAGATACCGGACTTTCGTGAGTTTGCTAGTCCTGGGGTCGATGCCCCTGGACTGATGGATCCTTCAATGGGGGTGAGGCCTTTGATCTGGTCGAGGTGACCGGCAGGGTTGGCGCGCACTAATATGCCGCCGAAGACGAGGAGGTGACCAGGGGCGGTAAAGCCCTCGGTACGGGTGCGGTCTCCATGGACCCTCTCGGCGATCGCACAGCGGAACTCTCAATGAAAGCACCAATGTCGGTGTCAAAACCGGCAGACCTCGGGGTAGGGGGGTCCAGAGCTGTGGATCTAGGATCGATGGGTAACAAGGGACGACGAACATAGTGTTTACCTAGGTTCGGGCCCTCTCGAAGAGGTAATACCCTACGTCCTGCTTGATTGTATTGATTGTATAACATGGTTTACAGGGTAGATCTACCTCGAGATCAGTATGAGCTAAACCCTAGGCTACGGGGGGATGAAGATAGCTCTGCCCCTAATGACTACAACCCTCCGTTTATATAGACACCGATAGGGTTAGGGTTACCGAAGATAGATTACAACAAGAGGGAAAGAGATCTCATCCACCCTTGACTTGGAGGGCACACCACAGCTTCACAGGTCTCCGGTCACCACATGGCTCCACCAGTCCGGCCCATATACAATGGGCCGTCGCCCCGAAGACCCCTCAGTCCATGACTCCCTCAAGGAGGAACTTTTTTTCGCGAAATACATAGGCCCTTCCGGTGGGTCCCCACTGTCAGGTGGAGGAATCATTATTTTGCGCGTAATAAGGAGGCACTTCCTTGCGTCCGGCCATGGACCCAACTGTTAGCCTCTCCATGTACAGTCCTCTTCCGATGGATGTCGTTCATTGACCACGTTGACCACACCACGCCGAGAGCACCATGGCGGTGGACGACGGCGAGGCTTAGGAAGGGAACGACACGGAGCCAGGGAAGACTCGGCAGTTGTTTCCCACGCGGAGGGGAGTATGAGGGTTTACTGGTTCGTTTGCCGTCGCCGGAGAATAATAGCAGGTGTGGGTGAGTAGAGGGATGGCCAGGCCAGCAATGGGAGTAGGGTGGGGCGGTGAGGCCTACGCGGCAGCACGGCCGGCAACGGGAGGAGGGAGCAGGCAGTCTCACCGGTGCTTGTTTGAGCGGCTGAAGCAGGAAGAGCAGAGATTGAAGAAGCATGACGGCCGTTGGATGGACATCTAACAGTAACTGCTCTCGTGTGTTGACTAAGTTGACAAGGCCTTGCCTGCGCATCAACCTTTTTTTTAGGAAAGCGTACGCGTCAACCTAGTAGGCCCACAAGTCAGCCTCAAATATGTGGAAAACAATATACAACCCATCTGCCATTATAGCTAATAAATGTACAGCCCATTGGCTAATTCTTAAGGATTTTTTTAAGCTCGTATTCTTTTTGTTACCATTACAGCCCATATTCTGGCCACGGTTAAAAATTCAACCAAATTTTCATATTTCGGTGCGGTTCGAACTGTTTTTAATCCCAAAATTTCAAATTACTTTCAAACTAATTTAAAAATAATAAATTTATATCAATTTAAAATCCAACATAATTTTCCCCGCAAAAAAACAATTAAATTTGAAATCTCGAAATCTTAAAAAAAGATATTTGAAACTAATTGTCGGTTTGCTGTGTTTTTAAAATTTACATCTCATTTCTTACTACTTCATTTTCTGGGTAAGCGAATACATCGCTCTCGCCTTGAAAGATTTGCAGCCCAGCAGGGCTGAGAAAGCAAGTAGGCCTCCGTTGGTATTTCTTTAAAAATGGTAGAACTGGGCTAGCCATTTTCAGAAACAAAAAACACAACTGGGCTCATGATGTGGTAAACATAAAATAAAACCCTGGCTAGATGGGCCACAGCCCTCGCACAGCCCCGTTGTTACCCTGATCCGTCTCTAAAACTAGTAAATAACAACTGCTTGTTCCTAAAAAAAATACATAACAACTGCGCGACCTGCTGGGTCCCTGGTGTGAGCCGCTCATTGTGCAATTCTCTCATTTATTGACTATGTTGACAATGGCGTGGGCCCCAGTGTCCAACCATTAGGAGGAACCATTTTTTTTGGGCTTGTAATAACGAGGCACTTGCTTGCGTACTGCCATGACCCTGGTGGGTCCCTAATGTCATCCTCTCCACGTACAATCATCTCCTTATTCCTCTCGGTTGTTGACCATGTTGACAACGCCAGACTGCGGCGCACCGCGCACGGCGAGCGAACCAAGGCGGAGGACGACGACGAGGCCTCGGACGGAATGAACAGGAGCCGTGGAAGATGCGCCAGTCTAGTCGCAGGCGGAAGGGAGTACGAGGGTTGACTGGTTCGAGTGCGGGTGTGTGTTGGGGCTGATGTCGCCGGAGAATAACATGACATGTGGGGGAATAGAGGGAGGGACTGGTCAACGTTTGAGGGTACGGTAGGGCGGCGGAGGTACAGCCAGCCGTGGGAGGCAGGAGCGGGCGGAATCGACGGGGTGGTTTGGTTTGGGTGGCTGGAGGAAGAAGACAAGAGATAGAAGATACACAACAGATGTTGGATGTCAATCCAACGGCTGGTAGGCAGAATCATTTGTTGACTAGTAATTAAGTCGACACCACCTTTGATAGGCTTTTTCCTCGTGGGTCCCAAATGTCAGAATCCAAATCTGTCACGGTCATGCAACCTTTCTTATGAAAATTTACAGCCCATTTGGTGTGCTAGTTCCAAATAAGTTTGTGGGTGCTGGTCGGGGGCTAATCACTTGGGTTCTGTAATGCACAGTGAGCTCAAGCAGCCGTCGAGAGTGATGTTATTTCCCTTGGTTGGGATTTGTTACAATATTTCTCTCTTAATTAAATAAATGGCAAGCCATTTGCCTTGTTTCAAAGAAAATATGACAGTCACAGCCAAGTTGAAAAGGGCAACAACATCTAACTCCAACTTACAAACTGTACAAAAGCACGAGGGTTAATTGTTCATCAGGTTTAGACAAAACCTAGATTGAAAAGGGCAACAACATCTAACTCCAGCACTGTTTTTGGCAGTCACAGTCAAATGGATCGGTCAGGTCCATAGAATGAACATCCTGGGTCATAAAATTTACTGTATTATGACCACAAGATGTTGTAAATAGAAGCCCGGCACGTTCAGAAGCCCTTTTGTCCATCTGAAACTCCTTTTTTTGCTCTTCAACATACCCATCCATCAAAACCATGTTCTTGATAAACTTAAGCCTGATGGACAATAGTAACCTCGCATTCAGCAGGAAGAATGTGACAAATCTAGTGTTTGCATGGTTGGCTACATACCATTCCAGCATTATTGTCTTCAATCGAATGTCATGAGAAATTAGAAAATCCCGGTGCTTACGAATCCACCGATTGGTTATAACTTTCTTACCCCGTCCTGTTGCCTAAATAGTCATGAAGATTGAAAACAGTTAAGGTCTAAAAAAAGAGTGTCGAAAGAGCAACAACTTAACGGTTAATTCTAGTACACTATATGCGGGCTTCCAATGTGCGTGAAATTATCACCTTTATATACAACTTCTCCAGACATGGAAAGCATTGCAGCAAGCCAATAATCTTGTTCAGATCAAAACTATTCATTTGGATATATAAGATCTTGACAGAATCCAGCACCACTGATAGGCTATCCATGGACAAACTCTTCATTGAGCATAGAACATAATATTAGTACAAAATGTGTACTCCAAGACGATATAGAACTTATGCGCAGAAATTTAAAATGCAGCTTATGATTACAAGTGTAGATGATAATATATAGTACCTGAAGAACTATGGAGCCAAACACCATCTTGAAATGAGCACAGAGATCATGTATTACACCCAAGGTCTCCAGTTTAGGCGCAGAGACGACAGTTATTTGCGATGGTGAATAACTAGAATCAAGGATCAACCTTTGAAGTGAAGGGGCTTCTTCGATGATGAACTGCCTTTCGTCAAAAGAAATTCCAATTCTTACAAGGTTAGGCGACTTTATTTGGAGACAACCGATTCTAACTGTGAAAACAAGCACCAAGCACTCCAGGGCAGGGCAACTGGAGTGGAAGATGTTGTGCAATGAGGCCTCCGATACACGAACCCGCACAAGTGAAAGTTTTTTGAGAAATGGGAGTCGAAAGTTTAGTACCAGATTGTCTGGTAGGTAGCACAGCGCAAAGGTGGCGGTGTGGAGAGAGGAGGAAAACCGTGAGATGGACATCGGTGCTGAGGGCACAAGTACATGGCGTTCGGTACCTGGTAGGTGATTTCCTGGGGAATAGTAGAACTCAAGCAGCTGTAGTTCTGTGAATTAAGGGGATTTCAGCCAGGCGTCCACCGTGTAGGGCATGCTATGCTTGCTTAGGTAGCATGATAGGATGCAGAGGCTGTGAACGGAGCATTGGTGGGAGGAGATGATGGCTCTAGGGAGTTCAAAATCATTAAAGAGAGATAGCTGACGACAGTCGAGATTAAGGGGCGCGGCGTGCCATAGAGGGCACCACCGAGTTGAGAGGACTTGGGTGCAGCAGCAATCCTTGGTGGGAAGAAGCGAGATGATCTCCCCAAGGATGGCGTCTGGGAGATCGCTAATGCGGTCCACCCGAGATTCTATGGGTTCCTGGGATCCGGTGGGGGCGAGCTTGCCACTTCTCCCTGCACTGCCAGGTGCGGGATCTACAACAGGCGTCGTCGCTGGTAGGAGCCTCATCTTCTTGGCACTGGGGTCAGCCGACTCCATTTTCCTCAAGGGCGTCGCGTCGAGCTCACAGATTTGAGCAGAGTAACGAATGACAAGCCTAGTTGTAGTGCGAGTGAAGAAGAAGGGGAGCTGGGGTTTTCTATAGTAGTGAGGAAGAAGGGGAGCTGGTGTTTTCTGTAGGAGTGAGGTGAGGAATTTGGGGGTACGAGTGGAGCGAGCTGACGTGAGGTGGGTGGGAGTGAGGAGGAAGAAGAGCACCCAGGTTTTTTTTTGGGAGGGTGGTGTGCTGGGTAGCGCCTCTCATTAAGTAAATATATGGGCTTTTGAATTGATTTTATTATTTACTAGGGTGGATGGGCTCTTTTGTCTTGGGCCCAGAGAAACAATTACTACTAGTACAGTGGAGACACTCTATAGCTACCTAGAAAAACAATTACTACTAGTATAGTGGATACACTACCGCTTCTGGCTCCTCCGAGGTCATCAAAACGTCTCCCGCTACTGAATGCCGTTTTACTTTGGTTCACCAACATGCGGGCCATGCAGCACGTGGGCCCAAATGCCATCCACCAAATTAGAAGGCGGCATGCAGGCGGAGAGTCACCCTGGTCGTAGCGCGGCAGTAACGAGCCGTCATATCACAAAACCCCACCTCCTCACAGTCTAAGTTTGACGGATGAAGCAACCATCATTTCACTCTTCGCTGAATCCCCTTCTCCCTCACCATCTTCAAGAAAGCCAACACTTGCATCTGCCATTGTTCTTCTCTCCCAACGAAGGGTGTTGGTATATTTTCTTTCAGAAAAAAAGAACTTTTGCAAAGCAGTAACCGATCCTCACTCTCTTTTTTGTTTCATTGTCATTGCGATTGTGTTTTCCTTTCAGTTGTCTCCTATTCGTCAGTTTCATGATGGACCAAGGAGAACCAGACAAAGATCTGCCAATGTTGGAGCAGACGTGGGAGGCTGATCCCCACGAGACAGAGAGCTACAAGAAGATGGAGGCTGCCACCGAGCCGACCCCAGATACACTCACGGCCACTACTGAGATGGTCAACGCCCCGTTTGACGTTACAACCCCCGTGGCCCTGCAAGAGCCATGTGTCCCCCTCCCCCCCCCCCCCCCCTGGCTGCCCAAGGTGATTTTGCAGCTGCCCAAGGTGATTTTCTTCTTTGCCGATGTCGATTGTGGTTTTTCATCTAAGTATGTGGTGATAAATAATGCAAAATTTTATTAGCTTCGATGCCACGCTACCTTCCCTGTCATGCATACTTTTGACTCTACATAGTGGTTTAAATAACTTGTGTTTTTTATATTGGAAAGTAATTTAGAATTCATTTCTGTTTCAATTAGAGCCCTGATGCATACAAGGATTGTGTGGTTGTACATGTCACTTGCTATGAGGCGGATGACCTGAATATACGCACTGGGAAAACAAAGTTCTTAGGCTGTTGGATCCTGGAAGCCATTTGCACTTATACCAAAGTCGAGAAGTATTCCAGCCTCACTGTTGTCAGGCGTGTTGTCCAGGGTGTACTGACGCACAAGAAGTTCAAAGCTACTCCTCCATTTGTGAGGCATAATGTACTTGTCAAGCTTACACAGGAAGATGACGTGGCATGCCTCCACAAACAAGTTTATGAGTGTCAAGGCCACAAGGTTATCTTCAGGAAGGTTCACAGGCTTGAGTTGCTGCCGGACGTCCTCGATGATGTTCATGGCAAGGTCCATCTTGTGTCCATCCCAAATTAGATCGAGGCATGAAATAGTTGCCCCAGCTAGTGTTTAAAAGTAGTTTGGATTGTGTCTAATTATCCGAACCTTGCCTATTATCGAGCCCTCTCGGGCTAGTACTCTGTTTGAATCCGTCTATGGGAACTACTGCTACTTTTGTGTGCCTGTGAATCATGTGAGAACCATCCTAATTGTTGCTGAAACATATGTGTCCTCACTAGTTTTTTCATGTAATACGGCATGGTAAGACATAAGTTGTCACGGTTTATCATACGAGCAGTGTGTGTTTGGTGAAATAGAGTACTTGTTCGAGAACTGTGCGCCGATGTATACATAGGGTACGTAAGGCTGGTTAAGTACTTGTAAACACTGTTGGTGCTACCCCACTTGTAAGCAGTTGTGCAAAACACGGCACAATGGCTCAGCTCGCTTCAACACTAGAAAAGTCGGCTATCGACCAGCAAACAATCAATAATCTGCTGTCTGATATATAAGCAACTACGTATCTTGTTACAGTGGTTCATGCAGTTAACTGAGGCCACAATGTAAATTCCAAATGTTCACACGCTAGTCCAGCGTTCATGTGGAACATTCACATTAAACTCAACTTCATAAAATACTTGAAAAGCATAAGTTAAGCAATTTTATACATCTCCATGATTCATAGAACATAACAAGCATTTACTAGTTCACAGCAAAAGACAAAGTTGTGAGAAGGTTTACAAATCAGGAAAAATCAAGCAAGGCTTCTCTGAGCTAAGGGCCTCCCTAGGCAGGCTTTAATTTCCTGGAGTTCACTCTGGTTTTTCTTGTTGCCACCATCCAGGGTTAGGTTCTCTCATTCCAGAATAACCAATTATAATTGTGTTCTCAGTTGGAATGCTGAACTGAACCATGTAGTGTACCGACCATCTGAACTTCTTGTGCAGTTCCACTAAATTTAAGCACCACTATTTGCAGAAATAAGCAGACCACAATGCCTCTTGTCCGCGCACCTGTCCCAAAAACCTCCATGTAGCCGTGCCAGTTAGTCCTCTGTCCATCCGTGAATTGCGAGAAAGTGCATTTCCGACTAGGATGCAGTTGTTTTCGCTCGTCCCTGCACTGCAATCAGGAAGTAAAATGTACGAATCAACTTCTTTTAGATTGCGTTGGTCATTCTACCTAGTTACTACCAATGTAGGAATACCTAGAACACTGGTGGTTAGAGGACGGCAGCTAGGAATAGCCATCTGATTTTGTGCAGTTCTGCTAAAATTGAGGTGTGTACTTCTGATTGCACAAATAGAAACGATATGGAGATAGACATCCCTGCTTGCGTAAATATGAAATATGGTTATTTAAGCAGTGACGGTTATTTCCAGTGGCATATGATTAACAACTGCATCTATTGTGTTATAACTGCCGCTACATTGACAGTATAAAAAAGTGCCATAAAGTAAGAAGTAGCATCACATCACATCAACACTGCCACTAGATTAACATGCAGAACAATAGCATTAGTATTACTATCATGAGAGTAGCACATGGTCAGTAAATGTGCAATCAAATTTGTGCAGTTCCACTGGGATGAAGCAATGTTAGCGGTGTGAGATTTAAGTGTAACTGCAAAAACACAATTCATGGGAAATAAAGCAAGACGGAAGCACTTCATAAAATGGTGGTGTCATTGCTTCAATTTATCGACGGCACTAGACCATTAGTTAATAGTGACATTAGCTGGCATTGCTTCAATTTATCGACGACACGAGACCATTACTTAATAGTGACATTAGGTGGCATTGCTTAATGCTTCACGTGATTTTACATTAACGGTAGCGATATGGGCGTAGGGACAGCAGGGGCATAAAGTGGTGAGGCACATGTGGTTGCCGAGAGCGGCAAACATTCAGGCAGCATGTCTGCATTTGTCCCATTTTTTATCTCCTCGGCAACATTTTCCTATGTGAGCACAGGAAATCTAGACCTTCTTATTCTCATTTGCGTTGTCCCCCAACACCCATCACTTTCTTTCCTTTTTCGACCAAGAGATAGGTCCACTTCCCCCACCCTTCACCATCCACCCCGCTTTCTTCGCCTTTTCAACCAAGAGACCGGTTGGGTAGCCAGTATCTACTACTTTCCCCCGTTTCCTCTTAGAACCAAGTCCTAGATTCATGCTACAGCTTTCCCACTTTCTTCCCTGATTGAACCAACTCTTAGATTCGACTGTATGAACTAGCTTTACCTCTAATAATAGTAAAAGTCTAGGTGGCTTTGGAACAGCCGATGGAAGTAGAAAAAGATCCACACGCAGCCACGTGGGGAGCTGGGGCAGTAGAGCAAGGCAGGTTTTGAAGGAATATATACCTGAGGGTCGTCATGATGTGGCAAAGACGGCGTCGGGAGGCCGCATCTTGGCCACAATACCGTAGGAAGGAAGAAAGGGTTGGAGGCCCTCCCGAGTCGGCGCTGTCTCGGAGAGAACGGCACGACCGCCGATCGGGATGCGCGGGCAGCTGTTGGTCTCCTCCCTCGCCGCCGACGACCATGTGAACGATGCACCTACACCCCTGCCCCGGCCGAGGTGGTCCGGACGGATTTGTGACCAGCCATGAGCAGAGAGAGTGTGGCCACCTATGTCTTGCTTAGATCTGGAGAGCATGAGAGAGTGAAAGAGAGGAACCCTAGTAAAGCAAGTGCCGAGGCTCTTGCTTATATATATAGTGGAGTGATTTTGTTGTAGCAACCGTTATTAAATTGAATACGCGCGAACCACTATTTTCATTTAAAGTTCAAGTAAAAATAAAACTCGATCAATAATGTGCCACCGCTTCCAGGTCGCACTATCAAATCACCGCGTCCAGGACGCACTATGTACTGTATCATTCACGTGCGGTCCCCGACCCTCCATCAAGTTGAAAACTAGACTAGTCAAAATGTCAATTGGGATGCCTCTTTGTAAACAAATGCGCTCCTAGCTTCAAAAAAAATGCGCTCCTACGTGTACCCGTGAGTGGGTGTGAGAGAATTAGTGCGTGCGTGCACCGCTTCTCTTCGTGAGAGTACAATATACTACGCCCAAAGAATGTTTGCCACAAGAGTAATAGTATAAGTGTGTGACGTGTGAGTTAAAATAAAAGGTGCGCGACGCCTTTTATTTTTTAGAAGTTCTGAGGGTAGGGTGTGAAGAGCACATATGTGTGTGACGTCTACCTATAGATAGACGGTGGGTGCGAGAGGACTCGGGAGAGTCGTGACTCGTGAGGGTGTGTGTGTGCATGAGAGAGAGGGGGCACGTATCAATGCAATGCATGTGTCCGTAAATCATATCTGATAAACGTTTGCCACAAGCCGTTTCCTGACGAACGCCGTAAGAACCATTAGATCAGCATCCGACAGTGTCAGTTTTGCCATGGCATTTAACAGAACAGCCACTCCTCCGACACGTAAATCTTCCACGTGAGTGTTAGCAACTGCCGTATGCTCCTCCCTTCGTTCCAAAATTTAGTGCATATAGCTTTATTGAAAATGCAAACCTCGCAAACTTTTACCAAGTTTTCGTATACCAAAATGCACATATAGAATACCCATTATATATCATTTCATTCATCTTCGAGAGGTAACTATAAAGATGGGGGAGGAGTGTACAAAGAAAGGCCGTCGTATCACCTACAGCAATTTCAACCATCCTTTGGTGTGGAGGAATATCATAGGAACTCTATATGATATGATTTTTATAGGATTTTTTTCCTTTAGAGCCAATTGGTTCATAGGAATAGATTTATATACTCCACATTTCAAAGGAAAATAAACATGATATCATTTTTATAGCTTTAGAGCCACTTGGTTCATATGAATGGATTCCTATACTCCCACAATTTCAAAGAAAAATAAACATTAGCCTATATTCAATAGAAAAGTTCCTATGATGTGAACCAAATGACATCTCTTTTCTAATCCCTCCTCCTAGGAATTGAGATACATGTCATCTCTAGATTCAATAGAAAAGTTCCTATGATGTGAACCAAATGACATCTCTTTTCCAATCCCTACTCATAGGAATTGAGATACATGTCATCTCTTTCCCCACAACTTCCATATATACATCTTCTATTCCTAAATAGCTAGTACAACCCACTAGTAGCTTTTTTCCTGGACATGCAACTATGGCACATGAACAGGTCATGCATGCAAGTCATAAATCACATTGTTTTTGTACTCTATGCATGCAAGCACCACATCATCAATTCGTGCATGTTACTCATAAGTTATTTCTTGCATTAGATTTTGTATTGACAATGTATGTGTTGGTCACGTGCACACATATGTAGTTCACAATCACATTTTTGTTAGAAATGTCATTCTTTTAACTGCAGTTCATTTTTTCTCTTTGTATTACATTTTCATTTTAAGCATACATTCACTTCCCATTAGTTATAGATGTTTTTGGAGGAACTTTTATGCATTATTTTGAGTAGCAAATTTCACGCGGCTGCGGATATATCAAAATGCGGGGCCCATGCGTCATTGCCTTTCGGTCGAACCTACGTCCACAATTTTTTGTACGTATATCTCCATTGCTCCCCGAACCCAGAATGCTGCCTCATTCCCATAAACCCGAGTGGGCCACCCGTATTAAGGCGTCGACTCGAACTTAATCCCTCTCCCGTTTACTACAGCGTGGCCCCGCACGCCGTAGTACTCCTACAAACCCTACCCGCCGCATGCATCATCGGTTTTCTTCAAGAGGACGAGGGAGAAGCGGATTTGTAGTGGAGGCTCCTACCCTAGGGCGCCCTAGGTAGCTGCTGCACGCATCATTGGTTTTCTTTTTTCTTTATGCTCTTGCGCCCTAGAGTGAAATGATGGTTGCTTCGTCCGTCCAGCTTAATGTGGGAAAGGTGGGGCTTTGTGATTTGACCCCTCATCGCTCATTTACTACTACTGCGGCACTACGACCGGGGTGCCTCCAAGTCCAACCGCTGCTCTGAACTGTAATTTGGTGCATCACACGTGGAACAAGACGGTGGATGAGCCACATGTCGGCCAAAGGGGTCCTATAAGTGTGTCGCCATTTCGTGTGCGGACTGAGGGTGTGTTTGGTTTGTGCTCAAGGTTGCCCCACCAAAGCACTGGCTAGCCGAAATTTTGGTTAAGGCTTTGGTTGCCCTACCACTTGGTTTTGCTCCTTGGTGAATCCCGACTATATTGATCTAAAAAGATACTAGTAGTATCCAGATTTATAGGGCGTGCACGTAGTTCTAAGTCATCCATTTGACTAACTAAATATGAGTTATATGTCACAAAAAGTATATCATTGGATTCTTAAGCGGATGTAGTTTCTAAACATATATTTTTCATCACATATAATACATATACAGCTAGTTGAATTCTCAACCTAGAATGACATTCATGCCCTGTAAACCGAGACGGAGGAAGTAGTAAAAATGAGGTGATTTTACCGAGCGGTGGGCAGGGGAGCATGGCCTATCATGCGGTCCCATGTGTCATGATGTACCAAGGTGATGCGCGTCCCTCTTGAGGCAGAACAATGGCAGAAGCAATACGTGGTTTTCTTGAAGGAGATGATGGAGAAGCGGATTTAGCGAAGTGTGAAATAATAATGGTTGCTTCGTCCGTCTGGGGGATAGGTGCGGCATTGTGATTTGACGTCTCATTGCTCATTACTACTACTGGGGCGCTACGACTGGGATGCGTCCCCCTGCTGTTCTGCACTGTTATTTGGTACATGACACGTCGACCCGGTTGCTACATGTCCCACATGTCAGCGAGAGGAAGTACAGAATTCATGAAAGTGAGTGTCTCCACTCTTTTAGTATGACGGAGGAGTACAAGACACGGCTTGGTTTTTGCTGCTTCACGCGATCCATCGATACAAACCCGGACTAAAAAAGGCGAGGGCGGGTCTTTTCCCGCGCGGCAGGCAGGGTAGTTTGGCATAGTCTGTTCAAGGCAATGAGGCAGGAAGGGAAACAAGCAAATAAAGGTTGAGCGACTTAGTTTTGGGAAAATCTGATTTTACGGAGTACGTACCCACTATGGAGGTAGTACTACTTACTACTCCCTCCTTTCCGGTTTATAGGGCTCATCTAAAAAAATTCATTTTTCCGTTTTATAAGTCTCAATTCTACTAGTACTTACCATCACATGTTTGGATTTCGAGGTGCATTAAATCACCCGATGCAAGCAGTATCAAGAGAAAACTCACCAATGCATGTAGAAGTTCATGGAAATTTAGCGGGCATGCATGCATTCGTTGTAATTAATGCATCGATAAACATAAAATTTTGAGAAAAATGAGCGTACTAATTAAGTACTTGTGCAAACTACGAAATTAATTCCACCACTCACCGTCTACCTTGGTTGGAGATATTTTGAAATTGAGCGGCTGGTTGTAATGGAGAGTATCATGTACTAGTATCATGCATATGATACTAGTGTATGATACTACATCCGTAATGCCTAGTATCATATATTGGCATCATAGATGACTACATTTACTACCATGCATGACACAAAGGAGCACATCATTTAATATGATACGGTATCATGGTATGATACTCAACCATGTCTTTCTTCATTTAATTCTATGCCACCTCATCAAATTGCTTAGTTGGCATGCATGATACTACTTATGATACTCTCATTACGGGCGGCCTAGGGTAGCTTGCCACAGACTCCAAGGAAATTGCTGTAGTACTACTCCTACCACTGTACTACTCCTACTACTAAAAGACATATATTTCAAATAATATGATAATATCTCTAACCAAGGTAGGGGAGTATATGTCTAACGGAGGGAGTAGTAAAATTTTCTCCTTGTCCTGCGAGCCACCGCGCGCATGGGCGAGGGAGCGGGCGTAGGCATAGTAAGCAAGCTTCTCGTCCTGGGACTCTGCGAGCCACCGCACCCGTGGGCGGGGCAGAGGGCGTACTAAGCAAGATTCTCCTCGTTCTGCGAGTTGACGGGACACATCAAAAGTAGTACTACAGAGCATCTCCAGTGTATAGAACCTTGCCTCTAAGGTAGGCCCCACATGGTTTGCCTCTTATCAAATGAAAAAACCACAATGTACAGAGACTCTAACCAGCCTCTAAGGTGGGCCCTAGCAGAAATTTAAAAAGTATTGATTAGCACCACATTTGTCCAATCAGTACTATTTCTCTTGTACTTTCTTATGCTTCTTCAGGCTAACAAGTGGGACCAGATGGATTGTTACATTGTTAGAGGCAGCCTTTAAGGTTAGACGCGATGCTAGCCAATTTTTTGTTAGAGGCAGTTCATGCAATGTATAGAGGCCTGCCTCTAAGAGGAGAGAGAGGGCTTAGAGGAAACAAAAAGCATACATTGTGGATACCCTAAGTGCCTACTTTCCGGTCTATATGACTCAATTTGAAATCCACAATGTATCCATAATAGATGCTGAGTGGTTGAATAAATTTACTTCCGTAGTTCCCAAAAGTACTGAGCATGTGAGATGGTGAACGGAGGGAGTACGATACCATTAGTACTACAGTTCTTTTGGAAGGGTTGTAGTAGTCCCTCCCATTCACATGTTCACATTTCAAGCTTCAATAAAAACGTTGCACGCAAGGATTAAGAGAAACCTCAGCAGTGCATGTACTCCCTCAATCCATATAGGGTCTAAAATGCGTTTTGGAGGCTAACTTTGACCACATGTTAGAGCTATAATATGACATCAAACTTACACAAATCTTACCATCAAATTCGTACGTGGTCATTATATTGTTAACACATGCATGCGTTGCAATTAGTATGTACTCCCTCCCTTCCTAAATATTTCTCTTTCTAGAGATTTCAACAAGTGACTGCATATGAAGCAAAGTGAGTGAATCTACACTCTAAAATATGTCTACATACATCTGTATGTTGTAGTCCATTTGAAATGTCTAGAAAGACAAATATTTGGGAACGGAGGGAGTACATGATACTCACTATCTAGTAAACACTCACTATCTAGTAGTACTAGTACTCTACACTACTACTACTACTATGAGGCCATCCAACTCTGTCCCGGCAGAAGACCGCGGACACCGATTATTCATTCATATTTAAATTTGTTTTCACACAGCAAAATATCCATGAAAACAACACATGGCAAAATTTCACGGCGAACGAGGGATTTTAATGTGCTGGGAGGGGTGTGCTACTTCTTGAGCTTGCGTTGGTTTTTCCCTTGAAGAGGAAAGGGTGATGCAGCAAAGTAGAGATAAGTATTTCCCTCAGTTTGAGAACCAAGGTATCAATCCAGTAGGAGACAACGCACAAATCACCGAATACCTGCACAATCAATCAAACAACTTGCACCCAACACGATAAAGGGGTTGCCAATCCCTTCACGGTTATTTGCAAAAGTGAGATCTGATAGAGATAGGTAAAACTAAACAAAAGATAAAGTAAATATTTTTGGGTTTTTGGATTATAGATCTGAAAATAAAAGATTGCAAAATAGTAGATCGGAAAGTAATATGATGGAAAATAGACCTGGGGGCCATAGGTTTCACTAGAGGCTTCTCTCAAGATAGAAAATATTACGGTGGGTGAACAAATTACTGCCGAGCAATTGATAGAAAAGCGCAAAGTTATGACGATATTTAAGGCAATGATCATGAATATAGGCATCACGTCCATGTCAAGTAGACCGAAACGATTCTGCATCTACTACTATTACTCCACACATCGACCACTATCCAGCATGCATCTAGAGTATTAAGTTCATAAAGAACGGAGTAACGCATTAAGCAAGATGTCATGATGTAGAGGAATTAACTCAAGCAATATGATGAAAACCCCATCTTTTTATCCTCGATGGCAACAATACAATACGTGCCTTGCTGCCCCTACTATCACTGGGAAAGGACACCGCAAGATTGAACCCAAAGCTAAGCACTTCTCCCATTGAAAGAAAAACCAATCTAGTTGGCCAAACCAAACTGATAGTTCGAAGAGAATTACAAAGATATCAAATCATGCATAAAAGAATTCAGAGAAGATTCAAATAATATTCATAGATAAGCTAATCATAAATCCACAATTCATCGGATCTCAGCAAACACACCGCAAAAAAGTGTTACATCGAATAGATCTCCAAGAACATCGAGGAGAACATGGTATTGAGAATCAAAGAGAGATAAGAAGCCATCTAGCTACTTGCTATGGACCCGTAGGTCTGAGGTAAACTACTCACGCTTCATCGGAAGGGCAATGGTGTTGATGTAGAAGCCCTCCGTGATCAAATCCCCCTCCGACAGGACGCCGACAAAGGCCCCTAGATGGGATCTCACAGGTATAGAAGGTTGCGGCGGTGGAAAAGTATTTTCATGGATGCCTCTGGTGGTTTGGGCATATAAGAGTATATATAGGCGAAAGAATTAGGTCAGGAGGTGTACGAGGGGCCCATAAGGGTGGGGGGCGCGCCCTCCGTCCTTGTGGCCGCCTCGTGGCTCCTCCGACTTCATCTCCAAGTCTCCTGGTTTCCTTTTGGTCCAAGAAAGATCATCGTGAAAGTTTTATTCCGTTTGGACTCCGTTTGGTATTCCTTTTCTGCAAAACTCAAAAACAAGGAAAAAATAGAAACTGGTACTGGGCTCTAGGTTAATAGGTTAGTCCCAAAAATAATATAAAATAGCATATTAATGCATATAAAACATCCAAAACAGATAATATAATAGCATGGAACAATCAAAAATTGTAGATACGTTGGAGGCGTATCAAGCATCCCCAAGCTTAATTCCTGCTCGTCCTCGAGTAGGTAAATGATAAAAACAGAATTTTTGATGTGGAATGCTACCTAACATATTTATCCATGTAATTTCTTTATTGTGGCATGAAAGTTCAGATCCGTATGATTCAAAACAAAAGTTTAATATTGACCTAAAAACAATAATACTTCAAGCATACTAACAAGATAATTATGTCTTCTCAAAATAACATGGCCAAAGAAAGTTTATCCCTACAAAATCATATAGTCTGGCTATGCTCCATCTTCATCACACAAAGTATTTAAATCATGCACAACCCTGATGACAAGCCAAGCAACTGTTTCATACTTTTGATGTTCTCAAACCTTTTCAATTTTCACGCAATACATGAACGTGAGCCATGGACATAGCACTATAGGTGGAATAGAAGGTGGTTGTGGAGAAGACAAAAAGAAGGAGATAGTCTCACATCAACTAGGCGTATCAACGGGCTATGGAGATGCCCATCAATAGATATCAATGTGAGTGAGTAGGGATTGCCATGCAACGGATGCACTAGAGCTATAAGTTTATGAAAGCTCAAAAAGAAACTAAGTGGGTGTGCATCCAACTCGCTTGCTCACGAAGACCTAGGGCAATTTGGGGAAGCCCATCCTTGGAATATACAAGCCAAGTTCTATAATGAAAATTCCCACTAGTATATGAAAGTGGCAACATAGGAGACTCTCTATCATGAAGATCATGGTGCTACTTTGAAGCACAAGTGTGGTAAAAAGATAGTAACATTGCCCCTTCTCTCTTTTCTCTCATTTTTTTTATTTGGGCCTTTTCTCATTTTTTTGGGCCTCTTTTTTTTCGTCCGGAGTCTCATCCCGACTAGTGGGGGAATCATAGTCTCCATCATCCTTCTCCTCACATGGGACAATGCTCTAATAATGAAGATCATCACACTTTTATTTACTTACAACTCAAGAATTACAACTCAATACATAGAACAAAATATGACTATATGAATGCCTCCGGCGGTGTACCGGGATGTGCAATGAATCAAGAGTGACATGTATGAAAGAATTATGAACGGTGGCTTTGCCACAAATACGATGTCAACTATATGATCATGCAAAGCAATATGACAATGATGGAACGTGTCATAATGAACGGAACGGTGGAAAGTTGCATGGCAATATATCTCGGAATGGCTATGGAAATGCCATAATAGGTAGGTATGGTGGCTGTTTTGAGGAAGGTATATAGTGGGTGTATGGTACCGGCGAAAGTTGCGCGGCACTAGAGAGGCTAGCAATGGTAGAAGGGTGACAGTGCGTATAATCCATGGACTCAACATTAGTCATAAAGAACTCACATACTTATTGCAAAAATCTATTAGTTATCAAAACAAAGTACTACGCGCATGCTCCTAGGGGAATAGATTGGTAGGAAAAGACCATCGTTCGTCCCCGACCGCCACTCATAAGGAAGACAATCAATAAATAAATCATGCTCCGACTTCATCACATAATGGTTCACCATACGTGCATGCTACGGGAATCACAAACCTTAACAAAAGTATTTCTCAAATCCACAATTACTCACTAGCATGACTCTAATATCACCATCTTTATATCTCAAAACAATCATAAGGAATCAAACTTCTCATAGTATTCAATGCACTTTATATGAAAGTTTTTATTATATCCCTCTTGGATGCCTATCATATTAGGACTAAATTTATAACCAAAGCAAATTACCATGCTGTTTAAAGACTCTCAAAATAATATAAGTGAAGCATGAGATTTCATCAATTTCTATAAAATAAAGCCACCGCCGTGCTCTAAAAAGATATAAGTGAAGCACTAGAGCAAAATTGCCTAGCTCAAAAGATATAAGTGAAGAATATGGAGTATTCTAATGAATCACGATTCATGCGTGTCCCTCTCAAAAGGTGTGTACAGTAAGGATGATTGTGGCAAACTAAAAAGCAAAGACTCAAATCATACAAGACGCTCCAAGCAAAACACATATCATGTGGTGAATAAAAATATAGCCTCAAGTAAAGTTACCGATAGATGAAGACGAAAGAGGGGATGCCTTCCGGGGCATCCCCAAGCTTAGGCTCTTGGTTGTCCTTGAATATTACCTTGGGGTTCCTTGGGCATCCCCAAGCTTAGGCTCTTGCCACTCCTTATTCCATAGTCCATCAAATCCTTACCCAAAACTTGAAAACTTCACAACACAAAACTCAACAGAAAATCTCATAAGCTCCGTTAGTATAAGAAAATAAATAACCACTTTGGTACTGTTGTGAACTTATTCTTTATTTATATTGATGTAATATATACTGTATTCCAACTTTTCCATGGTTCGTACCCCCCGATACTACCCATAGATTCATCAAAATAAGCAAACAACACAAAGAAAACAGAATCTGTCAAAAACAGAACAGTCTGTGAAGATCCGAATTGTTTTAATACTTATGTAACTCCAAATATTCTGAAAATTTTGGAAAACATAGGAAATTTGTATATAAATCTCGTATAAAAATTTCAGGGTTTTTAAAAACTCCAGTGAATTATTAAAATTCTGAGACTGGACGCAAAATTTTCTATTTTTCAGCAAGATCAAATCAACTATCACCGTAAGCCATCCCAAAGATCTTACTTGGCACAAACACTAATTAAAACACCAAAACACATTTAACCAGAGGCTAGATGAATTATTTATTCATAAAAACAGAAAATAAAAAATATTGGGTTGTCTCCCAACAAGCACTTTTCTTTAAAGCCTTTTAGCTAGGCATTGATAATTTCAATGATGCTCACATAAAAGAGAAGAATTGAAGCTCAAAGAGAGCATAAAACACATGACAAACACATCTAAGTCTAACATACTTCCTATGCATAGCATTTTATAAGTAAACAAATTATCAAGACAAGCAAAAACTAGCATATGCAAGGAAGAAGAAAGAGACGATAGCAATCTCAATATGAAGAGAGGTAACTTAGTAACATGAAAATTTCTACAACCATATTTTCCTCTCTCATAATAATTACATGTAGGATCATAAGCAAATTCAACAATATAGCTATCACATAACATATTCTCAACACGATCCACATGCATGCGAAGTTGACACTCTTCCAAAATAGTGGGATTAACATTAACTAAAGTCATGACCTCTCCAAACCCACTTTTATCAAAAATTTCATAAGATTGAATATTCTCCAAATATGTGGGATCCAAAGTTGACACTCTTCCAAACCCACTTTCAATATTATTGCAAACATTATTATCAATCTCATATTCATCATGGGGCTTAAATAAAACTTCAAGATCATAAGAAAAATCACCCCAATCATGATCATTGCAAAAAGTAGTAGACATAGCAAAATTAGCATCCCCAAGCTTAGGGTTTTGCATATCATTAACACAATTGACATTAGTGGAATTTATAATAACATCATTGCAATCATGCTTTTCATTCAAGGAGCTATCGTGAATCACTTTATAATTTTCTTCTTTCAACACTTCATCAAAATTTTCAGATTCGCGAATTTCAAGCAAAACCTCATAAAGATAATCTAGTGCACTCAACTCACTAGCAATTGGTTCATCAAAATTGGATCTCTTAAAAAGATTAGCAAGTGGATGAGGATCCATAAACTTTTAGCAAGCGAAGATGCAAGTAAAAAGAAGGCACATGGTCACACAAGCAAACAAAAGATCGAACGGAAGAAGGGCGAATAAAAAGACAAAGAGAGGGGCGAAGAAAAAGGCAAATCTTTTCGAAAATCATTTTAGAAGTGGGGGAGAGGAAAATGAGAGGTGAATGGCGAATAATGTAATGCGAGAGATAAGAGTTTATGATGGGTACTTGGTATGGCTTGACTTGGCGTAGATCTCCCCGGCAACGGCGCTAGAAATTCTTCTTGCTACTTCTTGAGCTTGCGTTGGTTTTTCCCTTGAAGAGGAAAGGGTGATGCAGCAAAGTAGAGATAAGTATTTCCCTCAGTTTGAGAACCAAGGTATCAATCCAGTAGGAGACAACGCACAAATCACTGAATACCTGCATAAACAATCAAACAACTTGCACCCAATGCGATAAAGGGGTTGTCAATCCCTTCGGGGGCCATAGGTTTCACTAGAGGCTTCTCTCAAGATAGAAAATATTACGGTGGGTGAACAAATTACTGCCGAGCAATTGATAGAAAAGCGCAAAGTTATGACGATATCTAAGGCAATGATCATGAATATAGGCATCACGTCCGTGTCAAGTAGACCGAAACGATTCTGCATCTACTACTATTACTCCACACATCGACCGCTATCCATCATGCATCTAGAGTATTAAGTTCATAAAGAACGGAGTAACGCATTAAGCAAGATGACATGATGTAGAGGAATTAACTCAAGCAATATGATGAAAACCCCATCTTTTTATCCTCGATGGCAACAATACAATACGTGCCTTGCTGCCCCTACTGTCACTGGGAAAGGACACCGCAAGATTGAACCCAAAGCTAAGCACTTCTCCCATTGCAAGAAAAACCAATCTAGTTGGCCAAACCAAACCGATAGTTCGAAGAGAATTACAAAGTTATCAAATCATGCATAAAAGAATTCAGAGAAGATTCAAATAATATTCATAGATAAGCTGATCATAAATCCACAATTCATCGGATCTCAGCAAACACACCACAAAAAAGTGTTACATCGAATAGATCTCCAAGAACATCGAGGAGAACATGGTATTGAGAATCAAAGAGAGAGAAGAAGCCATCTAGCTATGGACCCGTAGGTCTGAGGTAAACTACTCATGCTTCATCGGAAGGGCAATGGTGTTGATGTAGAAGCCCTTCGTGATCGAATCCCCCTCCGGCAGGACGCCGGAAAAGGCCCCTAGATGGGATCTCATGGGTACAAAAGGTTGCGGCGGTGGAAAAGTATTTTCGTGGATGCCTCTGGTGGTTTGGGCATATAAGAGTATATATAGGCAAAAGCATTATGTCAGCAGGTGCACGAGGGGCCCACAAGGGTGGGGGGTGCGTCCTACCCCCCTGGGCGCGCCCTCCCTCCTTGTGGCCGCCTCGTGGCTCCTCCGACTTCATCTCCAAGTCTCCTGGTTTCCTTCTGGTCCAAGAAAGATCATCGCGAAAGTTTTATTCCGTTTGGACTCCGTTTGGTATTCCTTTTCTGCAAAACTCAAAAACAAGGAAAAAATAGAAACTGGCACTGGGCTCTAGGTTAATAGGTTAGTCCCAAAAATAATATAAAATAGCATATTAATGCATATAAAACATCCAAAACAGATAATATAATAGCATGGAACAATCAAAAATTATAGATACGTTGGAGACGTATCAGGGTGGGGCTGGAAGGGGCTGTTTGGATCTTGCCTGGTGACCCTTTTGTCCATCCATGCCTTTGCCACCGATGAACAAGAAAGAGCTCGGGTGCTCATGCATCCTCCAATGCGTGTCTTGGAGACGAGCTCGCACGAGCTGTGCTTTTTTTGTCCCACCTCGCCGCCCGAGCCGGCCGCAGACCGGCCGGCGACCCGCAAATTATGCCATCCAACCGTAGCCGCACACATTCTGATAGCAACTCAACCAACCGGACAAAATTCATGCAAACACGGCGATATTTCATATAAACAATGACGAAATTCATATAAAATACCGGATTTTCATATAAACATGACAGATTTCATTACATTCAAATCAACTAAGTGGTGCTACTCCTGAACAACACAGGTATAATAATACCTAGCCTAAATGGTCGCCCGCGGATCCATTTGTCTTCCTCATGTCCGGTGGCATGATCACCAGACTACCGGGAGCCCCAGAGGTATATGCTTCAGCGCAAAGGACGGCTCGCTTCCCCACCGCTCAACTGACATTTGGGCTAATGCCCAAGATGGAGTCTGAAGGGGGCTTCCCCGCTTTCGTGGAGCCCATGCAGTGTCGACGAAGGTCCTCGCAACAAAAGGATCCGGCAAGACACCTGTTGTGTACGCCGGCATCGCCTCGGCGGTGGCCTTGATGGGACCCAAGCGGCGGCGGCCTCCCGTGTTCTACTTCTCCTCGATGATGGTGGCGGACGCGGAGGCGCTGGCCACCGACTCATCACTCTCCACGCACCCGGCTTCTGTCTCTGCTTGCATGGTGCGGCCGCAGGCATGAGAGTCTCGGCCATAGACACGGGAGACGCGGTCACAGATACGGGAGGCGCGGTACGAGGCGGCGGCGTGGATGGTAGCGACAACGCCCGTGCTCCCCGCCATGCCGGCGTGGAGCAGCTCGCCGCTCCTCTTCGAGCTGGCCTCGAGCGGCAAGTTGCTGAACCACGCGCCGGCTTGGGGCAGCAACTGGCTCCGTCGGGCGAGGGAAGGGTGGTGGATCAGCGAGCTGCATAGCTCGTATCCGGTGGGCTCGGTGGGCCACCCAGCCGGCTTAGGTGCCGGATAACTACTCTTCGTAAGCCATTGTAAGAGTGGAGAAAATGGTGAAGGAGGAGATAAGGGAGCGGCGGAGGTTTGCGATTCTTGGCCGGCGTCTGGCCTCGTTTAAATAGGAGATTAAATAGACGGCAGGCGGGAGGAGCTTGGCCGGCGTTGCGTTTAATGCCGACCCGGTCATGAACAGACGTGTGTCCGGGGTGGGTTTCTCGGCTTCCACACGGGTTTCATGGAGGCGTTTGAATGCGGGCAAGGAGGCGTGTTCAGCCGAGCGTGAAGCGAGCGGTGCCCTCGACTATGACGTACGACACCGCGCCATTCTTCCACTGACGTGTGGCCTCGTTGGGTACCTGGACTGCATGTCAGTGACCCAACATAGGCAGCGCACGGCAGAGAAGCTTTTGGTGGGCCAAGGCAGTGAGAAGCGGGCATTTCATAAACCGATGATTGTTCATTGAGTGTGACGTCATCTAATTCATGTAGGTTGATAAGCCAACTATCTAATGTAAGAGAATTTTAAAATTTTCATATATACGTTGATAGCCCGTTCCATACGTTGTGATTCATAAAGACCGCTGCAAACACCAATGTTCTGTTTATCACAGATGAGATTGATGAATACACGTAACAATCCATGTCCTTAACAAAGGGTGCATGCACATACAGGTTGAGCGTGTGTCTTGCGTCGTGTGATGTGTGCATGCAGGCGTGCGAGTGTTGCGTGTGTGCATGTGTACGTTTCAGTGTTGCATGCGGCCGTGCGTTTGTTTGTGAGTGCATGTGTACGTGTCAGTGTTGCACGCCTGCATGCGTGCGTGTGTTCGTGCAAGTGTTGCGTGCGTGCATGTGTACTTGTGAGTATTGCATGCATGCATGCGAGCGTTGCGGGTGTGTTTGTGCGCATGTGTGATGTGTTTGTATTCACCACAGTGTCTCGTGCGTGCGTGCAACTAAAATGGCCGGCTCAGCATATCATCACAAGGCGACCTTGTCCGCTGTGGTTAGGGCGCGCGGGCTGCCAACCAGAGGTCTCACGACTTTGAATCCCCACCTACCACTAATTTATTACCGTTTCTGTCTTTCGTATACGCGCTGATGGATGGGCCCTACGGTAATGTGCGCTGGTGAATGTGGACCGTTTGACTGGTCAATTGATCATGTCATCAACAAATTACGGAGCTGTATGGTGAGCCAGTGACCGTATGATCACCATAAAATGTATTTTATTAACACAGTACAAACTCAAGCTACCATTTCTTTCTTTCATATACATGCTGACAGGTGGGCCCCATGGTTACGTGCGCTGATTGTGCAACACTAGTTGCGCCACGTGGAACGTTTGACTGGTCAATTGATCGTGTCATCAACAAATTACGGAGTTGTACGGGTGAGCCAGTGACCGTATAATCACGACATGTATTTTTTAACATAGTACAGACGCAAGCGCTCATATATACGCGCAAACACTCACCGCTATAAGCGCACACACGCACACCCTACCCCTATGAGCATCTTTGAGAGAGTGAGCCAGCATATGATCTTGAGATTTTAGGAAGTCACCATAGGTGCCTCGTAGTCAAGGGGAACATCTCCTCCCACTGAACGCACATCACCGGAAAATACTGAAATTAATCTAGGATAAATGCGAGCACCAGGACTTTAACCCTGGTGGACTCGGGAAACCACTGTCCTCCTAACCATCCAACCACAGGTTGCTTAGCACCACAAAATGTATATGGTGACCGTGATGAGCTTATTCTGAAGTCGAGTGACCATATCGTGCTTTCGCTTCAAATACAATGACCATAAGTGTTGTCAACAAAATACGGAGCACGCATCAAATACAATGTTCGTCAGTGTCATTAACAAAATACGGAGACGTATCGTGAGCTAGATACCGTATGATCACCACGAGAATGTATACGGTGACCGTAATGAGCATATTCTGAAGTCTAGTGACCGTATAGTGCTTTCGCTTGAAATTCAGTGACCGTCACGCGTGAATGTGCCAGGGGCATACTTTTAGAGGGCCGAGAGATAGTTTGTGTGCGTACGTGAAAGTGGTGTAGAGAGAGGGGGTGTCTGGTGGAGACAAAGAGAGATATGCCCTTCGTTTCTCTTTCCCGTGACTAATATTTTAGGAGAAAAGATAAACATTCACAATGCAGAACAAATATTATTGGATGCACCATGCAATTAACTTTCATGTATAACTTTGTACTATTGTATATGCTTATTTTCTTGGTGGCCGATTGTGTGTGGGGTGTGGTGGGCACATCATTTATAGTTGTGGTTGGTCAACGTGAGGACTCATGGGTCGGTTCCATCCTGCGCCACATAGGTTGGACCAAGACGCATTATACGAAGACCCATGTGGAGGACTCGGCATACAAGACGAAGCTACCAGAGTCGTGGAGGACTCTATCCCCACTGATGATAAGCCAACTATATATGATTTGTAACCCTAGGCCCCGAGTATGTTATATAAGCCCGGGGGTTAGTTCGTTGATAGTATACACACACACACAATGCCTGGTATTCACGTGTACTTTGTACACACCCCTCTCACAAATATACAGTACCAAGAGTAGGCTCTTTCCTCAACTGCAAGGGCCTGGACTTGGGTAAAACTTTGCCTCGTATTACCATCCAGCCTAACAGTCAGGGATATCCTACCGAATGATCTGATGGAATCATATCTGCCAACTACTAACAGAGAGTTGTGTGGGGGGGGGGGGGGGAATGTGTGCTAGAGAGGCCTAAAGATAATGTGCGTGCGGGAGACACGTAGTCACATATATGTGCCTATAGAGGGCTAGTAGAGACCGTGCGTGTGTGTATATGCATGTGATAGAAATAGTGTTTTCCAACTGAGATTAGTGAAAAGAGTGGTACATAGTAGTAAGAAAGAGAGAGGGAGATATATAGAGAGTGTGTGCGTGAGACACCCTGGGAGAGAGTGTGAGCATGTGTGAGAGAGAAATGCTGATGTATATAAAGTGTGTGCACTTATGCATCAGATAGAGAGATATATAGCGCGTGTGTGAGAACGGGCCGAGGCATAG
This sequence comes from Thinopyrum elongatum, assembly GCA_011799875.1. NCBI lineage: Eukaryota > Viridiplantae > Streptophyta > Magnoliopsida > Poales > Poaceae > Thinopyrum > Thinopyrum elongatum. The sequence goes on from CM022302.1 coordinate 470,248,568, forward strand.
TGCATCTACGTGTAAAAGGCGGTTCTACGCATTAAATTAAAATATAAATGGCATTATTATTTTTGGATGAGATCATGAATTTTGCAATTTGCGTATGAACGAACATCGGTCTATCAGACACCCATACTCTATTGAATTCGATCATGTGCATGGGTTTATTTCATACTATCGATCCATAGAGTGAGAGTGGTTTGAAATCCAGAGGCATTGCTTTTGCAATTCATATATAAACATTAATTAGTGCACTCAATGTTGTTAGTGTCAAGCACTTTATACATTTGTCACTTACATGGATACATTCCAAATTGCTAGCTACGAAATAGAATACATGTTGAATTCAACATAAAGGGGGTTTCAAAGATTCGAATTCATAGGAAGTGCATTCATCTATTTGAATCCGAGACAATGGCATTCGTAAATCAGATCTAAAAGGGAGCATCAATCTTTGTTGTGCGTTTGAACATGCTATATATTCATACGCACGTCTAACTATTTTTTTGCAACCAAGGAGATTATATCTGGAACCATGCATGAATTGAGGTAAGTTGCATATTTTTTAATATATACTCGTGTACAATGTATATTCAAATGTACCCCCTCCATTCCAAAATAATCGTAGTTTTAGGATTTTCAAGAGTCAAGATTTGTGAAGTCGACAAATCCTGAAAGTTCAATTCAAGAGAACTGTAAACGTTAATGCTTCTCCTCCCAAATATTAAACGAGCGCCAAATAAGCCTCGGGTCACCCAAAACCACGCGAGACTAATGTTTGGTGGTAGGAAATTACTGTCCTGACTCTGACCCGTGTAGCCTATCGGCCTGATGTCCAAAGGTCTAAACCAAGGTAGGTTTGTAACTTCACCAAGACGCCAGTCTCAACCGCCTCCGAGAAGCATTCATACGCCGTGGGCGCCTAAACACCCATGCGCTCGGCCGAAATCTATCCCGCCCACCATTTGGGACACGTGAGATTACTGTCCTACCCCCGACCCGCAATATGTCCGAAATTTTAGATCGGGGAAAAGTTTGTAACTTTCCCCAAATTTCAAACAAGCACATCCCAAACCGAAACATTGTTCCCCCTTAGTTCCCCCTCCCTCCGTTTCCCCATTCATACTCCGTGGGCGCCAAAACGCCCTCTCCACCAGCTGCGAAACCCCAGCCTCCTCCGTCCTCCACCCCATCACACCCAATCCACCGCCGCCCTCCTCCATCACGCCGGAGCCGGTACCCCGACATCGTCGTCCAACGCAACCGCAACCGCAACGCCCTCAAGGACTTAGCAGCTGAAGTTGAGGCAGAGCTGCCTCCACGACGCCGACGCTGACGTGCGCCGTACCAGAACCACTTTGACCATGCTGTCCTGCGCCTCACCGCTGCTGCTCCACTGTCACAACCGTCCACTGCACCGGAGCTATTCCCGCTACGCCGTCGTTTGCCGCCTCGGATCTGGTTCCCCACCGCCGACAGATGGCCACCGCACCACACTCAACAACTTGGCCATGGGTTCGTTCAATGCTCCACCATCCTCCACAACTTCTTGTTTCCAGCGAACCACAAGAAGATCGTTGGAAAAACAGAAGGAGGACACAGCACTGCCAGCAGAAAGAGGTACTCCTCTTCCCTTATTCATGCAAATCTTACGTCTTTGCTCACACCGTATTCATCCCATGAAAGAAACTAGTTGAGCGCTTCTTACTGCACCTTCTTCGTGATACTAAATGCACAAGGTTTCCTCCCATTTACTATTTCACCTTAGCTAGAGGTCAGTCGCCCGCCTGGATTTCAATTCAGGGTCAGTTGATTCGCAATTAAAAGAAGCAGCACCCGCTTAGGCGCGCGGAGTACCTAGTCTGCTTGTTCACCGGGGAAGCGGCGCATCGGTGTCTATCATAGGGGTGTGGGGTGCAGGAGCTGCTTGCGCCCGATCTGGAGGTCGGCGGGGCTTGAAGGGATGGCCGGGGGCCGGTGCCAAGCACGGCGGTGTGGTGAGGTCAAGGGGAGGGCGGAGGCAGGGGACTGGGCCGGTGGTCGCTGGCGTTTCAAGGAAGATCGTCAACACTGACTGGCTGGAGGTAGATGAAGGCGATCTGCCCGTTCTTTGTACATCAGACGGTGCAGAAAAAGTGGACTGACCTATTTGTTTTCAGTTGACTGTTATTTTCATAGGACCACACCTTGTGGTGTGCTGGAGGAGCATCTGCATTTCCCAGCCATCCCTGTGCTCATATTTCAAAATCCTACTCCCTCCGTTCCTAAATATTTGTCTTTCTACAGATTTCAACAAGTGACTACGTACGGAGTAAAATGAGTGAATCTACACTCTAAAATATGTCTATATACATCCATATGTGATAGTCCATTTGAAATCTCTAAAAAGACAAATATTTAGGAAGAGAGGGAGTAGAATCTAGTAATTTCGTGTGCCATGCATGTTGTAGAGCTATCATATGTCTCCCGTCATTTATTTCTCACCCATCTACTATCTGATACTTTTACACTGTACTACTTGTGCACACACTTCACCCATACTCACACTATTGTTTTTTTATGCATGGGTATTTCAGACTCTGACGCAGTGTTGATGAATACACAAAAGAAAAGACAGAAGTCACTCCAGTGTAATTCGAAGATAAGCACTAAGCGTTTCAGCACTCTAAAGGGTGTAGTGTCAGCAGATGGAGACAGTAAACGTAGCTCTGCAGTTGATGATCTCAATTGCCACACACAACCATCCCAGGTGCTTGCTTTAACTTCACGCTGTCAAATGTGGTTGCATGTTGCATATGGTGTCTAGCTTGTATCGCTTCCAATTTGGTTAAATTGCATCTGCTTACTTTACACATTATACCTTTGATAATGACATGCCTTCCTATTTTTGATACATACTACATATGTCCATTAACCATGTTCTTACATCAAACTAATGCTCTTTTCTATCCCTCATCAATCACTTATGATAAAAAAGTCACCCCAATGGGTTACTGCGAGACGCGCTACTTTTTTAAAGAGTGCAGTGTCATCCTCCCCACATGATTCTCAAGAAACGGCAAGGCTAAATGAAGATAGTCAACGTAGCTCTCTAGTTGATGACCGCAATTCCCCTACACCACCATCGCAGGTGCTTGCTCTTACTTGGCAATGTGATATGTGGTTGCATGTTGCATATGGTGTCTACCTTGTAATGCTTCTAATTAGGGTAAATTGCATCTGCTTAGTTAACACATTATACCTGTGCATATGACATGCCTTCCTGTTTTTGGTACATACTACGTCTTTGTATTAACCATGTTCTTACATCAAACTACTTTTCTTGTGTATCTCTCATCAATCACTTCTGACGAGACACCTTCAAATTGACAGTGTAATATTGGTTGCATCTTGCATATCATTTCAAACATGTATTGCCTCTAACTTGTTGAAATGCCACTTATAATGAGACACTTCTAACTTGGTAGAGTGATTTTGGTTGGATCTTTCATATGGTGTCTAGCTTGCATTGCTTCCAATTTGTTGAAATGCCTTCTGCTTAGCGTTTTTCATACATATTCCATCCTCCTACAATGTGGTTGCCTTACATAAAACTTGTGTTCGTCAGTATCATGCATCAACGAATTTGGAAGAGCGAATTTCATTCATTTTTCTTGTGTGTTTACTTGACAAGGCAAAATCTAAAAGGACGAACGCACGGAATGATGGTGGTCCTATGGAGCAACCGAAACAGATGATCTCTGCAGATTCTCCTGCTACTCCTACTGTAGTGCAAGTTCCAAATCTCATCTCCACTACTCCACAACCCCAGGTGCTTGCTCTATCATGGCAGTGTGAAATCTGGTTGCATGTTGCATATGGTGCCTAGCTTGTATTGCTCCTAATTTGTTAAATTGCATCTCCTTAGCTTACACATTATACATGTGAATATGACACGCCTTCCTGTTTTTGGTACATACTACATCTGCCTATCACACCATGTTCTTACATCAAACTACTGTTCTTGTGGATCCTGCATCTATCACTTATGATGAGACAGTCACACCCGTGGGTTAGTATGAGACGTGCTACTCTTATAAAGAGTGCAGTTTCATCCTCCCCACATGATTCTCAAGAAACAACAAGTCTAAATGAAGATATTGAACGTAGCTCTGTACTTGAAGACCGCATTTCCCTTACACCACCATCGCAGGTGCTTGCTCTAACTTCGCAGTGTGATATGTGGTTGCATGTTGCATACGGTGTCTAGCATGTAATGCTTCTAATTAGGGTAAATTGCATCTGCTTAGTTTACACATTATACCTGTGAATATGACATGCCTTCCTATTTTTGGTACATACTACATCTATCTGTTAACCATGTTCTTACATAAAACTACCTCTCTTCTATATCCTGCATCAATCACTTACGATGAGACACCTTTATTCATTGCATATTGCATATTATTTCTAGCCTATTGCCATGTATTGCTTCTAATTTGGTCAAATACATTTATGAGGCCACCCTTTTAATTTGGCAGAGTGATATTGGTTTCATCTTTCATATGGTTTCTAGCTTGCATTGCTTCTAACTAGTTCAAACACCTTGTGCTTAGTTTACACTTTACACATCATACATGTCAATATGTCATCCCGTCCTGTTTTTCATTCATATTTCCATCCTCCTATCATGCGGCTGCCTTACATGAAAGTAGTGTTGGTCGGTATCATGCATTAATGAGTTCTGAAGAGCAAATTTTATTCCTTTTTCTTGTGGGTTTGACTTGACAAGGCAAAATCAAAAAAGAGGAAGGAAAAGAGTAAGGAAGGCGATGATGGTGGTCCTCTGCAGCAACGTAAATGGAGCATCTGTACGAATTCTCCTAGTAGTGCTAGTGCATTACAAGTTCCAAGTCTCCGCTCCCCTACTCCACCATCCCAGGTGCTTGCTCTAACTTGGCAGTGTGATATCGGTTGCATGTTGCATATGGTGTCTAGCTTGTATTGCTTCTAATTAGTGTAAACTGCATCTGCTTAGCTTACACATGATACATGTGAATATGACACACCTTCTTGTTTTTGGTACATACTATATCTGTCTATCACACCATGTTCTTACATGAAACTACTCTTCTTGTGTATCCTGCGTCAGTCACTTATGATGGGACACCTTTAAGTTGGCAGTGTGATATTGGTTTGCGTCTTGAATATGATTTCTAGCATGTAGTGCTTCTAATTTGATGAACGCCACCTAGGACAAGATAGTTTTAACTTGGCAGAGTGATATTGATTGCACCTTCCATATGGTGTCTAGCTTGCAGTGCTTCCAATTTGTTGAAGTGCCTTCTGCTTAGTTACCACATCATAGGTGTGAATATGTCAAGCCGTCCAGTTTTTCGTACATATTCCATCCTCATATCATGACTTTGCCTTTCATCAGAGTAGTGTTCGTCAGTATCATGCATGAATGAGTTCTGAAGAGCTAATTTTATTCCTTTTTCTTGTCGGTTTGACCTCACAATGCAAAATCAATAAAGCAGAAGGAAATTGGTAAGGCATTGGATGATGGTGGTCCTTCCGAGCAACTGAAACGGGGGATCTCTACAGATTCTACTCCGCCATCCTCCCAACAAGATTCGCAAGACAATGCAAGGCTAGACAGTCAACGTAGCTGTGTAGATGATGAGCACATCTACCCTACTCCACCATCACAGGTGTTTGCTCTAACTTGGCACTATTATATGTGGTTGCATGTTGCGTATGGTGTCTAGCTTGTATTGCTTCCAACTTTGTTGAATTGCATCTACTTACTTTACACATCATGCCTATGAATATGACATGTGTTCCTGTTTCTAGAACAAACTATATCTGATCACACCATGTTCTTACATCATACTATTGTTCTTGCATATCCCGCATCAGTCACTTATAATGAGGCACCTTTAAGTCGCCACTGTGATATTGGTTGCATCTTGCATATGATTTCTAGCATGTACTTCTTCTAATTTGTTGAAACGCCAAACAGTTTGAACTTGGCAGAGTGATATTGGTTGCATCTTTCATATGGTGTCTAGCTTGTAGTGCTTCTAATTTGTTAAAATGCCTTCTACTTAGTTACCACATCATAGGTGTGAATACGTCACACCGTCCTGTTTTTCGTACATATTCCATCCTCGTATCATGTGTTTGCCTTTCATCCGAGTAGTGTTCGTCAGTATCATGCATGAATGAGTTCTGAAGAGCGGATTTTATTCCTTTTTCTTATCGGTTTGACTTCACAATGCAAAATCAATACAGCTGAAGGAAATTAGTAAGGCAGTGGATGATGGTGGTCCTTCGGAGCAACTCAAACAGAGGGTCTCTACAGATTCTACTCCGCCATCCTCCCAACAAGATTCGCAAGACAACACAAGGCTGGACAATCAAGGTAGCTGTGTAGATGATGAGCACATCTCCCCTACTCCAACATCACAGGTGCTTGCTCTAACTTGGAACTATTATACGTGGTTGCGTGTTCCGTATGATGTCTAGTATGTATTGCTTCTAATTTTGTTGAATTGCATCTGCATAGCTTACAACTTATACCTGCAACAATCACTTACCCATAAGACACATTTAACTTGGGAGTGTGATGTAGGTAGCATCCTGCATTGTCTTCTAGCTTGTACTGCTTCTAATTTCTTGAAATGGCACTTACGATGAGACACTTTTTACCTGATAGAGTGATATTGGTTGCATGTTCATATGGTGCCTAGCTTTCATTTCTTCTAATTTTTTTGAAATGCCTTCTGCTTACTGTTTTTCATACATATTCCATCCTCCTATCGTACGTGTGAATATGCAATGCTGTCTTTTTTTTTGTATATATTCCATCCTCCTATCATGCGCTTGCCTTACATCAAAGTAGTGTTCGTCTGTATCATGCATCAACCAGTTATGCAGAGCTAATTTTATTCATCTTCTTGTGGTTTGAGTTCAGAAGGCAATATCAAAAAAGAGGAAGGAAAAGAGTAAGTTAGGGGATGTTGGTGGTCCTCCGGACCGACGCAAACGGAGACTCTCTAGATTTGCCACTGCTACTGCTAATGCAGTTGAAGTCCCAAGTCTACATAATGCGTTCATCTCCCCTACTCCACCATCGCAGGTGCTTGCTCTAAGTTGATAGTGTGATAATTGGTTTCATGTTGCATATGTTGTCTAGCCTGTATTTCTTCTATTTTGATTAAATTGCACCTGCTGAGTTTATACGTTATACATGTGCATATGACATGCCTTTCTGTGTCTACAATACACTGCATCTATCTATCATACCATGTTCTTACATCAAAGTACTGCTGTTGTGTATCCCACATCAGTCACTCATGATTGGACGCTTTTAACATGGCAGTTTGATAGTGGTCGCATCTTGCATTGATTTCTAGGTTGTACTGCTTCTAATTTTTCGAAATGCCACTTATGACAAGACACTTTTAACTTGGCAGAGTGATATTGGTTGCATCTTTCATATGGTGTCTAGCTTGCATTACTTCTATTTTCTTGAAAATCTTTCTGCTTAGTTTACACATCGTAGCTGTGAATATGTCATGCCGTCCTGTTTTTCTTACATATTCCATCCTCATACGGTTGTCTTACATCAAAGTATTGCTTGTCTGTATCATGCATCAATGAGTTCTGAAGAGCGATTTTATTCTTTTGTGTTGTGGGTACGGCTTGACATGGCAAAGTCAAAAAAGAGCAAGGAAAAGAATATAGTAGGGAATGGTGTTACTCGTCGGGTGCAACGGAAAAGGATCTGCCCTCGAGATTCTGCTGGTACTTATAATGCAGTAGAAGGTCCAAGTCCACCGGCTAAATCTACAAACACAGTATCACCTGCTCCAGCAGCTGCAGCATCCGCTTCAACTATACCGGCATCTCAACGAGTTACTCGTTTGTTTGCTCCACAACTGGCTAGTTCCCAAGCTGCCTTCACACCTAACACTACTTCCGAAGCACTGCTGACACAACAGGACTTGGCTAGATCAGATGAACCTCATGAGCATCAACACCAAGACGGTACCTGACCATGCCAAGTTGCAGTTGCACGCTCCTTTATATGTACTCTCACAGTTTGATGTGCACTAACACTTTCCATATTCGTTGTTGAACTAGCACCACGGCGCAAGCGGAAACAGACATCAGGGATAATTCTTGACAGATTAACAAAATCTAAAGGAGGAAGAATGGAGATCCATTTTGAGGCAGGTTTAAAAAGGCCACGTGATGCTATAGAGTCAGCCAAGTTAGTATCAGAGGCAGCCGTTGCCGTTAGGTGTCATGCACATATCCTCCCAACGTGGATCCAGTACAGGAATGAGAAAGACGATACCCAGTTTAACACCTTCCTTGACCATTTATCCGTAAGTAATGTTATTCATCGCAATTTGTAATATTGTCTTGCTCTGTCCCATACTTTCTAGCTTCCTCCTAATAAGACTCACATTCTTTTTTCAACAGATGAGGTTCAAGTTGGATCCGAAAGATGATGCAACTAAACAAGCATGCACTCATATTTTTCAGTCTGTTCTGCGAAAGTATCGGTATGACCTTAGAAAAACTCACTTTGAAGGCAAGGCTAACAATGAAATCGCCCAAACATCTCAAGTGGAATATATTACAAATGAAGACTGGACAGCCCTTGTTAAACACTGGTCTGATCCAAAGTATCAGGTAGGATATATGTATTTGATCAGATCACATATTGAACTTGTATTTACGTATGTGCCTTACAAGTGTATCTTCTTCTAGGCTAGCTGTTTGAAGAACAAGACCAACCGTTCTAAAGTGAAATTCCAACAGACAACAGGATCTCATAGCTATATTGCACACTGCGAGGCTCTTGTAAATAGCAGCTAGTTCCTTCTTTTTTCTATGCCATATTATCGTATCTATATTGACTTTTTCCAAATACAGAGGAAAGCCCGTGCGGACCAAAAAGAGCCTGAACCGAATACAGTGCAAATCTTCAAGGATTGCCACACCGGCAAGATGAAGGGCATGAGCACACCAGTTCAAGCTGCTGTTGTAAGTCCTTACTCCTCCTGCCTTTGAACTGCTTGTTACTGTGACGTGTTCATTTAACTGCTTGGTTTGCATCCAATGTTAGTTACTCTGTTCACTTTTATACACAGTTGTCTTAATGTATCATTTCACCTTACACGGTTTAAAAGAGACGAAGGATATTCTTTTGGTCTTGATCTGTAATCTAGTTGTGATGTTCACGTGCCCACACAATGATACAATAGCCTGTTTGTTTTATATCTGTTTGCCCATGATATGAATGATGTCATACTATGTTCATATTACTTTAAACCATGTCTCTTTATCCTTAGATGTCAACGAATGTGAGGAAATAGACAATACAGTAGGCATGCTACATGGACATATGTTCCGAAAGTGATTTTATTATGTAGTTGGCACTACAATACATGCTAATGTATTACAGTAGTTCACCAAAATAAGTTATGTATAAACATGAAACCTACTTTGTTTGTTTTTGTCTCATTAGTAACTTATCTGGTACACTAATCTACGAGTTCAAACTTTCAGCAAGCTATGGAACAAATGATTGAACATCCACAACCACCTGAAGGTGACGAGGCTACCACAGGCACAATGTCACCTCTTGCTGCAGTGCGTCAGTATCTCTCCACTAACATTGCAAAAAGCACCATCCTGCGTAATTCTAGGTTGGTTGTCAAGGTAACCTCGTCCAAATCGCCTACTGAACAAAATCTTTCGGCTAGACAGAGTGATATATCTATGCTCCAGACACAAGTCCAATCCCTAATGGAGGTCGTTTCGGAAACAAGAATAGTGGTTGACAAATGTCATCAAGATATGAATGGTTTTGAAACCAGACTATCAGACATTTGCTTCGTTGTTCAAGAGCAATGGCGGAAAAAAAGGGGAAGATCATGCTGCTCCATCAGATTCTACAGCCTGAAATATTAGCACTCATGTGAAATGATCTGTGCTTCTATACATCTGATGGTGCTTTTATCTGCAAGGACTGTAAACTTTATGCCAACAGTCCTTTTGTTGTATGGTTGGAATTTATTTTGTTGTGATACAGCATTTATCGTGCTGCCAAACGCTATAGAAATTACGACGCTATTTTTGTATAGTGTAGGTTTATCTTAGTAATGTATTCGGCCGAAAGCTTCGTAGGAGCCCAATGTGCCAACATTCGTCGGGCCCATTCCAATTGGGCTAAAAACGATTATGGGCTGTAATTTGCATGTAGCCCACTAAATATATCTGGGCCTAAATATATTTGGTAGGCCTGTGCCCACAGTGGGCCTTTAACAGGCCTAAACATAATTTGGGCCCTCGGTAACAATAGGCCGTTAACATGTGTAAATATCTCGAGCCCATAAATAACATGGGCCTTTAATAGGCCGAAAGTGAGATTGGGCCCTGATTGTGCCAAATAACCCACTGGTCATTAGCAGGCCGAAATGTATCTCAGCTCGTGGTGGCCCATTTACAATGCGGATCGTTCACAGGCCAAAATTCAGACGGGCTGTAAATGCGCCGACCTACTACACAGGCCTTTAACAGGCCGGAAGTTCGGTCGGGCTTGATTAGTATCAGTTTTATATGGGCCGTTAATAGGACCGATGTGACGTTGGGCCACATATGGCCCATGGATTCCGTCCGACGTTAACAGGCCAAAAATCCCAACAGGCTGGAAGTGGCCCAAATCTACAGTGGGCCTCTAATAGGCCGAATGTCAGACATGTCCAAATATGACCCAAATCCTTCACGATCGTTTATGGGCCGAAAGTTTCAATGGCCAATAAATGGGCCCAAATGAAGCAGGACCTTTAATAGGCCGGAAACACACCGGGCCGTAATTCGGCCCAAATACTTAGCGGACTGTTAACGGGCCAGAAGTGACCATGGGCCGCGATGATGAAAAGTTAAGAATGGGCCATTGACAGGCCGATTTGACACTAGCCGTACGGGCCTTAAGTGCAAATGGGCCGTCTGCAAGCAGGCCGTTAATGGGCCAGCCCGCTAATTTTGACTGAGCCAGCCTTTTTAACCTAAATGGGCCGCTGTTGGGCCTTGCCACGTGTTGACGTACCATAGGCGCCTTCTGTCCATTGGCTGGATGACATCTGTCCAAACGCGGAGTTGACATGTGGTTCCTTTGGCCAATGAGAATTTTACATGTAGAAAATCGCCATTGGTCGTTGCTATTAACGGGTTATCGGATCCAAAACGGGACCCGATAGCTTAACGGCGACCCGTTATGGTGGATGCCACGTGTCGGTCACCCTTGACGAAAGCACTTCCATGATGCACCATTTATCGTCATGGAAGTGGACACTTCCGTGATGATAATTTTGGTATTGTCATGGAACACTTCTACGACAGCACAGGTATGACTATCTTGATGCTATCATAAAATCGTCATGGATGTACATGCATGACAGAAAACGTGACATACTGTGACAAACACGTATCATCACGGAAGTGTATTTTTTTTGTAGTGAATTCAGTTGACAAACATAAAGTGATAAAGAAAAACTTTTACGAACTCTTTTGTTGTTGTTTAAATAAATAAGCTTAAGTAGCACCCAGGTTTTCAACAAAGATTATGACTAACCATGTCAACAATAACTCTTAGGAATTATATTAACTCATATCAATGACAGAAGCAACTAGAGAGCAATAATAGGATATCTCAAATTGCAACACTTTGTCAAAACAACCATGATATAATATGACAATAGTGGTATCTCGCTAGCCCTTTCTGAGACCACAAAACATAAATGCAGAGCACCTCCAAAGTTCAAGCAGCGACTAAACATTGTAATTCATGGTAGAAAAGATCCAGTCATGATGCATCCAACATTAACCACACACAATGCATGAGGATGACAATAGTGCTCTCAGCTCTGGCGCTTGTTTGAGAAGGTGATGACTCAAGATAAAATTAAATAGATGATCCCTTCGCAGACGGAAGCAGGGATTTGCAGAGGTGCCAGAGCTCAAAGCTTAAAACAGAGATAAATATAATTTTGGGAGGTGCACCCTTCCTGTCAACATTACGACCAAGAGTTATCAATATCTTCCATGCTAAACACATTAGTGGCGATTCCCAAGTGATAAAAGTAAAGGTTTACTCCCCCTCCACCAACAAACACACTCCACGGCTAGCCGAATCCATGGGTACCGTCCATACCAACAACAGTCCTGGGGGAGTTTTCTTTAATTATTTGCAATTTTTGATTTCGAGACTGGGCATCCCTATTATCGCCCCTCTTGTGCAAGGACGAGTGAATAAACACTCATCATGAGTATAACCCGCTTAGCATGCAAGATACTGATTGCCCCCTGTCGCTCCATGAGCGGTCTAGGCACACAAAACAGATGTTCATTTGAAATTTTAGAGGTGGCACATGCAAAATTACTTGGAACGGCAGGGTAATACCGCATATAGGTGGATATGGTGGACTCATTTGGAATAACTTGGGTTTAAGGATTTTGATGCACAAGCAGTATTCCCGCTTAGTACAGGCGTAGGGTAGCAAATAGGTTGAGAAGCAGCCAGCTAGAGAGCAAAAATGGTCATGAACATGCGTTATGCATAATCAACATTGAATACTAGCATGCGTAGGATATGGACACCATGAACATAAATATCATAGAGGCTATGTTGGTTTTGATTCAACTACATGCATGAACATGTGCCAAGTCAAGCCACTTGAAACATTGAGAGGAGGATACCATATCATCATACTACATCACAATCATTTTAATGCATGTTGACACCTAAGATAAATCATTATCCACTCCTAGCTACTCAAGCATGGCATGAGAAACTATAATCTCTAATTGTCATTGCAAACATGTTTGATCATAATATGTTGAATCAGGGGTACTAGGTTAAACATATTTACAAAAACAAAACAAGTTGAGTTCATACCCGCTTCTCTCTGCCACAGTCAATTCATCAAATATCATCATTATTGCCTTTCACTTGCACGACCGAATGATATGAAAATAATAATAGCGCAAGAGTGTCGTGGACTAAGCTGGAATCTGCAAATATTTTATTCAAAAGGAGAAGACAAGGTAATTTGGCTCTTTGTTAGATCAACAACAATACATACGAGAGCCACTCAACATTTTCATCGTGGTCTTTTCCTTGGTACGACTCAATAAAAAGAAAAGAATTTCAGAGAAACACACTGAAATATTTTTGGAGTTTTTAGTTTTTTCCTAAAGAAAGCAAATTAAAGAAGGGAAAACAAAAACGAGAAAAACTATTTACACGGGAAAGCTCCGAACAAGCAAAAGAAGAATATGGAAATCTTTTTGGGTTTTCTTTTAACACTACAACTAATTTAAGCTAGAAAGAAAAAAATGAAAAGAAGCGAGAAATATTTTTGGATTTTCTCAAAGTTTTTCAAACACACAAGAAGAAAGCGAGAAAATAAATCTAGCATGGATAATACAATGAAAAGTGTGAACACTGACAACTGGAATGAAAAGTGTGAACATGAATGTAATGTCGGTGGAAATACGTACTCCCCCAAGCTTAGACTTTTGGCCTAGCTTGGTAATCACCACCCGCGGCCTGGATAATAATCTGAATGGTAACTCACGGAGGCTCTTGGTGCAGCCTCCTCAGCCCAACGAGCAGCCTCGACCTCCGCATTGTACGTGCGGGTCTCACTCTCAAGAACGTAATATCTTCCCTTGCTGTGATAATCAAAGAGAGCAGGTCCAGGCAAAACAACAGGCACAATGGGTTCTTTATTGAAACCTCAAGTTATAAGTATAATTGTCGACCGTGCATGTAAGGAACTTATGGCATTTCATGGCGCCAAATTCTAAGTACTGAGTGGGTAGGATGGGATCATCAGGTAGAGGTGTCACACCAACCTCTTTAGCTAAACGGGAAGCATAAATCCCACCATAAAACTGACCACTCTCAGCATTACGTTGCAACCTCCGTGCAACGATTGCTCCAAGATTATAGCATTTAATTCCGGTCAGGGCCATGTGAATGAGGCTCAAGTCAGGAGCACATAGTGTGCTATAATATTGCTTACCCATGATGCATTTGCCATTAAAGAGTGTAAAGTAGTGAATTGATGGGAAATGAATACTTTTTATTCTACCTTGTGTCACTCTATCCTCACCATAGCAAAGATTAATCAGAAATGACTCATATTCAGATTTTGGTGGTTCATCCAGCGAACCCCAATATGGAATTTTATAGGCATCACAAAACATATCTAGAGGCATGGTAAATGGATGATTATAAAGACTAAATGAAACTCTAGACTCACGAGGATTAAATTTAAATTTCTTAGCGAACGTTTCTGTGAGGTTGTCGGGGGGATGGACCCCGGGTAGCCTCATCCGCACCCTGTAACGTTTCAAGACATCGGGGCTGGCAAAGCCCCTCATGCCGGCTGGCCACGCGGGCCGGCTTCCAGAAGACGACGCACCCAAAGAAGGCGGCCTTGGGGGCGGGCCGGCTTCGAGCAGCCGACCCCTCTTCCCCCTAGGAGTCCGCACTCACCTACTACGACAAGACCAGGTGTAGCAACAGTGTCGTCTGCTCCCCCGAATCCCGGAGAAGCGTGGCTACAGTGTGCGCTGACCAGGCGGCCACCTACCCGCACGACGCGGGACTGTAGCCATGCGACTCATGACGCGGCCTTCGTCAGCAAGGACTATGCTACAGCAAAAGGCAATCAGCATGGCCCACAGGCGGCGGGCCCTACATGTCGGCCGGATTCTCGGCAGCCTGCGGGGCCCGCCAGAGGTGGGCCCCAGCAGCCGGCAGAGAACCCGGTGGCCCTAGACACTGACGCCCGGGTCCTACACCCGGCCATATTACCATTGTACCCCTAGGGGGTCGGCCTATAAAACCCCCCAGTGCTCACCCATGCAAAGGGTTCAACCTTCATTCCACACACCATAGCTAGGAGAAGAGAGGGAGCTCTACCCTTCTTCCTCCTCTAGCAACACAGCTCAAGGAGCAACCTTGTATACTCTTGATCATAGTCATCATAGCAGCACTAGGGGTGTTATCTCTCCGGAGAGCCCCGAACCTGGGTACATCTCGTGTGCTCCCGAGCTCGTGCTCACTCTCGCTTCCGGAACCCGACGACGTCTTCATGGCTCCACCCATGATAAGCCACCCCCTGGCATCTGACGTGAGATTACCACGATAGTTGGCGCCCACCGTGGGGCCATCCGTGGTGTCGGCCGGAGTCATGTTCCGGACGGGAACCACCTTTCCCTCCGGCGAGCGCGTCGCGTCTGACTTGATCAACCAACCCGATGCGCTCGCTTGTGCTTGCACCAGTGCATCGCCCGACGCGGGAACCATTTGCCCCGCGAGCTGCCTCGTCGACCCCTTTGGAAAGCTCAGCCTTTTCGATGCGGTCGCCTCCGACGCGGGAGCCATTTGCGCCGTGAGCCACCTCACCGACCTCTTCGAGAAGCTCACCCTCTCTGATGCAGCCGCCGACGGGTTCCCCGGGGACGTGGTGGTCATCGACGACCCGCTCCCTCCTGTCGCTTGCATTGCCTCTGCCGGTGCGCTCGACACCGGCATCTTCATGGAGGTGATGGTCACTGGCAACAGACAGGACTCTAGTGGGGCCGTCCAGGACCCATTGCAAGCAGCAATGCAGGACCTGGCTGCTCCCGTCGATGCCAACAACGATGGGGCGGCGCTGGAAGAAATCTGCGTCAAGCTCCTCGACAGCGCCACCAAGATGGTGGCCATGAAGCACCGTGCTGAGGCTAACCAGCGCGAGATCAACCGCATAATGGGCGGCACGCCGGCTGGAGGTGAGCCCAGCCGAGCCGGTGCCATCCGGCAACACGGCGCGGCCATCGCTAGCATGCTGGGGGCCGGACGCCCGATCTACGACACCCCAATGCAGAACCTGCACGCCGCGCATGCGGCGGTAGAAGAGCTCGAGAACCTGGAAGGCGACGAACGGCGCAGCCAGCTGGACCGCCTCCAGGAGGTCCTCAACGCTGCAAACACGCAGCAAGACACATGCAACCGCGTGGTTGGAGCCGTTCAGCTGACCAAACTCCCGGAGAGAAACCCTCCACCCCGCCGCGAGAATGGCACGACCTCCCGGCCCCCAAGTGGCGGTGGCCGCGGCCAGCGGAACCCGCAGCCGGCTGCTAGCCACAGCCGGCGCTCCAACGAGACGGTTGCGAACAACCCGCAAGTTCCTCCGAGAGTGGAGGGCTGACGCCGGCAGGACGAACGTCCGCCTCCCCCCCCCCCTGCAGGGAGAAGCTGGCTTCTCCGGTGCCGGTTGACCACCCGACCTTGGGGGGCTGGCTGGGCCCCCGTGAAGCAGTCGGCGAGAATGACGCTCATCGCCGGATCGAGCAGCTGGCTCGGTCCCTGGAAATGGAGGAAGAGGAGACAGTCGGCCTCGCCTGCTTCGGCCCCCGCATCCGCGACGAGCCCTTCCCCAAAGGGTTCTCGCTCCCTCGCGACACTCCTAAGTACAACGGCACCGTGAAGCCGGAAGATTGGCTGACCGACTACGCCACGGCAGTCAGCATAGCGAACGGTAACAAGCGCGTTGCCGTAAAGTATGTTCCGCTCATGTTGCTGGGCACAGCCCGGACATGGCTGAACAGCCTCAAGGCCAACAGCATCAATAGTTGGCTGGACTTCAGCGAAGTCTTCGTACACAACTTCAACAACACCTACAAGCAGCCTCCCAAGCCTCGCCAGCTCTCCATGTGCGTTCAGGGGCCGGACGAGTCCACTCGCGACTACCTGATGCGTTGGGCCGAGTTGCACAACTCCTGCGAAGGGGTGCACGAGGTGCAGGCCATCGAGTACTTCACCGCTGGGTGCCGAGAGGGCACCCTGCTCAAGCACAAGCTTCTGTGCGACGAGCCGGCAACCCTGGACGAGCTCTTGGTGGTGGCAGACAAGTACGACACGGCCGACTCCTCCATGAAGTCGGAGATCCGGATTGATGCATCCGGGAAGGTGATCCCGCCGGCTTCTCAAGCGCCGGCTGGTGACTCCAACCGGCTCCAGCAGCCGATCGACAACAAGCGCAAGGCCCAGTAGCCGGCTTCTAACAGCCGGCAGGTTGCGACCGTCGAGGACCAGCAGCCGGCAGGGCACCCCGGCCCCAAGCGTCAGCGGGGCGGCAAGGTTGCCTGGCAGTCGGCCTTTTCCTTCGAGCAAGCCCTCGACGCCCCTTGCAAGTTCCACAGCGGCGCGAAGCCCTCCAACCACACGACCCGGCAGTGCAGCTGGCTCACCAAAATCACCAAGGGTGAGGGCTTGCCGCCTCCTCTGCCCGGACCGGTGGCCCCGGCTCGTCAGCAGCTGGCCCGCCCCGTCGGCATGCTACAAGATGAATTCCCCAACGAGAACGCCACTTACGTCGTCTTCACGAGTGAAGCCGGCGACAAGCACAGTCGGCGTCAACATCATCACGAGGTGAATGCTGCTATCCCTGAGGTCCCCCAATTTATGCACTGGTTCGAAAGGCCCATCACCTAGAGCCGAGATGACTATCCGGCCGTGATGCCTTCGCCGGGTGCCTATGCCATGGTGCTGGACTCCACCTTCTCAACCGAGCGGCGGGCCTGCCGCTTCTCCCGAGTCTTGATAGACAACGGTAGCAGCATCAACATCCTCTACCGCGACAGCATGGAAAAGTTGGGCATCAAGGAGAAGCAACTCCAGCCTAGCCAGACAGTGTTCCATGGCATCGTCCCTGGGCTTTCCTGCTCTCCAATCGGCAAGATCAAGATCGATGTCCTGTTCGGTGACGAGACCCACTTCCGCCGCGAGCCTATCTGGTTCGAGGTGGTTGACTTGGACAACCCCTACCACGCACTCTTGGGCCGGCCAGCACTGGCCAAGTTCATGGCGGTTCCGCATTACGCGTACCTGAAGATGAAGATGCCGGGTCCCAAGGGCATCATCACCATTGCCGGCGACTACAAGAAGTCGCTCATGTATGCCGCTGCCAGCTCCTGGCTGGCCGAGTCCCTCGTCATGGCCGAAGAGAAGCGCCTCCTGATCGGGCTGTAGCCATGGCCAGCGAGCAGCCGGCCATGCCGACTGACCCCAAGGATGTTGAAGGCGAGGCCTCCTTCTAGCCATCCAAGGAAACCAAGAAGATCATCTTGGACCCGGCACACCCGGAGCAGTACGCTGTCGTGGGGTCGAACCTTGACAGCAAATAGGAAAGCAAGCTCGTCGACTTCCTCCGTGAGAATCGGGACATATTTGCATGGTCCCCCAAGGACATGCCGGGTGTTCCGAAGGAATTCACCGAGCACAAGCTGCATGTGTGGCCGGATGCTAAGCCGGTCAAGCAACCCCTCTGCCGCCTATCAGAAGAGAAGAGAAGGATCGTTGGTGAAGAAAGCGCCCAGCTTCTAGCAGCCGGCTTCATCATGGAAGTGTTCTACCCGGACTGGCTTGCCAACCCAGTCCTCCTCTGCCGCCTATCAAAAGAGAAGAGAAGGATCGTTGATGAAGAAAGCGCCCGGCTTCTGGCAGCCGGCTTCATCATGGAAGTGTTCTACCCGGACTGGCTTGCCAACCCAGTCCTCGTTTTGAAGAAAAACAATAAGTGGCGCATGTGTATCGACCACACGAGCCTGAACAAGGCCTGCCCCAAGGATCCGTTTGCCTTGCCCCGGATTGATCAAGTGATCGACTCCACGACCGGCTGCGAGCTTTTGTCCTTTTTGGACACCTACTCCGGCTACCACTAGATCAAGTTGAACCCGGCCGATCAACTGAAGACCGCCCTCATCACCCCTTTCGGCGTGTTCTGCTACCTCACCATGATGTTCGGCTTGAGGAACGCCGGCACCACCTTCCAACGCTGCATGCAGAAGTGTCTCCTGCCACAACTCAGCAGGAATGCCCATGTCTATGTGGATGACATAGTAGTGAAGACTGAGAAGTGCGGCACCGTTTTGGAAGACCTCAAGGAGACCTTTGCCAACTTGCGCCGCTTCCAGATCAAGCTTAACCCGGAGAAGTGTGTCTTTGGAGTGCCAGCCGGCCAGCTCCTTGGCTTCCTTATTTCTGAGCGCGGGATCGAGTGCAACCCCATGAAGATCAAGGCCATTGAGTGGATGAAGAAACCGACCAAGCTGCGGGACGTCCAGAAGTTCACCGGGTGCGTGGCATCTCTCAGCCGATTCATCAGCCGGCTAGGCGAGAAGGCCCTTCCTCTGTACCAACTAATGAAAAAGACCAAGTGCTTCGAGTGGACCAACCAGGCGGACGAGGCATTCCTCCAGCTCAAGCGGATGCTGTCCACGCCGCCTGTGCTTGCCGCTCCGGCTACCAAAGAACCACTGCTCCTCTACATCGCCGCCACCAACCGGGTTGTCAGCACAGAGATTGCTGTCGAGCGCCCTGAAGCCGGCAGGGCATAGCCGGTCCAGAGGCCGGTCTATTACTTGAGCATGGTGATGTCCGCCTCCAAGCAGAACTACCCCCACTACCAGAAGATGAGTTACGACATGTACTTTGCCGCCAAGAAGTTGAAGCAGTACTTCCAGGAGCACTCCATCACGGTTGTCTGCACTGCCCCTCTTGCCGAGATCATGGGCAACCGAGATGCCTCGGGCCGGGTGGCCAAGTGGGCCATCGAGTTGGCTCCCCACACCATCCACTACCAGCCCCGTACTGCCATCAATTCCCAAGCGCTGGCCGACTTCCTTGTCGACTGGGCCGAGACCCAGTACTTGCCGCCAGCGCCGGATTCCACGCTCTGGCGAATGCACTTCGATGGCTTGAAGATGTACACCGGCTTGGGAGCCAACATTGTTCTCACCTCTCCCAAAGGCGACAAGCTGAGACACACTGCAGATCCACTTTGTCGCCTCCAACAACGTGGCCGAGTACGAGGCACTCGTCCATGGGCTCCGGCTAGCCAAGGAGATCGGCATCCACCGCATCCTGTGCTACGGTGACCCGGACCTGGTAATCCAACAATATTCTGGTGACTGGGACACCAAGGACGCCAATATGGCCAGCTACCGCTTTCTCGTCCAGCAGATCAGCGGGCACTTCGACAGGTGCGAATTCATCCATGTGCCCCAGGAACTCCAGAACCCGGCCCGGGGACTGCTGTAGTCGGCCCGAGGACTTCCGCGACGCAATAAGGAGCGGCCGGCTCCAACCCGTCGCCTCCCAACCCGGCCACCCTGGCGCCGGTCGCTGTCATGACGGTGGTGGAAGCCCCGTCTTGGGGGCAGCCCATCCTCAACTTTCTGGTGAGCTACGAGCTCCCAGCCGACGAGTTGTTGGCCCGGCAGGTGCAACGCCGGGTGACTGCATACACGATCATCAACAGAGAGCTCGTCAGGCGCAGTGCGAATGGTGTCTTCCAGCGCTGCGTCGAGCCGGAGAAGGGCATTGCAATCCTCAGGGACATTCACCAAAGCGAATGTGGCCACCATGCCGCCTCCAAAGCCCTCATTGCCAAGGCTTTCCGCCACGGTTTCTTCTGGCTGACTGCTTTGGACGATGCCAAGGAGTTGGTCCAGAAGTGCAAGGGGTGCCAGCGTTTCAGCACCAAGCAGCACCAGCCGGCCTCAGCCCTCAAAACCATTCCCATCACCTGGCCGTTTGCCGTATGGGGATTGGACATGGTAGGCCCATTCAAGACTGCACGCGGCGGCATGACCCATCTGCTGGTTGCCGTGGACAAGTTCACGAAGTGGATTGAAGACAAGCCGATAAAGAAGCTGAACGGACCCACATTTGTTACATTCATCGCAGATATCACCGTTCGATACGGCATCCCGCACAGCATCATCACCGACAACGGCACGAACTTCGCCAAAGGCGCCTTGGCTCGTTTCTGCGCGGGATAGGGCATCCGACTAGACCTCACATCAGTTGCTCACCCGCAGTCAAACGGCCAGGTGGAGAGGGCAAACGGCCTCATTCTATCCGGCATCAAGCCACGGCTAGTCGAGCCACTGGAGCGCTCGGCCGGCTGCTGGATCGAGGAGCTGCCGGCCATCCTTTGGAGTCTCCGGACTACGCCAAACCGGTCGACCGGCTTCACACCTTTCTTCCTCGTGTACGGGGCTGAGGCTGTCATCCCAACAGATATCGAGTTTGACTCGACTCGCGTCACCTTGTACACAGAGGCGGGAGCAAAGGAGGCGCACGAAGACGGTGTCGATTTGCTCGAAGAGGCCCGGCTGCTAGCACTCAGCCGGTCCGCCATCTACCAGCAGAGCCTGCGCTGCTACCACAATAAGAAGATCAAGCCGCGTGCTTTTCGCGAAGGCGACCTTGTGCTTCGACTGATCCAGCGAACAGTCGACCAGCACAAGCCCTCTGCTCCTTGGGAGGGACCCTTCTTCATCAGCAAGGCCCTGGGCAACGACTCCTACTACCTAATCGACGCGCACAAGCCCAGGCCACACAAGAGGGACACAGACGGCCAAGAGTCGGAGCGCCCATGGAACGCGAACCTCCTCCGCCCGTTTTACAGTTGATGTATTGTATGTACCACGCTATCTTTTGTATTAAGTAAAGACAACAGGTACCCCGAGGCGCACTCGGGGGCTACCTTTTTATCTCTATGATAAGCTTCGCCTATGTATGAGTATTCATTCTTTCGCCCTGCCCGGGTCCGGTCAGCCGGCCCGGGGGCTCGCCGACTTGGCCCATCTTGGTACCATCCGAAGTCGGCTCAGTAGTGTGCCGACGCCAAAGCCGTCTCTTCACCCCAGCCACAGTTCACAGCGCGACTGTCCGGCTGGCAAGAGCTAAAGGTCGGAAATGTTGTCCACACAAAAAACGACTAAGGAAGAACGCCGATTCAGGTCAAGCCGGCCTCTCGCCTCCCCCGTCCGACTGCTCAGCAGCCGGCCGGCTGGCTTGTCACTTGACTAGCTACGCTTTAAGCGGCTGAAGTAATTTGCCTATTCTAAATGGCCAAGACCCGGACCCAGCCACAGATCGCAGTGCGACTATCTGGCTGGAAGGGCGGCGGCCAAAGGAACACGGCAAAGGAAAAAAGCCAACGTAAGCAAAGGAAAAATCGAGTTAGAACTTGGCACAACACAAAAGCGTGTGGGGAAACTAAATTTATTTACATTCCAAAAGGCCCGCGGCCGGCATTCATTAGAGTTTAAAGTACACCCCCAGTGGGTGGAACTGCGCATAACTAACTTCATCCTTGAGCACAAGACAGAAAAAATATAAACAGGCAAGGGCCGTCTAAGCCAGAGGTACTGCGGGCTGCTCGGACGAGTCGGCGGTGGCTGTAGTGCCGGCTGGTGGGGCCTCCAGCCGGTTGGTCTCCGCCTGGTCGACGGCGGCGGTCGACGTGGCTCCCCGCCGCTCACTGACTGGGGCCGGATCAGGCTGGTTCCGGTTGGTTGCTCCGTCATCTAGCACAAAGCCGTCGCCCTCCTTGTCCTCGTCCTTCTCCGCGGCCTCGTCGCTAGAGGCGATCTCCTCCGCCGGGTTCTCCCCCTCGTCCGGGTTTAGCCCGAACCAAGACGGTGGCACTTCAGCGCCGTCTTCCGCCCGCTTCGGGATGAAGACATCGCCGTTGGTGTACTCGGCGAGGGCCGAGGCGCAAATGACGATCTCCTCGCGCTCCAGCTCCACCTCTAGCGTTGCCTCCTGGCGGAAGGTGGCCAGCTGCGCCATGCTCACACCCGGATACCACCCCTTCATGAACTCCAGCGCCACATTGGCGCCGACCCGTGCCGCGGCACCCTTCCAGGCATCGAGCCGCTCCCACGCCACCTCCAACCAGTCGGTAGTCCGACTGGGAGTCCGGGGGACCGGCACACCCGGCCAGAGTCCTTCCAAGACCTGCGACCTGGAGCGCTGAAACCGGCGGAGCAGACGGCGCACCGGCTCAAGACGCAGCCGAACGGCCAGGAACAGTTCGCCCAAGTTCCTGGGCCGGTCCAACGCAATCTCCACGCCCTCATGCCTCCGCTGCTCACGCCGTGCCTCGATCGCCTGGCTGATGGCACCGGAGTGGTCCAGGAAGTACTCTATTAAAAGAAGACAAAAGAATTAGAAGCCGGTTTCCTACGATAGCCGGCAACTAACCAGTCAAGAAAGAAAGAAGAGTTACCCTTGAGGAGATCCTCAATCACCGAGTAGCCCTCCGAAAGGTACTTCTCCTTGTCGGCCTAGCCCGAGCGCTGGGACTTGAACTCGGCCTTGAGGCGCTCCTCCCCGTCCTTCAGTTGCTGGACCTGCTCCGCATGCCGGGTCGCCTGGTCAGCCAGCTCCTTCTCAAGCCAATCGCGCTCCGCGGCCGCCTGGTTGCGCTCCAGCTCCTTGGTATGAAGCTAGCCCTCGAGCTTATGCACGCGTTCCCGCAGCTAGGTGGCGGCCTCTGCAAAGGCAAAGAAGAATCATCGGCAATGGTATCAACTAAAACAAGAAGCTGCCGGAAAGATCCGGCCCGACTGCTCAGCAGTCGGCCCGAATCTTGGGGGCTACACCCAGTGGGTGTGCTTGCGCGCTCCCACTGAAAGCCGGCCTACGTACCATGGCTCTTTTGCAACTCGGCGGTCCGGTTGGCGAGCGCCTAGTTCTGGGAGTTGGAGGCGGCTGCACGCAGGTTGTGGTAGTCCTGCAGCAAGAGCGGCATTCCGACAGTCAACAACACGCCTTAAAGTTCCAACCCGCCTGCTCAGCAGCCGGCTTGGAACTCGGGGGCTACACCCAGTGGGTGCGCTGGCGCCCCCCCACTGAAGATCGCAAAGATAAAAAAGCAAAATCAAGAGCATACCCAGACAGACGTCTGCATCGCCACCATCTCACTCCTCGCCTTCAGGAGGGTGGCGCCGTGGGCGGAGAACTTGTCCAGGACATCCTGCACTGCGAGGTTCAGGGCGGCCATGCCGGCCCTTGACACCCAGCTACGCAGGGCGGAGCTCGTAGCCCCGGAGTCGACTCCTTGTGATCTCGCGGCCCCTGTCTCCACTGGCCTCGGCTCGGAGGCCGCTCGCGTTTGGCACAGGCGCAAGGGGTGCGCGTTGTCATGTCCTGGCTCGTCGCCAGCCCGGCACTGGCCAGCGGCATCTCCGGCCCTTTGGGGCAGCCGCCGCCCCGTTCTCTAGCACACCGCGCCGGGTCACCTCCGCCTTCGGGACTACGGGGTCGGCAACCTCCCACTCCGGCGCCGTCTGATCGGCTCTGGCCGATCCGGCCGGTGTCTGGTCCTCCACTACCGGCGGTTCCGGCTGCCCCAGATTGGCGGCCTCCGGGATCCTGCCACCAGACGGGTCCTCCACGGCCTTGCCATCGGCCTCCGCCTGCGCCTTGGTCGCCGCTTCCGCCTGCGCCGATGCCGTGGCTTGGGCCTTCGCTTGCGCTGACGCAGCGGCCTGGGCATCGGCTCCGCCCGCGCTGTGGCCTCCTCCTGCTCCTCCCGCACCTCCCGCGCATTCCTCTCCGTCGCCTCCCAAAGGGCGGCGGCCAGGTCCGCGTGCCGGGTCTCCTCAGAGCCGCCTGCTGGCCCGATCAGCAAGGCGGATGGAGCCCGGGTGATGGAGATGGCGGCCTTGCGCGGCAAGGCAAGCAGAAATAAGAAACTCGGAAAAGAGAGAGAAGAACGATTAAGACAGTACGACTGATGTGCTCACCCGGACACCGTTGGGCGCTCCTTCGGGACCCTCTGGGTGGCGGCCACCTTCGCGGCTTCATGCCGCTTGGTCGCGACCGCTTGCTTGGCCTTCTTGGGCGGCTTATCACCGAACAGCCCCTCGGCGTGACGTTTAGGCACGCCGGGTGAACCAGTCGGCGCTCCGCTTCGCGGCCGCGCCGTCGAGTGGCCGCCCCTGCCTTCCCGGCGCCTTCAGGGTGGCGTTGCCCCTCGCCGTCGTCATCATTGTCTGGCCAGGCCCGGACGTCGCCGTCCCCTCCTGCGCCGCCTCCTCCAGCGTCGCCTCCCCAGGCGGTGTCATCCTCGCCTCCGTCTTCCAACGCGGCCACCGCTAGATCGGGGTCGCCCGCGTCGCTCTCCTGTCGGTCCGACATCCATTGATGGCCTGGAGCCGGTGCGTTGGCTGCTACCTGGCCAGGGAAGCGCTGCCCCGCGTCCGGGTGTTCAGGTCGGATGAAAAGCATTGCATGAGCGTAGAATGGGGACGAGATACTAACCGGTGATGGCGGGTTGGCACGGCTGTACGGCAACTTGCCAAATCTCCAGTTGGCCTCGCTGAGCTTGCTATCGGAGAAGTAGTTGACATGGCGGACCACCTCAACCATCGGTAGCTCCTTGGTCGACATCCGACATGGGTCCCGACGGCTGCTCATGTCGCAGATCAGGTGCGGCCGGGCTTGGAGGGGTGAAACCCGGCGGTAGACGAAGGCGGCCAGTAGGTCTGCCGGCTTGAGTCCCTCCGTGTCCATCATCTCCTGAAGCCGGTCTAGGGCGTAGGCGATGGAAGCTGGCACCGGCCTCGGTTGCTGCCCCCAGTTGTCGCGTGGCCCGCCAGGCGGGCCGATTGCGAAGGCCGGCAGGTTGATGTAGTCTCAAGTCGGGTGGAGGTTGCGGACATAGAAGTATGACTTCTGCCACAACTTCGCCGACTCCAGCAAGGCGATAGTCGGAAACTGGGTCCCAGAGCCGCTGCGCTGCACGGTGACGCAGGATCCGCACTGGGCCAGTTCGCCCTTGGCCCGGGTCCCCAGCTTCAAGTAGAAGAACCTGCCCCACAGCTCGAGGGTGGGCAGGACGCCGAGGTAGCCTTCGCAGAAGGTCAGGAAGGCGGAGAGAAGAACTATGGTGTTGGGAGTGAGGTGGTGCGGCTGAAGACGGTAGAAGTCGAGGAAGGAGCGGAGGAAGCCGGTCGCCGGCAAGCCAAACCCACTACGGAAATGACTCCGGAAGACGACGAACTTACCGGCCCTCGGCGCCGGCGAGATCTCCCTCACGTCGGGAACACGCGTCCCCACGACCGCCTCGACGGGAATCCTCCACGTCGCGCGGAGGAACTCGATATGGCCTTCATGGACGTTGGTGCCGTCCCAATCGCCTCGGGCCATGGCTTGCGGAGGCCTGGCGGCGACACAGTGAGGCGAGGCGACGATGATGCCACGATAGCGCTTCGGCGGCATGTGGCATGGTGGCGCAGCAGCGGCGAGGAAGCAGAGGAGCAGGGAAGGAGAGGAGAGTGGAGGGGGCGCGCGTGCGTTTGGCCGACCCCCTCCCCCTCCATTTATACGGCGATGACAGCGGGGCCGAGGCGACGCTTCGGGGGGTGTGGGATTAACTGCGCCCATGTCTCGCATGCCCCCGTAAATCCCGCGCCTTTAAGGCGCGTAATCATTTCGCCCCGGAAGGGCAACGGTTCGCCTCGGCCGCAGCGGATCCGCACGCGCGCCGAGGCTGTGTAGTGGTGGGCCCGGGCCTGTGGTGGTGTCCCATCACGCACGTGGGCTGGCATATCGGCTTGGCCTGCTGGCGCCATGTGGCATGCGTGCAGCGGGCGGCAGGCATGCCACCCGGTGGTGTACCATCCGGCGCCCGCAATAACGATTCGAATTCACCTGGCGGCTGGGTTCGCCTTAGCCGGCTACCGGCACGCGGTTTCTTCAAGCCGGACGGGACAAAGGCGTAGGATCTCTCGAAGGGGGAAACTGCTGAGGCACTCCGGCTTCGACCCGTGGCGCCTCACCAGCTTCAGGGACTACTGTCGGGGGGATGGACCCCGGGTAGCCTCATCCGCACCCTGTAATGTTTCAAGACATCGGGGTTAGCAAGGCCCCTCATGCCGACTGGCCACGCGGGCCGCCTTCCAGAAGACGGCACACCCAAAGAAGGCGGCCTTGGGGGCGGGCCGGCTTCCAGCAGCCGGCCCCTCTTCCCCCTCGGAGTCCGCACTCACCTACTATGACAAGACCAGGCGTAGCAATAGTGCCGTCTGCACCCCCGAATCCCGGAGAAGCGTGGCTACAGTGTGCGCTGACCAGGCGGCCACCTATCCGCACAGCGCGGGACTGTAGCCATGCGACTCATGACGCGGCCTTCATCGGCAAGGACTGTGCTACAGAAAAAGGCAATCAGCATGGCCCGGAGGCGGCGGGCCCTACCTGTCGGCCGGATTCTCGGCAGCCGGTAGGGCCCTCCAGAGGCGGGCCCCAGCAGCCGGCGGAGAACCCGGCGGCCCTAGACACTGACGCCCGGGTCCTACACCCGGCCGTATTACCATTGTACCCCTGGGGGGGTCGGCCTATAACACCCCCCAGGGCTCACCCATGCAAACGGTCCAGCCTTCATTCCGCACACCATAGCTAGGATAAGAGAGGGAGCTCTACCCTTCTTCCTCCTCTAGCAACACAGCTCAAGGAGCAACCTTGTATACTCTTGATCATAGTCATCATACTAGGACTAGGGGTGTTATCTCTCCGGAGAGCCCCGAACCTGGGTACGTCTCATGTGCTCCCGAGCTCATGCTCACTCTCGCTTCCGGAACCCGACGACGTCCTCATGGCTCCACCCACGATAAGCCACCCCCTAGCATCTGACGCGAGATTACCATGACAGAGGTTGAGATGCTGGATGCACTTATCTTCGATGTAGGGGCCAAGCTCCGCATTGTGAACATATTGCTCAAATTCTTCCTTAATACCTGCGCTTACCATGAAATTGTTATGCGACCATAGACATGATTTGGTAGCGGCATCCAGCATTGAGTTTGCACTTGGCTCAACATAAGACAGACGTATCGAGCCACTACTCAATGATGCCTCCGAAGACCTCCTCTTTGAGGAGCTCCTAAAGAATTGCATTTTTATTTGTGAACAATTTCTGAAAAATTTTGGGACACGAATTTTTTTCCAACAAAACTTCATAAGATTGATAGCCACTACTCATAAGGATGCATAGAGGCTATATTAAGCATTCAAACCACTTAGAACTCTAAGAATTCAACATGCAAGCCCATCTACAGTAGCACCAAGAGTAGCTAATTATTCAAAATATAAACCACTAAAGCAAAAACTAATTGGAGCAATGGAGGAGTCACATATCAAGTAGCAATCCCCCAAAATAGTTTTAGAAATGGAGCTTCGAGCAAAGAAATCGAAATCCGCGGGTTTGAGAGCAAGAACACGAGAGAGAGAGAGAGCTATGGTGATTTTTTCTGGAGGTAGGAGATGACATGGGCTAAAGTGATAAGTGAGGGGACCCACATGGGGACCACAACCCATCAGGGCATGTCTGGGGTTGCTGGTGCGCCCTGGTGTCTTGTGGACACCAGGTGCACCCCCCCTCTGATATTATTTGCACCAGAAATTCAGAAATATTTAGAAAAAAATCGTGTTAAAATTTCAGGGCATTCTAAGAACTTTTATTTTTGGGTCATTTTTTATTGCACGGAAAATTAAAAAAACTGACTAAACATGGCATTTTATTTTATTTCACTAAGAAAAGCAGAAAACAAAAGGTAGGGACAGGAGGCGGTGCAGATAAACATCAGGGGATGGCGCTCCCACCCCCCACCTCAGCGCTGACCTCCCCTCCGGCGATCTCCATCCTCTTCCACTAATTTGTGGATCTTCTCCGGCGATCTTCATCGGCGTTTTCTCTGGATCAAGGCAATACCCATCATCTATGGGTTCATCTGGTGGAACTACCCTTGGTTTGGATTTCTCCAAGGGTAGGGTTTTCTTTGATGAGGTTTTCAGATTGATTGGTCACACGATCCATCCAATGGGACGACGGAGGGCTTTCACATTGATTGTGTCCTTCAGCCATCATGCTTTCCGGTTGTCGGAAGATTCTGTGGCGGCGGCTTTGGAAGCTGCGATTGGGGGCTCAGCAATTGATCTTCGGGTGGATTACGACAAGGATAAGGTTTTCTCTTTCCAAGTCTCATGCAAGCAAGTTGGTTTTCTTATTATGGATCTTCGTTCATTTGCTTGTGATCTGTTCAAATGCTACTTCAATCTGTGGGGCAATGGAGGGCCTAATTGGGTTAGAGAACTCAGGATTTGGCGTAAGGAGTGTGACGCTGAATGGATTTTGATTAGTCCAACTAAGCGTCGATCATCCTTAGGCTTATTGGCCATGCACAAGCCTCCGATTAGATCTTCTCTTAAGTCGGCTGGCACAGCTAAGAAGAAATTATCTTTTGCCACTTTTGAAAAGTACTCTGCTTGCAAAGGTTATAGATATCCGGAAACACAAAATTGCATTGACACGATCACGGATCGGGGTTATGATCTATCTGCTCATGAACGGGTTGTGATTCGACAGTCCCCCCCTTTTGATTTGCATTGGACGGCGGCTAGACCACCTATAGTGTTTGGCACGGTCATCCCACTGCTGGAGTTACACCAGCCGGTAACTTCGTCGCCGGCGTGTGATCCGGTTTCTGTGGATCTTTTGCCCGTGCATGCTGGTAATCTATCTGTGCAATTGGAGGAGGCGTGATTTTCTCCAGTTCAAAATTTTTGCTCGGTTACTGGCCCATCACTTTTGGAGATTCAACTGAGTGACAGCCCATTGCTACTGGATAGCCCAGTTCCTGATGGGCCTGCTACTTCTCCTAACCCGAGCCCATTGGTCACCTCACAGGATATCCCTACTTCACAAGAGGCAGCTCGGCAATTTGAAGCCATGGTCGATGAAATGGTGGACCGCGTGTTAACTTGCACTATTTGTTCCCACAGGGTCCACCTGGCAGCCGCCTGTGGAATGCGAGCGGTCTGCTCAGCTTGCTCCCGCACGGGTCACTCTAGAAAAGATTGTAATGGTTTCGCGCGCTCCAATGGATTGGTTTGGAAGCCAATTTCTTTGCAACAAAATACGAGTATATCAGATTCCTCTGCCTATCATGGGAAGGGAGCCAGAGTTATTGGGATAGATTGTCCAGTCCCATCGCCGCCGCACACATTGCTCCAATCTCCTCCTCTTCCTTCCAAAGATAACCCCAAGCCATCTCCTCCACCGTCGTCAATGGCGAACTACGAGCTTGATCCACAACGCTTTGTGCCGGCTGGCCATCACATCATTGATGGCGGCGACCGGCGCCTTCCTCGTACCTTCTTCACGCCAGCAGCTCGTCCACCCCGCCGGCATGAGGATTTCATGGTTGCTGAGGTCATGCCCGCTCTGGAGGGTCCGCTTGGGCCAGTTCGGGAGGAGATTGTGCAGTTTCTTCAAGACAGAGGTACTCTGGTTCGCTTTGCTCAGCCATGGTTCCATGGGGTTGGTTTGTTCCAAGTTAGGGATCCTACTATCAGATACACGTTGATTCAGCATGCTCCGTTTCCATTGGGTAATGATCATTTTGTTAGATTCATGAAGCATGACGAGGGGGAAAATTTCAAGGGGACTCATGGTTTTCGTAAAGGCTGGCTCATGTTCATTGGTATTCCGCTAGATTATCGCACGCCGGAGTTTATCTTGCAAGCGGTAGGCACTTTTGGAAAATTTCATTCTTGGGACAGTGAAGACCCCTACCTTGTTCGAACTCTAGTTGAGGCTAGCTTCCCGGATACACCACTTGTTCTGCGTGATGTGGTCTTTGGTGATTATGCTGAATGGGGTGGAGCACAGGTTTCTTGGACTGCATCATGTTATGTTCTAGGAGCAGATTTTGGTGATCAGATGCCAAATGATGAGGACCCAATGCCATTGGATGGAAATCCTCACCCTCTGCCTGGAAATTTGGTACCTGATAATCTGCCATTTGTGCTCCCTCCTTATCCGATGCTAGGGTGGAATGATGCGCCTGTGGTTCCTCCACCGCCACCTGAAAATATAGCGGATGCTGGTTGGGGCAATGCCCATTGGGGAGACAATGGTGAGGAGCTTGATCAGCCCCCACAACCTGCAGTGCCTAAACAAGATCAAGTTTCAATTGTTATTGATCAACCAGAGGGATCAGTTTCTGTGGAACAACAATTGCAAGTTCAAAATGATCAGCACCAGCAGCATCAGCCATTGCATGATCAGCAGTTACAAGTTGATGAGCAGCCTGTACTTTTAGAAACCCCCCTGGCAATTGTGCCCTATCAGCCTCCAGTCATTCAACAGCATCAGATCTTTTATTGGTATGGCTCGGATTGTGGCTGGGCCACCTCTTCCTCCTGAGATGATCTGGAAAAGATCCTTTCAGAATTTGATGTTTGATTTCTCTGTCAAGGACGTGCCTAGGTCAATCTTCTTCAAACCCTTGGGTACAGTTACATATTCCAAGCGCACATGGTCGATTGCGTTTGATGATTCGAGAAAGATGTCTCTGTTGGTGGCCAGTTTGCCTAGCTCTGTGTCTGTGAGGAAAACTTTTGTGGCTAAACGCCCAGTTGCCAGAGCTTTGTTTGGAGGGTTAACTGATGGTGTTGCCTCTGTATCTGAAGATGTTATGCCTGAGGACGCTAGGCCTGAAGATGTCATGCCAGAAGTTTTTGATGAGATGCCCCTGTCCTCACCTGTGGTTTTTTCAGCAGAGCCACAGGTCAAGGAAAAGAAACTGAGAGGGAGAAAGAAGATTGCTGCACCACTCGTGGACACATCTGTGCGGAGGTGCACAAGAAGAGCGGCAAAACTTGATGGTTTCAAACCGGTGGTATTTGAGCAGCTCTTGCTCCAGCCCGCAAAAAGGCGTCCTCGGTCCAAGCCCATGGAAACCAAGGCCCAGCCCACTTTTGAAGATGCTCGCAGCGAGGACAAGACTAAAGATGTATCTCCACACACTCCTCTCAATGTGCTGCAGGCAATTGGCGCGGAGCTGGAGATTGATCCTTCTCTCCTATCTAAGGATAAGCTTATCGCTGATCCCAAGGGCGACTCCTCTCCCTCCAGCGCTTAAATGTTGATGATAAAAACTTTATTAAGGTGTAGCGAGCCTGTTAAATCTGCTTCTTTTTATGTCGTGCTGGATCTTGTGCCGTATGTCAAGTTACACCGCTTGCAAAAACTGCTTCAGATCATGTCCCTTGTCTAATCTCTATCTGCACCTCTATCCCAAAAGCTAACATTTCCAGATTTGAAAATTACTGGGTGCATCAACCTGGTTTCATGGATTGTGTGTAGGAGATTTGGGGAAGAACTTCTTACAAATCTCATATTTCAGCATTATTGTGGACAAATTGAAAGCCTTGAGGTTTGCTCTCAAGAAATGGCAGAAAGGGCTGTCCCACATCAAAAGATTGATTGAGAAGTGCAATTGGGTAATTCTTTGGTTGGATAACTTGGAGGACATGAGGCCTCTGTCCAAGTCTGAGTTCAACTTCAGGAAGGTGGTCAAGATGCACCATGAGCATCTCTTGCACTTGCAGTTTCTTTACTGGAGGAAGAGATGCACCATTAGATATATCAAAGTAGGAGAAGAAAATTCAAAGTTTTTCCAGGCAATGGCCACTAAGAGATACAGGAAGAATTCCATTGCTAGTCTGTTGTTGTCTGATGGTACTGTTTCTTCAGATCATGAGGAAATGGCTAAAGAATTCTTGGTGTCCTTCAAGGGTAGGATGGGTACTGTCAAACCAATTTTGTTGGAAAATGACATTCTCTCCTTAATTCCTAAAGTGCAGGGGCTGGAGGTCCTCACAAAACCTTTTGAGGTAAAGGAAATTAAGCAGGTGATTAAGGAGATGCCCATTGATAAAGCACCTGGGCCTGATGGTTTTAATGAATTTTCCTGAAGAGGTGTTGGCATATTATCTCCAGTGATTTTATTAGGCTGGTGCAGGAATTTCATGCAGGAACTGCTCATCTGGAGAACCTCAATGATGCCTTCATTACACTGATCCCTAAAAAACAATCACCTGAGGTTGTTGGAGATTTTAGACCAATATCTCTGACCAGTGTTGGCTTGAAGTTTCTCACTAAACTTGCTGCAAATAGGTTTCAGGAAGAGATCACCAAATGTGTTCATAAGAATCAATATGGTTTTATTAAGTCAAGAACTATTCAAGATTGTATTGCTTGGACTTTTGAGTATATCCATCAGTGCAACCAATCAAAGAAGCCAATCCTTTTGCTCAAGCTTGATTTTGAAAAAGGTTTTGATTCCATTCAGCATGAGGCAATTATAAAGATTCTTCTGGCAAAAGGCTTTGATAAGAAATGGATCACCTGGATTCAGCAACGACTGTCCTCTGGAACTTCTTCAATTTTGTTGAATGGAGTACCTGGTAAACACTTTAAGTGTAAATGTGGTGTAAAGCAAGGAGATCCTATCTCTCCTTTGCTTTTTGTGATTGCTGCTGATCTTTTGCAAACTATGATTAATAATCTGCTGCGTTAGGGCTTGCTTTGTTTGCCTCTGTCAACGCATGACCCTGATTATCCAGTGGTGCAGTATGCAGATGATACTTTGCTCTTTGTGGCTGCTGATAGTGCTCAGTTGGAGGTTCTTAAAGCAGTGTTGAACTCCTTCTCTTTGGCAACTGGCCTTCAAATAAACTACCACAAATCCTCAATGTATCCAATTAATGTGGAGGCTACTGTTGCTTCAGGTCTTGCTGCCCATTTTGGCTGTCAGTTAGGTTCAATGCCATTTACGTATTTGGGGTTACCTGTGGGAACCACTCGACCTAAGATCATTGATCTCCTACCTTTGGTGGACTCCATGGAAAGATGGCTCACTGCTAGCTCTTGGTTTCTGCCCCAAGGTAGTAGGTTGCAGCTGGTTAATTCTGTAATCTCCTCACTGCCTATATATTTTCTTTGTAGCCTGTCAATACCACAGGGTATCTTGAAGCAATTGGAAAGAATTCAGAGACAGTGCTTATGGAGGAAATATGGTCAGGAGAAGGGACACTCTTTAGCTGCCTGGCCCCTGGTATGCAGACCCAAACTTAAGGGAGGACTTGGCATTCTCAATCTGGGGCTGCAGAATGATGCTTTGCTTCTCAAATACCTAAATAAATTCTACAACAGAGAAGATGTACCATGGGTTCACTTGGTATGGGATTCTTGTTACTATCAGAGAGTTCCTCATGACACTACAATCTGTGGTTCCTTTTGGTGGAGAGACATATGCAAATTAATGGACAAATTCAGGGCTGTTACTTCTGTCACTGTCAGTAGAGGTGACACAGTGCTTTTCTGGTCAGATCATTGGGAGATTGGCAACTCCTGCACCCCTCTTTAGGACAGATTTCCAAGGCTGTTTTCCTATTGCTTGCACAAGAATCTCTCGGTTATGGAAATGTTTCAGGCTGGAAATTTTCCGCAGATGTTCTCTCTGCCGCTGTCTGATTGGCTTTTCAAGAGCTAAATCAGCTCTCATCTTTGATGACAGATGTCACTTTGGATAATGGATGCAATGACACCTGGGCTTGGAGGCATGGGAAGAGGTCTGAATATTCTGCCAAGAATTTTTATGATTTTGTGCACCAACCAGTTTTGGTCAACCCCATACTGAGTTGGGTATGGAAGAGTTGTTGCACCATGACAATTAAAATGTTTGCCTGGCTAGTCATAATGGACAGAGTTATCACCAAGGATATGATTCAGCGTAGGCATTGGAAAATTAATGATGGACCTGAGTGTGTTCTCTGCCTGACTGGAGTGCTTGAAGACAGGAATCATGTCTTCTTCCAATGCAACTTCAGTATGCGTATTTGGAATTATCTCCAAGTCACCTGGCTGAATAGTAATGACATGGTGCAAATTGCCTTACATGCTAGGAAGGATTTCAATAAGCCTTTCTTTTCAGAAGTGGTATTCCTTGCATGGTGGAACATTTGGAAAGTTAGGAATGATAAGGCTTTTAGATACATCAGCCCTTCATTCAGGCAGTGGAGGAATGGTTTTATACATGACATTACCCTCCTCTCCCACAGGATCAAGAGAAGATACAAGGATGCTTTGCTAAAGTGGATTGACTTCCTACCTCCTTGATGAGACATCAGATGTACTTTTTCTTTTCTTCTAGATATAGCCCCTCTTTCTTTTCTTGCTTAGCTTAGTTTGCACTGCTTTGTATAGCTCTATCTCTGTTTTTTGTTCCTCTCTTTGAGGAACCCCTTGTATTCTTTGCTGCTGTTCTTTAATAAAATGCTGTGGGGTGTAAGCCCTGCAGTCTTCAAGGTCAAAAAAAAGAAAGAAAGTTGTGCTCACTAAATTCATCGACTTCATACCTCTAAAAAATGATCCATTAATAAGGTTGATCAAGTCTTATTAACAACCACTTTCGATTAGCATGAAACCAAAGAACTTTCGTTAAACACTAAGTTACCTCAACGGGGATATGCACATCCCCAACAATAAGTATGTCATATTTGTTTTTCATAGTAGGTAGAGGTAATTAAAAACTTCCAATAGTGAGTGTCGGAGATTTTTCAATAACATTAATACCCTTCACTTGGAATTGTTTCTTTGGAAAATGCACCGTATGCTCATTACCATTAATATGAAAAGTGGCCTTGCTTTTATTGCAATCAATAACAGCCCCTGCAGTATTAAAAAAGGGTCTACAAGGATAATTGACATGTTATCGTCCTCGAGCATCTCAAGTATAACAAAGTCTGTTAAGATAGTAACATTTGCAACTACAATAGGCACATCCTCAAAAATTCCAATAGGTATAGCAGTTGATTTATCATCCATTTGCAAAGATACTTCAGTAGGTGTGAGCTTATTCAAATCAAGTCTTTTATATAAAGAGAAAGGCATAACACTAACACCAACTCCTAAATCACACAAAGCAATTTTGACATAATTTCTTTTGATGGAGCAAGGTATAGTTGATATTCCCGGATCTCCAAGTTTTTTAGGCACTCCATCCTTAAAAGAGTAATTAGCAAGCATGGTGGAGATTTTAGCTTCAGGTATCTTTATTTTATTAGTGATGATGTCTTTCATGTATTTTGCTTAAGGGGCCATCTTTAAAATATCAGTCAAGCGGGTGCGCAAAAAGACTGGCCTAAGCATTTCAACAACGCGTTCAAATTCTTCATCATCTTTTTTCTCAGTTGGTTTTGGTGGAAAGGGCATGGGTTTCTGAACTCATGGTTCTCTTTCTTTACCATGTTTTCTAGCAACAAAGTCTCTTTTATCATAACATTTATTTTTAGGTTGTGGGTTATCAAGATCAACATTAGGTTCTATCTCAACATCATTATCTGGTTGTTTATCATTGTTTGGTTGAGTGTCTTCATGAACAACATCATTATCACTAGATGAATGTTCATTACCAGATTGAGTTTCAACATCAGAGATAGAGACATTATTATTATTATCTTCAGGAGGTTTTTCTATTTTAGGTTCACTAGAGGTGTGCAAAGTCCTATCAATTTTCTTTTTCCTTTTCTTTTTAGAAGGACTAGGTGCATCAGTGTTAATTCTTTGAGAATCTTGTTCAATTCTTTTAGGGTGTCCCTCAGGATAGAGTGGTTCCTGAGTTGTTTTGCCTTCTCTAGTTGCTACTCTAACAGCAAAATCATTCGTATTTTTATTCATTTCACTAAGCAATTCTCTTTGAGATTTAGCAACTTGTTCTAACTAAGTTTGAACCATAGAAGCATGTTTTCCTACACCCCTGACATCATTACTAGTTCTAAATAACAAGTCACTCAAGCGAGCAATCATATCAGAATTGTATTTCAATTGTTTCATAACATTTGCATTGAAGTGATCTTGTTTTCTAATGTAGTTATCAAACTCATAAAGACATTGACTAGGATGTTTATTGTAGGGAATGTCACCTTCATCAAATTTTAATAAAGAATTTACCTCTACCACCTGTGGTGGTGGTGTGTCAAGTCCATGTATTTCTTCAA
This sequence comes from Thinopyrum elongatum, assembly GCA_011799875.1. Lineage (NCBI taxonomy): Eukaryota > Viridiplantae > Streptophyta > Magnoliopsida > Poales > Poaceae > Thinopyrum > Thinopyrum elongatum. The sequence goes on from CM022302.1 coordinate 470,285,325, forward strand.
TAGGAGGTAAATTTTTAACATCTTCAGCTTTAATACCTTTTTCCTTCATACATTTCTTTGCCTCTTGCATATCTTCAGGACTGAGAAATAAGATAACCATCTTCTTCAGAGTGGGTTTAGGTGGTGGTTCAGGAAGAGTCCAATCATCATAATAATTTTCAATATGTTGTTCAATAATTCCTCAGCTTGTTCAATAGTTCGTTCCCTGAAAACACAACCAGCACAACTATCTAGGAAGTCCCTAGAAGCATCAGTTAGTCCATTATAGAAGATATCAAGTATTTCATTTTTCTTAAGAGGATGATCAGGTAAAGCATTAAGCAATTGGAGAAGCCTCCACCAAGCTTGTGGGCGACTCTCTTCTACAATTTGCACAAAGTTAAATATTTCCTGTAGGGCAACTTGTTTCTTATGAGCAGGAAAATATTTTTCAGAGAAGTAGTAAATCATATCCTGGGGACTACGCACACAACCAGGAGCAATAGTATTGTACCATATCTTAGCATCACCCTTTAATGAGAATGGAAATAATTTCAGAATATAGTAGTAGGGAATTTTCTCATCATTAGCAAAAAGGGTTGCTATATCATTTAATTTAGTAAGATGTGCCACAACAGTTTCAGTTTCATAACCATGAAAAGGATCAAATTCAACCAAAGTAATTAACTCTGGGTCGACAGAGAATTCATAATCCTTATTGGTAACAAAGATAGGTGAAGTAGAAAACTTAGGATCACATTTCATTCTAGCATTCAAGGATTTTTCTTTCAGTTTGCATAGTAATTTCTTAAGATCATCCCTATCATTGCAAGCGAGAAAATCTCTAGCTATCTCCTCATCCATAACATAACCTTCAAGTATCTTAGGTAATTCATATCTAGGAGAGCTAGCTCTAATAGGTGTTTCAAGATTTTCAGTTTTAAGTACTTCATCAGTTTCATCATTCTCAATATCTTTAGCTCTAGCAATTTGTTCATCAAGAAATTCACCTAGTGGCACATTATCATCAAGCAAGGTACTAGCATCATCATGAGTATCATTCATAGCAGAAGTAGCATCATCAATTATTTGCAACATATCAGGATTAATAGCATGTGGTGGAGTTGCAAGTATACTCAAAACAGAAGGTGAATCAAGTGCAGAGTGTGATGGAAAATCCTTACCTCCCCTCGTCTAAGAGGGAACAATCTTGGTTTTGGTATCCTTCAGATTCTTCATAGTGATAAATAGATAATAATCCCAAGTGACTCAACAAATATAGCTATGCTCCCGAGCAACGGCGCCAAAAAAGGGTCTTGATAACCCACAAGTATATGGGATCGCAACAGTTTTCGAGGGTAGAGTATTCCACCCAAATTTATAGATTCGACATGAGGGGAGCCAAAGAATATTTGCAAGTATTAGCAGTTGAGTTGTCAATTCAACCACACCTGGAGATTAAATATCTGCAGCAAAGTGATCAGTAGCACAGTAATATGATAGTTTTGATAGTAGTGATAACGGTAATAATAACGGTAACAGTGATAGCAATGGTTTTGTAGAAAGTGTAACAGTAACAGCAGTAGTAGTAACTTAGCAAGAACAATATGTGGAAAATTCGTGGGCATTGGATCAGTGAATTCATTGGATGATACTCATCATATAACAGTCATAACCTAGGGCGATACAAAACTAGCTCCAGTTCATAAATATAATGTAGGCATGTATTCCGTAAATAGTCATACGTGCTTATGGAAAAGAACTTGCATGACATCTTTTGTCCTACCCTCCCGTGGCAGCGGGGTCCATAAGGAAACTAAGGGATATTAAGGCATCCTTTTAATAGAGAACCGGAACAAAGCATTAACACATAGTGAATACATGAACTCCTCAAACTACGGCCAACACCGGAAAGTATCCCAATTACTGTCACACTGGGGTTTACGGATCATAACACGTAATAGGTGAATATGACTTGCAAGATTGGATCTAGAACATAGATATAATGGTGAAAACATACACGATTTAGATCTGAAATCATGGCACCCGGGCCCTAAGTGACAAGCATTAAGCATAGCAAAGTCATAACAACATCAATCTCAGAACATAATGGATACTAGGGATCAAGCCCTAACAAAACTAACTCAATTACATGATGAATCTCATCCAACTCCTCACCGACCAGCGAGCCTACGAAGGAATTACTCACTCCCGGTGGGGAGTATCATGGAATTGGTGATGAAGGAGGGTTGGTAATGACGAAGACCGAATATTTCCCTCTCCGGAGCCCCGAACGGGCTCCAGATCTGGCCTGCCGATGAAGAACAGGAGGTGGCGGCGGCTCCATATCGTGAAACGCGATGAAACTTCCTCCCCTATTGTTTCTCCAAAAATAGGTATTTATGGAGTTGGAATTAGGGTCAGGGGGGCCACAAAGAGGACCACAACCCACTAGGGCGCGCCAGAGGGGGGGCGCCCTGGTGTATCGTGCCCAGCCAGGGCACCCCCTCCGGTGGTTCTGGGTTCCAGTATTTTTTTATATATTCTGAAATAATTCTCCAAAAAGTTTCATCCCATTCTGAGAACTTTTATTTCTACATAAAAACAACACCATGGTAGTTCTGCTGAAAACAGCGTCAGTCCGGGTTAGTTTCATCCAAATCATGCAAATTGGAGTCCAAAACAAGAGCAAAAGCGTTAGGAAAAGTAGATACGATGGAGACGTATTAGACCCGGGGGCCATAGTTTTCACTAGAGGCTTCTCTCGAGAAAATAGCATACGGTGGGTAAACAAATTACTATTGGGCAATTGATAGAAAAGCAAATAATTATGAAGATATCCAAGGCAATGATCATACATAGGGATCACGTCCGAGACAAGTAGACCGAAATGATTCCGCATCTACTACTATTACTCCACACATTGACCGCTATCCAGCATGCATCTAGAGTATTAAGTTCATAAAGAACGGAGTAATGCCTTAAGCAAGATGAAATGATGTAGAAAAGATAAACTCATGCATGAATAAACCCATCTTTTTACCCTTAATAGAAACAATACACGCGTGTCATGTCCCCTTTTGTCTCTGGAATTGAGCACCGCAAGATCGAACCCATCACAAAGCACCTCTTCCCATTGCAAGATAAATCAATCTAGTTGGCTAAACCAAATCCATAGAACGGAGAAGAAATACGAAGCTATAGTAATTATGCATAAAAGAGTTCAGAGAAAACTCAAATAATATTTAGGGATATATCTGATCATAAACTCACAATTCACCTCATCCCAACAAACACACCGCAATTTTTTTTACATCAAATAGAACTCCAAGAACATCAAGGAGAACAGTGTATTGAAGAACAAATTAAGAGAAGAAGCCATCTAGCTACTAACTATGGACCCGTAGGTCTGTGGTAAACTACTCTCATGCTTCACTTATACTAGTAGCAATGGCAATATATGAAATTAGTCCCAAAGTGATAGATATTCAAGAGGGATATAATAAAAACTTTCCTGAAGATCATTGGATATTAAAAACTTGATTCCTTGTAATAATTTTGAGATATAATGATAGTAATATGTGAGTCATGTTTGTAAGTAATTATGCTTTAGTAAGAATATTAGTGTTAAGGTTTGTGATTCCCTATGCAAGCATGAAAGTCAATAGTTATGCAATGAAATTACATCCTACTTGTGGTGCATTATTCGGTGTTAGTTATGTTTAATGCTCTTTTATGATGTTTTCGTTTCTTGGTTGGTCGCTTCTCAATCTATTTGCTAGCCCCCATTTGTACTAAGTAGGAATACTACTTGTGCATCCAAATCCTTAACCCTAAGTTGTGCCAAATGAGTCCACCATGCCTACCTATATGCGGTATTTTTGTGCCGTTCCGAGTAAATTTGTATGTGCCAACTCTAATGTTCAAAATAAATTTCCTTTTTGTGTGTTTGTACCGCTCATGAAGCGTCAGGGGGTGGCCAATATTTTCCATGCTAGATACTTTATTCTCAAGATGAGTGTTCATTCTCAAGATGAGTGTGGCAATGGTAATAGGGATGCCCAGTCCCGAAATACAAAAAATTTATTTATGTTGTTCAATAATAAATTCCTTGGAATATGTTGGTATGGAGGGCACCCATGGATACGGCTAGCCATGGATTGTGAAAGAATGGTGGAAAAGGAATGAACTTTATTTTTTGTTTGGGAACCGCCTATGATTTATCTAGCATGGAATGTATTGGGAATTCTCGGTCATTTTCATTGAAGGGAAAAGCATGCCACCCAAAATAATTTTGTCTCCCAATTTAAGCTTTGATCTCTGGCACCTCTATAAATCTCTTCTTCCCTCTGCGAAGGGCCTATCTGTTTACTTTATGCAATTTTTATTTTTGTTGAGTCTCCATCTTCTCTTATAAAGCACAAACTAGGGAACACTATTATCATACTTGTGCATTGAGCATAGATAATTTTTGAGTGTGTTTCATGAATGGACCAATGATTGAGCATAATGGGATAGGGATAGCTTTCTTTAGTGTTGATATTTTGAAAGACATGGTTGCTTGTTGATATGCTTGAGTATTGATGTCCTCATGTCAAATATAGACTATTGATTTGAATCATCTAGAAGTCCAAATGTCCATGCTACAAAAGAAAATATTATAAGATGAACATGTTAGGCAGCATTCCACATCAAAAATTATGTTTTTATCATTTACCTACTCGAGGACAAGTAGGAATTAAGCTTGGGGATGCTGATACGTCTCCAACATATCTATAATTTTTTATTGTTCCATGCTGTTATATTATCAATCTTAGATGTTTTACATTCATTTTATAGCAACTTTATATCATTTTTGGGGACTAACCTATTGACATAGTGCCAAGTGCCAGTTGCTATTTTTTTCTTGTTTTTTACTTCGCAAAATATCAGTACCAAACGAAGTCCAAATGCCATGAAACTTTTTGGAGATTTTTTCTACCTAGAAGACAACTTGGAAGCCAAGGAAGTATCGGAGGGGAGGCCCGTGGGGCCCAAAAGGCACCAGGGTGCTCCAGAGGCCCCTGGCGCGCCCTGGTGGGTAGTGGGGCCCACAGGCCCCCTCTCCACCACCTCTCAGCTCTATAAATACCCAAATATTCTAGAAACATTAGGGGAGACGAGAGATCAGAGTTTCCACCGCTGCAAGTTCCAGAACCACAAGATCCATTTTAGAGGCCTTTTTCGGCACCTTGCCGGAGGGGGAAACGATCATGGAGGGGTTCATCATCCTCATTAGTGCTTCTCCGATGATCGTGAGTAGTTTACCACAGACCTATGGGTTCGTAGGCAGTAGCTAGATGGCTTCTTCTCTCTTTTTGATTCTCAATACAATGTTCTCCTCGATGTTCTTGGAGATCTATTTGATGTAATGACTTTTTGCGGTGTGTTTGTTGGGATCCGATGAATTGTGAGTTTATGATCAGATCTATCTATGAATATTATTTGAGTCTTTGTTGAACTCTTATATGCATGATTGTTATAGCCTCGTATTTCTTCTCCAAAACTTTCGTTTGGTTTGGCCAACTAGATTGATTTTTCTTGCCATGGGAAGAGGTGCTTTGTGATGGGTTCGATCTTGCGGTGCTCAATCTCAGTGATAGAAAGAGACATGACACGCATGTATCATTGCCATTAAGGATAAAAAGATGGGCTCTATTCCTACATGAATAGATCTTGTCTACATCATGTCATCGTTCTTATTGCATTACTCCGTTTCTTCATAAACTTAATACACTTGATGCATGCTGGATAGCAGTCGATGTGCGGAGTAATAGTAGTAGATGCAGAATCATTTTGGTCTACTAATCTTGGACGTGATGCCTATATACATGATCATTGCCTTGGATATCATCATAATTATTTGCTTTTCTATCAATTGCCCAACAGTAATTTGTTTACCCACTGTGTGCTATTTTCTTGAGAGAAACCCCCGGGTCTATTTTCTATCATATTGCTTCAGATCTATTTATCCAAAACCCAAAAAAATACCTAGCTGCACTTTTTCTTTATTTATTTTATTTTGTGTTTTCATCAGATCTATTTATCCAATCTTATACTATTTAATCTATCTCAATACCGAGGAGGGATTGACAACCCCTCTTACGCGTTGGGTTGCAAGTTTTTGTTACTTGTGTGAAGGTACTGCTTACATAGTTGGGTGGATCCTCCTACTGGATTGATACCTTGGTTTCATAACTGAGGGAAATACTTACCGTTGTTGTGTTGCATCATCCTATCCTCTTTGGGGGAAATATCAACACAGATACAAGCAATCATGCCCCAATCATGAGCTCTCAAGAGAAATTATTATACAAAATTTTTATGCTCGACTTTCTCGTGATGATCAATCCATGCTCGATACTTCTTGTGCTGGTTCTTTTGTGAAGAAGACTATTGAATTCAGTTGGGATCTATTGGAAAGAATTAAACGCAACTCTGAAGATTGGGAACTCGGTGAAGGTAAAGAGTCGGGTATTAAGCTTGAGTTTGATTGTGTTAAATCTTTCATGAATACCGATGCTTTTTACAAGTTTAGCACTAAATATGGACTTGACTCTGAGATAGTAGCCTCTTTTTGTGAATCATTTATTACTCATGTTGATCTCCCTAAAGAGATGTGGTTTAAATATCATCCCCCTATTAAACAAGAGATTAAAGAACCAATTATAGTTAAGGATGAAACAATCATTTACAATGTTGATCCAGTTGTGCCTACTGCTTATATTGAAAACCACCTTTCCCTGTTAGGATAAAGGAACATGCTAAGGTTTCAACCGTGGTTAACAAAAGTAATATTAGAGCACCTAGACCCTCTGAACAAATTAAAGTAGAACCTAGTATTGCTATGGTTAAAGATCTCTTGGTCGATAATATTGATGGGCATGTGATTTATTTCTGTGATGAAGCTTCTAGAATTGCCAAACCAGACACTAAAGACAAGAATAAGCCCATTGTTGGCATGCCTGTTGTCACAGTCAAAATAGGAGATCATTGCTATCATGGTTTATGTGATTTGGGTGCTAGTGTCAGTGCTATTCCTTTTACTCTCTACCAAGAAATTATCAATGATATAGCACCTGCTGAAATAGAGGACATTGATGTTACCATTAAACTTGCTAATAGAGATACTGTCACGCCACTTGGGATTGTTAGAGATGTTGAAGTGTTGTGTGAAAAAATAAAATACCCTACTGATTTTTTCTAGTTCTTGGTTCCCCACAAGATGACTTTTCTCCCATTATATTTGGTAGACCTTTCCTGAACACTGTCAATGCTAAGATAGATCGCGAGAAAGAAACCGTTAGTGTTAATTTTGGTGATGTGTCTCATGATTTTAATTTTCTAAGTTTCGTAGGCAACCTCACGATAAAGAACTGCCTAGTAAGGATGAAATAATTGGTCTTGCTTCTATTGCTGTACCTCCTACTGATCCACTAGAACAATGTTTGCTAGACCATGAAAATGATATGCACTTGCATGAAAGAAACGAAATTGATAAAATATTCTTTGAACAACAACCTATCCTTAAACACAATTTGCTTGTTGAAACTCTAGAAGGTCCTCCTCCACCTAAAGGTGATCCTGTGTTTGAATTAAAGCAATTGCCTGACACTTCAAAATATTCTTATCTTGATGAGAAAAAGATATATCTTGTTATTATTAGTGCTAACCTTACAGAGCATGAAGAGAAAAGATTATTAAAAGTTCTGAGGAAGCACCGTGTTGCTATTGGATGTACTCTTGATGATCTTAAGGGCATTAGTCCCACTCTCTGTCAGCACAAGATTAATGTGGAACCTGATGCTAAACCCGTTGTTGATCATCAACGACGATTAAATCCTAAGATGAACGAAGTGGTAAGAACTTAAATACTGAAGCTTCTGGAAGCAGGTATAATTTATCCTATAGCTGATAGTAGATGGGTAAGTCATGTTCATTATGTTTCGAAGAAAGGAGGTATTACTGTTGTTCCTAATGATAAAAATGAATTTATCCCACAAAGAATTGTGATTCACTATAGAATGGTAATTGATTTCAGAAAATTAAATAAAGCCACTAGAAAAGACCATTACCCTTTGCCTTTCATTGATCAAATGTTAGAAAGATTATCTAAGCACACACACTTTTGCTTTCTCGATGGATATTCTGGTTTCTCTCAAATACCTGTATCACAACCTGATCAAGAGAAAACCACCTTTACTTGTCCTTTTGGAACATATGCTTATAGACGTATGCCTTTTGGTTTATGCAATGCATCTGCTACCTTTCAAACATGTATGACTGCTATATTCTCTGACTTTTGTGAAAAGATTGTTGAGGTTTTCATGGATGGTTTCTCTGTTTACGGAACTTCTTTTGATGATTGCTTAAGCAACCTTGATCGAGTTTTGCAGAGATGTGGGCAAACTAATTGTCGGCGTGCGACACCTATGGGATCCTAAGAGACCCCTTTACGATTCGGCGGGGGGAGAGGTATGCGCAAAGAGCAGAACCAACGATCGACGCGGGGCGATTTTACCCAGGTTCGGGCCGCTAATCAGCGTAAAACCCTACTCCTGCCTTGTGTTATTATTAGTGTTCTTGAGCCCAGGCTCCAGGAGCGCTCGCAATGAACAGTACGTTCAAAGAGCAGCTACGCATGCAGAATGGGCCAGAAGATCGTCCTCCCCTGTAGCAGTTGCCTTGGGCCTCCTTTTATATAACAAAGGGGTCACCACAGTGGCAAAATGTACATACATTGAGGTGTAAAGTAGCTACAGGGCTATCATACCTAGCCCCTGACTGATTAGGACGAACGCATTTAATGCACCGTGAGGTGTCCGTTTAGGAGTCCTCACTTTCTTGGGGATGGAAAAAGGGGCCATCCCATCAGCGCCGCTTAAGCTCTCCTCCACTGGCGCGTCGCCACGCATCCAAAGAAGGACCAAGAATGTCGGGCTTGTTGTTGTGCCAGAGGGGTGGCACAGCAACAAAATCTTGCCGGGCGCCAAGCCTTGCCGGGCGCCGAATCTTGCCGAGCTCCGCGGGCCACCCCGACAAGATCTTGCCGGGGAAGCTGGCCTTCGGATTCCAGCTCTTCTTATCTACTGATCCTCATATCTCTGACTTAAGGATTTCTTTGATGGTCTGAATCAACCTCGAACTGTTCCCCGACAAGCCTTGTCGCGAGTATGGCTACAACTGCCCGTGCACAAGTACGGGGTACTAATGGCCCAATACTTAGTACACCGACAGGAGCCCCCGGGCCTAGGCCACACACGAGTGCGAGGCGTTGTTGGGCTAGGCCCAAACAGTGCATGGGCACACGCGTGGTAGGGGATTAACTGCTCGTAATTATCCCATTTACTGTGCCCCCCACTACGCGCGCTGAACGCGCGACGTGGGAAGCGTGCATCAAAAGCTGCAACTGCAACACGCCTGCAGAGGTGCATTCACATTGGGGAGTAAAAGAGGCGGACCCGCTCCTTCCCCATAAAAAGGAGAAACCGCAGAGGCACAGCCTATTTATCCCCATCTTCTTCTCAATCTGGCCGTCGCCATTGCTTTCCTTCTCTCGAGCTCAGAGCAAAGCTTTCCCCCTTCCGCTCGTCGCCTCCACACCCGCTCCATCCCCGGCTTCCGCCCTTGCAGTCGCCATGCCGCCCAAGACCAGCAAAGGCAAGGGCAAGGAGGCGAAAGCCGATGTCCCGGAGAGCGAGCTGGTGAAGATACGAAAGAAGTACGTCGTCTTCGCCCCGTCGCTCGATGCGGAAGCTTTGAGGAGGCGGTACCAGTGTATGTGGACGAGGGAGACGCAGGCTCACCCCGCCACTCGCGTGATTCCAGGTGCTTGCTCCAAGAGTGGGTCAGACAGATACCCCTTTTTCGCTGCATATTTCTATTGCGGGCTCTGTCCTCCATTTTCTGACTTCTTCAACGACATCATGTACACATACGGCTTCCATCTTCTCGATTTCACGCCGAATGTGGTTCTGTGCATGTCGATCTTTGCTCACCTTTGTGAGAATTTTGTCGGAGTGGTTCCCAGCATCGCCCTTTTCCCCCACTACTTCTTCCCTCGAATCCAAAAAGGAGAGGCCCTCTCTGGTTCTATCGCCTGGATTCCAAGGGCTTGGAATAAGGAAATATACCCAGAAGGAGTTTACCGCGAGAAGTGGGACGAATGGCGGGCTGAATGGTGCTGGGTCAAGGAAGTAGATCCCCATCCGTTCTGTCTGCCCCGGCAACAGAAAGCGGTCCGCGGCAGTGGCTAGAGCAGTCTTGCTGCTGAAGATGAAAAGCTCACAATCGCCACCACCAGGATTCTTCGCCTGAAAGCTGCTGGGCTAACAATGGAGATGATCGCCTTCGATTTCCTCCGTCACTGCATCGCCCCGCTACAGAGCAGGGGAAGACCAGCTTGGGAGTACCGGAACGCAGCGGACATCATGAGGCTGCGCCCTGGATTGAACAACAATTTGACTGCTATGCAACTTGGCGCTCTCCGCCAAAAGCTGTTCCAGCGCGACGACAAGCATCGGTTGCCGGCAAGGATTGTCCCTCTGTGCAAGAACTCTGCTCTGGGGTCAATCATCGCCTTCATGCGGATGTTCAACGCCCACGGTCTTGACGCGACTTGGGCCGAGCCGACCAAGGAGGAAGCACAAAAGTTCTTTGATAACTTGACGGAGAGAGCCGTCCGGGAAGAAGCAGACTTCATTCGAGCCACCACCGACGAAGAGGTGGCATACATCGCCACCAGGGCGGAGGAGGCAAATCTTGCCGCGGAGGCTGGCAGCGCTGGCTTCACAGATTGGGAAACCAGTGATGCAGAGGTAGTGGTGGAAGTAAAACCTGCCGGGAAGGACAAAGTTGGCGGGGAACAGAGCAACACAGCTGCTGAGAGCTCGTCCGACGAGGACACAGCTGAAGAAGAACTGCAAGAAGAGCTCCCAGCCCCGAAGAAGACAAAGCGTATTCTTCGAAAGGCTGCATCTGGCATCCCGGCAAGCCAGCCTTCCTCGAGCGGCGAGGCTCCCGGCAAGAAAGCGGCCGGCAAGACTGTGCCACGGCAAGGGGTTCGCCAGCAACCTGCGCGGCGCGCGAGACCCACACCAGCGGCCACTTCCGACGCGGCAGGGGTGTCTCGCACTACCGCACCGGAAGCTGAGGTGACGGAAACACACCAACCCTCGGCGCCTGCTACAGCCAAGCGACCTAGGACCCCCCCTCCGCCTCCCCACACAGACACTGCAACGGAGGTCGATTTCGACATCTCCGACTTTAGTCCAGAGCGAGAAGAGGAAGAGTGAGTACCTTACCACAGCCTTTATCTTCCAATCCTGGATCAATCTCATTGACTTGCTTGTATTGTCTCTGCAGAGATGCAGAAACCTTGGCGGAGAGGATGGCAAAGAGGGCAAAGACTTCCACGGGCGACGTACCCCCGGCAGGCTCTACGAGCATGCCAGGAATTGTCGTCGTCAGACCGGAGCTCAGCCCTCAATGTAGCCCCCAGCACAGCCCCCAGCGTAAGTTCACTACTCTTTTTCCGCTGGCGGGCGCTGAGGTTTTTATTCTCGCCGCTGATATCTCTGGGCTTGCAGGAGAAGAATGGCAACAGGGAGAGTTATTGGAAGACGCTCCCGTCATTCCGCCTCCATCGACTACACCACCCACAAGCGCGTCCCCGGCAAGAGATCCTACCAACGAGCCCATCTTGATTGAGGAGGAGCCGGTAAGCATGGGCACCGGTAACCTTCCCCCGGCAATCGAGGTTGCCGGGAGGGGCGAGGCCACCTCTCAACAGCCCGACGCAGGTAACTGATTGCCTCAGAGCGCTTGCTATTCTTTCCTTTATCTCTCTTCCTTTGGTCCCTTCGAACTTCAATCTTGATCTTATTCTGCTTCCCTCCTTTGTCTTCCAGAGTTCCCTGTGATGGAACACATGGACGTCGACGTTGTCATCGAGGAGACCGCCAGGGACACCGCTGTCGAAGCAGACAGGATCGCCACCAGCGAGGCCGCCAAAGATGCCGCTGTCGAGACCGGCGGTGTTTTTGCCGATGAGGCCGCCAACACTGCACAGGAGGAACCCGCCAAAGAGCCTGCTGAAGAGGGCGGCAAGGAGGCCGGTGACCGTACTGATGGCATTCCTGCCGCAGGAGCGCCAGGCGCTACGCCGGCCACGGAGCCCACAGCTACTGGTGAGGCGGTTGCTGAGGATCAACCATCAACATCCGAAGTCCCCTCATCAAGCAAATATCTCAAGGTTGGCGAGAACCTGTTTGTCAACTTGCCGGGGACGGCAAGCATTGGGACACCAGCCGGAGGAGAAGTCTTTGATGAAGAAATCATCGCTGCTACCGGGCTCGAGGTTGTTGATGATCCAAGCGCTAGCAGCGGCACATCTGAAGAGGATCAGCTCCTTCAGGCCATGGGCGAAAATTTCCGCAAGCTTCAGGCTCTTCACCGCGCCCGGAAAGAGAAAGCGGATTCTAGAATGGCAGTCGTCGAGGTAGCTGAAGCAGATTTTCAGAGGCGCGTCGAACAAATGCAAGTCTGGTACGCCGAGGCCCTCCAAGAGTTGACTGCTGGCCGGGAACAAGTGAGCCAACAGTGGACAGAAATCCTCCTGAAACAATCTGACATGGAGAAGGCGCAAGAGGAAGCTACACAAAGAATTGCTGCCGAAGATGCTCTCCTGACGGGGTGCCGCATTACGCTTGATGCTCACGAGGAAGACCTTGCCACTCATGAACAGGCGCTCGCCGCCAAGCTTCACAGCAAAGATGAAGATATCGAGAAGCTTGTCGCGCGGCGAACCCAGGAGCTGGAGCAGAAGCACAAAGAGGTGCTCGAAGCTCTAACTGTAGATCACGCCGGCAAGCTCAAGGAGGCCATCGATGCTGCCGAGGTTGCAGAGGCCACCAAGAACGAACTGAGCGACAAAGTCAAGAAACTGGAAGCGGATCTTGAAGAACACAACAAGGAGCTCTCGACGCTCAAAGGCAACAGGGAAAAAACCCACCACACCTTGGCGGAAATGCAAGTTGCCATGTCTGACAAGACCAAGCAGCTCTCCTCAGCAAATGAAGGCATTGCCATTCTGGAATTGAAGCTGACCATGTTGGGGAAGTCTCTCGAGGCCGGCAGGGCCCGCGAGAAGGCCCTGCTCAAAGATCTCCAGGGAGAGAGGAACCTGCTCAAGAGCGCTGCCACCGCCCAAGTTGATTATGAAAAGGGGGTGGCAATCTGGACTGAACGCCTCATCAATGCTGCGGAGAAGCTCACGGCAGAACTGTCGATCACGGGCCTGTCAAACTTCAGATATTCATCCGAGGAAAGGATATCTTCGAGTGCCAGGCTGACAATGTTCTTTGAAAGCATCATTGATGCTCTGAAGCTGCTTCAGTCTAGCCGGGCGACCCAATTGGCCAACGAGACTCGCCGGCTTTGCCGGGCCGTCCTCCGCAAAGTACTTATTAAGGTGGTGCACCACAATCCCGGCATCGACCTCTCCAATGCACTTGGCCACCTGCCAAAGGACGCAAATCTCGAAGCTCTTGAAGAGCTTGTCGCGCCTATACTTGAGAAGGTGGACTCCATCAAAAGGATCGAAGGCCAGCGCAGAGATTAACTGCTCCACCTCTTCTTGCCATCATCATTCCATGCCAAAGACAATTAAGTCTTAAGTTAGAATCGCGGCAACACATTGTTGTAATATAACTTGCTTATGTTTGGGTACATGCATGCTATTTCCCTCGTCTGATTCCTTTGTGTATGGAGTTCACCCTACGCTTTTTGAAAAACTTGCCGGCGCGCAACCTGCCGCGAGCGCCGGGTGCGGGACTTCAACAGCCTGCTGGTGGCGCAGCGGCCGGCAAGACCCCTTGGCGTTCTCAGTGCAGCCACTTAAATCATTGAGCGGACTCGAAACAAAATAAGGGCGCAACCGATTACGACAAGGGTTCCTTCGCGTGCAGGTTTTCCGTACAAAGGTCGAAATTGTCTAAGGAAAATAACTTTGCAATAAAGGAAACTTGCTCTAAGTTTTAGAACTTAGCGTCAATCTTGAACATCGCCAACTGGTACTCGTATCTTCCTCCCCCCCCCCCCCGCCCCGGCAAATGTGCACGCGAGGAATCCTTCTGTCTTTTGAGAAACAGAAAGAAGAGAAAACAAAGATATGGAACCTTGGCGGTTCATTAGAACTTACCGGGAACAAGTGTCATACAACATCTTAGACAAACATGCATATATAAATATGAACATGGAAATCAATAAGGAAATGTACAACACTTAAATTATTCATCTGGGCTCAGGATCTGCGCCTGGCTTTGTACAAAGGATTACATGCCTTGCCGGCAAGACTTGTACAAAAGGGTGGTTGCCGGGAGCCCCCGGCGACCGCGCCTTATGGGTAGAACTTGCGAAGATGTTCGATATTCCAGGAATTGCTCACTGGAATGCCATCTTCGGTCTCCAAGCGGATAGCGCCGGGCCTGGTGACTCATACTACCCGATAAGGGCCTTCCCACTTCGGCGTCAACTTGTTTGAATTCTTGGCGGACTGAATCCGCCGAAGAACAAGGTCGCCTTCCTCAAGACTTCGGGCATGAACTTTGCGGCTATGATAGCAGCGCAAAGCTTGCTGGTAGCGTGCAGCTCGCACAGCAGCCTGAAGACGATTCTCCTCAAGGAGCACAGCGTCATCTTGCCGCAGTTGCTCTTGCTCAAGCTCATCATAAGCGAGCGCCCGAGGTGATCCGTACGTGAGTTCCGTGGGGAGAACTGCTTCCGCTCCATAGACCAGAGCGAAAGGTGTCTGGCCGGTGGCTCGATTTGGTGTCGTTCTGATTGACCAAAGAACCGTCGGCAGCTCATCAATCCAGCGTCTTCCGCACTTTTTCAGCCTGTCAAAAGTTCTGGTCCTGAGACCGCGCAGCACTTCAGCAATGGCCCTCTCCGCTTGGCCGTTGCTTCTCGGGTGAGCAATGGAGGCAAAACAAATTTTGCCGCCAAGGTCTTGGACGTACTGCATGAAGGTGCGACTTGTGAATTGCGTGCCGTTGTCGGTGATGATCCTGTTGGGCACACCGAAACGGCAAACTATCCCTTTAAAGAACTTGACGGCTGATTGTGCTGTCACCTTCCTCACTGCTTCCACCTCTGGCCACTTTGTGAACTTGTCGATAGCAACGTACAAGTACTCAAAGCCCCCGGTAGCACGGGGGAAAGGACCCAGTATGTCGAGCCCCCAGACCAAAAATGGCCAGGAGAGAGGGATTGTTTGAAGAGCTTGAGCTGGCTGATGCGATTTCTTCGAATGAAACTGGCACGCTTCACACTTGGTTACTAGTGCAGTCGCATCCTGGAGAGCGGTGGGCCAAAAGAAACCTTACCGGAATGCTTTCCCGGCAAGTGCTCTTGATCCTATGTGAGAGCCACATATGCCTCCATGTATTTCTGCCAACAGCTCTAGTCCATCCTCCCGGGGAATGCACTTCAATTTCACACCGTTCGGTCTCTTTCTGTACAGAACGTCATCGACGAACTTGTACATAACAGACCGACGGGCTACTCTTTCCGCTTCTTCCTGTTCCTCCGGGAGTTCTCCTGTTTGAAGGAAATGGACAATGTGCTGCGCCCATGCTGGAGCCTGGGGCTCGACAGCTAGGACTAAAGGCATCTCCTCCGCCGGGGGAACATTTGTCTCGACGGCGAAAGTGTGAGGTTCCGCCGGAGCCTGTCGTTCCCCGGCAGGTTTGTCGCTGATCCCGGCAGGATTCTTGCCGGCGGCTCCGGGGAGCTCTGCCGGAAAATACTGCCCAAAATTCAATTTTCTTCTCTTTTCTTGCCACATTGATGGCGCCACGGATGGTTGAGTCAAATGGAGCACAAAAGTTCCTGGTTCCACAGGCAACTTGAGGGCGGCGTGCTTTGATAGGTCGTCAGCAATACTGTTCTCGGCACGAGGAATGTGCTCCATTTGTAGACCGTCAAAGCGCTCTTCCATTTTTCTCACTCCATCTACGTAGGCTTGCATCAATGGACTCTGATAACTCTTGTTAACTTGCCTGACGACAAGCTGTGAATCGCCTCTGACGACAAGCTTCTTGATACCAAGGTCTGCCGCAATCCTGAGACCGGCAAGCAAACCCTCGTATTCCGCAGTGTTGTTCGTCGAACTCTCCCGGGGAAAATGCATTTGGACTACGTACTTGAGGTGCTCTCCGGTGGGTGCGACAAGCAGCACGCCAGCACCGGCGCCTTGCAGCGAAAAAGCCCCGTCAAAGTACATAATCCATTGCTGGTCAATTTCCTTGCCAGGGAGAATTGTTTCTTGAACTTCCTCGTCTAGCGTTGGGGTCCATTCGGCAACGAACTCTGCCAAGGCCCTGCTCTAAATCGTTGAAGTGCTTTCAAGCTTGAGGCCAAAGCTCGACAACTCCAACGCCCACTCCACAATCCTGCCGATTGCCTCTGGGTTTTGCAAAATCCGTTGCAACGGAAAGCGAGTGACGACGGTGATTTCATGTGCTTGAAAATAATGGCGCAGCTTCCTCGAGGCCATAAGGAGGCCAAAAAGCAACTTCTGCACGCCAGAATATCTTGACCTAGCTCATTGTAAAAGAGAGCTAACAAAATAAACTGGGCGCTGCACCACCTTTTTCTTCTGCAATGATTCCCCTGTTTGCGCAGATCCTGTCTTGCCGGGATCAACCCTTGCCGGGGAAGATCCTGCCGCGTCACCTGATGGTCCCACCACTGGTGTTGCTTCCTCGTCAGCTTCTCTCTGCGCCACTAACGCAGCACTAACCACTTGATTCGTTGCTACCAAATATAGCAGCAACGGTTCTTGAGGTTTAGGTGCGACTAGCGTCGGCGGAGAAGAAAGGTATTTCTTCAAATCTTGCAGCGCAGCCTCCGCCTCCGGAGTCCATTTCATCAGACCTGCCCTTTTCAAAATTTTGAAAAAGGGCAGGGCGCGCTCAGCAGATTTGGAAATAAACATGCTTAGAGCAGCAACACAGCCGGCAAGACGACGGACATCCTTGACGCGTCTTGGCGCTTCAATTTGGTCAATAGCTTTGATCTTGTCGGGGTTCGCTTCGATTCCCCGGCAAGATACAAAGAATCCGAGGAGCTTGCCGGAAGGAACACCGAACACGCACTTCTCAGGATTGAGCTTTAAGTTGATCTTGCGCAGATTTGCAAATGTTTCTTCTAAATCTTGGATGAGCGTCGCTTTGTCCTTGGTTTTGACCACTATATCATCCATATATGCTTCTATATTTTTATGGAGCTGAGGCTCAAAACCAATTTGGACCGCTCTTGCAAATGTAGAACCAGCACTTTTCAACCCGAAAGGCATTCGTATAAAACAATACGTACCACATGGGGTGATAAATGCGGTCTTCTCTTCATCCTCTTTCGCCATGAAAATCTGGTGATACCCTAAGTAGGCATCAAGGAAGGACAGGAGATCACAACCAGCGGTGGAATCCACAATCTAGTCGATGCGCGGCAAGGGAAAGGGATCTTTTGGACAGGCTTTATTGATATCTGTATAATCGATACACAGCCTCCATTTCCCATTCGCCTTGCGCACTACAACCGGATTGGCCAACCAGGTTGGGTGAAGCACTCCTCTGACCAATCCTGCCGCCTCCAGCTTTCTGATTTCTTCGGCAATGAATTCTTGCCGCTCCAAGGCTTGCTTCCTGACCCTCTGCTTCACGGGCCGTGCGTGAGGACAGACAGCAAGGTGGTTCTCAATTACCTCCCTGGGAACACCGGGGATGTCGGACGGTTGCCATGCAAACACGTCGACATTCGCCCGCAAGAAGGCAATGAGCGCGCTTTCCTATTTGTCATCTAGGGTGCAACTTATGGTGAAAGTTCCTCCTGTTCCGTCCTCTCTGACGGGCACCTTCTTGGTCTCCAGTGGAGCAGCCTTGGATCTCTTGTTCTTGCCGGTGGAACTTTCTGGTGCATCCTCGACGGAAACGCAGCACTCCAAGGAGGCGCGCTTACCGGAGTTCACGCCAAGATTCTCGCCGGTCTTCTTCTTCTTCCCCCCCGGGAGTTCCAGCGGTAGGAGTAGATGCCTTGACGGCAGGTGCTGCAACTGCTTCCCGGTAAAGTTGGTCGGCACAGATGAGCGCATCTTTCTTATCGGAATGGATAGTAATGACGCTCAACGGCCCGGGCATCTTCAAAACATTGTACGCGTAGTTTGATGCCGCCATGAACTTGGCCAGCGCTGGCCGACCAAGGATCCCATTGTATGACATGGGGATCTTGGCGACATCAAACGCTACCTTCTCGGTCCTGTAGTTGAGCTCGCTACCAAATGTCACCGGTAGCGTAATCTTGCCCTTCGGCTCGGTTCTTCCTGGGTTGACTCCTTGAAACGTACCCGTTTCTTCGAGATCTTCATCAGGAATTTGAAGCCTCTTAAGCACATCCGGTGAGATTAGTTTCAGCCCGGCCCCACCGTCAACTAGCATTTTCGTCACCTTGAGATTGCGGATTGTTGGTGAGACCAACAATGGCAAGCACCCGACCGCGGTTGTGCGATCAGGGTGATCCTCGGCGTCGAAAATGATAGGCGTGTGGGACCACATCAGGGGCCTACATGCATCTGGTGACGGCTCCGCTGCATTGACCTCCCGCACCCACTATTTGAGTCGACGGTGGGAAGAATGCAGCGAGGCGCCCCCATCAATACACATGGCCTCCATAGCCTTCTGGAATTCTTGCTCACTGGACTCACCGTCTTCTTCGTCATCATCTTCTTCTTTATCTCGGCCTCGAGCGGGTCTCTCCCTCTATTGCTTGGCCTTGCCGCGGCGACCCCCTCGGCCACCGCGCTTCTTGCTGGATCCATCAACGCCATCATGGGCCTTCTCTTTATCTCGCCTTTCATACTCAGCCCTCTGTTTCTCGGCAAGCTGCTCAACTTGTCGGCAGTTTTGGAGATCATGGCCCTTGGTGTGAAGGATCTTGCAATACTACTTGCCGGAGCTTTCCGACTTGTCGGCCGCCGCCAAGGCCTGACAGGAAGGGCACCCGGCAAGATCCTTGCCGGGGTCACCAACCTTGGCCTTCTTGGCAGCGCCGGGGTTGTCGGATTCCTCGACAGCAAGCACGGCCTTGCCTCTGTGTTTCCTGTTCCGCCGCCGGCCTTTCCTCGACGGGGTCACGGCGTCCTCATCTTCCGATTCGCTCGCCGCGCCAACAGCCTCGCCACGGAGTTTCCTCCCCTCTTAAGCCCGAGCACATTTGTCGGCCAAAGCGTAAAGCTCGGCAATACTCCTGACTTTGTTCATCGCCAGCTCTTCCCGCATTTTGCGGTTACGCACGTTCTGGTGAAACGCGCTAACGACAGCGGCAGGGTGAACGTCAGGAATATTGTACTGCACCCGGCTAAACCTCTGCATAAAATTGCGTAGGGATTCACCCTCCTTCTGAGGGATGATATGCAAACCACTCTCTTGGCTAGGAGCTTGGTGGCCTCCAATGAAGGCGCCAACAAACTGATGGTACAGATCTGACCAAGAAGAAATAGAATTCTTCGGCAAATGCATCAACCACGACCTGACGTTGGGCTTGAGCACCAACGAGAACTAGTTGGCGAGTATCTTGTCATCTCGGCCCCCGGCAGCCTGCACCGCAATGGTGTAGATGCTCAGCAACTCCAAAGGATGATTCTTGCCGTCATATTTCTCCGGGACCTCTGGTTTGAAGGTTCGGGAATTGGGCCACTGGACTTGCCGCAGCTCACGGGTAAACGCTGGAGGCCCTACCTCGTAAGGCAAGTCTCCTACGTCCCCTGGCGCAGGCTCGTCGACAACCGGCCCTGCGCGCTTATTAGACTGATAGCGCGCTTCCCGTCGCCGCTCGATGGTAGTTCGAGCGTCCTCTTTGCCTCGTTCCTGGAGAACTTGACGCTGGTCCCGGCGCATCCATGGATCGGACGACGCCGTGGAATCATCATCGCGGCGATCGACCTGCTGGGTTGCCGTCCGCCGCTGGTGTCCCGGAGGGGAGTGCACCATGGTCGCACCACCTTCGGTTTTCTCCACATCGGCTCTCGCCGGATCGACGGGCCGTCGCTGTGAGGGCCCTGCCTCTTGTGACTCATCTTTGTTGGCGAAGCCAATAAGACTTTGTATAGTTGCTCGCCACTCCTCCATCTTCTCCGGTGCAGGAGGGAAATCGAGGAGCAGCTGCGCACGCGCCAAGGCTTCCGCTGGCGTAGGCGGCGGCGACAGGTGCGAGGAACATGAGGTTCTCTGACTCCTAACCATGTTAGAAGGAGCACCGTCACGGTCACGCGACCGCGCACCACCTCCGCCGGCAGCTCTGTGTGCATGCTGGGCCCGCGCATCTTGGGATCGATGCGCAGAAATCTCTTCATGGGGACGCCCTGAACCACCAGCGCCATGGCGTCGCTCGTCGTGCACGACCTGTGTAGGCCGTGACGGTTGCGCCGGCGCGGGAGCTCCAGAAGGCGTCCTCCGATCTCTGGAATTCGTTGTGCCACTTGTAGGCAACACAGCTCCATCTCTGGATCCAGCGGCGTGTGGGTTGCCGCCGCCACTGCGAACGACGCCGCTCGCCTGGCTTGGATCACCGGAACGCCGTGAAGGCTCTAATCCTCTTCCTTCAGCACCCACGCCATCGCCCGTATGCGAGGGCACAGGCAAAACGGATATGGATGGCTGCGCCATTGCGGCGCTCTTCTTCTTGGGTGGCATAATGATGAAGATGATGTCGAAACTAAGGCGCCGATCACTAGATCAGGTTCACACAACCCTCAATCCCCCTACCTGGCGCGCCAAAGATGTCGGCGTGCGACACCTATGGGATCCTAAGAGACCCCTTTACGATTCGGCGGGGGGATAGGTATGCGCAAAGAGCAGAACCAACGATCAACGCGGGGCGATTTTACCGAGGTTCGGGCCGCTAATCAGCGTAAAACCCTACTCCTGCCTTGTGTTATTATTAGTGTTCTTGAGCCCAGGCTCCAGGAGCGCTCGCAATGAACAGTACGTTCAAAGAGCAGCTACGCATGCAGAATGGGCCAGAAGATGGTCCTCCCCTGTAGCAGTTGCCTTGGGCCTCCTTTTATATCACAAAGGGGTCACCACAGTGGCAAAATGTACATACATTGAGGTGTAAAGTAGCTACAGGGCTATCATACCTAGCCCCTGACGGATTAGGACGAACGCATTTAATGCACCGTGAGGTGTCCGTTTAGGTGTCCTCACTTTCTTGGGGATGGAAAAAGGGGCCATCCCATCAGCGCCGCTTAAGCTCTCCTCCACTGGCGCGTCGCCACGCATCCAAAGAAGGACCCAGAATGTCGGGCTTGTTGCTGTGCCAGAGGGGTGGCACAGCAACAAAATCTTGCCGGGCGCCAAGCCTTGACGGGCGCCAAATCTTGCCGGGCTCCGCGGGCCACCCCGGCAAGATCTTGCCGGGGAAGCTGGCCTTCGGATTCCAGCTCTTCTTATCTGCTGATCCTCATATCTCTGACTTAAGGATTTCTTTGATGGTCTGAATCAACCTCGAACTGTTCCCCGACAAGCCTTGCCGCGAGTATGGCTACAACTACCCGTGCACAAGTACGGGGTACTAATGGCCCAATACTTAGTACACCGACACTAATCTTGTCTTGAATTGGGAGAAGTGCCACTTTATGGTGAATGAAGGTATTGTCTTGGGGCATAAAATTTCTGAGCGGGGTATTGAGGTGGATAAAGCTAAAGTTGATGCAATTGAGAAAATGCCATTTCCTGAAGATATTAAAGGTATTTGAAGTTTCCTTGGTCTTGCTGGTTTCTATAGGAGATTTATTAAAGACTTCTCTAATATTTCTAGGCCTCTTACTAATCTTTTACAAAAGGATGTTCCATTTGTTTTTGATGATGATTGTGTAGAAGCCTTTGAAACACTTAAGAAAGCTTTAACTTCTGCACCTATTGTTCAACCACCCGATTGGAACTTGCCTTTCAAAATTATGTGTGATGCTAGTGATTATGCTGTTGGTGTTGTTCTAGGACAAAGTGTTGATATGAAATTAAATGTTATTCATTATGCTAGTAAAACTCTAGATAGTGCCCAAAGAAATTATGCTACTACTGAAAATAATTTCTAGCTGTTGTGTTTTGCTTGTGATAAATTCAGATCTTACATAGTTGATTCTAAAGTAATTGTTCACACCGATTGCTGATAACTTGTTGAGGTTCTTTTGCTACAAGAATTTGACTTGCACATCACTGATAGGAAGGGAGCTGAGAATCCCGTTGCTGATAACTTGTCTAGGTTAGAAAATATTCTTGATGACCCACTACCTATTGATGATAGCTTCCCTGATGAACAACTAGCTGTCATAAATGCTTCTCATAATACTCCTTGGTATGCTAACTATGCTAATTATATTGTTGCTAAATTTATACCACCTAGTTTCACATACCAACAAAAGGAAAAATTATTCTATGACCTAAGACATTACTTTTGGGATGACCCACATCTTTATAAAGAAGGAGCAGATGGTATTATTAGACGTTGTATACCTGAACATGAACAGGAACAAATCCTACAGAAATGTCACTCCAAAGCTTATGGAGGGCATCATGCGGGAGATAGAACTGCGCACAAGGTATTACAATCTAGTTTTTATTGGCCTACTCTTTTCAAAGATGCTCGTAATTAAATTTATCCTTTCTTGTGATGAATGTTAAAGAATTGGTAATATTGATAAACATCAGGAAATGCCTATGAATTATTCACTTGTTATCGAACCATTTGATGTTTGGGGCTTTGATTATATGGGACCTTTTCCTTCCTCTAATGGGTATACACATATTTTGGTTGCTGTTGATTATGTCACTAAGTGGGTAGAAGACATTCCAACTAGCAGTGCTGAACATAACACCTCCATTAAAATGCTCAAAGAAGTTATTTTCCCTAGGTTTGGAGTCCCTAGATATTTAATGACTGATGGTGGTTCACATTTTATTCATGGTGTTTTTAGTAAGTTGCTTGCTAAATATGATGTCAACCATAGAATTGCATCCCTGTATCACCCTCAATCTAGTGGTCAAGTTGAACTTAGCAATAGAGAAAAAAAGTTGATGCTACAAAAAACTGTCAATAGGTCCCGAAAGAATTGGTCTAAGAAACTGGATGATGCACTTTGGCCTATAGAACAGCTTATAAAAATCCTATGGGTATGTCTCCTTACAAAATGGTTTATGGAAAAGCTTGTCATTTGCCTATTGAGTTAGAACATAAATCATATTGGGCAATTAAAGAACTCAATTATGACTTCAAACTTGCCGGTGAAAAGAGGTTATTTGATATTAGCTCACTAGATGAATGGAGAACCCAAGATTATGAAAATGCCAAACTATTCAAAGAAAAAGTTAAGAGATGGCATGACAAAAGAATCCAAAAGCGGGAATTCAAGGTTGGTGAATATGTTCTATTGTCCAATTCTTGTTTTAGCTTTTTTGCAGGAAAACTTCTCTCCAAGTGGGAAGGACCATATATCATTGAAGAAGTTTATCGCTCTGGAGCTATTAAGATCAATAACGCTGAAGGCACTAACCCGAAGGTGGTCAATGGACAAAGAATTAAGCACTATATTTTAGGTACACCTATTAATGTTGAAACTAACATTATCCAAACCATGACACCGGAAGAATACATAAAAGAGACATTCCAGAATACTCCAGAACCCTGAAAAGGAAGAGGTACGTGATACGGTAAGTAAACCGACTCCAAAATTTCGCAAAAATATTTTCTGTCGGTTTTGGAATATTAGAAAAAATAAAAAATAAGAAACAACCGGGAAGGCAACCCAGGTGCCCACTAGGCACCAGGGCGCGCCTGCATAATAAAGCAATAAAAATTTCTTCTAAATGTGTTTGGTCTTTTAGTGTAAGGGAAAATAAGTGTTGTACGAACTTGTGATGGCAAAGTAATAAAAGTGACAGACTGCATAATAAAGGTTGCTATCATAAGGGGCAATATAACGTGATGTTCTTTTGCATTAAGAGATTGTGCATACAAAACCAAAAAGCGCATGACAACCTCTGCTTCCCTCTGCGAAGGGCCTATCTTTTACTTTTATGTATTTACCTTTTATGCAAGAGTCAAAGTGTTCTCCTCTATTCCTTTTTATTTTCTCTTTTTCAAGCATCATGTGGTGGGGAAAGATCTAGGCACATATATCAAGTTGGATATGAGTGATCATGAGTTATTATTGTTGACATCACCCTTGAGGTGAATAAGTTGGGAGGCAAAACTATAAACCCCTATCTTTCTATGTGTCCGGTTGAAACTTTTTTATCCATATATATGTTGTGAGTGTTAGCAATCATAGAAGACTAAATGATGGTTGAGTATGTGGAGGATCCGATATGAGACCCTTCCTGAAAGTATGATGAATTGCAATTGCAAAGTTGATTGAGAACATAGTTTGTTAGTTTTCAAGAAAGCTTATGCTTTATACTTCGATGTTGTGATGAATTGTTACTTGCTCATGAGAAGTTTTATGATAGAGTTTATTGCTGTTATAATAATAAGCATGATGCTACTATGTCCGTATTTTGTTTTTATCGACACCTCTCTCTCTCTCTCTCTAAACATGTGGACATGATTTTCGATATCGGCTTTCGCTTGAGGACAAGCGAGGTCTAAGGTTGGGGGAGTTGATACGTCCATTTTGCATCATGTTTTACTACTATTATTTATAGTGTTTTTATCCATTATAACACTTTGTGGAGTAATTCTAATGCCTTTTCTCTCATAATATGCAAGGTTTACACAAAGAGGGAGAATATTGGCAGCTGGAATTCTGGAACTGAAAAAGCTATGTAGGAGTTACCTATTCTGCACATCTCCAAATGAGCTGAAATTTTACGGAGAATTATTTTGGAATATATAAAAAATACCAGAGAAAAGAAATACCGGAGAGGGCCACCCAGATGACCACTAGGCCCCAGGGCACACCACCCCCTCCAAGCACGCCCTGGTGGGTAGTGGGCCACCTGGCCAACCTCCAGTGCCCATCTTCTGGTATATAAGGTCTTTTGACCTAGAAAAAATAAGGAGAGGACTTTTGGGACGGAGCACCGCCGTCTCGAGGCGGAACTTGGGCAGGAGCACTTTTGCCCTCCGGTGGAGCGATTCCACTGGGGGAACTTCCCTCCCGGAGGGGGAAATCGAAGCCATCATCATAGCCAACAACCCTCTCATCTTTGGGAGGCTAATCTTCATCAACATCTTCAACAGCACCATCTCATCTCAAACCCTAGTTTATCTCTTCTGTTCAATCTTTGTATCAAAACCTCCGATTGGTACCTGTGGGTGACTAGTAGTGTTGATTACATCTTGTAGTTGATGCTAGCCGGTTTATTTGATGGAAGATTATATTATCAGATCCATTATGATATTTATGACTCCTCTGATCTTGAGCATGAATATGTTGTGTGAGTAGTTACTTTTGTTCTTCAGGACATGGGAGAAGTCATGTTGCAAGTAATCATGTGAATTTGCTATTCGTTCGATATTTTGATGATATGTATGTTGTGATTCCCTTAGTGGTGTTATGTGAACGTCAACTACATGACACTTCACCATCTTTGGGCCTAAGGGAATGCATTGTGGAGTATTTATTAGATGATGGGTTGCTAGAGTGACAGAAGCTTAAACCCTAGTTTATGCGCTATTCCGTAAGGGGCTGATTTGGATCCATATGTTTAATATGCTATGGTTAGATTTTATCTTAATTCTTATTTCGTAGTTGCGGATGCTTGCGAGGGGGGTTAATCGTAAGTGGGAGGCTTGTTCAAGTAAGAACAGCACCCAAGCACCGGTCCACCCAAATATCAAATTATCAAAGAAGCGAACATGAATCAAACCAACATGATGAAAGTGACTAGATGAAATTCCCGTGTGCCCTCGAGAATGTTTTACTTATTATCAGAGACCGTTCCGACCTATCCTTCGCTACAAAAAGGATTGGGCTACCTTGCTGCACTTATTGTTACTATTGTTACTTGTTACTTGTTACAAATTATCTTGCTATCAAACTACCTATTACCGACAATTTCAGTGCTTGCAGAAATTACCTTGCTGAAAACCACTTGTCATTTCCTTCTGCTCCTCATTGGGTTCGACACTCTTACTTATCGAAAGGACTACTATTGATCCCCTATACTTGTGGGTCATCAAACCCCAGTCAGACTCACCCTCCCTACCACGGATCTGGCTTTGAGCCTTGACGCAACTTCGGTGCCCGAAGACTGGGAGTCAACCAAGGCCGAACTCGCTCCTCTTGACTCAGATCCGGCTTCAAGCCTCGACGCGACTTCGGCATCCGAATACCAGGAGTCAACCCTGGCCGGACTCTCCCCTCCCACGATCACACTAGAGGTCGACCCCGAAAAATCCCAAATACCAATCTGGCTAGCCTCGCCCTGATAAACGAGATGCTAGATCAGATCCAGATGATGATAATCACGGACGGCCCATCCTCGACCTACGCTCGGCTCGAGGTGGGCCACAAGGAATTTTACGGCCCATCCACCACCCACATGCTAGCCACTGTCGAAGATTTAACCGACATGCTGGACTACGCCTCTATGGAAGCCGAAGACATGGACGAAGACGTCGAAGCCATGGTGTAGGATCAAAAGTATGTCTAGAGGGGGGTGATTAGACTACTTGACCAAATAAAAATCTATCCTTTTCCCAATTTTAGTTTTGGGCAGATTTTAACAATTAGCACAAGTCAAGCAATCAACCAACACATGCAATTCTAAGAGTATAGCAGCGGAAAGTAAAACATTGCATATGAAGGTAAAGGGAAGGGTTTGGAGAAGGCAAATGCAATGGAGGCAAGGAGATTTTTGGCAAGGTTCCGATAGGTGGTGCTATCGTACGTCCACGTTGATGGAGACTTCAACCCACTAAGGGTAACGATTGCGCGAGTCCACGGAGGGCTCCACCCATGAAGGGTCCATGAAGAAGCAACCTTGTCTATCCCACCATGACAGTTGCCCACGAATACTTGCCTCACTGATACATCTCCGTCGTATCTATAATTTTTGATTGTTTCATGCCAATATTCTACAACCTTTACGTACTTTTGGCAACTTTTTAAATTATTTTGGCACTAACATATTGATCCAGTGCCCAATGCCAGTTCCTGTTTGTTGCATATTTTTTGTTTCGCGGAATATCCATACCAAACGAAGTCCAAACGCGATAAAATTTTATGGAGATTTATTTTTGAATATTTGTGATTTTTGGGAAAAAGAAACAACGCGAGACGATGCCCGAGGGGCCCACAAGCTCGAGGGGCACGCCCCCTACCCTGGGCATGGCCAGGAGGCTCGTGGGGCCCCTGTAAGGTGGTTGTGCCCTTCTTTTGCCGCAAAAAGATAATATCCGGATAAAAATCGTGTTAAAATTTCAGCCCAATCGGAGTTACGGATCTCCGGGAATTTAAGAAAGGGTGAAAGGACAGAAAACAGGAACACAAAAATAGAAGGAAACAGAGAGAGAGAGAGAGAGAGAGAGAGAGAGAGAGAGAGATCTAATCTCGGAGGGGCTCTCGCCCCTCTGCCATCATGGAGGCCATGGACCAGAGGGGAAACCCTCCTCCCATCTAGGGGGAGGCCAAGGAAGAAGAAGAAGGAGGGGGCTCTCTCCCCCTCTCTCCTGATGGTGCAGGAACGCCGTTGGGCCATCATCATGACGACGATCTACACCAACAACTTCGCCACCATCATCACCAACTCTCTCCCCCTCTATGCAGCGGTGTAACACCTCTTCTCCCCGCTGTAATCTCTACTTAAAAATGGTGCTCAACGCTGCTACTTCTTGATCTTGCGTTGGTTTTTCCCTTGAAGAGGAAAGGGTGATGCAACAAAGTAGAGATAAGTATTTCCCTCAGTTAAGAACCAAGGTATCAATCTAGTAGGAGATACACGCAAGTCTCCAATCTATGCACCTGCACAAACAATCAAACACTTGCACCCAACGCGATAAAGGGGTTGTCAATCCCTTCACGGCCACTTGCAAAGGTGAGATCTGATAGAGATAGATATAAAAGCTTACTAAAACGTAAAACAAAATAAAAACAAATAAAACGCAGCGAGGTATTTTTGGGTTTTTTGGTTTATAGATCTGAAAATATATGATGGAAAATAGACCCGGGGGCCATAGGTTTCACTAGAGGTTTCTCTCTTGAAGGCAAATAATACGGTGGGTGAACAAATTACTGTCAAGCAATTGATAGAAAAGCACAAAGTTATGAGGATATCCAAGGCAATGATTATGAATATATGCATCACATCCATGTCAAGTAGACCGAAACGATTCTGCATCTACTACTATTACTCCACACATCGACCGCTATCCAGCATGCATCTAGAGTATTAAGTTCATAAGAACGGAGTAACGCCTTAAGTAAGATGACATGATGTAGAGGGATAAACTCAAGCAATATGATGAAAACCCCATATTTTTACCCTTGATGGCAACAATACGATACGTGCCTCGCTACCCCTACTTTGTCACTAGATGAGGACACCGCAAGATTGAACCCAAAACTAAGCACCTCTCCCATTGCAAGAAGAAACAATCTAGTTGGCCAACCCAAACCGATAATTCGAAGAGAAATACAAAGATATCAAATCATGCATATAAGAATTCAGAGATGATTCAAATAATATTCATAGATAAACTTATCATAAATCCACAATTCATCGGATCTCGATAAACACACCGCAAAGGAATATTACATCGGATAGATCTCCAAGAACAACGAGGAGAACATGGTATTGACGATCAAAGAGAGAGAACAAGCCATCTAGCTACTAGCTATGGACCCGTAGGTCTGAGGTAAACTACTCATGCTTCATCGAAAGGGCAATAGAGTTGATGTAGAAGCCCTCCATGATCGAATCCCCCTCTGGCAGGATGCCGAAAAAGGCCCCAAGATGGGATCTCATGGGTACAGAAGGTTACGACGACAGAAAAGTATTTTGGTGGATGCTTCTGGTCATTTGGGAATATTTCTGAATTTATAGGCCAAAGATTAAGGTTGGAGGACTCCTGTGGGGCCCACAAGCCAGGGGGTGCCCCCTAGGGCGCGCCCTGAGGGCTTGTGGAGCCCTCGGGACTCTTCTGCCTTCCTCTCCAAGTCCTACATGTGTCTTCTGGTCCAAGAAAAATCATCGCAAAAGTTTTATTCCGTTTGGACTCTGTTTGGCATTCCTTTTCTGTAAAACTCAAAAACAAGGAAAAAGCAGAAACTGGCACTCAGCTCTAGGTTAATAAGTTAGTCCCAAAAATAATATAAAATAGCATATTAATGCATATAAAACATCCAAAACAGATAATATAATAGCATGGAACAATAAAAAATTATAGATATGTTGGAGACGTATCAAACGCTATATATTATTTCCCAATGATGTACGGCTATCCTATTATGTTTGAGTAGATCCGTTTTGTCCTATGGGTTGATTGATGATCATGATTGGTTTGAGTTGTATGTTTTATTATTGGTGCTGTCCTATGGTGCTCTCCGTGTCGCGCAAGTGTGAGGGATCCCCGCTGTAGTGTTTTGCAATATGTTCATGATTCGCTTATGGTGGGTGGCGTGAGTGACAGAAGCACAGACCCGAGTAAGTGGGTTGTTGTGTATGGGAGTAAAGAGGACTTGATACTTTAATGCTATGGTTGGGTTTTACCTTAATGATCTTTAGTAGTTGCGGATGCTTGCTAGACTTCCAATCTTAAGTGCATATGATCCAAGTAGAGAATGTATGTTAGCTTATGCCTCCCCCTCATATAAAATTGCAATAATGGTTACCGGTCTAGTTATCGATTGCCTAGGGACAAATAAATTTCTTGTGACAAAAAGCTCTCTACTAAAACTAACTTAATTGCTTCTTTATCTAAACAGCCCCTATCTTTTATTTACGCGTTCTTTATTATCATGCAAACCTATCCTATTGATGACCCACAAGCATAGGAGATCAATCGTAGTCCTTTTGATAAGTAAGAGTGTCGAACCCAATGAGGAGAAGAAGGAAATGACAACTGGTTTTTAGCAAGGTAATTTCTGCAAGCACTGAAATAGTCCGTAACAGGTAGTTTGATAGCAAGATAATTTGTAATGAGCAAGTAACGGTAACGGTAAATAAAGTGCAGTAATGTAGCCCAATCCTTTTGAGGCAAAGGACAGGCCAAAACGGTCTCTTATGATAAGCAAAGCATTCTTGAGGGTACACGGGAATTTCATCTAGTCACTTTCATCATGATGGTTTGATTCGTGTTTGCTACTTTGATAATTTGATATGTGGGTGGACCGGTGCTTAGGTGTTGTTCTTACTTGAATGAACCTCCTACTTATGATTAACCCCCTCGTAAACATCCGCAACTACGAGAAAAGTATTAAGATAAAATCTAACCATAGCATTAAACTTTTGGATCCAAATCGGCCCCTTACGAAGTAGCGCATAAACTAGGGTTTAAGCTTCTGTCACTCTAGCAACCCATCATCTAATAACTACTCCACAATGCATTCCCTTAGGCCCAAATATGGTGAAGTGCCATGTAGTCGACGTTCACATGACACCACTAAGGGAATCACAACATACGAATCATCAAAATATCGAACACATATCAAGTTCACATGATTACTTGCAACATGACTTCTCCCGTGACCTCAAGAACAAAAGTAACTACTCACAAATGATAATCATGCTCAAGATCAGAGGGGTATTAGCATAATGGATCTGAACATATAATCTTCCACCAAATAAACCATATAGTAATCAACTAAAGATGTAATCAACACTACTAGTCACCCACAAGTACCAATCTAAGGTTCCGGTACAAAGATTGAACACAAGAGATGAACTAGGGTTTGAGAGGAGATGGTGTTGTTGAAGATGTTGATGGAGATGGCCCTCCTAAAGATGGGAGAGTTGTTTGTGATGACGATGGCGATGATTTCCCCCCTCCGGGAGGGAAGTTGCCCTGGCGGAATCGCTCCGCTGGAGGGCAAAAGTCCTCCTGCCAAAGTTCCGCCTCAAGACGGCGGCGCGTCATCCCGAAAGTCCACCTCTGATTTTTTCTAGGTCAAAATGACCTATATACCAGAAGATGGGCATCAGAGATGGGCCGAGGAGGGCACAACCCACCAGGGCACGCCTGGGGGGCCTGTCGCGCCCAGGTGGGTTGTGCCAACCTGGTGGGCCTCCTCCGGTAGTTATTTACTCCAGTATTTTTTTATATATTGCAAAATAATTCTTCGTAAATTTTTAGCTCATTTGGAGATGTGCAGAATAGGTAACTCTGACGTAGCTTTTTCAGGTCCAGAATTCCAGCTGCCGGTATTCCCCTCTTTGTGTAAACCATGCAAATTATGAGAGAAAAGTCATTAGAATTACTCCAAAAAGCATTATTATGCATAATAACATTATAATTAACAGTAGGAAAACATGATGCAAAATGGACATATCAACTCCCCCAAGCTTAGACCTCGCTTGTCCTCAAGCGAAAAACCGAAATCGAAAAACATTTCCACATGCTTAGAGAGAGAGGTTTCGATAAAAACGAAATACGGACATAGAAGGATCATGCATATTATTATAACAGCAAGAAACTTTAACATAAAACTTTATCAGACAACTTTTATCATATAACTTCTCATGAAAAAGTAACAATTCATCACAGCATTGAAGTATAAAGCATAAACCTTATTGAAAACCAACAAATTATGTTCTCAGTCAACTTTGCAACTACAATTCATCATATTTTCAAGAAGGGTCGTGTATCGGAGCCTTTAGGCAAGTCCACATACTTAACCATCATTTAACCTTCTATGATTGCCAACACTCACAGCGTACCCATGAACAAAAAGTTTCAATCGGACACATAGAAAGATAGGGGCTTATAGTTTCGCCTCCCAACATATTCACCTCAAGGGTGATGTCAACAATAATAACTCATGCCCACCCATATCCAACTGGATATATGTGCCTAGATCTTTCCTCACCACATGATGCTTGCCAAAAGAGAAAATAAAAAGGAATAGGGGAGAATACTTTGACTCTTACATAAAAGTAAATGCTTAAAAGTAAAAGATAGGCCCTTCGCAGAGGGAAGCAGAGGTTGTCATGCGCTTATTTGTTTGTATGCCTAATCCCTTAATGCAAAAGAATGTCACGTTATATTGCCCCTTATGATAGCAACCTTTATTATGCAGTCCGTCGCTTTTATTACTTTGCCATCACAAGTTCGTACAACGCTCAATTTTCTCTTACACTAAATGATCCAGCACATTTAGAAGCAATTTTTATTGCCTTATTGCACCGATGAAAACTTACTTGAAGGATCTTACTCAATCCATAGGTAGGTATGGTGGACCCTCGAAATAAGATTTTGGGTTAAGGGTTTTTGGATGCACAAGTAGTATCTCTACTTAGTGCGGAGTTTTTGGCTAGCAAAGATATTGAGCAAGCCCCAAATGTTGAAAGATCTATGACAATATAACTTCTATGTGAATATGAACAAACATAAGTCATTACGTTGTCTTCCTTGTCCAACATCAACAATTTTGACATATAATATTTAATGGGGGCTCACAATCATAAAAGATGTCCAAGATAGTGTATTTGCATGTGAATCTTCTCTTCCCTAATTAATTCTTTCATCAATTGCATCATTGACCAATGCTATGTTTGTCAATCTCCAATAAATTTTACCACTTATACTTTTCCTTATGTGATGTCACTACTTACCATAAGTTTAGCATATGATCTTTTTCATTTATATTCCTTTCTTTCTATTGGAACAAAAGAGTAAAGAAACAAAACTCAAACTACTCTTTATTATATATCTCACACACGATTACATAGATAGATCACTAAGCAAGCACTCGAAAAGAAAGGATCGAGCTAAACTTTTATTCACTAAACCATAGGATAACTAAAGATCGAACTAAAATAGGTAAAGCCAAGGGGAGTGCCCATACCATGAGCTCAAGTTTCTTTTGTTGGAGAAGATGATGATGGTGGTGGTGGAGTAGTAGCAGGCTTATTCCTCAGCTTACGCTTGAGGAAGGAGTTTTCCTCCCTCAAGTCAACGATCTCCTGTTCAAGCGTTAATATCTTTTTGCATAATTCCTGCTTATTTTCTTGCAAGAGACGAAAAGGGATAAACTGGATCTTAGGTTTCTTTCCTTTCTTAGGGAGACTTGACTTCTTGAATTCCACGGGCATGTCCCCAGGTTGGGGTAATGGAACTTCATCTTCATCTGAGCTTGTCTCTTCTTTCCCTTTCGGATCATAGTCTTCTTCTTCCTCCGTGGTCCAACCATAATGTTCCACATCTCCGTAAACCTTGGGGTTTGCAATATAATCAACAAGATAGCTCTCTCCCTCTGAATCTTGAGACGACATATTTTCAGATCTGTCAGGAAAGCAGCACGAAAGAAGAACAGAAGATTTATCCATGATACGGTGGCCAATAAGTTCGGGGGGTATAAATTTTTTTTTATCTTGGGAAACAAGCAAACGGGAGGAAAATGGAGTCGGGAAGGTTCCCGAGGTAGGCACAACCCACCTGGGCGCGCCAGGGGGCCCAGGCGCGCCTTGGTGTCTTGTGCCCTCCTCGGTTGCCTTCCTGGTTGTTTCTTATTTTCCTAATTTTTGTAATATTCCAAAACTGACAGAAAATATTTTTGCGGATTTTTTGGAGTCCGTTTACTTACCGTATCATGTACCTCCTCTTTTTTAGTATTCTGGAGTGTTCCTCCGGTGTCATGGTTTGAATAATATTGCTTTCAACATTAATAGGCATACCTGAGATATAGTGTTTAATTCTTTGCCCATTGACCACCTTCGGGTTAGTACCTTCGGCATTATTAATCTTGATGGAACCAGAGCGATAAACCTCCTCGATAATATATGGTCCTTCCCATTTAGAGAGAAGTTTTCCTGCAAAGAATCTGAAACGGGAGTTGTACAAAAGAACATATTCTCCAACTTTGAATTCCTGCTTTTGGATTCTTTTGTCATGCCACCTTTTAACTTTTTCTTTAAATAATTTGGCATTTTCATAAGCTTGGGTTCTCCATTCATCTAATGAGCTAATATCAAATAACCTCTTTTCACCGGCAAGTTTGAAATCATAGTTGAGTTCTTTAATTGCCCAATATGCTTTATGTTCTAACTCAAGAGGCAAATGACAAGCTTTTCCATAAACTATTTTATAAGGAGACATACCCATAGGATTTTTATATGTTGTTCTGTAGGCCCAAAGTGCATCATCCAATTTCTTAGACCAATTCTTTCGGGACCTATTAACAGTTTTTTGTAATATTAGTTTTATTTCTCTATTGCTAAGTTCAACTTGACCACTAGATTGAGGACGATAGGGTGATGCAATTATATGGTTAACATCATATTTAGCAAGCAGTTTACGGAAAGCACCATGAATAAAGTGTGAACCACCATCAGTCATTAAATATCTAGGGACTCCAAACCTTGGGAAAATAACTTCTTTAAGCATTTTAATGGAAGTGTTATGATCAGCACTACTAGTTGGAATAGCTTCTACCCACTTAGTAACATAATCAACAGCAACCAAAATATGTGTATACCCATTAGAGGAAGGAAAAGGTCCCATGTAATCAAAACCCCAAACATCAAATGGTTCAACAGCAAGTGAATAATTCATAGGCATTTCTTGACGCTTACCGATATTACCAATTCGTTGACATTCATCACAACATAAAACAAACTTACGGTCATCCTTGAAGAGAGTAGGCCAATAAAAACCAGATTGTAATACCTTGTGAGCAGTTCTATCTCCCGCATGATGCCCTCCATAAGCTTCAGAGTGACATTTTCGTAGGATTTGTTCCTATTCATGTTCAGGTACACAACGTCTAATGATACCATCTACTCCTTCTTTTTAAATATGTGGGTCATCCCAAAAGTAATGTCTTAAATCATAGAAAATTTTTCTTTTCTTTTGTTGGTATGTGAAACTAGGTGGTATGTATTTAGCAACAATAAAATTAGCATAGTCAGCATACCAAGGAGTATTATGAGAAACATTTATTGCAGCTAGTTGTTCATTAGGAAATCTATCATCAATAGGTAGTGGGTCATCAAGGATATTCTCTAACCTAGATAAGTTATCAGCTAGGGGGTTCTCAGCTCCTTTTCTATTAGTAATATGTAAATCAAATTCTTATAGCAAGAGAACCCACCTAATGAGTCTAGGTTTAGCATCTTTATTTTCCATAAGATATATAATAGCAGCATGATTAGTGTGAACAATTACTTTGGAATCAACAATGTAAGATCTCAATTTGTCACAAGCAAACACAACTGCTAAAAATTGTTTTCCAGTAGTAGCATAATTTCTTTGGGCACTGTCTAGAGTTTTGCTAGCATAATGAATAACATTTAATTTCTTATCAACTCTTTGTCCTAGAACAGTACACTGGTACCGTAAGGTGCGATACAAACGGTTTTTAACCCCTTTCCGCGACGACATTTGGAACCGTCGCCAAGTGAGTGTAGGCGATAGGGGGTGAGGGAGTCTTGGATTAGGGGGTCCCCGGGCGTCCGAGCTATGTGACATGGGCCGGACTAGTGGGCTGTGAAGATACAAGATAGAAGACCTTCTCCCGTGTCCAGATGGGACTCTCCTTTGCGTGGATGGCAAGTTAAGCGTTCGGATATGAAGATTCCTTTCTCTGTAAACCGACTCTGTACAACCCTATGTTCCCCCGGTGTCTATATAAACCGGAGGGTTTAGTCCGTAGAGGCAATCACAATTCCCATAGGCTAGACATCTAGGGTTTAGCCATTACGATCTCGTGGTAGATCAACTCTTGTAACCCCTATACTCATCAAATACAATCAAGCAGGACGTAGGGTTTTACCTCCATCAAGAGGGCCCAAACCAGGGTAAACATCGTGTCCCTCGTCTCCTGTTACCTTCGATCCTCAGACGCATAGTTCGGGACCCCCTACCCGAGATCGGCCGGTTTTGACACCGACATTGGTGCTTTCATTGAGAGTTCCACTGTGTCGTCAGCAAAAGGTTCGATGGCTCGTTCGATCATCAACAACGATGCTGTTTCCGGGGAGACCTTCCTCCCCGGTCAACTTTTTGTGTTCGGCGGCTTCGCTCTACTGGCCAACTCAATTGGCCGCCTCGTGCAGATCGACAGCTACGCCCCTGGTCATCAGATTAGTTTTGGGAATCTGAATTATGTCGCCGATATCCGAGGAGACATGATCTTCGAAGGATTCACGGCTCCGACCACCGCTCTGGCCTTAGATCCGGAGCAAATCACTGGGTCCGGAGATGGGAGTATGGAACCCGCCGGACTCTCTGCAATCATGGAGCTTACTACCGGAGATCCAGAGGAGACCGCGTCATCGGCTAGCCCGGAGTCAAACCGGATTCCCTTTATCACCGGAGAGCCGGACTCGTCCCCTGACTCTAAACCCGAACTCTTAAGCTCCATGACAAGTAAGCATGGCCAGGAGGCTTTCCCCTCACCCAGCGCCAAAGACTTTGGTCTCCCCGTCCAATCCTCGCCCTTAAGCGAGGCTCTGGACTTAATCGATCCCTCGCCATTACAGAGGAACCACTTCCGAACCACGCCCAGCCCGGACTAGGGGCTGAGAGCGGGGAATTTTACGTCCCACCCACCACCCACATGATAGCCACTATCGAAGATTTAACCGACATGCTCGATTACGCTTCCGAAGACATCGACGGTATGGACGACGATGCCGGAGCCGAACCAGCCGAAAACCTGCCTATCACCGGGCGTTGGACTGCCACTTCTACATACGACGTGTACATGGTGGATACACCCAAAGAGGGCGATGATGGCAATCAGGATCCGATCGAGGACAAGCCCATCGAAATTCCACCAAAGCGACAACGTCAACGATGCCATTCAAGATCACGGCGAGGAAAGGAAAGTAATACCGGCACCGGAGATAATGACACTCCGGAGAATGCCGAAGACTCGGAACACCCCATCGAGCCTGCCTTAGAACAGGATGACGGGGAAGACGGACAAGTCGACCTAGACGAACCGACCGAGAATGATGATTCGGAGGACAGTAACTATTTACCGGCCTCCGAGGAGGAAGTCAGCCTCGGCAACGAAGATTTCATCGTGCCAGAGGAACCCCTCGAGCAAGAACGCTTTAGGCGACAGCTCATCGCAACAGCGAGGAGCCTAAAAAAGAAACAGCAATGGCTTCAAGCCGAAGAGGATACGCTCAACGATAGATGGACTAAAGTCCTAGCGGCCGAAAAGTACAGCCTCGAGCGCCCAACAAAGAGCTACCTGAAGCGCAAGCTACTACCACAATTTGACAACGAGGCCCTTGAGCCAATACCGCCAAGGTACAATCCTGCTGACGAACCCGACCGACCACCACGCGGTCGGGACAGAGCGGCTACACACGCCGAACACCAGCCCGCGTCACCTCGCCGAAAAAGCAAGGCGGTAGCTGCTCCGGACTACACCTATGACCTACGACAGGAGCTGGACAATAGAGCCGGCCAGACCAGATCAATCTACGGATCAAGGGGACGTGCTCCAACAAGAGACGACGGCCGTCAAGCCTGGCGTGATAAGCACAACCTCAACTGGGCTGAAAACCGAATACGGATATCATCCGAATTCCATCATGACATTACCCGATATAGAGGCGCCGCACACCCCATGTGCTTTACTGATGAGGTCATGCAGCACCAATTTCCAGAAGGGTTTAAACCCGTAAACATCGAGTCATACGATGGAACGACAGATCCCGCTGTACGGATTGAGGACTTTCTTCTCCACATACACATGGCCCGCGGTGACGATCTCCACGCCATCAAGTACCTCCCGCTAAAATTAAAGGGACCGGCTCGGCACTGGCTAAATAGCCTCCCAGAAAACTCCATTGGCAGCTGGGAAGATTTGGAAGATGCCTTTAGAGACAACTTCCAAGGCACATATGTCCGGCCTCTAGATGCCGACGACCTTAGTCATATAGTCTAGCAACCCGGAGAGTCAGCCCGGAAGCTCTGGACCAGGTTCCTAATTAAAAAGAACCAAATTGTCGACTGTCCGGACACTGAAGCCCTTGCGGCCTTTAAGCACAGCGTCCGGGATGAGTGGCTCGCCCGACACCTCGGCCAAGAAAAGCCGAAGTCCATGGCAGCCCTCACCGCACTTATGACCCGCTTTTGCGCGGGAGAAGATAGCTGGCTAGCTCGTCGAAGCAATAGCACCAGCGACCCTGGCACCTCCGAAGCCAGAGACGGCAATGGTAGGCCACGACTCAACAAACACAAGCGTCGAAGCAACAATGCAGATACTGAAGATACGGTGGTCAACGCCGGATTCAGTGGCTCTAAACCCGGTCAGCGGAAGAAGCCATTCAAAGGAAACAAAGATGGTCCATCCAGTCTGGACAGAATACTAGATCGACCTTGCCAGATCCACGGCACCCCCGACAAGCCTGCCAATCATACCAACAGAAATTGTTGGGTTTTTAAACAGGCCGGTAAGCTAAACACCAAACATAAGGGAAAAGGGTCGTCCAGCGAGGACGATGATGAAGAACCTCGCCCACTGAACACAGGGGGGCAGAAGAAATTTCCCCCCGAGGTAAAAATGGTGAGTATGATATATGTTACACATATTCCCAAGAAGGAGTGCAAACGGGCGCTAAGGGACGTCTATGCCGTAGAGCTGGTCGCCCCAAAATTCAACCCATGGTCGGCTTGTCCAGTAACCTTCGATCGAAAGGATCACCCGACTAGTATCCATCATGGAGGATTGGCAGCTTTGGTCCTCGATCCAATTATCGATGGATTCCACCTTATGCGAGTCCTCATGGATGGTGGTAGCAGCCTTAACCTGCTTTATCAGGACACTGTCCGCAAAATGGGTATTGATCCGTCAAGAATCAAGCCTACTAAAACCACCTTTAAAGGAGTAATACCAGGTGTAGAGGCCCGCTGCACGGGCTCAATCACATTGGAAGTAGTCTTCGGTTCGGCGAACAACTTCCGAAGCGAAGACTTGATCTTCGATATCGTCCCCTTCCGCAGTGGTTATCACGCACTGCTCGGACATACTGCCTTCGCCCGCTTCAATGCAGTCCCGCATTATGCTTACTTAAAGCTCAAGATGCCTGGACCATGAGGCGTTATAATAGTCAATGGAAATATGGAGCGCTCCCTCCGTACAGAGGAGCATACCGCGGCCATCGCAGCCGAGGTGCAGGGTGGCCTCGCTAAGCCGAATACTACACTGGCAGTCAAGCCCCCGGACATGGCTAAACAAGTCCGGTCTACCCTGCAGAACGATAGTCCGGCTCATCCAGAGCTAGATTAGCAATTCGGCCTCCGTCAATGCCCCAGCCTTATAGCGGCATATGTACCGCGCGTACATAACTATGCATTAAAAATACCATGGGCAAGGACGGAGGCATGCTAAACATAAGGTCCACGATACGGCTTGACCCTGTCTGGACCTCCATATTGCTCCACCTCTTTTCTTCTTGTTTTTATTTTTCAGGTTCTTTACAACTTACATCAATTCCTGGTGGTAATAGGGGCAGCCTTCCAGGCCCCTTATGCAAACTCAATTATTGATCCTCTCAAAGGATCATACACCAAGGTGACAAGCGGCGCAGACGTGCGACAGAGTGTCCAAAGGATCTTCAAGATCAAATTTTTAATTTTAGGACCTGTATACAGCTTTCCCTTGTCTTCGGCATGTAAAATAGCCGTGATGCTTATCGCATCTTCCGTACAACTACGTTTGACGTACCAATCAGACTATAATGAAAACAGTTTCGCCCAACCCTGTTAGGCATTGGCTTGCCTTTTCTGTTTTTCCACTTCACGTCCGAATTGGCATATACACCTTGGTATGACTTTAATCGCCAGGGGCTCTATATGTATCTTCAAAAATTAAAAGTCCGAACACTCTAAGAGTGCACTTCGGTGTCCCAAATACTGCATTATATGCATCGGCTCCGAATCACGTCTTTGGTCAATAGTTGGGTTGCTCGGCTCCTGTGGTTGCTACCTTACGTTCCATTCTCGGCTAAGGTAGTAAAGGGAGAACTACTGTGATTGTGTTTCCGGCTAGCCTGGTCAAGCACCTCAGTAGAGAAAGCCGAAAACTGACTGTCGTGATGCGGCGAGAGCTGGTCAGCAATTCGGCGACTTATTAAATCTTTAGCGATTTTTTCCGTATTTCACGAAGGACTGGCTTTTGTCAGTCACGCGTCTAAAGGCATCTAAGTTTGATAGCCGCATACGCACCAGGGGCTATCTTACAGCCCCATTGTCAAACTCCTATGGCTAAGTGAGAGTGGTAAAGCCGCATAGTCCGATTGCCTGGTTCGCCGCACTAACACCTCCTTTACGGACCAAGACGTTGGGTCAATTGTGATTATGTGCTGTTCCGAACACCCCCGTAGTATCTACGTTGGGGTTGAAGCCGACGACTGGCAAACTCTCAAAGATAATAACGGCCGCACAGGAGGAAAAATAATGTAAGATTACAAGCACAAATATATTACAAAAGGCCTTGGTTTATAATACAATGTCTAGGCAGCTCGGATACATTTACTCGAACATAATATCCTTTGAGCATTGACCCTCTATCAAGCGGGCACCCTCAAGGACATCGTCAAAGTAGCGCTCCGACTTGCGGTGGGCCTTGCCTTCGAGCGGGCCCTCAACCGCCACATCGGCTGCCTTCATCTTCGCCCAGTGCATTTTGACATGGGCAAAGGCCATCCACGCACCTTCTATACACACTAAACGCTTCATAGCTTCAATTCGCGGCA
Organism: Thinopyrum elongatum; assembly: GCA_011799875.1. Lineage (NCBI taxonomy): Eukaryota > Viridiplantae > Streptophyta > Magnoliopsida > Poales > Poaceae > Thinopyrum > Thinopyrum elongatum. The sequence goes on from CM022302.1 coordinate 470,326,274, forward strand.
AGGCGTCGCCGAGCCGCTTGACCAGGCCAAAGTAGCTGCTTGGTATGGGTCCGGTCGGCCATAGCCGGACTATGATGTCCTTGATGGCCAAACCTGACATCCTATGCAGCTCCGCCAGCTGCATCATATGGTTGTTTAGCAGCGCTGGCCGCTCCGGCGCCAGGTACTGCGACCAGAAGAGCTTTTCCGTTGTGTTCCCCTCTTGGGCCTGGAAGTATTCTACGGCATCAACTGCACTCCTTGGGAGATCCGCAAAGGCGTCTGGAGCACTCCACAGTCGATTTAGCAAAGTATATCTTCGACCGCCAAATATACTCTGTAAAAGAAAAGGCTTACCAGCCGCTATCTGTCTGGCCTGCTTGATGTCCTCGCGAGCCGCTCGGGACTCGCCTCACGCATCCTTTGCCTCTTGAAGAGCCTTGTTGAGTTCAACCGCTTGGGCTTTATTACTCTCCTCTAAGGCCTCACACCTGTTGGCGGCGTCTTGAAGCGCCTGCTCCACTTCGGTCACCCGCTCCTCATTCTTGCGATGGGTCACCTGCTCGGCCTCTAAATCCGTAGCCGCTTTATCAGCGGCCGCCTTGCTTGCCTCCGCCTCCTTCTTGGCTTCAGCAAGGGCACTCTTGAGGGTCTCGACCTCGGCCGCGCTGCCTATATTCATAAACATAGCAGCACATGAGCTTCAGCTCTGATTTTGTATTACAAATTCGGCTCGTCAGGAGACGTTCAAAAGCATACCTTGGGCCTCATCGAACCGCTTGTTGATATGGTCGATTTCATCATCAGCCAGCTTCAGTTTCCACTGGAGTTCGAAAACTTCAGCATCCTTGGCTGAAGCCGCTAACAGTGAAGCTTGTTCATCAAAATAGATAAGTACGTTATCTCCGGCGAAATTTTGATCCTCTGTCCGCCCTCTTTCTTCCAAAGAGCCGAACAGAGTCTCAGGGGCTACTATCTATATAGAGGCATCCTTTTTATAAATGAAAAGTGACTACAGATATTACATCACATACCTCAAAGCCTGTTAGTAGGCTAGTGAATGCTTCGTTCAGTCCGCTTTTGGCGGACTGAACCTTTTCAACCACCGTACCCATTAAGGCACGGTGTTCATCGGCGACGGAAGCACGTCGAAGTGCTTCCCTCAAGGTGTCCGGCGCCTCCGGATTGATGGAGGACACCGGTGGAGTCGGCACTCCCCCCTCTTTCGAAGGAGACTGCTCGCTCAAGCCCGGTGCCATGTGGGTCTCCAGAGCGGTATTCGGCTGGGGGCCAGGCTGGTTAGGGCCCCCGCCGTCAGTATCCATGGGGATTACGCCCCCCATGTTTCCGGCAGCCGAGGCATTACCCTCTGGTGTCGTTTCAGCGTCCTTCTGCACCTCTCCTTGGCCTGGAGAGGTCCTTTGAGACAACACCTCGGTGTTATCCGTGGCATGTGGCGGGGAGGCTTGCGGAGGCGACTCGCTCTCCATCATGTCTGGTTCCAAAGAATTCCCTGAAGACAGTGATTGTTGGGGGAGGTCATGGGCCGGACTGAAAATTATAGATATGTCACCCTACAATTCATAAAAAGCCGGATACATATAGTATCTTTGAATACTTACGATTCGGCCAGGGGCTTCGGCCTGGGGTGCCACGCGGGGACGGCCTCGGTGTCTGATTCCGAATCATCCGAAAGGGTGATCTTCCCCTTTTTGGACGCCTCTGCCTCTAGGTCCGCAGTAGCCCCCCTTTTCTTCTTTCCCCCCTTAAGGGGAGAATTGCTCTCCTCCTCTTCCTCTTCGTTTTCATCTCCCTCATGGGAGGAGAGAGCTTCGGTATCTTCGGACACTATGTCTGAAGTACCTTTACGGTGAAGGCCACTCCTGGCCTCCTTGCCCTTCTTTTTGGCCTTCTTCTCCGGCGCCTGGTACGGCACCGGAACCAGCATCTTCGTCAGAAGAGGAATAGCTGGGTCTTCGGGCAGCGGAGCCAGACACCAAATCCGCTCTGCCTTCTTCGTCCAGCCCTGAAGGATAAGAGGAAGGTTTAGCATACTCCATGGATCTACAAATTGAGGATCTTTTTATCTGAGCAACTTACTGGAGAAGCCGGATGAGCGCGGTTGAGGCCGAGGTCTTCGGTCATTTTCGGCCATGACTACTAGGCCTTGAAAAGCAGCTTCCATATATCTTCGTGCGTTGTGCCGAAGAACCGCTGCAAGGTTCGAGGACTGGCCGGATTAAACTCCCACATTTGGAGAGTCCGGCGTTGGCAGGGGAGAATCCGGCGAAAAAGCATCACCTGAATCACGTTGGCAAGACTAGTGTTCTTTTCTACCATGCTCTTGGCGCGCTTCTGCAGCGTCATTACCTCATCAGACGATGCCCAATCCAGGCCCTTGTTAATCCATGATGCGAGCCGCATTGGAAGACCGGACTTGAACTCGGGAGTGGCGGCCCATTTGGCGTCACGGGGCTCCGTGATGTAGAACCACTCCTGTTGCCATCCCTTCACGGTCTCTACGAAAGTCCCCCTTGGCCAGGTGACATTGGGGAGCTTGCTCACCATGGCGCTACCGCACTCCACGTGTTGACCCTCGACCACTTTCGGCTTCATGTTGAAGACCTTGAGCCACAGGCCGAAGTGAGGGGGGATTCAGAGGAACGCCTCACACACGACGATAAACGCCGAGATGTTGAGGAAAGAATTTGGGGCTAGATCGTGGAAATCCAGCCAGTAATAGAACATGAGCCCGCGGACGAAAGGGTGTAGCGAAAACCCTAGCCCACGAAGAAAGTGAGGGATAAATACTACCCTCTCATTAGGCTCCGGGGTGGGGATGATCTGCTTTTTGGCAGGGAGCCGGTGGGCGATTTCCGCAGCTAAATACCCCGCTTCCCGGAGTTCCTTGATGTTTCCCGCCGTGACGGAGGAGGCCATCCACTTGCCCTGCGCTCCAGATCCGGACATGGCTGGAGTGTTTGCTGGGGACGGAAAGATTGAAGCTTGGGCGCTGGAGCTCGAGGATGGATGGGCTGAGGAAGAAGGCGTGGGGTGAAAGATGGATCCTTATCTTCTTATAAAGGCTGTGAATATTAAGCGTCCCCCCACGAGCCTTAAAACTCGCCTATTCCCAAGGGGTCATGCGAACGGCACAGTTGGATTACCCAAGCCCGTATTAATGCGAATCCCGCAATAAGGGGACAGGATCTCTGCTTCGACAAGACGTGTCAATGAGAACCGCGCCCCGAAGCGCAAGGCGGGAGGCTGCAAAACGGTTCGAAATGATAATAAAGGCCAGAACATAACGTCTCGCCGGAAAAGCTGTCAGTAGACATGACCTATTTTGTTTGAGTATTTTGCCCTTGTGGTTCAGGGTTATAACTATTATACAGAGCCTGATATAGTTCTTTTAATCAACTGCTTTGAAGTATTCGGAGGAGGAACCCGCCTTGCAATGCCGAATACAATCTGCGTGCCGGACACATCGTCATTGAAGCCTGGTTCAGGGGCTACTGAGGGAGTCCTGGATTAGGGGGTCCCCGGGCATCCGAGCTATGTGACATGGGCCGGACTAGTGGGCTGTGAAGATACAAGATAGAAGACCTTCTCCCGTGTCCAGATGGGACTCTCCTTTGCGTGGATGGCAAGTTAAGTGTTCGGATATGAAGATTCCTTTCTTTGTAAACCAACTCTGTACAACCCTAGGTTCCCCCAGTGTCTATATAAACTGGAGGGTTTAGTCCGTAGAGGCAATCACAATTCCCATAGGCTAGACATCTAGGGTTTAGCCATTACGATCTCGTGGTAGATCAACTCTTGTAACCCCTATACTCATCAAATACTATCAAGCATGACGTAGGGTTTTACCTCCATCAAGAGGGCCCGAACCTAGGTAAACATCGTGTCCCTCGTCTCCTGTTACCTTTGATCCTCAGACGCACAGTTTGGGACCCCCTACCCGAGATCGGCCGGTTTTGGCACCGACAGGGGGGACCTTCCCACACGACCCAGAAACCGTCGGGGATGGGCAAGCGGCTACTGACGATCGACTTAGAATAAACGTATTCATCTCTCGTTTCGGTCTACTTTACACGGACGTGATGCCTATATTCATGATCATTGCCTTAGATATCGTCATAACTTTGTGCTTTTCTATCAATTGCTCGGCAGTAATTTGTTGACCCACCGTATTATTTGCTATCTTGAGAGAAGCCTCTAGTAAAACCTATGGCCCCCGGGTCTATTTTCCATCATATAAGTTTCCGATCTACTATTTTCCATCATATAAGTTTCCGATCTACTATTTTGCAATCTTTTACTTTCCGATCTATAAACCAAAAATACCAAAAATATTTACTTTATCTTTTATTTAGTTTCATCTATATCTATCAGATCTCACTTTTGCAAGTAACCGTGAAGGGATTGACAACCCCTTTATCGCGTTGGGTGCAAGTTGTTTGATTGTTTGTGCAGGTATTCGGTGATTTGTGCGTTGTCTCCTACTGGATTGATACCTTGGTTCTAAACTGAGGGAAATACTTATCTCTACTTTGCTGCATCACCCTTTCCTCTTCAAGGGAAAAACCGACGCAAGCTCAAGAAGTAGCAGGAAGAATTTCTGGCGCCGTTGCCGGGGAGATCTACGCCAAGTCAAGACATACCAAGTACTCATCATAAACTCTCATATCTTGCATTACATTATTCGCCATTTGCCTCTCATTTTCCTCTCCCCCACTTCTAAAATGATTTTCGAAAAGATTTGCCTTTTTATTCGCCCTTCTTCCGTTAGCCTTTTTCGTTTGCTTTTTGTGTGCTCGTGTGTCACGATGGTTCAACCAAAGAATGTTGATCCTCACTTTATGAGGTTGGAAATTGAAAACAATGTTAGGAGCTTCATGTCTTTACAATTTGAGCATAATAGTTTTTTTAGAAACAAGCTTAAGGAGCAGAAAAGTTTTATGGAATACATGAATAAAGAGCTCGATGATATGTCTAAGGAATTTTATGGTTTGAAATCTCAGTTTGCTCATCTTGAAAATTTAGTAGGCCAAATTTCTGATAAATAAGCTACCTTAGTATATAAGATGGCCGCTAAACCGGAGACTTTAAATAATGATGAAGATCTTAAAGTGATTGATGTGACTCCTATTGAATCTTTGTTTTCCAATATAAATCTTGATAAACATGGGACTGGAGATGAGTCAACTTTAGTTAAAAGGTGTCCCAATGATTTGGAGTTTTTAGATCATGATGCAAAAATTGATAAAAGTGGGATTGGGGAGGTCAAAACTTTAAGTAGCAATGAACCCACTCTTTTGGATTTCGAGGAATATAATTATGATAATTGTTCTTTAATAGATTGTATTTCCTTGTTGCAATCCATGTTGAATTCTCCTCAGGCTTATAATCAAAACAAAGCTTTTACTAAACATATCATTGATGCTATGATGCAATCTTTTGAAGAAAAGCTTGAATTGGAAGTTTCTATCCCTAGAAAACTTTATGATGAGTGGGAACCTACTATTAAGATTAAGGTTAAAGATTATGAGTGCCATGCTTTGTGTGATTTGGGTGCTAGTGTTTCCACGATTCCAAAAACTTTATGTGATGTGTTAGGTTTCCGTGAATTTGATGATTGTTCCTTAAATTTGCATCTTGCAGATTCCACTATTAAGAAATCTATGGGAAGGATTAATGATGTTATTATTATTGAAAATAGGAATTATGTGCCCCTAGATTTCACTATTCTTGATATAGATTGCAATCTTACATGTCCTATTATTCTTGGTAGACCTTTCCTTAGAACGATTGGTGCAATTATTGATATGAAAGAAGAAAACATTAGATTTCAATTTCCGTTAAGGAAGGGCATGGAACACTTTCCTAGAAAGAAAATTAAATTTCCATATGAATCTATTATGAGAGCTACTTATGGATTGCATACCAAAGATGACAATACCTAGATCTATTCATGTTTTTATGCCTAGCTAAGGGCGTTAAACAATAGCGCTTGTTGGCAGGCAACCCAATTTTATTTTATTTTTGCTTTTTTGTTCCTGTTTTGCTTTGAATAATTCATCTAGCCTCTGGTTAGATGTGGTTTTGTGTTTTAATTAGTGTTTGTGCCAAGTAAGACCTTTGGGATGGCTCACGGTGATAGTTGATTTGATCTTGCTGAAAAACAGAAACTTTTGTGTCCAGTCACAGAATTTTAATAATTCACTGGAGCGTTGAAAAACCCTGATTGTTTTACACGAGATTGATATACAAATTTCCTATGTTTTCCTTATGTTTCAGAATGTTTGGAGTTACATAAGTATTATAACAATTCGGATCTTCGCAGACTGTTCTGTTTTTGACAGATTCTGTTTTCTTTGTGTTATTTGCTTATTTTGATGAATCTATGGGTAGTATCGGGGGGTATGAACCATGGAAAAGTTGGAATACAGTATATATTACACCAATATAAATAAAGAATGAGTTCACAACAGTACCAAAAGTGGTGATTTATTTTCTTATACTAACGGAGCTTATGAGATTTTCTGTTGAGTTTTGTGTTGTGAAGTTTTCAAGTTTTGGGTAAGGATTTGATGGACTATGGAATAAGTAGTGGCAAGAGCCTAAGCTTGGGGATGCCCAAGGCACCCCAAGGTAATATTCAAGGACAACCAAGAGCCTAAGCTTGGGGATGCCCCGGAAGGCATCACCTCTTTCGTGTTCGTCTATCGGTAACTTTACTTGAGGCTATATTTTTATTCACCACATGATATGTGTTTTTCTTGGAGCATCTTGTATGATTTCAGTCTTTGATTTTTAGTTTGCCAAAATAATCCTTGATGTACACACCTTTTGAGAGGTACACGCATGAATCGTGATTTATTAGAATACTCTATGTGCTTCACTTATATCTTTTGAGCTAGGCAATTTTGCTCTAGTGCTTCACTTATATCTTTTTAGAGCACGGTGGTGGTTTTATTTTATAGAAATTGTTGAACTCTCATGCTTCACTTATATTATTTTGAGAGTCTTTAAACAGCATGGTAATTTGCTTTGGTTATAAATTTAGTCCTAATATGATAGGCATCCAAGAAGGATATAATAAAAACTTTCATATAAAGTGCATTGAATACTATGAGAAGTTTGATTCCTTATAATTGTTTTGAGATATAGAGATGGTAATATTAGAGTCATGCTAGTGAGTAATTGTGAATTTGAGAAATACTTGTGTTAAAGTTTGTGATTCCCGTAGCATGCACGTATGGTGAATCGTTATGTGATGAAGTCGGAGCATGATTTATTTATTGATTGTCTTCCTTGTGAGTGGCGGTCGAGGACGAGCGATGGTCTTTTCCTACCAATCTATCCCCCTAGGAGCATGCGCATAGTACTTTGTTTTGATAACTAATAGATTTTTGCAATAAGTATGTGAGTTCTTTGTGACTAATGTTGAGTCCATGGATTATACGCACTCTCACCCTTCCACCATTGCTAGCCTCTCTAGTGCCGCGCAACTTTCGCCGGTACCATATACCCACCATATACCTTCCTCAAAACAGCCACCATACCTACCTATTATGGCATTTCCATAGCCATTCCGAGATATATTGCCATGCAACGTTCCACCTTTCCGTTTATTATGACACGCTTCATCATTGTCATATTGCTTTGCATGATCATGTAGTTGACATCGTATTTGTGGCAAAGCCACCGTTCATAATTCTTTCATACATGTCACTCTTGATTCATTGCACATCCTGGTACACCACCGGAGGCATTCATATAGAGTCATATTTTGTCCTAAGTATCGAGTTGTAATTTTTGAGTTGTAAGTAAATAAAAGTGTGATGATCTTCATTATTAGAGCATTGTCCCCTGTGAGGAAAGGATGATGGAGACTATGATTCTCCCACAAGTCGGGATGAGACTCCGGACAAAAAAAAGAGAGGCCAAAAAAATGAGAAGGCCCAAATAAAAAAATGAGAGAAAAGAGCGAAGGGACAATGTTACTATCCTTTTACCACACTTGTGCTTCAAAGTAGCACCATGATCTTCATGATAGAGAGTCTCCTATGTTGTCACTTTCATATACTAGTGGGAATTTTTCATTATAGAACTTGGCTTGTATATTCCAATGATGGGCTTCCTCAAATTGCCCTAGGTCTTCGTGAGCAAGCGAGTTGGATGCACACCCACTTAGTTTACTTTTGAGATTTCATAAACTTATAGCTCTAGTGCATCCGTTGCATGGCAATCCCTACTCACTCACATTAATATCTATTGATGGGCATCTCCATAGCCCGTTGATACGCCTAGTTGATGTGAGACTATTTCCTTCTTTTTGTCTTCTCCACAACCACCATATTCTATTCCACCTATAGTGCTATGTCCATGGCTCACGCTCATGTATTGCGTGAAAGTTGAAAAAGTTTGAGAACATCAAAAGTATGAAACAATTGCTTGGCTTGTCATCGGGGTTGTGCATGATTTGAATATTTTGTGTGATGAAGATGGAGCATAGCCAGACTATATGATTTTGTAGGGATAAGCTTTCTTTGGCCATGTTATTTTGAGAAGACATAATTGCCTTGTTAGTATGCTTGAAGTATTATTGTTTTTATGTCAATATTAAACTTTTGTTTTGAATCTTATGGATCTGAATATTCATGCCACAATAAAGAAAATTACATGGATAAGTATGTCAGGTAGCATTCCACATCAAAAATTCTGTTTTTATCATTTACCTACTCGAGGACGAGCAGGAATTAAGCTTGGGGATGCTTGATACGTCTCCAACGTATCTATAATTTTTTATTGTTCCATGCTATTATATTATCTGTTTTGGATGTTTTATATGCATTAATATGCTATTTTATATTATTTTTGGGACTAACCTATTAACCTAGAGCCCGGTGCCAGTTTCTGTTTTTTCCTTGTTTTTTAGCTTCGTGGAAAAGGAATACCAAACGGAATAAAATATTTGCGATGATTTTTCTTGGACCAGAAGACACCCAGAAGACTTGGAGATGAAGTCGGAGGAGCCACGAGGCAGCCACAAGGGTGGAGGGCGCGCCTAGGGGGGTAGGGCGCGCCCCCCATCCTTGTGGGCCCCCGTGACCCTCCTGACCTAATGCTTTCGCCTATATATTTACATATGTTCCCAAACCACCAGAAGCATCCATGAAAACTCTTTTCCACCGCCACAACCTTCTGTACCCGTGAGATCCCATCTAGGGACCTTTTCCGGCACCCTGCCAGAGGGGGATTCGATAACGGAGGGCTTCTACATCAACCCTATTGAAATACAACTGTTTAAAAATGGATACAACTGTTAATTGCAACAGGCTTAATGGCCATTGAAACCGGTACTGATAAAAATGCAATTGGCAGAGTTAAACATCACAAGGCAGGTGCTGCCAGAGCAGATAATGGCCCAGTTGTCTATAAAAAGGTAGGGAAAATAGCTAAAATGTGTTAGGCATGTTTACTATAACATGCTTAATACATCGACCGTACAAAACATAGGCATTATTTGCAACTGGTATTGGTAAGATTGAACTGGTGAGTTCATACTTGGTAAGTCCTGAGAGGTAGTTGCTGGGGCACTTCATCTTGGCCAGAGCCCGCCCAAAGTCAGCGGCGGCGAAGGCGAGCTCTTCCTCCGGGTCGAAGCGTGGATCAGTGCCACCGACATGTGTACCTACAAGAAGCAAGTAAATGTTAGAAGCCAAACTGCAATTGCACAAATGATGTAAAATACTGTAAGACATGGGATGCAGCTAACCTCAACGACAAACAACAGCATCGCCCATTATGGCCCTGCGTAAGTACATTGAAAGGCATGTTAAGTACAACAAGGTTAGCATCCACCAAAAATAGCAAATGGGCAGCATCTCTAGTATATCTTCATTGCGGAGAGTAGCATGGTAGCAAAGGGACAGATTAAAAAATGGATACAACTGTTAATTGCAACAGGCATAACAACATCCTAAGTCATGTTTTGTAAGTTTGTAGCCATTGAAATACAACTGTTTAAAAATGGATTCAACTGTTAATTGCAACAGGCTTAATAGCCATTGAAACCGGTACTGATAAAAATGCAATTGGCAGAGTTAAATATCACAAGGCAGGTGCTGCCAGAGCAGAGAATGGCCCAGTTGTCTATAAAAAGGTAGGTAAAGTAGCTAAAACGTGTTAGGCATGTTTACTACAACATGCTTAATACATCAACCGTACAAAACATAGCCATTAATTGCAACTGGTATTGGTAAGATTGAACTGGTGAGTACATACTTGGTAAGTGCTGAGAGGTAGTTGCTGGGGCACTTCATCTTGGCCAGAGCCCGCCCAAAGTCAGCGGCGGCGGAGGCGAGTTGTTCCTCCGGGTCGAATCGTGGATCAGTGCCACTGACATGTTGATACATCTCCAATGTATCTATAATTTTTGATTGTTCCATGCTATTATATTATCTGTTTTGGATGTTTTATATGCATTAATATGCTATTTTATGTTATTTTTGGGACTAACCTATTAACCTAGAGCCCAGTGCCAGTTTTTGTTTTTTCTTGTTTTTTAGCTTCGTGGAAAAAGAATACCAAACGGAATAAAATCTGCGCGAGGATTTTTCTTGGACCAGAAGACACCCAGGAGACTTGGAGATGAAGTCGGAGGACCCACGAGGCCGCCGCAAGGGTGGAGGGCGCGCCCAGGGGGTAGGGCGCGCCCCCTGCCTTGTGGGCCCCCCGTGACCCTCCTGACCTAATTCTTTCACCTATATATTCACATATGTTCCCAAACCACCAGAAGCATCCACGAAAACACTTTTCCACTGCCGCAACCTTCTGTACCCGTGAGATCCCATCTAGGGACCTTTTCTGGCACCCTGCCGGAGGGGGATTCGATCACGGAGGGCTTCTACATCAACCCTATTGCCCTTTCGATGAAGCATGAGTAGTTTACCTCAGACCTACGGGTCCATAGCTAGTAGCTAGATGGCTTCTTCTCTCTCTTTGATTCTCAATACCATGTTCTCCTCGATGTTCTTGGAGATCTATTCGAGGTAATACTTTTTTGCGGTGTGTTTGCCGAGATCAGATGAATTGTGGATTTATGATCAGATTATCTATGAATATTATTTGAATCTTCTCTGAATTCTTTTATGCATGATTTGATATATTTGTAATTCTCTTCGAACTATCGGTTTGGTTTGGCCAACTAGATTGGTTTTTCTTGCAATGGGAGAAGTGCTTAGCTTTGGGTTCAATCTTGCGGTGTCCTTTCCCAGTGACAATAGGGGCAGCAAGGCACGTATTGTATTGTTGCCATCAAGGATAAAAAGATGGGGTTTACATCATATTGCTTGAGTTTATTCCTCTACATCATGTCATCTTACTTAATGCGTTACTTTGTTCTTCATGAACTTAATACTCTAGATGCAGGCAGGAGTCGATGTGTGCAGTAATAGTAGTAGATCCAGAATCGTTTCGGTCTACTTGACATGGACGTGATGCCTATATTCATGATCATTGCCTTAGATATCGTCATAACTTTGCGCTTTTCTATCAATTGCTCTGCAGTAATTTGTTCACCCACCGTATTATTTGCTATCTTGAGAGAAGCCTCTAGTGAAACCTATGGCCCCCGGGTCTATTTTCCATCATATAAGTTTCTGATCTACTATTTTCCATCATATAAGTTTCCGATCTACTATTTTGCAATCTTTTACTTTCCGATCTATAAACCAAAAATACCAAAAATATTTACTTTATCTTTTATTTAGTTTCATCTATATCTATCAGATCTCACTTTTGCAAGTAACCGTGAAGGGATTGACAACCCCTTTATCGCGTTGGGTGCAAGTTGTTTGATTGTTTGTGCAGGTATTCGGTGATTTATGCGTTGTCTCCTACTGGATTGATACCTTGGTTCTCAAACTGAGGGAAATACTTATCTCTACTTTGCTGCATCACCCTTTCCTCTTCAAGGGAAAAACCAACGCAAGATCAAGAAGTAGCACATGTGTACCTACAGGCAACCAGTAAATGGTAGAAGTTAAACTGCAATTGCACAAATGATTTGAAATACTGTAAGACATGGGATGCAGCTAACCTCGACGGCAAACAACAACATCAGCCATTATGACCCTGCGTAAGTACATGGACAGGGATGTTAAGTACAACAGGGTTAGCATCCACCAAAAATAGCAAATGGGCAGCATCTCTAGTGATATCCCGAGTCATGTATTGTAAGTTTGTTGCTGGTATTGGTGAAATTGAGCTAGACAGTTAATACTTGAACATCACACAGTGTGCAGTACTGAAATAAACAAGTCACGAACATGCTTAATACATCAACCGTCCAAAACATAGCCATTGCAATTGGTATTGGTAAGATTTAGCTGGTCACATCATACCTGTTAAGTCCTGGGGGGTAGTCGTTGGGGCACTTCATCTGGGCCAGAGCCTGCACCATGTCGGCGGTGGTGGAGGCGAGGTGTTCCTCCGGGTCAACACGCATAGCGGCCATCACGCCATGGACCGCCATCAGCTCCTCGACCTTCACGTGATATGTGGTTGGGCTTGCGCGGTGATGCTCTGGAGGTAGGGGCGGTGGGGATTTGGAGGCATGAGGATGTTTCACAGGCGCCATTTAAGCAATCAGGCCGGGGCCGTGATAGAGATCGGTGGGTTACCTGACTGGATCCGAGCAGAACGTAGATGTGGTTGAAGCTGTGGTTGCGGCGGTGGCGGTTTGAGCTGCCGGTAGGGGGAGGCGCGGGGGGGGGGGGGATACTGAGGAAATTTGATGGGTGGGGATGTGGTTGGAGGAATAAATTCTGAAATCGCACGCCTAATGAAAATTTCGCTGCGAAACTTGAAACTTGGGCGGGGGAAACACACAACGCAGACGACGCGCGTAAAATACTCATTTGCGAGAAAAGAGAAAATTGGCAGATCCCGTCTCCAAAAAAATGTACACGTGTAGTTGATTTTTTTGGTCAATGGTATGCCTGGTTTATTAGGAAACATCGCACAGGTAACTGGATTATGGATCATTAAAGCAAAAAAAAACACACGGGTACGCCATAGAAACCGTGTGTTTTGTGATCTTCTAATGATTAACGCAAAAAAACGCACGTGGGCACACATGCTAATTAACGCTCAAAGCCCTCAAAGGATGCTCTTACCGACATTGTACATTAATACTACAAACTTAAAGTACTACTGGTAATTTGCTCTAAGACTACGGGCAACACATGCACTAACTACTTCTCACATGTTGCCATCGGGGCATGCTGGCCAAACACCGGCGTTCTCCTTCCCGGCCTTGTAGGCGGCAGCCCACCGTGCTTCGATCTCCGCCAAGCTCTCCTCACCATGGCATGCGGCCTCTTCTTTCTTGCGGCGGTGGGACTCTCTTTTCTTGAATGCTTTCTGCCTTTTCTGCTCCTTCTGTGCGGCTTTGGCCGCCTCTAGATCCACCGCGCATTCGGCCATGGTAGCCTCAAAGTCCGCCCATGTAACTGTGTGGCCGCCGGCGGTGATGAACTCGGCGCGGCGAGATGCCATCGCTTCCTTACCATGTGTGCGGTCGCGGGCAGCGAGGAACGCGGTGCGGCGGGATGCCATCACTTCCTTACCAGTTACTGTGTGCCGTGATGCCATGAACGATGCTTGGAGAGAGCTCTAGGACGGAGGGGCCGGGCAGCCGTACAGTGCGGTGGTTTTTAAGAGCTCAACGAGAAACGGCAAAGGAAATTTGGCTTCCCTTACAATTTTGCTCGTTCATTATCACACATGGTTCATCTCCGTTGCTTCCAGAAACAATGTGCGCTGAGCCTATTGTGTGTTGTGTTATGATTGGCCGGAACCCCAGCCACGCGGATCGCGCGTGTGCACCATAGGATGCGCCGCGATCGAACGGCAATCCACGTCCCTCACATCACACCCGTGTAGCTGTAGCTGGATTGGATTTTTATGCGCTAAATGCCTAGAAAATGCACATAATCCCCTAAATATGGTAAATGAGCCCGAAAAATGCCAAATTTGAACACGGTGATTTGCAGGGTGTATGTTCATCGTAGAAAAAAAACTCCAGGGCAAAGAACGAAGAAAATTTGGATTCCCCTTCAATCTTGGTGATTTCCCTCTTGAAAGCATGGAACTTCCTCGGTGATGGTTCGATTTATGAAGGGCGTGCATGACGACATAAGCCAAACCTTCTCAAATTTTTACCAGGGCATGGTGGGGTCATACCATGGCACCATGCCAGGTGTCATGTTTTTCAAGCATTTATTTCATTTTTTCTACAGTTGAAAACCCAATAAACAAACGTTTGTGGATGACTATTGCCACACATTTCATCGAAATATCTGTCCATTCCTTGTAAAAGGCATAGGAATTTACTAAATGGCACGAGCATGGTTTTCCGGGCCGTTCTTGTGCACCCTTTCATGCATCGATTGTTTGTACTTGAATTATGTGCATTAATGCCTAGCAAATGCACATAATCCCCTAAATATGGTAAATGAATCCGGAAAAGTGCAAAATTTGAACACGGTGATTTGCAGGGTGTATGTTCATCGTAGAAAAAAAACTCATGGACAAAGGACAAAGGAAATTTGGATCCCCCTTCAATCTTGGCGATTTCCCCCTCGAAACCATGAAACTTCCTCGGTGATGGTTCGATTTATGAAAGTCGTGCATGACGACATAAGGAAAACATTCTCAAATTTTTACCAGGGCACGGTGAGGCCATACCATGGCACCACGCCAGGCGTCCTGTTTTCCAAGCATGTATTTCATTTTTGTATAGTTGTTAACCCATTAAATGACCCGTTTATGGTTGACTATTGCCACACATTTCCTTGAAATATCTGCCCATTCGTTGTAAAAGGCATAAGAAGGTACTAAATAGCACGAGCATGGTTTTCCAAACCATTCTTGAGCACCTTTTCATGCACCGATTGTTCGAATTTGAATTATGTTCATCGTAGAAAAAAACTCATGGACAAAGGACAAAGGAAATTTGGATTCCCATTCAATTTCGCTGATTTACTATCGCACATGATTCATCTCCGTCGTGTGTGTTCACCCACACATGCAAAAGGAAAAAGAAAACCCTCGCCCACTTCATCCCCACCCACTCGCCGCGGACTCCTCCGCAACTCTGCACCTCATCAACTTCTATCGTTGTGGCCACCCTAAGCTCGACGGCTGTTGTCGGCGGGCGGAGGTCGCGCTCCAAATGGCATGGGATTTCACCCCTACCGCTTTCCGCCACCTATCTGCACCGACATTCTAGACTCTGGTCGATTGGGGTTTTCTGCAGGATTGGGCCGGGGATTTTACTCATGGAGAAGGTAATCAACTTAGCGAAATATTCACTCATCTCTTATCGCAGTCCGTCCGTCGCTGTTAATCAACCGGCGGAAATCGCCATGGATTCATTTTTGTTCTAGCTGATTCGTGGGTGTTCATTCATGTGTCCACAATGCGAGCATAAATCGGGCAAGTGTGGTCGCGGCCAGTCGGAAATGAAGTTCTATCTCACCATTCCGGATGACTTTAGGGAGCACTCGGTATGTTCAATCTCAACCTACCACAGTCGGCATGGCCTAAATTTGTGAACATACACCGACTGTTACTACATTTGGATAAAAGGTACGGTGCCACATGTAGCCTAGATGTCGAAGCCGATCCCCCCCATATTAGGCAAACATATGATGTATTGTTCATTCAGTTACTCTCATTTTTGCATCAAATCTTTGTTACATTATCTATTTTTATTATATATTTTTGTACTTTGCTTTCATCTATATATTGATCTGTTCTATCAGTTATTCCCATATTTGCATCTTCCTCTGTTATTTCAATATATCTAATTTATGATCTTAATTTTCATTTCAAGCAGTACATCCCTTGCTTTGCAAGAATAGGAGTAGAAAGAATACTTGGGCTTTACTTTGTTGATGACTCCCTGGATGACATATTGACAACGCAACATGGATTTACAATGACGGTTAGCGTAAAACTTGATAAAGATGGTCACTCCTATTTTGATGCGAACCTTTGGAGAAAAATGTCTAAGTGTTATGAACTGAAAGCTGGCAATAAAATTCTAGTGCATGCACCACAGCCTGGTCTAACTAACATGGATATTTACTTCCCCAACGTCATCAGCCGATCAAAGTCTGATCAAGGTTAGTGTCCTTTCAACTTTCTCCATGCTGTCATATTACTTAGCAGAATCGGGGTATTTGTTCTGACTAATTGATCACTATTTAAGCAACCAATTGTGATTTTATTTTTTGACTCCGTTCCTAGGCAGTAACGAATTCTATTTACCAATTTATGCGCACTATATATTCTTCTGCCATGTTCTGAATAAATAATACCTTTCCACCTTTTAAGCAGGATATGTTTGATGCATAGTGAATGATCTGTATGTTACTAAGCATACCAAATTTCACTGGAAGGACTTGAAGCATGTCATAAACTTTGTTGATAATCTGACAGAGATAGCACAGCGTATGAACGCTGGATTTTGGATGGGATTAATTATACCTATGGTGCACACATTGAACAAGACCAATTGTGTGCACAAAACGCTGGTAAAAAGTCTTATTTTAATGTTGATGCTCATAAACTATATATATATCTTCAATGATATGTTACAATTGATTTTTATTCTACATTTCAACAGAAATTGCCCGCTATAGCAGTTCCTGGATCGATTTCCCGGCGTGGTCGAATTACACTGGTGCCTGCTAATAACGCCAAAGTGATTGCAAGGGACTGCATTTCCCGCAGAAATGGAACCATTCAAATTAACAAGTTCTCGCTTGTCGTGGCAATGCATACATATTGGAAAATTGGAGACACTGTTCTACTCATGCTCTACCAAGGCACAGGAGGGCTCTTCCTTTTCATTGACGAGATGCCGAGTCGCCGTGATCAAGCTGCTTCCAGCGGATAGTTGTGGTTGTTGGCCCTTAGCCTCTTAAAATGTGCTAGCTGTTACTATGTTAAGTATGTAGATATGAACCATATGGTTGTTGGCCCTCAGCCTCTTAAAATATGATAGTTGTTACTATGTTAAGTATGTAGATATGGACCATATGGTTGTCAAAAGCGTGTCACGAAGATCCTCCTTTTGTCGAATAGTGTAACCACTATATATATGTTACTCAAATGATGTTAGCCAAGTTCTTAAATTTTCATGGAAAGTATTAGTATCGTACACAGTACATTGAGTTTAAGCGTGTGCCCGATGTCCAGAAGGCATTTGCATATTAACTGTCCATATTGCAAATTCACACACGTGTTAACATAAGGAAACGTATGTGTAACTTACTAATCATCGCACATGAGTACTCGCAGACGCATCGTGTGCGATACTCCTAGCCATCGCAAGCAACTAGTTTGCATTTTTCAATGTTTTTTGTAGACACAGAATCGCACACAAACTAACTGTATTAACCGTCTGTGTTGTAATTTCTCATCGCAAACAGTTCATTCGAGTCGGCTGTTTGCCGCATATCACACACATCTTGTTTACACGACTCTTTTGTGTTCTTTTGGCTCATCGCAAATAGTTCATCCATGTGAACTGTATGCCGCATATCACACACATCTTGTTAAGTTGAACCGTTTTTGTTGTGTTCCCTAATCGAAAGCAGTTTGTCCGAGTGAACCGTATGCCGTATATCACACACACCTTGATCTGGCTACCCATTTCTATTGCACTCCCTAATAGCAAACAGTTCATCGGAGCGAACTGTATGCCGTATATCACACACACATTGATATGGCTGCCCGTTTCTGTTGTTCTGCCTCATCACAAACAGTTCGAATGGATTAACTGTGTGCCCTGCATCGCACACGCAACTACAATTGGAACCGTGTTTGATGGCTCCGCCATCGTAAATGTTTTGCATCTTTTTTGACGGTTTTTTACATCACCGTTTGCGATTAATGCATCGCACACAGTTTCGTCAAAGGGTCTCTGATCGTAGTGTCACGTTAGCAGCATCCTATAGTAGTGGTACCAACAGCATAATCACTAGCATCACACATAATTTCAAAAGGCAAATTCCAATCAGGTGGTTGAACAATAGGTGCAGAAGTTAAGGCTTTCTTATGTGTTTCAAAGGCTTCTACACAGTCATCACCAAAAACACATGGAGCATCCTTTTGTAAAAGATTTGTAAGAGGCCTAGAAATTTTAGAGAAGTCTTTAATAAACCTCCTATAGAAACCAGCATGACCAAGGAAACTACAAATACCTTTAATATCTTTAGGACATGGCATTTTCTCAATTGCATCAACTTTAGCTTTATCCACCTCAATACCTCGTTCAAATTTTTTTTGCCCCAAGACAATACCTTCATTAACCATAAAGTGGCACTTCTCCCAATTCAAGACAATATTAGTTTGCTCACATCTTTGCAAAACTAGATCAAGGTTGCTCAAGCAATCATCAAAAGAAGTTCCATAAACAGAAAAATCATCCATGAAAACCTCAACAATATTTTCACAAAAATCAGAGAATATAGCAGTCATACATCTTTGAAAGGTAGCAGGAGCATTGCATAAACCAAAAGGCATACGTCTATAAGCATAAGTTCCAAAAGGGCAAGTAAAAGTGGTTTTCTCTTGATCAGGTTGTGAAACAGGTATTTGAGAAAAACCAGAATATCCATCAAGAAAGCAAAAGTGTTGTTTCTTAGATAATCTTTCCAACATTTGATCAATAAAAGGTAGAGGGTAATGATCCTTTCTAGTTGCTCTATTTAATTTTCTAAAATAAATTACCATTCTATAGGCAGTAACAATTCTTTGTGGAATAAGTTCATTTTTATCATTAGGAACAACAGTAATACCTCCTTTCTTAGGGACACAATGAACGGGACTTAGCCATCTACTATTAGCTATGGGATAGATTATACCTGCTTCCAGAAGCTTTAATATTTCAGTTCTTACCACTTCTTTGATCTTAGGATTCAAACATCGTTGATGATCAACAACAGGTTTAGCATCAGGTTCCATATTAATCTTGTGCTGACAGAGAGTGGGACTAATGCCCTTAAGATCATCAAGAGTATATCCAATAGCAGCACGGTGCTTCTTCAGAATTTTTAATAATCTTTCTTCTTCATGTTCTGAAAGGTTAGCACTAATAATAACATGATATATCTTTTTCTCATCGAGATAAGCAAATTTCAAAGTGTCAGGCAATTGTTTTAATTCAAACAAAGGATCACCTTTAGGTGGAGGAGGACCTCCTAGAGTTTAAATAGGCAAATTGTGTTTGAGCAGACGTCGTTGTTCAAAGAAAATTTTATCTATCTCATTTCTTTCATGCATATGCATATCATTTTCATGGTCTAGCAAATATTGTTCCAGTGGATCAGTAGGAGGCACAACAATTGGAGCAAGACCAATTATTTCATCCTTGCTAGGTAATTCTTTCTTATGAGGTTGTCTATTAAACTTGGAAAAATTAAATTCATGAGACTCATCACCGAAGCAAACACTGACAGTTTGTTTATGACAATCTATAGTAGCATTGACAGTGTTCAAGAAAGGTCTATGAAAGATAATGGGACAGAAATCATCTTGTGGGGAACCAAGAACTAGAAAATCAGTAGAGTATTTTATTTTCCCACACAAGACTTCAACATCTCTAACAATCCTAAGTGGTGTGATGGTGTCTCTATTAGCAAGTTTAATAGTAACATCTATGTCTTCTATTTCAGCGGGTGCTATGTCATTCATAATTTCTTGGTATAAGGTAAAAGGAATAGCACTCATGCTAGCACCTAAGTCACATAAACCATGATAACAATGATCTCCTATTTTAACTGAGACAACATGCATGCCAACAATAGGTCTATGTTTATCTTTTTCATCGGGTTTGGCAATTCTAGTAGCTTCATCACAGAAGTAAATAACATGCGCATCAATATTTTCTACCAGGAGATCTTTAACCATAGCAACACTAGGTTCTACTTTAATTTGTTCAGCAGGTTTAGGTGCTCTAATATTACTTTTGCGAATCACAGTTGAAACCTTAGCATGTTCCTTTATCTTAACAGGGAAAGGTGGTTTCTCAATATAAGCAGTAGGCACAACTGGATCAACATTGTAAATAATAGTTTCATCTTTAACTATGTCGGGTTCCTTAATTTCTTATTTGATAGGGGGATGATATTTAAACCACTTCTCTTTGGGGAGATCTACATGAGTAGTAAATGATTCACAAAAAGAGGCTACTATCTCAGAGTCAAGTCCATATTTAGTGCTAAACTTGTGAAAAGCATCGGTATTCATAAAAGATTTAGAACAATCAAATTCAAGCTTAATACCTGACTCTTTCCCTTCATCGAGTTCCCAATCTTTAGAGTTGCATTTAATTATTTCTAAAAGATCCCACCTGAATTCAATAGTCTTCTTCATAAAAGAACCAGTACAAGAAGTATCGAGCATGGATTGATCATCACGAGAAAACCGAGCATAAAAATTCTGAATGATAATTTCTCTAGAGAGCTAATGATTGGGGCATGAATATAACATTGAATTAAGCCTCCCCCAAGCTAGAGTGATACTTTATCCTTCACGAGGCCAAAAATTATATATATAACTCCGATCACGATGAACTAGATGCATAGGATAGTTTTTTTTGGTGAAATTCCAATTTCAATCGATTCCAGTTCCAAGATCCAATATCATCGCATAGCCTATACCATGTCAATGCTTTTCCCTTCAAAGATAAAGGGAAAACCTTCTTCTTAGCTTCATCTTCGAATAACCTGCAAGCTTAATAATCCACAAATTTCATCCACATATATCAAGTGCATATCAGGATGTTCAGTTCCATCTCCCGCATAAGGATTAGCTAGTAGTTGTTCTATCATACCCGAAGGAATTTCATAACCAATATTTTCAGTAGGTGCAGTAGGTTAAGGGGCAACTAATTGTGCTTCCGTTCGAGGTGAAGATACCCCGAACAAACCCCTCAAAGGATGATTATCCATAGTAACAAGTGACAATAAATTTCAGCACGTAGTAATATTTTTTTTCCTTACCAATTTCCACTTACCAAGAGCGCTTCACTCCCCGGCAACGGCACCAGAAAAGAGCCTTGATGACCCACAAGAATAGGGGATCAATTGTAGTCCTTCCGATAAGTAAGAGTGTCGAACCGAACGAGGAGCAGAACAAAATGACAAGTGGTTTTCAGCAAGGTAATTTCTGCAAGCACTGAAATAGTCGATAACAGGTAGTTTGGTAGCAACATAATTTGTAACGAGCAAGTAACGGTAATGGTAAATAAAGTGCAGCAAGGTAGCCCAATCCTTTTGAGGCAAAGGACAGGCCAAAACGGTCTCTTGTGATAAGCAAAGCGTTCTTGAGGGTACACGGGTATTTCATCTAGTCACTGCCATCATGTTGGTTTGGTTCGTGTTCGCTACTTTGATAATTTGATATGTGGGTGGGCCGGTGTAGGATCGAAAGTAGGTCTAGAGGGGGGGTGATTAGACTACTTGACCAAATAAAAATCTAGCCTTTTCCCAATTTTAAGTCTAGGCAGATTTTAGCAACTTAGCACAAGTCAAGCAATCAACCTACACATGCAATTCTAAGAGTGTAGCAGCGGAAACATTGCATATGAAGGTAAAGGGAAGGGTTTAGAGAAGGCAAACGCAATGTAGACACGAAGCGTGGTTCCGGTAGGTGGTGCTATCGTACGTCCACGTTGATGGAGACTTCAACCCATGAAGGGTAACGGTTGCGCGAAGATTACCCACGAAGGGTCCACGAAGAAGCAACCTTGTCTATCCCACCATGGCCATCACCCACGAAGGACTTGCCTCACTTGGGTAGGTCTTCACGAAGTAGGCGATCTCCTTGCCTTACAAACTCCTTGGTTCAACTCCACAATCTTGTCGGAGGCTCCCAAGTGACACCTAACCAATCTAGGAGACACCACTCTCCAAAAGGTAATAAATGGTGTGTTGATGATGAACTCCTTGCTCTTGTGCTTCAAATGATAATCTCCCCAACACTCAACTCTCTCTCACAGATTTGGATATGGTGGAAAGATTATTTGAGTGGAAAGCAACTTGGGGAAGGCTAGAGATCAAGTTTCTTGTGGTAGGAATGGAATGTCTTGATCTCAACACATTAGTAGGTGGATCTCTCTCAGAAAATGAGTAGTGGAAGTGTAGGCTCTTTCTGATAGCTCTCTATTGAATAGAGAAGGGGGTGGAGGGGTATATATAGCCTCCACACAAAATCCAAACGTTACACACATTTGACTCAACTCGGTCAGACCGAATAGAAGAACTTGGTGAGACCGATTCAATTCAAAATGTGAACGTTAGGAATCTCGGTGGAACCGATATACTCAACTCGGTGGGACCGATGTGCTAGGGTTAGGGCAAAACCTCATCTCGGTATGACCAATTGCATAAACTTGGTGAGACCGATTTCAGCAATGAACAAATAGAGAGTTTGTCAGGCAAACTCGGTGGGACCGATCGTTCCTTTCAGTAAGACCGAAACATTATGAAAGGGAAACAGAGAGTTTACATTGCGAACTCGGTGGGACCGATCGCTCATTTCGGTGAGACCGAAACATTACGAAGGGAAACAGAGAGTTTGCAATCCCATCTCGGTGAGACCGAAATCCCTATCGGTGAGAACGAACTGATTAGAGTTTCTGGCAGTGGCTATGTCAAAGGAACTCTGTGGCGCCGGATAGATCAAGTCGGTGGGGCTGAGTTTGACTTTAGCTTAAGGACATATATGGATTTGAGAAAGTGGTTGAGGGCTTTGGAGCATATCACTAAGCACTTTGAGCAAGTAGACCATTAAGCAACACCTCATCCCCTTTTAATAGTATTGGCTTTTCCTATGGACTCAATGTGATCTTGGATCACTAAAATAGAAATGTAGAGTCTTGAGCTTTTGCCAATACTTGTCCTTAGCATTTTGAGGGGTCCACATCTCTAGTCCATGTGCCATGCCAATCATTGAACTTTCTGAAATATTTAACTTGAAAGGATATTAGTTCAATGAGCTATATGTTGTTATGAATTACCAAAACCACCCAGGGATTAGTTGCACTTTTAGCTGGTGCTTAGGTGCTATCTTACTTGAACAAACCCCCTACTTATGATTAACCCCCTCGCAAGCATCCGCAACCACGAGAAAAGTATTAAGATAAAATCTAACCATAGCATTAAACTTTTGGATCCATATCGGTTCCTTACGAAGTAGCGCATAAACTAGGGTTTAAGCTTCTGTCACTCTAGCAACCCATCATCTAATAACTACACCACAATGCATTCCCTTGGGCCCAAATATGGTGAAGTGCCATGTAGTCGACGTTCACATGACACCACTAAGGGAATCACAACATACATATCATCAAAATATCGAACACAAATCAAGTTCACATGATTACTTGCAACATGACTTGTCCCATGACCTCAAGAACAAAAGTAACTACTCACAAATGATAATCATGCTCAAGATCAGAGGGGTATTAAATAGCATAATGGATCTGAACATATTATCTTCCACCAAATAAACCATATAGCAATCAACTACAAGATGTAATCAACACAACTAGTCACCCACAAGTACCAATCTAAGGTTCCGGTACAAAGATTGAACACAAGAGATGAACTAGGGTTCGAGAGGAGATGGTGCTGTTGAAGATGTTGATGGAGATGGCCCTCCCAAAGATGAGAGAGTTGTTGGTGATGACGATGGCGATGATTTCCCCCTCCGGGAGGGAAGTTCCCCCGGCGGAATCACTCCGCCGGAGGGCAAAAGTGCTCCTGCACAAGTTCCGCCTCGAGACGTCGGCGCTTCATCCTGAAAGTCCCCCTCTGATTTTTTCTAGGTCAAAATGACCTATATACCAGAAGATGGGCACCAGAGGTGGGCCGAGGAGGGCACAACCCACCAGGGCGCGCCCGGGGGGCCTGGGACGCCCAGGTGGGTTGTGCCCACCTGGTGGACCTCCTCCGGTAGTTATTTGCTCCAGTATTTTTTATATATTGCAAAATAATTCTTCGTAAATTTTCAGTTCATTTGGAGATGTGCAGAATAGGTAACTCTGACATAGCTTTTTCAGGTCCAGAATTCCAGCTGCCGGTATTCTCCCTCTTTGTGTAAACCTTGCATATTATGAGAGAAAAGGCATTAGAATTACTTTAAAAAGCATTATTATGAATAAAAACATTATAAATAACAGTAGAAAAACATGACGCAAAACGTACGTATCACCTATCACACCTACAAAGTACTTCTAGTTTCATACTTGTTCTAGGTAAAGCAAACGTTAAGTGTGCGTAGAGTTGTATCGGTGGTCGATAGAACTTGAGGGAATATTTGTTCTGCCTTTAGCTCCTTGTTGGGTTCGACACTCTTACTTATCAAGAAAGGCTATAATTGATCCCCTATACTTGTGGGTTATCAAGACCTTTTTCTGGCACCGTTGCTGGGGAGCAATAGCGTGGGGTGAATATTCTCGTGTGTGCTTGTTTGCTTTATCACTAAGTAGATTTTATTTGCTGTTCTAAGTTGTCCTCTATCTTTAGTTATGGATATGGAACACGAAATACCAAAAAAATTAGGTGTACTTGCTACTTATGCAGACGGGGAACCTGATAACCCACAAGTATAGGGGATCGCAACAGTTTTCGAGGGTAGAGTATTCAACCCAAATTTATAGATTCGACACAAGGGGAGCCAAAGAATATTTGTAAGTATTAGTAGTTGAGTTGTCATTGCAACCACACCTAGAGATTAAATATCTTCAGCAAAGTGATCAGTAGCACAGTAATATGATAGTTTTGATAGCAGTGATAATAGTAGTAGTAACGGTAACAGTGATAGCAATGATTTTGTAGCAAGTGTAACAGTAGCAACAACAGTAGTAACTTAGCAAGAACAATATGTGGAAAATTTGTAGGCATTGGATCGGTGAATTCGTTGGATGATATTCATCATATAACAGTCATAACCTAGGGCGATACAAAACTAGCTCCAGTTCATAAATATAATGTAGGCATGTATTCCGTAAATAGTCTTACGTGCTTATGGAAAGAACTTGCATGACATCTTTTGTCCTACCCTCCCATGGCAGCGGGGTCCATAAGGAAACTAAGGGATATTAAGGCCTCCTTTTAATAGAGAACCGAAACAAAGCATTAACACATAGTGAATACATGAACTCCTCAAACTACGGTCATCACCGGAAAGTATCCCGAT
Organism: Thinopyrum elongatum; assembly: GCA_011799875.1. NCBI lineage: Eukaryota > Viridiplantae > Streptophyta > Magnoliopsida > Poales > Poaceae > Thinopyrum > Thinopyrum elongatum. Next base: position 470,351,543 of record CM022302.1, read on the forward strand.
TATTGTCACCCCAGGGTTTACGGATCATAACACGTAATAGGTGAATATGACTTGCAAGATCGGATCTAGAACATAGATATAATGGTGAAAACATAAATGGTTCAGATCTGAAATCATGGCACTCGGGCCCTAGTGACAAGCATTAAGCATGACAAAGTCATAACAACATCAATCTCAGAACATAGTCGATACTAGGGATCAAGCCCTAACAAATATAACTCGATTACATGATGAATCTCATCCAACTCCTCACCGACCAGCGAGCCTATGAAGGAATTACTCACTCCCGGTGGGGAGCATCATGGAATTGGCGATGAAGAAGGGTTGGTGATGACGAAGACCGAAGATTCACCTCTCCGGAGCCCCGAACGGGCTCCAGATCTAGCCTCCCAATGAAGAACAAGAGGTGGTAGCGGCTCCGTATCGTGAAACACGATGAAACTTTTTCCTTGATTTTTCTTTCCAAAAATAGGATTTTATAGCGTCGGAATTAGGGTCTGCGGGGCCACCAGGTGGGAACAACCCACCTAGGCACGCCCTGGTGGGTTATGCTCAACCAGGGGCCCTCCTCCGGTAGTTCTTGGCTCCAATATTTTTTATATATTCTGAAATGATTCTCCAAAAAGTTTCGTTCCATTTCGAGAACTTTTATTTCTGCACAAAAACAACACCATGGTAGTTCTGCTGAAAACAGCGTCAGTCCAGGTTAGTTTCATTCAAATCATGCAAATTAGAGTCCAAAACCAGAGCAAAAGCGTTAGGAAAAGTAGATATGATGGAGATGTATCAACTCCCCCAAGCTTAAACCTTTGCTTGTCCTCAAGCAATTCAGTTGACAAACTGAAAGTGAAAAAGAAAAACTTTTATGAACTCTTTTGTTCTTGTTTACATAAATAAGCTTAAGTAGCACCCAGGTTTTCAGCAAAGATTATATATAACCATGTCAACAATAACTCTTAGAAATTATATTAACTCATATTAATGGTATAAGCAACTAGCAAGCAATAATAAAATATCTCAAATGACAACACTTTGTAAAAACAATTGTGATACAATATGACAATAGTGGTATCTCGCTAGCCCTTTCTGTGGCCACAAAACATAAAGGCAGAGCACCTCCAAAGTTCAAGCGGCGACTAAACATTGTAATTCATGGTAGAAAAGATCCAGTCATGATGCATCCAACATTAACTATGCACAATGCATGAGGATGACAATAGTGCTCTCAGATCTGGCGCTTATTCGAGAAGGTGATGACTCAACATAAAATTAAATAGATAGTCCCTTCGCAGAGGGAAGCAGGGATTTGCAGCGGTGCCAGAGCTCAGATTTTTTTAAACAGAGATAAATGTAATTTAGGGAAATGCACCATTCCTGTTTACTTCAAGACAAAAGGCTATCAATATCTTCCATGCTAAACACATTAGTGGCGGTTCCCAAGCGATAAAAGTAAAGGTTTACTCCCCCTCCACTAACAAACACACTCCACTGCTAGCCGAATCCACTAGTACCGTCCATACCAACATCAGTCCTGGGGGAGTTTTGTTTAATTATTTGCAATTTTTTATTTAGGGACTGGGAATCCCTATTACCGCCCCTCTTGTGCAAGGACAAGTGAATAAACACTAATCATGAGAATAACCCGCTTAGCATGGAAGATACCGACTACCCCTTGTCGCTCTATGAACAATCCAGGCACACAAAAACAGAAGTTTATTTGAAGTTTTTAGAGGTGGCACATGCAAATTTACTTGGAACGGCAGGGTAATACCGCATATAGGTACATATGGTGGACTCATCTGGAATAACTTGGGTTTTAGGATTTTGATGCACAAGCAATATTCCCGCTTAGTATAGGCGAAGGCTAGCAAATAGGTTGAGAAGCGGCCAGCTAGAGAGCAAAAACGGTCATGAACATGCGATATGCATAATTAACATTGAATACTAGCATGAGTAGGATATGGACACTATGAACATAAATATCGTAAAGGCTATGTTGGTTTTGATTCAACTACATGCATGAACATGTGCCAAGTCAAGCTACTTGAAACATTTAGAGGAGGATACCATATCATCATACTACATCACAATCATTTTAATGCATGTTGACATCCAAGAAAAATCATTATCCACTCTGTCGTGGGGTTAACACGATAGATGCCCTAGTGAAAGGACTTAGGTGCGAGGCCATCGCTACGATGATTAGCTTGAAGGGGTTGAGTGGGACGAAAGACATAGATTTACCCAGGTTCGGCCCCTCACGGTGGAGGTAAAAGCCTACTCCTGCTCTCCTTGATTATTGCTTGAGTATCGATTACAAGGGAGCGGATTCGCTTGACCTAGCTATCGATTGATTGTAACTTAACTTTACCCGCCCAGGGACTTCCCTTTATATACACAGGTCGAGGCCCTGGGATTACAAGAGTCTGGGTCGAGTTATACTTCATAACCAATCCTGGCTCTAAGTCGCCTTGCCTTCCTTGGCAAGTCACCATCACTACAAAAAAATACACTTCCGTGATGATACGTGTTTGTCACAGTAGGTCACATTTTTTGTCATGCATGTACATCCATGATGATTTTATGACAGAATCAGGATAGTCATACATGTGCTGTCGTAGAAGTGTTCCATGACAATACCAAAATTATCATCACCGAAGTGTCCACTTCCATGACGATAAATGGCGCGTCATGGAAGTGCTTTCGTCGGGGGTAACCGACACGTGGCATCCACAGTAACAGGTCGCCGTTAAGCTATCGGGTCTGGTTTTGGATCCGATAACCCGTTAACAGCAACAACCAATGGCGATTTTCCACGTGTAAAATTCTCATCGGCCGAAAGAAACACGTGTCAACTGCGCATTGGGCCAGATGTCATCCAGCGATTGGACGGGACGTGCCTATGATACATTCACACGTGGATCAGCCCAACAGTGGCCCATTCAGGTCAAAAGGCTAGCCCATTTGACTTGGTCAAAAGGTGGCGGGCCGGCCCATGGAAAGCCTGTTAACGGCTTGTTCGCATATAGCCCATTTACAGCCTGCTAACTCACGGCCCGTTATGGCCTATCCAAATTCGGCCCAGTAGTGTCATCTAGGCCGTCCAATATGATTCCAGCCCATTGTAACTTCCGTCCCATGTACAGCCCATGATTTCTTTCGGCCCATATGAGGCCCTCTAAACTCTGGGCCCATTAAAGGCCCGTGGTGAAACTGACCCATAATGAACAGTGTATAGCTTTACACCCATTAACGGCCCATTATTCCATTGGGCCATTTCCAGCCCATATTATCCTTCGGCCTTCTAAGGGCCCATTTGTTCTTGGGCTCATTTCCAGCCTTCGATTACTTACGGTCCGTTATTAGCCTGTTCCGCTTGAGGGCCAAATCCAGCCCGTGGTTGCAGTCGGCCCGTTTGTGGCCCGTTAATCCGTTGGGCTGTTTTCATAGCATCATCAAATATGGCCCATTAATGACCCGTTATGCCTGTCAATAGAATTAAGCCCGTTATACATATCAGCCTATTAAGGGCCCGTTATGCTTGGGCCATAAACTGATGATTCTAGCCTGTTTACAGCCCATATTGCGGTCCACTATGGCCCATGTTTGGCCAATCGATCGGCCCGTAGAAGGCCAATTGATTCTACGGCCCGTAGAAGGCCCATTGTTTCTATGGCCCGTAGAAGGTCCATGGATCCTACGGCCCGTAGAAGGCTCATGGATCATACGACCCATGGTCACCACAGCAGGTAGCGCGACCATGGTTACAATGGTCTGTATGTTGCCCATGGTTTATTGTGGCCACTAGCAAACCATGGAAAACTAACTGCAGTGACTACAACAAAAGAAATAAACAAGACAATAAGGAAAAAATAAGCAAGCAACTTACGCTAGGCTATTACGGCTATTACACATATTACATCCACTGGGCATCAAAGTTCGCCACCAGTGCGAATATGGGGAACAAAGCAGCATATTACATATGGGCGTCTAAATTGGCCACCAGTGCAAATAAACGCGGCAGCAAAACAAGTCTAGAACAGAAACCACTTCAGAATATCTCAAGAAACAATATCTTGGATACCCACCATGCTGACAAGACGCTTGGCAAGTTTATTAGCTTTCTCTTGTTTGGCGCTTAAATCCTCCAGCGCTTGCTGTTGCACCAGGAAGTATGCATCTGAATTCTGCAGGGACTTCCTCAGTCCTTCGGCTTCCTGTCGCAGCACATCTGATCGATGTCTTTCAACTTGAAGTTGAGACTCAAGAAGCCAAACTGATTCAGGCAGCGAGTTCGAAGAGCTTGTGCCAGCAGTAGTGGCCAGTAACTCGAACACTACATCAACACAGGACTTTGCGGTGGTCTCACTGTCTTCAAGATAGTTTTATCAGCTTTCTTGGAGACCAACAAGGATGTCTCACTATCTTGAACCTTATCTGCATTACTTCCTTTAACATTACATAATGGAGTACTCTTCTCCAATATATTATCCGCATTCTAAAAGAGAAAAAAGAAGACACATCACAGGTTTACCATGTTGTATATGAAACTCATTTTGGTAAACCAGTTCAGTAGAAAGGTGGACAGGATAACAACATGAAACAAACATATATCTATGCACTATGGTCACTGTTTGGTCTATATCATTCTAGTGTATGTTGCCAAATCAAGATAGAGACAGTTCAAATCATATCTGTTTAAGACAAAGCAGCATAGAAAGAATATAAGTGCGGGAAACCACACAGCATGACATGAGAACATAATTGTTTATTCAATTGAAACTGAAATCAACATAGAGCAAGTTACAACAGCAAACCAGTTAAAGAAACAGGTTTAAAACATACCTATTGCGCCTTTGGAGTTTCAATTGCATACTTCAAATTTGAAATTAGTTGGTATGAGTAAATCCAGTGATGCACGAGTAAAGGAGTATGAACCATAGCTACGGAACCTGACCTGAGAATTCTTCTTCTGCTTTAAGCGTTGAGTTAGGGTTCGGAGTGGTGGTCCTCGTGCTTTGGGCACTGCAGTTGCCTTACTAACTGCTCGTGTTTGGCTGCTCTGTGGTGGAGACGGTGTTGTGTCAACTTGAACTGGGTTACTATCTGCTGGGGTTGGGGTTAGAAGAGGTGTAGCTGGTTGTCTGTCGAACTGGGTAGGGGTACAATCGGCAATAGTCTGGGTTATGTGTGGTGGGTCTGGTTCTTGGGCAAGTACAACCGTGGTTCTATCTGCATCGACAGGTAGCACTATCTTTTCTGAAGACCGTGTTTTTACTCCCTTAGATACTGCCATCACCCCCTCCAATTCAACTGGCTGATAAACAAGAAAAGTAATTGAATGTACAGACATTGTATGATAGACAGGTGCAATGGATAGTGGGGAATAAAAGAGGGCATGAAATAATTCACATTTATGTTGTCTAATCAAACAACATAGCATGACACAATTTCAAATATATGATAGCTAACTAAACAGGATAGCATGACACAATTTCACATTTATGATGGCTAACTAAACAGGATAGAATGACATAATTCAAAATATGATGACTATGTAAACAGGATGACATGATATAACTATATGATGTGTCTATTAAAGTGGTTGGCATGCTATAATTCACATACATGACGTCTATGGAAACCAGATGGCATGATATAATTCACGGATAGAATGACAAAATTCAAAATATGATGGCTATGTAAACATGATGAGATGATATAACTAATATGATGTCTTTATTAAATGGGATGGCATGGCATAATTTAGATACATGCTGTCTATGTAAACATGATGGCATGATATAATTCAACTATATGATTTATGTACTAAGCAAGTAAGCAGATGGCAATCACATATATGATGTCTAAACTAAGCAGATGGCATTCAATATTTTGTATATGATGTAAAAACTAAGCAATGAACACAACATACGCATGGTATGAGTAATATAACCCTGCCAAGTTTGAGCATACACCTCAGGGGGAAAATAGGACTGGTCATCTGTCTCTGAATCTTCCTCTGAGGAGCTATCTATAACCCGCAAGATATCTGCTTCAGCAGGTAGCATTGTCTACTCTGAAGACCTTGTTTCCACTCCAGATTTTTCCATCACCAATTTAAATGGCTGATGCATAGGAAGAGTAGTTGAATATACAAACATTGTCGACAAATGGAATACGTAATAAAAAAAGGATGGCATGATATAATTCACATATATGATGCTTGGCTAAACAGCATGGCATTGCATAATTCACGTATAATTGCAACAAGATAGCATTGCATAATTCACATATATAATGTCTTGCAACAAGATGGCATTGGATAATTCACATATATGGTAATTAGACACTACAGGTGGCATTCACACAAAGCATGTCTAAACTAAGCAAATGACATAGCAATGCAAGACACCATATGCACCTCGAGGGGGAAATAGGGCTAGTCATCTGTCTCTGAATCCTCCTTTGAGGAGCTATCCATAACTAGCAAGACATGCGCTTCGTCAGATAGCATTGTCTGCTCTGAAGACCTTGTTTTCACTCCAGATTTTTCCATGAACGTGTCGAATGGCTGATGCACAGGAAGAGAAATTGAATTTACTAACATTGTTGACAAATTTAATACGTAATAAAAAAAGGATGGAATGATATAATTCACATATAAGATGACTGGCTAACCAGGATGGCATTGCAAAATTCACATATATGATGCCTGTCTAAACAAGATAGCATTGCATGATTCACATATATGATATAGAAACTAAACAGATGGCATTCACACAAAGCATGTCTAAACTAAGTAGATGACATATTTTATGTATAAAGTAAACAATGCAAGGCACCATATGCATAATATGACCAACATCAGCATGCCAAGTTAGAGCAAAAGACCTCAAGGGGTAAATAAGAGTGGTCTGCTCCCTCTGAATCCCCCTGTGAACAGTTATCTTCCTCTTGATTACAGTCTGGAATGGGGGGAGGGGGTTGCTTTTGCGCCCACCATGGAGCGACGTCTGCATGAAATTTTATTGCCACGCAAGGCTCGTCTCTTTTGCTGTACATGTTCAGTAGCATTGTGTACAATAACTGACATGCATAGGAATAAAACATAGTGAGATTATGTAAGGAGTGCATGCACAAATCAAGAGTGATGGTAGCAATCTGTGGATAGACCCAAAACCAATGATAGCAGGCAGATAATAGCTTCAGTTAAACAATACAGAGAGTGGCTCCTTTAATGTTTGTTTCCCACCCAATATGAAATTCATAGTAGACACCCGAGATTAAGCAGATAGTAGACATATACTATTGATTGCTGCCCCAATATGTACCCCACAACCATTTAAAAACTCAAGTTTGAGCATTAGTTTGGACCTGACTCCGAGTCTAATCGGTGAACAGGACAATAAAGTAGCATGCCATATTAAGCGATGCATAACGTAAGTAGACACGAAAGAGTGCGACCTCTCTTGTGGACATGTGTAGTCCTCAAGGTCATCTGCTCAGTTGATGATGGTAATCCAGTTGTCGTGGCTGCCGGCGGCAGGGAAGAAGATCTGAGGCGGTGAAAGACAGTCTGGAGGGCGGATCCCTACTGTGGTGAACCCTTCTTTTGTTGGAGCGGCTGAGCTGGGCTGGACGACAGTGCAGCAGGAGCGGCACAAACCACACAAGGTTTTCTTTGACACATATCTATAACAGAAGTAATTTTGTAAGGGATTGTTTGAATTGGAGGATTCTAACAATGCAGGGATAGGAAATACACAGGAATAGGATAGGAATGCACGTGCAAAACAGAGAATTTAATAACATAAGATTTCTGTCAATCTGGGTGTTTGGTTGACAAGAATTGCAAGATCACAGGAATGCAAAGCATGGTGAAATTAAGTCAAACCACAAGAAAATGTACTGTTATAATGCTATTATGCTACTATCTCTTAGTCTTATGCTTCATGAATAGGAATTTGAAAAGGAGGCCAAGTGGATATTAAAATTCCTACGGTTTTTCTTTGAAGGAGACACTAAAGGAACAAATCATACAGTTTTCCTTTGATCCATTCCTTTGAACCAAATGCATGAATAGTAGTACCATAGGAAACTTTCCAAATCCTATGTTTTTCCTTCTCTTTTCGTTTCAAGCAGTGGCGATTCTATAGGCAGGCTTGAACAGGCAAAAGCCTACACTCCATAAATGTTTTTGTGCTACTTCTACTACTTTGGACCCAGGCCAATGCCCTACTAGCTGAACTCCCAGGCCCATCTACAAATGCACAACTCAAATGCGAAGAACTAAATAATGATGGCTTTCGAGAGAGTCCATCACGGATAGCTAAGTTGCCTGGTACCTCACTGCTTGTCATATAGTAGGAGAAACTAATCGTATTTCACATTACTACGCGAGCTCAGTGGACAATATATATAACATGTAAAGTAAAAAAGCGATGCAACAAGTGTACAACCTCTTTGGCGATGCCATGTAGATCTCAGCATCATTGGGTTGGTGGTTGAGGATGTTGTGGCTGATGTGGCTGTCGGAGGAGGGGAAGAAGATCTTAGGCATCTGGAGATCGAGCTGAGGGTACTGCTCCACTCCAATGGAGGGTTTCGTCGTTGGAGCAGCTCCGGTGAGTTGTACGACGACGAGGCTGAAGAAGGACAAGAGAGACAACGTTAACCTGAGTGGAATTCTAATACCATCTCAAATAGATGATGTAAAATACATAACCACAAAGTGCTAGATGTACAATACATCAGCCGCTCATCTCTGAACTTAACTGTCGAAACTGAATTTTACTGTCGAAACTGGATTTTGCTGTCGAAACTGAATTTTACTGTCAAAATTGAACGCACTAGTAGAAGAAAAGCAGTGCACTAATAGTTTTGCCCCCTCGAGAATTAGTGGCAGAGTAGCAGTGATCTAAATCGGTAGCCGCTCCGGCACGAAACATAGTACCAGAGAGCAGCCAGGGCAGCTGGTCGTGCAGCAGTAGCAGCACCGCCCAGAGCAGCAGTGCGTGCGAGAGCCGGTGCAGCTGGTCATGTAGCAGCAGCAGGAGCTCGATCGACAGCCGGAGCTGCTGCTCATGCAGCAGCAGCGCGAGCAAGAGTAGAGAAGCAGCGCAAGCAAGAGCAAGAGCAATAGCGCGAGCAAGAGCAAGAGCAGACTAGGCAGGGGACCAAGAGCAAGAGCAGAGTAGCAGGGCGAGCGAGGGCCGAAGCAGTAGCAGCAGTGCCAGCGAGAGCCGGAGTAGCAGTAGCTCCTAGTATTGTCGACGTTGCCGCCGAGGGAGAGACACCATGGAGGAAGTGGCCGGCGACGCCGCCGTAGATGGAGCCGAGCCATGCCGGCTCGGGACCGAGCGCCGACAGCACCATGAGATCGAATCAAGAAGAAAATGTAGCGATTAGTGGAAAACGTCTTTGGTGGCTCTGATTAGGCCTCAGCTTCATCCGAGGAATCGGTGTTGGTGCTGCTCTTCCGGTGGTGCAGGTGAAGACGGCGGTGTGGGAATGGAGGTGATACGATAGACGAGGCGAACATCGGGGCAACTCCTTGGAGGTGGAGGACGGGGTGGTTGAACCGACAGGACGACGAGATCGACGACGGATCCTCATCCGATGCGGTGGATGAGGGACGTCGAGCTATTGCGGTGGACGATGTCATCGGGGAAGAGGCTCTGGCTGGGTGGCGGACGGAGGAGGGTGTGGGGCTTCGCGGGTTTTCGCGGCCTCAATGTACGAATGGGGGGCGGAGGGGATGGGAGGGGGGAACCATGGCTTAGGGATGCGCTTGTCCGAAATGTGGGGTAAGTTACAAAAGTACCCCCACTAATTTGAACTAGGCGGTTCTTTCGGTTCAAGGGTAACACGGGAATTTCGTGTGTCGGGATTTCGCAGGAGGTGGGAGTTTTCACGCGCGTTGTAATTTTGGGATAGCAAGGCGCGGGTTGAGATGGAGGGAGTTTTTGGAGCACAATGAGATAATGAGATATCTTAAAATTTTGGGATAACAAGGCGCGGGTTGAAGAGGCGGGAGTTTCGCAGCACGATATATAGAGATGCTAGCTTGAAATTTCGGCATAACAAGGCATGGCTTGAAATTTGGGGAGAACAAGCTTAACGTGTACAAAAAAACAAAACAAAAAAAGACAATTCGCACCCCACTAGCTAGAGAGAGCCATGTCCCGTTTTACTATATTATTACTAGAAATGCCATTCAAAAACAACAACAAAAAATAAAAAAATCGGGACAACAAGCTTAACGTGTATAGTACCAAATCAATTTGCACTTCCCTCAACAATAAAAAAATATTTCCTACTGTCTAGCATATGGACTAAATTTGAGTACATTTTCCCTGTTTGAATGGGATTGTACTCGGGTTAGTTATACAACCATCTAAATATTATCTTCACAACACATGACATGAATATGAGAGTAGTAAATACCCATATAAATATGAACTACATGTACATACGATCTTGAATTCAAATATATGTATCCATTTTATGTTGAATTCAAATCATAGTACATATATGCTCTAGCTACATGTTCGGAATCTAAACCATGTATGATACTATGTACAATGTGTTTAACACACACACACACCCCATTTAGATATGTGCTGCAAAAGCCACCCATCATCTCCAATTTGAATAGTGTGTCCATGCATGGATGCAATGTCACCAAACGATGCCTGCCATCGGTATCTCAAATTCAAATCAGTTTGACCTTGTTCAAATTCAAAACCACACCACGCATATCTCCATTATATTCATGCAAGCCTGGGTTTCAAACATCATGATCTCTTATTCAAATATTTGAATTCAACTTTACATTGATTATGACCTCACCAAGTCTTCTACACCCACACAGTTGCCTTCTCTTTATAGTTGTACCACTTGCTTTCTGTCGGTCATGCATGCACACACACTACCACTCGGCATTATCCATCGCACACACGCAATCTTTTTCTTCAGGTCGGTCTCCCATGCATGCACACACACACACACACCCTCTTCATCACTTCGGCCATTCTTTATCTCTCACATGCATGCACAATGATCGATGTTCCTCTATGTGTGTATATATATAGTTAGGTCTTTCCCAGTTTTCCACACAAACTGATCGATCTATATCTCTAGTCAGGTCTCACCCTGCTCTTTCCCATGTACACATCGATCAAATCTACCTCTCTATATAGGACTACACAGCTAATACATACACCTTATCTATCCATCGTCTCCCTCTCATCATCCATGCCTTCCACTTCATCTCTCAGACACGCGCATAGTGGCGAAGACAGGGGCAACAAGGGCCCTGGCCCACCTAACATCACTGTATTGAGGCTAATATGAATGTGATCAGTATATCAATTGCTGGTAAAATGGTTTAAGTTGATGAATTGGCCCTCCCCATAAAGGATTAGCAATGCTTGGCCCCCTAGCTCATTTAGTTTTCATGGCTCCGCCACTGCGCGCAACCGCGCATGTTCTCGCCCCCTCTCTTTAAATATCGATCTTGCACTTGTGCACTCCTTGCCAGTCTCCCTTCAGTTGGCCCCTCGCACCATCTTCCAGCACCCCCCATATCCTAGTGCTTCTATGCTCGTAGAGCTCTTCTCTCTTTCTGTCTCTATCGATATCTCGCACGGTCGACCCCTCCCCTCCCTTCTCGTATATCACCCCGGCCCATGCACATACATGTATGTATATAGGCCTCTCCTTCACACTAATTGCATTGACACGTATTCCCTCACCATATCTCAGTATCTCTCACATACACGGACTACGTGTACGAAATAGAAGAGGTGCACACACACGCACTCGTTCCCACATACAAACGCGCGGGTGCACGGTGGAGCACATTTGTACAAAAAATGAGCATGTAGAAAGGCTTTAGACGATGTGCCACTAGTCTATATATCTATATCTATACCCCTATATAGTGTGTGAATAACTTTCAAAGATGGTAGTTGGATGAAGCCAATCCGACGGTGCAGAGATGGCAAATCCGAGCACAACCGGCCGTTGGATTTCATCTACATTCCACCAGATTCTGCCACATGTACAATCTAGAATACTCCATGGTTGAACTTAAGCATAATGCACAAACCTCAAAACACAAGCACTTCTCCTTTGTTCTAGAATATTTTGTGTCATAATTGCCCAATTTTTTTATAGATGAAGTTCCATTATTTGTTTTTACTTTATGCTTTACAACGCATAATTCCATGAATCTTAAAATAGATTAACTTTTTTATAAAAACTATTTGGTTTTGAATGGGATGAACTATAAGAATTAAACGAACATCTACATCATGCATATATGACTCAAAGCTTACATGCTATAGTGTGGTGTTTATTCATAATTTGGTTGCCAAATCTCATGCGTGCAATGCACGTGTACCTTACTAGTACTTCCAATATGTGCAGAACACGTAAAATTAGAATTCCAATGGCACGCTACACAGTGTCTCTCCCTTTTTCAGTTAATATATTATGATTAAAATGATGTGGGGGGCATCCATGAAGCCACGTGGCACATGTGGAGGCATTGTTGCGACCTTCTTGTGTGGATTGATCACAGTGATGTGCTGCTGGTTCCAGAAGAATGTACTCGTCCTCTCTCACACACACTGGCAGTACGTGCACGAAGCGAAGATGTGCATGCATGCACTCATTCCCTAGCACGCACACGCGGGTACACGGTGGGACACATTTTTGTACGAAGATCCACCCCATGTGATAATTTGACGCATGTAAAGTCATTCACTTAATTGATGGTCAATTAATACAGCGCATGCAAATTGAGTGGACGTGAGGGAGGAAGTAGTTGAGAATGACATTACTACTCCACTGCGTGCATGCGAGTAGTTAAGTAATGGGTTGCAACTTCCATTGATCTCCTTCGTATTTTGTGCCAATTTTTGACCATATTTTTAAGTAACATAATATTTATGCATGTCATAAGAAGTAATATCATCGAAAACTATGTTCAAATGCGATTCGAATGATATAATTTTTGGTGACATGCATTAACATTTTCTTAGTTAAATTTTTGGTCAAAAATTGGCACAAAATAAAAAGGGGGCCAATAAACCAGGACGCAGGTAGCATGATCAATTTTTGCCCGGGCTACTGTTGGTGGCCTTTGTATTTAAATATGGATGGAGTGGAGTAGTACTATCTTTATCTTAGCCTCGTAGGGCTCTCCCAGCGCCTAGGCTCGCCTCCCCACCTCGCCCACCAGATCCCGCCATGGAGGATCCCGCCATGGATAATCCCTTAGATCCCAGGATCCCACGGACTGCCCTCTCGCTGCGGCCCATAGCTCTGTCGCCTTTGAGCGAAACCCACCTGTGTTTCAGAGGGGATCCATTGCTATGGAATCACAGATCGGTGGCGCCAGAGGACATGTCAGGGCTGCATTTCAGGTGGTGGCAGCAAGGGCAACTCAGATCGAGGAAGTGTCACATCGATTGGAGACAAGTTTGAACGAGTTGCGCCTGGCGAAGCACAAGGCGGATGCGCAAGTCGATCTCAGGGGAGAGATGCTGGGGGATGTCAGCATCTGGCAGTGTTGCGTTGATTTCGAGTTCGGGCTAATGGCAGAGATCATATTCACGGAGTCGATTGCGGAGGAAAGAACGTGCATGCCTGCGAGATGGGATGAGGAGCTGGTGAAACTATTCAAATGGGCGGTAGGAGAAGCCAAATCGCAGAGCCAGCTGCGGCGGCAGTGCTGGGCATGCATCGTAGGTGAGGTGAGCTGCCCTCCTTCCGCGCCAGCGATGCAGTGACCTACTCGGTTGTTGCTGGAGTGAACTTGCGGTGCCATGGCAGTTTGCAACCGTGACAATCACTCCATCTATATGTATTGTATTCCTGTGAAAATACTTGGTCGTTTGGAAAAAGATGGTAATTGATTTATCACTAGTTTTTGAATGCTTGGTCGTGACAATCACCCAAAGCCACAACCACAAGTCTCCATCGCGTAATACTTACGGTCGGTCGCACCAACAGACGGACGGTCGGACCCGCGTCTCACCGAAGGGACACGCATTGGCTTGGTCTGAGATGTATGACCAGTTACATCACTGACTTGTGCGACCACATTTGAGCAGTAGTACTTGAAATTTGTGTTCCAGGAAACTCATCGGGAGCCGTTTCGGGCCTCGAAACCAAAACCATCAATTAATCTTTAGCTTGTTCCCATCACATTCCAATGTAGTAGTATCAAACCTGAATGTGTTCCCACTATGCAGGTTTTAGTACTAGTGCTAGTACTAGGTTATAAAAAGGGGAACTACCTAGTCAAAAATTACTCTACTTTCCTCCGCATAAGTCTTTCTTGTTCGTCCTTCCCTGCCATGGCTGGTGTGTAGAGCTCTAGGTCGAGAACTGCTACTAAGAAGGGAGCGGCGACCAAGGCGGCATAAAAAAAGAGATGGCTTGCCGCCTCGCGGGGGGCTCGAAAGATCTCTCACGGGCAGGCGAGGGTTCCCAGGAGCGCCCTAGCCATGGAGGCGAACATGACGAGCTGGCCGTGCTGGAGTCATTATCCCTCGATGACATGCCCAATCAGCTCAATAAGCAGAAGGAGTTCATCGATGACTTGGTGGAGCCGCTGAAGGAGAGCCTTGATGGCATGCCCGCTGAGCTCAATGAGCGGGGGTGGTTGACCGCCGGCTTGGTGATGCTACTGAAGGGGAGCATTGCCTCGGGTAAGAAGGCGACCGGCGAAATCCTGCAACTTCAGGAGGACAAGGCGAAGCTCTGCCATGAGCTTGACCTGCTGAAGGAGGAGAACGCTGGCTGGAAGAAGCTGCACGAGAAGAGTAGTTCCTCGGTGAAGATGCTGCATGCCCTCGTCATGGAACAGAAGGAGGAGTTGGCGAAGCTCCGCATCGAGCACCCGGCTGCTGTCAAGGTACGTAATGCAGCCGTGGAAGAGATGGTGAAGGCTCGCGTCGAGAAATCCCACTTCATGGACAGAATGAAGAAGATGGCGGAGGAGACAAGCGAGGAGATGAAGGTCGTGGAGGTGATAAAGAAGCAGTTAGGACTCTGCGGTCAACTCTTCATGAAGTAGAGAGCAGCGCCCCAGTCTTGTGTCTGCGTCTTCCTTCTTTTTGGCGGGGGGCAATCTTCCTTCTTCTTTTGCTCTTGTGTTTCTTATTTTGCTTCGGGTGTTTCGCCGCATGTGTCATGTTCTCTGCGAGGCACGAATAGAACAATGCTAACGATGAGCGACGCCGTGGGATCACCATATCGCACTGGGCTGCCGTGTTTCATGCTCCTCCGTCGTACTAGTCCTACTCCAGTGGAAAACTTGAGTATACCGCACGGTTCTTTGCTCCTCCTTAGGTCGTCGGCAACATTTATACAAGCAGTCAAATCACAAGGCCCCACCTTCCAACAGTAATGAGCCGTCAAATCACAAAGGCCCTTGCCTCTCATGAAACCGACCAAGCGAGACTGCCCCGCCCTCTAGCCTTTTAAATGTACTTTTGTACAGTAGTAGTATCGATGGATTGCGCCATGGAGCAAAACTAACAAGATGAAATTAAAGAAAAAAGGTGGTACATATAGAGAGCGCTCGTTGCCAAATTATGCATATAGTACTATTAAAAAAGCTAGTACGTGCTTAGATGGGGTGCTAAAGTCTATTAAAGAGATTAGCATACGTATTTAATTCTTTGACAACTAAACACCTTCATGCTTTGGGTAAACTTCTCTCATTTAAGTTTTTTTTAATTACTTATCTCATTTAAGTGTTTTGCGTATGTGCCATGCTTAGAGCGTGGTTATAGTATAGCCAATATGATGTTGGCCATATCATATATAGTACCTATATAATGTGAAGAAATGAGTGGTAGTACTACCAACTACAAGATGAACTGTAAGAAATACTAGTATGTACGTACTGAAGAGTTAAAGTAACGAGAAGGAGCATAACATAGTTCTGCTGGGGGCTCAGCACAACACACCCCTCAAATAAAACTAAGCACCCTGAAATTAAACTAAGCAACTAATCCGGTAGACACGGCATTAGAACCACCATGAGCAATGACACTGCCACCTTACTCAGACTCCTCGTCCACGTGCTCGACTTCATCCTTGTCCCTCTTCCTCTTGGCCGATACTTCTTTGCTTGAACCGCACACTTGGCTCTCGCTCTTCATCCAACCCTTGTAGATATTGAAACAAAGGTAGGCATCCATTGCAGCGTACTGGATGTGGTCTCTATCTAGTACATTCCACTGCCATGCAAGATGAAACTTGGGCGGAGGTTTCGTTAGTTTACCGTACGAAGGATCAACCATGGCTCCTGCCAGGGTCAGCATTGAAGGCTGACGGGAGGACACCAGCCCATCCTTCTGGAGGTCGAAGGGCTGGCCTACAACAAGGCCTATCCGATCCAGGACTTTTCTGTCGTTCACAAAGTCTACAGTAACGAATTTGACTTTGCCGCCCGCGAGGAAGTTCTTAAATTCCTCGCACTCAACGTCGGCATGGCATATGTGGTAGACCAAGCACAAGTTATGCACGCAAACCTGGATCACGGCGGGCTTCTTCTTCTCTTCCTCCTTTAGATTCTTCTCCTTATCCAGGACTGTGGTGTACTCAACATCTAGCCCAGCGACCCACTCATCATCATTTGACTTTTCGAACATGCGTCTGAAGCGAGCAAGGCATCCTTTCACCGTCGCGGAAGAACGGGTGTAGATGACATCGAACTCATCGTCGGTGATGGTTCTAACCTTGTATTCACCGCTGATCATGGAGATTTGGGACGCCATGGATTTGGGAGGAGGGTTAGGATTAGTGGAACTGCTGTAATGTAAAAGGACGAGACGACTAGGAGCGAACTGCCGTAATGTTAAAGGACGGCCGAGGACGAGTAGAAGCAAACTGCTAGCGGTTTTCCGATTGTAAAAATGCTGAGTGGGGCGTGCGAATGGCTGGGTAGTGGCTTGCCTGGTGGATAGATGGCTTCATGCACAGTACTATGGGGGCCCAATTAGATATCATGTCTACTAGACGCCCAATTAAATGGCTTCATGCATCTGTGTGTTCGCACGTCAAGCGTCGGGAAAATTACAGGTGATACGAAGCTTTCCATGCTCCCATGATACGGGCTTCCGAGAGCCCTTGGATCTGAGAACGGTTACATGGCGTGATTCTAGACCTATGGGTGAATATCCTATCCTCGAGGGTTATTCTGCACATTTTCAGCAACTTAGCATGCGACCGTTGGAACTCAGATCCAAGGGCTGTCAGCAGCCCGTATCATGGTTGCACCTACCACGACCATCGCCTCGCTAGCGCGGTCGCGCCCTTGGAGATTTCAGACGGCTATAAATGAGCTTTTTTTTGCTTACTTCGCATGCATGAAACTACTTCCTCCGTCCAGGTGCGTTAGGCTATCTGATGTTGGCATGTCATACATAGCCATCACTTATAGTGACTCATACAACAAGCTTAGCTATAAGGTTGGCTATAAGAGTATTTTTTTTTACTTCTCTCTATCTCTTTCTTCGTAGTATTTATTGCATTTTCCAAGGAGTAAGTAGCTAGGAAGTACTTGGCACCTGTATACCATGGAGGTGGTCAGGAATCGGGAGACTCACGCCGGTCGTAGTGCCACAGTAATAATGATAATGGCAAGTCAAATCACAGGGCCCCACCTATCCAACAGTAACGAGCCATCAAATCACACAGCCCTACGTTTGCAGTAGCCTACTCCCTCATCTTCTTGCCTCTCTGTCGAACCGACTAGGCAGAACTGCCCCGCCTACCACGCGGAAAAAGCCCCGCCCTCGACTTTTAAATATAATTTTTTATCCATGGATTGTGCCATGGAGCAAAGCCTGAAGAAAACGGCGGTACACATGTATACAGCACGCCCGTCGCGTTCGCGTCGCACCCCAGACGGTCGGTCGGTCTGGCACGCTGCTCTCCGAATGGAACGCGCGTCATATTGCATTTGCACACACATGTGGGACCGCAATTGAGAACCGACCATAGGCACACTCCCCCGTCCTCGCAAGTTGGCTGAGTTAATAGAAGAGAGAGACGAGAGATAGTACTGCAGCAGTGATGTAAACACGTCGGTGCCTGGACGATCCCTGCACGACACGGGAGATCAGTTCGTCCATGCATGTGACCAGACTCCAGCAGACGGCTGGATTGGCTATCGTCTACATATCATGCAGGGTGTGTTGTACAGGGTTGTAGTTCTAATGAGAAATCTAGAAAAAAGGTTTCTTGTCATCTCGCAATATTAGGTGTCATGTGCTTCGGATCACTGCAAGGGTTAAATAGCGACAACTACGTTCCTCCAAGGCGCTGGTCATTGGGGGCACATGCACGAAGACTACTCAGCTGCCATCTAGGTCAAGCCGGCTATGTTAATTAGGACATCTATTGATTGACCCCTTTTCTACGAGTTTGTCTTTAATTTGAGATTTGATCCTCGTCTAGTTTGTCCGTCGGGATTCATGTTGTCTCCTTGGGGTAGTGAGGTTATGGTTTCTTGTCATGTGGCATTTTTTTCGTGTTATATGTTAATCCGGTGCTTCAGATCAAAATGACGACAACTGGGCCTCCGGGGCACGTGCATGAAGACTTCTCCACAGTCATTGACGAGATCAAGCCGGCTCTGGTAGATAAAACAAAACTACTCCACTATATAGGCATGAGCCTCCGCGCTTGCTTGCTAGTGTTGTTCTCTTCACACTCTCTCGTCCTCTCCAGATCTAAACACGACAGCGGTGGCCACACTCTCTCTCTCTCTGCTCACCGCTGGTCACAGATCTGGCCGGGGAAGGTGAGAAGGTGCAATGTTCACGCGGTCGTCCTCGGCGACGGCTCTTACCCACTGCCGGCGCGTCCCGATCAGCGTGCCTTGCCGTTCTCTCCAATGCAGCGCCGTCTAGGGAGGGCTCCGACCCCTTCTTCCTTGCTGTCATAGTGTGGGCAGATCCGGCCTCCCGCCGCCCACCTAGCGACATCCCGGCGACCCTCAGGTATAACTTCCTTCGAAACCGCCCTTGCTCTACTGCCCCAGCTCCTCACGTTGCTGCATTTGTATCTTTTACTATTTCTCAGGCCCCCTAATAGATAGGATCGATTGGCTGTTCGAAAGCCACCTAAATTTTTACTGTTAAGAGGTAAAACTACTTCATGTAGTCGAATCTAGTACTACTTGGTTCAAACAGGGAAGAAAGGGGGTGGGGGTGGGGGAAGATTTGTTACCTGAATCTAGGACTTGGTCGAAAGAGGAAATAATGGGGGCGAAAAGTAGCAGAGACTGGCTATCCAACTGGTCTCTTGGTCTAATAGGGAAATAAAGGGAAACGCAGTATAAACTCAATATAAACCGATCTATTGGTTGAAAAAGGAAATAAAGTGGGGACTGGGGGACAAGTCAACAAAGTATGTCCAGCACTAGATTTGCTAGCCTCACACAGTATAAGGTGGCTATACCGAACAAAAATGGGACCAACTCAGATATCCTGTTTGGATGTTTGTTGCCCCGAGCCCCTCTTATGTAATGCCACTGGTAAAATGTAGCAGTCCCACTATTAAAGTAAGGACACGTTAAACCAAAGTTGTTTTCAATGTAATGCCTCCAGTAATATGAATCAATGGCACTGTTTTTCATGTCCTGCTAAATTTCCCATTAAGATAAGTTGCTTCTTTTCGTTAGAAATGCAACTGTCCTGGTCCGCCTACTCTCCCGTGCCCAAATACCAACTCTTCAGTAGCTGTTAATGTAATGTTGCTGGTAAAATGAAGTAATGACACCATTAAAGTAATATCGTATTTAACGGTTATCATAGTTAATCCTAATGCCCACACTAATATCTAGCAATGCTGCTGCTTTAGAAATTGCTACTATCCATGTAGGATCGCCATTCAGATAAGGAACATGCTTCTTTTCATTTGATGTATTTTTCATCACTTGTTAGTCACCCTACTTTCCACCTTTTTGTGCAAACAGAGATATACATTTCACGCTTGATCTTAGTTGAATTGCACAAAATGATATCCAAATTATAGTTGAACATTCCACGAGCTTCATGACCAACCTTGATGTTGCTCAATTTTGTTGCAACTAATGAAGAAGAAGCTGCTAGCTCATGGGACCAAGTACTTGCTAACTGCATGATGCCAACATTGCTTCATTTTAGGTGAACTGCACAAAAAGGTCCAATGAATTGAATCATCCATGTTGGTGACTGGTGTCATCCCTTCTACGATGGCGTTGACTGCAGATATGGTTCCCATCACGAGGTATGTTCCTTTTTGGTCCGACCGTTTGCCAAAGATCCTGCATGTTGACTCTGCTCTTGTGCTACTGTTTTGGCACTGCCATGATAAAGCAATAATGTTATTATTTTGCTCCTTAATCTAGTGGCACTATTAATTTGAGGCAATGTTTTGGCACCGCTAGTGCCACTGATTTTTTTATATCAAAAGAGGGGTTTCCTCCGATTTCATTAAAGAAACCCAACCATAGAGAACCATTATCTGACAACATCTCAGTGTAAACGGGCAGTTATGCAACTACTACTAGAATGGACTGAGTACTAGCAGGAGACAAGTTCGCCACATAAGCTAGGCAGGTAGGGGGATGCAGCACCAGCTCGACCAAGTTTGGATTACAACCCAAATGCTACCACAGAAACATCAGGGGGAAGATTGGGACTGAAAGAGCCAGCTTCAGCATCCCAGTCTAAGCACCCCCGGCCTCCATCCTTGCGACGCACGGTAAACCTCGCTTGCCACCTGCTCGACCCTAGTGCCACTGATAAAATTAAATAATAATACAGTTAAAATAGAGCGAGTGTCCTATCTATCATTTCATTTCCAATGCAGATAAAGAAAGTGCTTCTCTTTGGTAGTATATGTTTCATCAACTAGTCCCATTGTTAATGTTTAAGTGTTTCTGCAAACTAGGGTGCTTAGTTTAAGTTGATCTGCACAAAAAATAGAGATTTGAATGTGTCAAGGCCCCTCCTTGTACTACCACTGCACACTGATGTTCATCACTGGCAGAAGGTGCATCGAGGAGAATTGGGTCGATTTCCAGTATGAGGCCTACCATATGAGGCGTCGCATGGCCCATCTCGCCCTCGCAGCATGGCATACTGTAATACTATCGCAATATTTTCCCATTAAGAAAATGAATTTTCTTCTATTTATTAGTGTATGTTTCATCAACTAGTGCCACTATAATGTAATCACGATTTTTTATTATCTGTGCAAACAGGGTTATTCAGCTGCATTTTGGTGGAACTGCACAAATGTACGGATGGAACCGGCATATATGCAGAGTGCGAGGTGCCAAGTAAAAATTACCGACACCAACCATGCTCCATCTAAGCATTGGCATCCACAACCGGTGGGATGGGTGGCGCTCTCTGTGGACGGATCTTTCTCGGCAGCAAATCCTCTAATCAAATATTAGTAGCCTATATTGACACTTTTCTAGGGAGTACTCTTTTCTGAAAGAAGCACCAATCGATTTTTCTTTATTTGTACACAGTGTCACAACTTTGTTTTTGGTCCAGAGCTATTTTAGGGTGATTGGCGCAGTACTCGGAGACTGATTGTAAGCATGATTTTCATTAGCCGTCACACTAATTGTAAGCATGAGCAGATGGAAGATTAGGTTAGTGCGAAGCTTACCTTAAACCCTACCGCGGCCATTGAAATGAGGCGAGCGGCGAGGGAACCGTGGATAATGGCAGGGAAGCGACATCGCGCCATCCGGCCTCCTCTTGCGGTGGGAGAAGGAATACTCCTGTGGCTCCGGCTGGCACTGCACCCTCACGAATGGCACACCATACTCGATCGATTCGTTATCCTCAAGATGCTCGACCTTCAACATGTACGCCCAGCACCTCCGCCTGACTTTCGCCTCGGGCCAATCTGTCTGCTCCATCGCCTAGAGGAGATACTCGATGAACTCGATGGACTACGGCGTGACTGCCGCCAGGGAGTACATCCCCGCCCTCATCGCCGCCGTCTCGCTCTTTCGCATACATTGCCACATGGCCCTCACCGTCCTCAAAATCTCACACTTGTTGTCAAACCAAGTAAGGATCTCCTTCAACCTGGCTAACTTTGCCTGGTCGCCGCTGGCGATCTGCCTGATTCGCTGCTGCATCCTCTCCATAGATGTCCTTCTGAGAGGTCCGGTGCTAGCTTTGGAAGATGGGAGGAGAGACGGTGGTCTTGCAATGGAGAAGGGGGAGAGGCGAGATGGTGGTTTTGCAACGGAGAAGATTGAGAGCAGAGGGGGTGGTTTTGCAATGGAGAAGAGGGAGAGGCGAGACGGTGGTTTTGGAATGGAGATGATGGAGAGGAGAGGGGTGGTTTTGTAATGGAGAAGAGGGGGAGGAGCGTGCGGCAGCGATTTAGGACTGGACGAGAGGGCCGACGCGCTGTGACTGGATCAAAATCAAAATCAATTTACCCTTCAATTAAGAAAGCGACCCCACATTAACTAGTCTCCCTTGTATTCTGGGTCATATTTGACCATGATTTTCACAAATAAAATATATGTTATACATTGCAAAAATAATATAATTTGAAAGTACATTCAGATACGAACCAAACGATACAATTTTTTATGACATGCATTCACATTTTGCTTGTCAAATACAGTACGTGGTCAAACTTTGACCCAAAATATGCAAAACAAAAAAATACTTCCAAGACCAGCGCCGCTCCTCTCCTCTTAAACCACCGCCGCTCCTCTCCTGTTCCAATCCAAAACCAGCACCGCTACTCTCCTCTTCCATTTCAAAACCACCGCCACTCCTCTCCTGTTCCAATCCAAAACCAGCGTCGTGATGTCTGCTAGAACTACGTCGGTTTTTCCCCAGAGAGGGAGGGATGATGCAGCACATCGACGGTAGGTATTTCCCTCTGTGATGAGGCAAAGGTTATCGAACTAGTAGGAGAACCACGCAACACCACGTAAACAGCTCCTGCACACAAAGAACAAATAGTTGCAACCCGACGTGTTAAAGGGGTTGCCAATCCCTTTCGGGTAACGAGATAGATAAAATTGTAGTAAATTGAAAGATGCAAATAAAAGCAAATAAAATTCAGCGAGGTATTTTTGGGTTTTTGGATTAATAGATCTGAAAATAAAAGTTGCAAATAAATAAAATAGCGAATAGCAAAATAGATCTTGAAGGCAAATATACTAAAGAAGAGACCCGGGGGTCGTAGTTTTCACTAGAGAGTTCTCTCGAGAAAAATAGCAAACAGTGGAAACAAACTACTGTTGGGTAATTGATAGAACTTCAAAAACTCATGACGATATCCATGCAATGATCATTATATAGGCATCACGTCCAAGATTAGTAGACCGACTCCTGCCTGCATCTACTACTATTACTCCACACATCAACCGCTATCCAGCATGCATCTAGTGTATTAAGTACATGGAGAAACGGAGTATTGCAATAAGAACGATGACATGATGTAGACAAGATCTATTTATGTAGAAATAGACCCCATCTTGTTATCCTTAATGGCAATGATACATACGTGTCGTTTCCCTTTATGTCACTGGGATCAAGCACCGTAAGATCGAACCCATCACAAAGCACCTCTTCCCATTGCAAGATAAATAGATGAAGTTGGCCAAACAAAACCCAAATATCGGAGAAGAAATACGAGGCTATAAGCAATCATGCATATAATAGATCAAAGAAGACTCAAATAACTTTCATGGACAAAAAGATAGATCTGATCATAAACTCAAAGTTCATCGGATCCCAACAAACACACCGCAAAAAGAGTTACATCATATGGATCTCCAAGAGACCATTGTATTGAGAATCAAACGAGAGAGAGAGAAAGCCATCTAGCTACTAACTACGGACCCGAAGGTCTACAATGAACTAGTCACGCATCATCGGAGAGGCACCAATGAGGATGATGAACCCCTCCGTGATGGTGTCTAGATTGGATCTGGTGGTTCTGGAACTTGCAGCGGCTGGAATTGATTTTCGTCGACTCCCCTAGGGTTTCTGGAATATTGGGGTATTTCTAGAGCAAAGAGGTGGTGCGGGAGGCCCCCGAGGTGGGCACAACCCACCTAGGCGCGCCTGGGCCTCCAGGCGTGCCCTGGTGGGTTGTGCTCCCCTCGGAGCACCCCCCCAGGTGCTTCTGCAGCCCACTGGATGTCTTCTGGTCCAAAAAAATCCACAAAAAGTTTCGCTGCGTTTCGACTCCGTTTGGTATTGACTTCCTGCGATGTAAAAACATGCAGAAAACAGCAACTGGCACTGGGCACTATGTCAATAGGTTAGTACCAAAAAATGATATAAAATGATTATAAAATGATTGTAAAACATCCAAGAATGATAACATAACAGCATGGAACAATCAAAAATTATAGATACGTTGGAGACGTATCAGCATCCCCAAGCTTAATTCCTGCTCGTCCTCGAGTAGGTAAATGATAAAAACAGAATTTTAATGTGGAATGCTGCCTAACATGTTCATCACATATTCTTTTCTTAAAAGCATGGACATGTGGACTTTTATATGATTCAAAGCAATAGTCTAGTTTTGACATGATAACTTAAATACTCAAGCATATCAACAAGCAACCATGTCTTTCAAAATATCAACGCTAAAGCAAGTTATCCCTAACCCGTCATGCTCAATCATTGATCTATTCATGAAACACACTCGAATATTAGTTACACCCAATGCTCAAGTACGATCATAGTGCCCCTTAGTTGGTGCTTTGTAAGAGAAGATGGAGACTCAAATTAAAAATAAAAATTGCATAAAGTAAAAGAAAGGCCCTTCGAGGAGGGAAGTAGGGATTTGTAGAGGTGCCAGAGCTCAAAGCTTAAATTGAGAGATAAAAACATTTTGAGAGGCATACTTTTCCCACCAACGAAAACGACTTAGAGCTCCCCACACTTTCCATGCTAGATATATCATAGGTAGTTCCCAAACAGAAAAAAAAAGTTTATTCCTTTTTCCACCATTTCTTTCACTTTCCATGGCTAGCCGTATCCATGGGTGTCCTCCACACCAACACTTTCCAAGGAATTTATTATTTGACAACATAAAGTAAATTCATTTTTCATTTCGGGACTGGGCATCCCTAATACCTTTGCCGTACTCTCGTGCAATGACAAGTGGATAAACACTCATCGTGAGAATAACACATCTAGCATGGAAAATATCGGCCACCCCTCACCGCCTCATGAGCGGTACGAGCACACAAAAGAGAAATTTATTTTGAAAATTAGAGATGGCACATACAAATTTGCTTAGAATGGCACGAAAATACCGCATATAGGTAGGTATAGTGGACTCATATGGCAAAACTGGTTTAAAGGGTTTTGGATGCACAAGTAGTGATCATACTTAGTGCAAATGAAGGCTAGCAAAAAGATTGATAAGCGCCCAACCAAGAAACGAATAACCTCGTAAGCAAGCATTAAGCATAAGTAACACCGAATAATGCACCATAAGTAAGATATAGTTTCATTGCATAACTATTGCCTTTCGTACTTGCATAGTGAATCAAAAACCTTAACACCAATATTCTTACTAAAGCACAATTACTCATCAACATGGCTCATATATTATATCGTCATATCTCAAAGCTATTACAAAGAACCAAGTTTATTTTGTCCAATGATCTTCATGATATTTTTTATTATATCCTTCTTGGATATCAATCACTTTGGGACTAGTTTCATATGTTGCTTTTAATAAGCTCAAACAAATATAAGTGAAGAACATGAGCATAATATTTTTTTCTCTCAAATTAATCTAAGTGAAGCAAGAGAGAATTTCTTCAAAATTTTACTAACTCCCAAATAAATCTAAGTGAAGCATGAGAGCAAGCATAGCATAGTTTTTGGCTCTCTCAAAAAGGTGTGTCCAGCAAGGATTCAAGACTTAAAATAAAAATCAAAACAAGCAAAGACTCAAATCATACAAGACGCTCCAAGCAAAACTCATAATATGTGACGAATAAAAATATAGTTCCAAGTAAAATACCGATGGTCGTTAGAAGAAAGAGGGGATGCCACTCGGGGGCATCCCCAAGCTTAGTTGTTTGATACTTCTTGAATATTATCTTGGGGTGCCTCGGGCATCCCCAAGCTTAGCCTTTTGCTAATCCTTATTCCTTCATCCATCGTAATATCACCCAAAACTTGAAAACTTCAATGACACAAAACTTATCAAAACCTTCGTGAGATCCGTTAGTATAAAAAAAATCACTTCTTTAAGTACTGTTGCAAACCCATTCATATTTTATTTTTGCATTATATCTACTGTATTCCAACTTTCCTATGGCAAAAACTCTTCAAAGAAAACCATAGAATTATCAAAACAAGCACACAACGCAAAGAAAACAGAATCTGTCAAAAACAGAACAGTCTGTAGCAATCTGAAAACTTCGAATACTTCTATAACTCCAAAAATTCTGAAAAAATAGGACAACGTGAGCAATTTGTTTATTAATCTTCTGCAAAAAGAATCAACTCAAAAACACTCTTATGTAAAAAATAAGAATTGTTTTCCTGAGCACAAAAGTTTCTGTTTTTCAGCAAGATCAAATCAACTATCACCCAAATCAACCCAAAGGCTTTGCTTGGCACAAACACTAATTTAAACCAAAAAAACACATATAATCAGAGGCATAATTGGGTATTTCATTGAAAACAGCAAGGAAACCAAAAAGCAAAAAAATACAGGTTGGGTTGCCTCCCAACGAGCGCTATCGTTTTACGCCCCTAGCTAGGCATAATGCAAAAGGATCTAAGTGTTGTCAACTTTGTCCTCCAACTCCTCAATCAAACACTTAGAATTCTTCAAAGATTTAGCATATAAATTCTCAATGACAATACTTCTAGGCACGAGATTGAAAAATTCATTCTTGCAAAAAGTGTCTCTTATCACTTCAATAAAATCGGGATGGATACTAATCATCTTAAGATCTCCTTTATCATTACTAGAAGTTGCACCTTTGTTTTCAGTAACTTGGGTAGTCTTGCCAAATTTTATGGGAGTTTTGGCAGAAGCAAAAGCCGTACTTAGATTACTAAAGATTTCTTCCAGTTTATCAATCCTAGACGGGCTTTCTTCAATTCTTTCATGAATTACAGTCCCCTTTTCTTTTAACAACTTAAAAACTTCTCCCACTCTTGAGCCAATTTTAGTAGAAAAATTATGCATCTTTTTATCTAAGTTTTCAATATGTTCCTCGGTAAGCATTTTCTTTTCGATAGCATCTAGTCTTTCCATAACATGCTCAAGAGTCAAGGTTGTTTCATTAATCATAAGTGGTGGAGAACCCACTAAATTTCCCATAGCATTAAAAGCATCAAGAGAGGGGCACATCAAGAAATTTCCACCGGTAATCGTATCAAGGATGAATCTATACCAAGTGGTGATACCCACATAAAAACAGCGAAGAAGAACAATGATAGATTGCTTTCGGATAGATCTATTATGAGCATTGCAAATCCTATACCAAGCATCTTTTAAATTCTCCACTCCCCTTTGTTTAAAGTTAAGAACCTCGTTCTTGGGGGTGTACGCAATAGAGGAGGAACTATCCATAACGACAAAAAGTAGTCAACAAGATTGCACACAAAAAATAGATCTGACGACAAAACGGCGAACGAAAAAAAGGGCGAATAAAACGGCAAATTTTTGTGAAGTGGGGGAGAGGAAAACTAGAGGCAAATGGCAAATAATGTAAATTGCAAGGAGATGAGATTTTTTATTAGGAACCTGGTTGATGTTGACGATGTCTCCCCGGCAACGGCGCTAGAAACTCCTCTTGATGTCTGCTAGAACTACGTCGGTTTTTCCCCAGAGAGGGAGGGATGATGCAGCACAGCGACGGTAGGTATTTCCCTCAGTGATGAGACCAAGGTTATCGAACCAGTAGGAGAACCATGCAACACCACGTAAACTGCTCCTGCACACAAAGAACAAATAGTTGCAACCCGACGTGTTAAAGGGGTTGTCAATCCCTTTCGGGTAACGAGATAGATAAAATTGTAGTAGATTGAAAGATGCAAATAAAAGCAAATAAAATCTAGTGAGGTATTTTTGGGTTTTTGGATTAATAGATCTGAAAATAAAAGTTGCAAATAAATAAAAGAGCGAATAGCAAAATAGATCTTGAAGGCAAATATATTAAAGAAGAGACCCGGGGGCCGTAGTTTTCACTAGTGGCTTCTCTCGAGAAAAATAGCAAACGGTGGAAACAAATTACTGTTGGGCAATTGATAGAACTTCAAATACTCATGACGATATCCATGCAATGATCATTATATAGGCATCACGTCCAAGATTAGTAGACCGACTCCTGCCTGCATCTACTACTATTACTCCACACATCAACCGCTATCCAGCATACATCTAGTGTATTAAGTTCATGGAGAAACGGAGTAATGCAATAAGAACGATGACATGATGTAGACAAGATATATTTATGTAGAAATACACCCCATCTTGTTATCCTTAATGGCAATGATACATATGTGTTGTTTCCCTTTCTATCACTGGGATCAAGCACCGTAAGATCGAACCCATCACAAAACACCCTTCCCATTGCAAGATAAATAGATGAAGTTGGCCAAACAAAACCCAAATATCGGAGAAGAAATACGAGGCTATAAGCAATCATACATATAAGAGATCAAAGAAGAATCAAATAACTTTCATGGATAAAAAGATAGATCTGATCATAAAGTCAAAGTTCATCGGATCCCAACAAACACACCGCAAAAAAGAGTTACATCATATGGATCTCCAAGAGACCATTGTATTGAGAATCAAACGAGAGAGAGAAAGCCATCTAGCTACTAACTGCGGACCCGAAGGTCTACAATGAACTACTCACGCATCATCGAGATGCACCAATGAGGATGATGAACCCCTCCGTGATGGTGTCTAGATTGGATCTGGTGGTTCTGGAACTTGCGGCGACTGGAATTGATTTTCGTCGACTCCCCTAGGGTTTCTGGAATATTGGGGTATTTATAGAGCAAAGAGGCAGTGCGGGAAGCCCCCGAGGTGGGCACAACCCACCTGGGCGCGCCTGGGCCTCCAGACGCGCCCTGGTGGGTTGTGCTCCCCTCAGAGCACCCCCCAGGTGCTTCTCCGGCCCACTGGATGTCTTCTGGTCCAAAAAAAATCCACAAAAAGTTTCGTTGCGTGTGGACTCCATTTGGTATTGATTTCCTGCGATGTAAAAAACATGCAGAAAACAACAACTGGCACTGGGCACTATGTCAATAGGTTAGTACCAAAAAATGATACAAATTGATTTTAAAATGATTGTAAAACATCCAAGAATGATAACATAACATCATGGAACAATAAAAAATTATAGATACGTTGGAGACGTGTCACGCCGCTCCTCTCCTCTTCCATTTCAAAACCACCGCCGCTCCTCTCCCGTTCTAATCTAATACCATCGCCGCTCCTCTCCTCTTCCATTCAAAAACCACCGCCTACGAGTGAAGGTGTTGTGGACAAGTAGATCGATGGAGGAGTACAACCGATACGTGTGGCTCGCAGGCGGCGACCCTGTGAAGCTAGCTAGGATGTTGGAGATACAGTCTTGGTTTGACAACCCGGAGCACTTATCGGCGACGGCGAAAATCGATGGCCAAATATCAGGAAAATAATGAAAAGGAGGCGATACACCGGGAGGGAGTCGCGCGGGAGTACATAGATCTGCTCCTGTGGGCCATGGAGCAAACAGATTCACCGGATCCGATCGTGAGGCTGCGGTGGTGGGAGTATCGATCCAAGATGGAGCATCCACCCGAGATTGAGGGATCGAGCATCTACACAGTGTCGTTTGTGAGGGTGCCGTGGCAGAGCGAGCCGGTGGAGTCTTCGTCGGCCGAACCCAACTGCAAGAGGAGAAAAACAGTTGGCGCAATGACGCTTCCCCACCATCCTCTCCCTCGCCGTTCACCTCGTCCCACAGGGCGGCTGTCTGGCGCCGAGGAATAGGAGGGGGCTCCCCCCCCCCCCGCCCCCCAAATAGTCTGAGGAGGAGCTTAGGGTTGTCAGTATTTGCAGGTTGTGAATTGTGTTTTGTGTTTCAGATTTGAGAGTACTTTCATATATGAATGTCTTTTGAATTTCAGATTTGCAGTATTGAGCATATGAAGTATTTTATGAATTCTAGAGATCTATTTTTAGCACTTTAAAAAATGTAGTTTCATATAAAAGTGCAGGCAATGTGATTCTCAGAGAAGAAACTAAAAGTTTCAGTTTCAGATAAGAAACTGCAAGTTTTCGAGGCAGAGCATTTATATTAACACGCCCTTTTCAGACAGGGATAACATCATGTTGGAAGTTTTATTCATGGTCGAAAATGAAACTACCAGCCAGTTAACATCATGTTGATCAACATTCATGCATAGCACATCTTCATATGATGCATAGTCAAAAAGATATGCTATTTTCAAAATGCCCACACAATGTTGAGTGTGTTGGAGGTGGTGTGCGTAGATGACAATGGGCACCCACATGTCAGATGCAGAGGCAAAAATTTGTAGACATTTTCACTGCATCAGGTGGAATCGAACCCGGGCGGAGCAGCGGTTGGGGAGGGGAATGTGGCGCCCCCTGCTCGATCGTACACTAATCATGCACGCAAACGTGTACGATCAAGATCAGGGACTCACGGGAAGATATCACAACACAACTCTAAAACATAAATAAGTCATACAAGCATCATAATACAAGCCAGGGGCCACGAGGGCTCGAATACAAATGCTCGATCATAGACGAGTCAGCGGAAGCAACAATATCTGAGTACAGACATAGGTTAAACAAGGTGCCATAAGATGGCTAGCACAAACAGGGATACAACAGATCGAACAGGCGCAGGGCCTCCTGCCTGGGATCCTCCTAACTACTCCTGGTCGTCGGCATCCTGGACGTAGTAGTAGGCTCCGCCCTGGTGGTAGTAGTCGTCGTAGGTGGCGTCTGGCTCCTGGGCTCCAGCATCTGGTTGCGACAACCAGCAAGAAGGGAAAGGGGGGAAGGAGGGGGAAAGCAACCGTGAGTACTCATCCAAAGTACTCGCAAGCAAGGATCTATACTACATATGCATGGTATATGTGTAAAGAGGCAATATCGGTGGACTGAACTGCAGAATGCCAGAATAAAAGGGGGATAGCTAGTCCTGTCGAAGACTACGCTTCTGGCAGCCTTCGTCTTGAAGCAATAGAAGAGATTAGTTGGAAGTTAACCGAACAACAACGTAAAGCATAATCCTACCCGTCGATCCTCTCGTCGCCACCATGCGAGAGAGCGACCACCGGGTTATATCTGTCACTTGTAAGGGTGTGTTTTATTAAGTATCCATTTCTAGTTGTCATGAGGTCGGAATACAACTCCGGGTCGTCCTTTTACCGAGGGACACGGCTATTCGAATAGATAAACTTCCCTGCAGGGGTGCACCACATATTCCCCAACACGCTCGATCCCCTTTGGCCAGACACACTTTCCTGGGTCATGCCCGGCCTCGGAAGATCCACACGTCGCAGCCCCACCTAGGCTCAACAGAGAGGTCAGCACGCCGGACTAATCCTAGGCACTCTGGGGTCTGGGCCCATCGCCCAGTGCGCTCCTGCACGTTGCGTACGCGGCCGCGAGCAGACCTAGCAACCCACACGATCACGGCGGTTACGTTAGCGCGGTCCAACATGGCGCGCGCCGCTCAGTCGCTGACGTCAAGAAGGCTTCAGCTGATACCACGACGCCGGGATACCCATAACTACTCCCGCGTAGTTGGTTAGTGCGTATAGGCCAGTGGCCAGACTCAGATCAAATATCCAATCTCGTTAAACGTGTTATTATGAAGTAAACGCGAACGCCGACCAGGGCCTGGCCCACCTGTCTCCTAGGTGGTCTCAACCTGCCCTGTCGCTCCGCCACAAAGATCCACTCAAAGGGCCGTTGGGACAAAGGTCCTTTCAGCCCCCAATCCGTGAATCACTCGCGGGTACTCTTCGACCCGACCCGACTTTAGTCACCATTTGTATAGTATGTATATATGTATAGCATACACCCGTGATCACCTCCCGAGTGATCACGGCCCGATAGTATAGCAAGGCAGACTGACAAGAATGCAGGGCCAATGATGACAAACTAGCATCCTACACTAGGCATTTAGGATTGCAGGTAAGGTATCAACAGATGTAGCAACAATGACAGGCTATGCAGCAGAATAGGATTAACCGAAAGCAGTAACAGGCTACACTACTCTAATGCAAGCAGTATAGAGAAGAATAGGTGATATCTGGTGATCAAGGGGGGGGCTTGCCTGGTTGCTCTGGCAAGTAGGGGTCGTCAACAACGTAGTCGGTCGGGGCACCAGCAGCTGCGTCGGTCTCGTAGTCTACCGAAGAGAAGAGGGGGAAGAAACAGTAAACACACGGCAATAATGCAACAGGGATGCATGACATGTCTAAATGATATGCCGGGGTGATATACAGCCTAACTAAGCGATTTAGTTAATTTAGGAATTTATTTGGATTTATTTAATTAAAGTTGGACACTATTCATTTATCGAAATCGGTCTAATTGTTCAACGTTCTCATAGCTGCGGGCGTCTGACGGAGATACCGAGGGCGTATCCGGGTTCGTATCGTCGTTCTGAGCAAGTTTCATGTATAAAATATTTTCATCGGAGTTACGGTTTAAAAGATATGATTTTCTAAAGTTTTTATTAATTTCTGAAATTTTAATTAATTATTTAATTCAACATTATCCGAAACAGTGCTGCGATGATGTCAGCATGACATCATGCTGATGTCAGCAGGCGCCCTGACAGGGTGGGTCCCACCTGTCATAGACTGTTAAATTAATTAGGGTTAACTAATTATATTACTGTTTAATTAACACTAATTAGTTAATTAAATTAACCTAATCAGGATTAATTAACTAATTAATTAATTATTTTTATTATTTTTATTTTTATTTCCTTTTTATTAAAACGTTCTGGGGCTGGGCCCCACATGTCAATGGGCCAGGGGGACTTAACGGGCGCTGGGTACGGGTAACGGGCGGGCGAACCCGCTCGAACGGGCACGGGCGATGGGGCGCGCCAGGGCGCCATCGCCGGTCGCGGGAGATGGCCGCGAGGGTGCGCGGCCGGCGGCCACGGCGCGGCTGGAGCCGCGGGGGGGGGAGGACCGGTGGCCGGAGGCGGCGTAGAGGGGCGAGGTGGGACTGGCGGCAGAGGTAGGCGAGGGTGAGGCGCAGGCAGCGCGCGGGGTAGTGAGTAGGGGCCGGCGAGGCAGAGAGGCCTCAGCGGGGCGAGGCGCTGGGCGCGGTGACCGCTGGGCGACGGGCACGGCCGGACGGCGCGGCGCATGGCCAGGGCACGGCCCGACCGCGGTGAGCGCGGGGCCGGAGCGCGCGAGGCGTGGTCACGGCCGGAGCGGAGCAACGGTGGGCGCGGCGGGAGCGCGGCAGGCGAGCGAGAGAGGAGGACCGGGGGCCTCACCGAGGGAGCGTAGGGACGGGGCAGTGGAGCGCGAGGAGGAAGACGGGGACGACGGCGGAGAGGAGAAGCAGGCCGGCGGGGGAGCGCTCCGGCGACGGCGTCCAACGGCAATGGCAACGGGGCGGCGTCGGGCGGCAGGGTCGGGGCGTCGCGGCGACCTCCACCTCTCGATCCCGATCCAATCGGGGGAGAGGGGGGGATATATCGGGAGAGGGGGGAAGTGGGGGGTGGCTGGTTAGGGTTTCCCCCCCCATGGGGATAAGGCAGGGGATGGGGCTGGGCCGGCCAGTTGGGCCAGGTGGGTCGGCCAGCTGGGCCGCCTGGCCCAGTTGGCCAGGGGGGCCTTTTCTTTTCTTTTGTTTTTCTGTTTCTTTTCCCTTTTCTTTATTCTCTTTTCTCTACTGTTAAATGTTTAGGCCCCAAATGGTTTTTGTAAAAAGTGTGACCTATTTCATAAATACCAGTGCATTATTCCTTAACACCTAAAATTAGTTTGGACAAAACATAATTCCATATTTATTTCAGATTTAATAAATGGTTATTAAATATTATCTTTATCCACTGTTTGAGGTTGTTCGAGTCACTTATCCAATTCCAATGATGTTGGTTTCAATTTTAGAATAGCCTCTGGAATATTTGTTATTTATCTGACATTTTAGTTTCTACGTTGGACAACTTTTATATTCCACTTTCATTTAAATTTGAATTTGACTTAGGAGTTGAAATGCAATATGATGCTAATGATGATTATGCACTATTAATCATGATGACATGGCCTCATCAAAAGGGTGATCTCTGTAGCTTAATACAGGGGGTGTTACAAATCTCCTCCACTACAAGAAATCTCGTCCCGAGATTTAGGAGGTAGAAAGAAACAAAGCGGGGTATTCATCGCGAAGACGATCCTCGCGTTCCCAAGTGGCTTCATCCTCAGAATGGTTTGACCACTGAACCTTGAGGAACTTGATAACCTTCTGGCGTGTGCGACGCTCGGCTTGATCGAGAATGCGGACCGGATGCTCTTTATAAGAGAGGTCTTGTTGCAGTTCAAGCAATTCGTGATCTACTCCGCGGATAGGGTCTTTGAAGCAGCGGCGGAGTTGCGATACGTGGAACACATCGTGAACCTGAGAAAGGTTCGATGGAAGTTCCAACTGATATGCCACTCTACCACGCCTTTCAAGAACAGTGAAAGGACCAATATAGCGAGGAGCTAGCTTGCCCTTGATCCCGAATCGGTGTGTACCTTTCATCGGTGTGACTCGAAGATAAGCCTTTTCGCCAGGTTGATAGACCATATCTTTGTGTTTGCGGTCATACTGACTCTTTTGACGTGACTGAGCAGTCTTCAAATGCTCGCGGACAACGCGAACTTGATCTTCGGCAAGTTGGATAATATCCGGACCGAAGAGTGGACGTTCCCCAGTTTCTGACCAATTTAGAGGGGTTCGGCACTTTCGTCCGTACAATACTTCAAAGGGGGCCATCTTCAGACTGGCTTGATAGCTGCTATTGTAAGAGAATTCGGCATATGGGAGAGATTCTTCCCATTTCCTTCCGAAGGATATGACACAAGCTCGAAGCATGTCTTCGAGAACTTGGTTGACTCGTTCAACTTGTCCTTGAGACTGAGGGTGAAAAGCGGTGCTGAAGGACAGATGAGTTCCCATAGCTTCTTGGAAACTAGCCCAGAATCTTGAAGTGAATAAGCTGCCACGGTCTGAACTGATAACCAGTGGAATACCGTGAAGTGAAACAATTCTGGACATGTAGAGAGTTGCGAGCTGACTAGCAGTGATCGTCTCTTTGACGGCTAGAAAATGTGCAACTTTGGAAAGTCGGTCAATGACGACAAGAATAGCATCATTACCTTTCTGTGATTTGGGAAATCCAGTGATAAAGTCCATTTCAACATGGTCCCACTTCCATTCAGGAACAGCAATTGGTTGCAGAGTTCCGGTGGGCCTTTGATGTTCTGCTTTGACGCGACGGCAAACATCACATTCAGCAACATAGCGAGCAATGTCTTGCTTCATGTTTGACCACCAGAATCTTTGACGGATGTCTTGGTACATCTTGGTACTGCCGGGATGAATAGACAACGGAGTGTCGTGAGCTTCTTGCATGACCTCCTGAGTCATACCCAGGTTACCTTTAGAGGGGACCACTAGACGACTTTTAAAGAACAATGTGCCAGTATCATCAATAGTGAAGAACGAAGGCCTTCCTTCAGCGAGATAGCGCTTAATCTTGTGGGCTTGAGAGTCATAACCCTGCAGCGTCTTGATGCTGTCCACGAGATCTGGTTTAGCAACCAGGGTATTAAGAGAACCCTGGGAAACAACGTGGAGGTTCATTTTGTAGGAACCTTCAGGAGGGGGAGCGAGTGCTCCAGGAGGAACAATGTGGAGATTCAGCTTTCTGAATTCTTCAATAAGCGAAGGTTGAACTTCGTGAAACTGGAGGTGACTGCAATAAGACTTACGGCTCAAGGCATCGGCCATTACATTAGCCTTGCCAGGGGTATAAGAAATCCGCTACGGTCTCCATCCATCTCTGTTGACGGAGGTTCAGGTCTGGCTGAGTGAACAGATACTTCAGACTTTGATGATCGGTGTAGATCTCGCAACGATTACCGAGAAGGTAATGTCGCCACTGTTTTAGTGCATGGATGACGGCAGCAAGCTCGAGGTCATGTACAGGGTAATTCTCTTCGTGCGGACGCAATTGACGCGAAGCATAAGCAATTAC
The DNA here is from genome assembly GCA_011799875.1 of Thinopyrum elongatum. Taxonomy (NCBI): domain Eukaryota; kingdom Viridiplantae; phylum Streptophyta; class Magnoliopsida; order Poales; family Poaceae; genus Thinopyrum; species Thinopyrum elongatum. The sequence goes on from CM022302.1 coordinate 470,387,856, forward strand.
TCTGCGGTCTTGCATTAGGACACCGCCTAATCCTTGACGGGATGCATCACAATAGATGACAAAATCCTTCTGGGAATCAGGAGGGGCAAGCACTGGGGCAGAAGTCAGCTTGTCTTTGAGCGTCTGGAAACTTTCCTGACACTTTTCCGTCCAATCGAACTTGACGCCTTTATGAAGCAGGTTAGTCAGGGGCTTGGCGATCTTGGAGAAGTTCTCGACAAATCGACGGCAATAGCTGGCGAGTCCGAGAAAACTTCGAACTTGCTTGACGTTCTTTGGAGGAGCCCAATCAAGAATAGCCTGAACTCGCTCGGGGTTGACGGCAATACCATCCTTGGAGATGACATGCCCAAGGTATGTTACTTCGGGAAGCCAGAATTCACACTTGGAAAACTTAGCATATAGTTGATGCTCTCGAAGTTTTTCCAGAACAAGTCGAAGATGTTCAGCATGTTCCTCTTTGTTCTTGGAGTATATTAGGATATCATCCAGGTAAACCACGACGAACTTGTCAAGGTATTTCATGAATATATAATTCATCAGGCGGGAGAATGTGGCGGGAGCATTGGTTAAGCCGAATGACATGACAGTGTACTCGTATGAGCCATATCGAGTAACGAAGGCGGTCTTTGGGATATCCTCTTCACGAACACGGATCTGGTGGTAACCCAACCTTAAGTCGAGTTTAGAGAACACTGATGAACCCGCCAGTTGATCATACAGATCGTTTATCCGAGGAAGGGGATATTTGTTCTGGATAGTTGCTTGGTTAATAGGACGGTAATCTTGGACCAATCGGTTTGATCCATCCTTCTTCCTGACAAAGAGAGAAGGTGCTCCCCAAGCAGAGGAACTTGGGCGAATGAAACCCTTACGAAGTGAAGCGTCGATTTCCTCCTTAAGTTCAAGAAGTTCATGCGGCGGCATCTTGTAGGGTCGCTTGGCGATAGGAGTGGTGCCTGGTTTCAAGTCGATGACAAATTCGACAGCTCGAGCAGGGGGTATCCCTGGGAGTTCTTCTGGGAAAACACCTTGGAATTCGCGAACAACTGGAATGTTCTCGATGCCTTCAAGTGGTGATGCGTTTAACGCATTCAAGGCATAAAGTCTCGCCTCGGCATTTTGGATGATTTGAGCCTGGTAGCTTATTATTTCATCAGAAGGGTGTAGAAGATGGACGATCTTCGTGGCGCAAACTATAGAAGCAGTATGCGCTTTCAACCAATCCATTCCGAGAATGAGGTCGATACTACAAGACTTTAGTATGAAAGGGGAGGCGTGAAACTCCAGCCCTTCAATTTCAACGGCGACGTCGTTGCTACCCATGGAGGTTTGACATTGACCCGCGGGGGTGTGTATTACTATTGCAGTGTTCATGACCTCACATTTAATGTCGTGTTTGTATGCAAATTCTTCGGACATGAATGAATGCGATGCTCCCGAATCAAATAAAACAGAAGCTGGTACTGAATTAACAAGGAGAGTACCCATCACGGTGGCAGGCTGGTCCTGAGCTTCTTTGAAATCGGTGTGGTTGGCCTGAATACGCCCATAAGTCTTGGCATTGTTGTTGCGAGGCTGATTGTTCCTACGGCCAGTTGCAGGAAGTGCCAGTTGGTTCTGGTTCTGAATGCAGTTCCTGGAAAAATGACCTGGCTGCCCACACTTGTAGCACAGACTATCATTGGGATTAGGAGCAGGAGCTCGGGGTGGTGGAGCTGGAAGTCCTGGCTGCCTAGGTGGTGGAGGCAGGCGTGGTGCAGTATAGGACCGTCTTGGAGCAGGTGCAGCTGGACGGTACACGCTGTTTGGAATCCAGATCCGACGCTTCTGTGCAGGCTGGCTTGAAGATGAACCAGTGTCACGGTTGCGCCTAAGAGATCCCTGGTGTGCCTGCAGACCAGTCTCGACCTGGATAGCCTTGTTCACCAAGATGGAGAAATTATCAAATTCATGCACAAGGAGCGCTAGCTTGATGTCAGCTTGAAGTCCTTGGCGAAACCTTTCCTGACGGCGAGCATCAGTGGGAATGTCTTCTTCAGCATAGCGGGATAATTCCAGAAACTCCCGCTGATAAGCTTCCACTGTCTTGTTGCCCTGGGTGAGGTTGCGGAACTCTTGCTTCTTCCGGTCCATGATTCCCTGGGGAATGAAACGGGCACGGAAGGCAGCTTGGAAATCCGGCCAAGTGATGACTGTGCCAGCTGGTTGAGTGCGCCTGTGGCTGTCCCACCATTGAGCAGCGGGGCCCTTGAGAAAGAAGGAGGCGAAGGTGACATAGTTTGCAGGGGCAACGCCACCAGATTCCAACTCATAGGTGATGTCGCGTAGCCAGTCATCCGCATCCAGGGGCTGAGTTGAGCCGCGGTAGACGGTTGGGTTGAGGCGCATAAAGTCCTGCAAGGTCCCTGGGCCCGGATACTGGTTCATATTGGGACGAGGAAACTGATCCATGATCCCTTGCATGAACTGACGTTGCAGTTCAAATTGCTGCATCATTCCAGCCATATAGTTCGGCGGTGGTGGATCGTTGGCACCACGTCCACGACCACGACCAGCGGGTCTAACCATCCTGCTAATTTTCAACAGGGGGGGTAGTTTAGTAAAAGCAAGCACGAGTGCTTAGCGACAAGCATGATGTAACTCGACAATAGTTTAAGCAGTGCATCAAATACATAAAAGTAGTCGATTAAGACATACAGATCCATACACAACGTCGGGTACAAGCGGACAGCATAACGGCGCAAATCAAAAGCTAGACATACTAGGCGGCGCGCAGGCACGCGGTAAGGAAGTACACAACGAGAGATAGCAAAGGCTACATCAACGTCGGAGAGAACCACTGTATCGGGGTAGCTGCGAGTGCGGACGACGAATGTTCGTCGCGGAAAGATCCTGTGCTCCATGTGCACTCTGATGCAGAACCCGGTCTCGAGCTGTAAGAAGAGGTCCACGTGTCGGTGTGTGACCCCCAACAATAGGCCAGTCAATACCAGCATACATCTGAGTCCTGTGCGGATAAAGGATGTGCTCCGGATGTATCCCTGCATGAACAGCGGGCAGCAACTGCGTCATAGCATCGTAGAGACGTGCTCGAGTGGCAACCAACTCGACGGCAAGAGCCCGAACAGTGCGATCCAGAGCCTGAGTGCACTGAATCAGAACGCGCGGGTCGTAGCGACGAGGCTCGTACGGGGCACAGATAGCTGTGTAGTATCCGGTAGCATCTCCAGCAGGGGCATACGGAATGTATCGGAACTCGGAGTCATCCAAGATAGCATTGTGCTCCCCTCGTAGACGTACGACAGCGGAGTAGGCGGCATCATGGACTGCCATCTCAATCGTCACGCCTAATCCGTGAAAAAGGTGTAGCTCGGTGTCTGAGTTGTTCTGCTGATCATAAATCCGAACTTCAGCATAGTACTGTTCCTGGTTGAACTCACGGTAAACCTCATAAACCAAGTACTCAGGGTACCAACGGTAGCCAAGTCTGGTCATGAGAGCGATCAGGACAGCTGGAAACCCAGGGGTATTACGAGCCCAAGTGCGAAGCACAAGCTGTGTCGTAGGACGCGGTGGAAACAAACGGTCCATCTGAAAATAGAGGAAATTCAGGTTTGTCAAACGACAATAAGAGGTTTAACACAACTCGGAGAGAAAGGTTAAACAAAACAATGGAAAGGAAAATGATTATCAGACTAATCAGATCAACGACAGGGAAATCGCACAGATATCCAGCTCTCCGGGTAGACAGAATTTACGAGATCCTAAGTGTCGGCGTTAGTAAACTTCATTTAACCCGAGTAGAAGAGAGATCAGAGTCCCAGAGTATAGACGAGGAATAAAAGATCCTAATACCACCCAGTTGGCAATGTGGGCCCGTAAGCCACACAGCCAAGTTAGTAAAACGGTTTCCTTTGTCTAGACTCAACTTCGGCCAAGGAATTGGAAAGGGGGATTCCTTCAGGCAGTCGGCTCTGATACCAACTTGTGGCGCCCCCTGCTCGATCGTACACTAATCATGCACGCAAACGTGTACGATCAAGATCAGGGACTCATGGGAAGATATCACAACACAACTCTAAAACATAAATAAGTCATACAAGCATCATAATACAAGCCAGGGGCCACGAGGGCTCGAATACAAATGCTCGATCATAGACGAGTCAGCGGAAGCAACAATATCTGAGTACAGACATAGGTTAAACAAGGTGCCATAAGATGGCTAGCACAAACAGGGATACAACAGATCGAACAGGCGCAGGGCCTCCTGCCTGGGATCCTCCTAACTACTCCTGGTCGTCGGCGTCCTGGACGTAGTAGTAGGCTCCGCCCTGGTGGTAGTAGTCGTCGTAGGTGGCGTCTGGCTCCTGGGCTCCAGCATCTGGTTGCGACAACCAGCAAGAAGGGAAAGGGGGGAAGGAGGGGGAAAGCAACCGTGAGTACTCATCCAAAGTACTCGCAAGCAAGGATCTATACTACATATGCATGGTATATGTGTAAAGAGGCAATATCGGTGGACTGAACTGCAGAATGCCAGAATAAAAGGGGGATAGCTAGTCCTGTCGAAGACTACGCTTCTGGCAGCCTTCGTCTTGAAGCAATAGAAGAGATTAGTTGGAAGTTAACCGAACAACAACGTAAAGCATAATCCTACCCGTCGATCCTCTCGTCGCCACCATGCGAGAGAGCGACCACCGGGTTATATCTGTCACTTGTAAGGGTGTGTTTTATTAAGTATCCATTTCTAGTTGTCATGAGGTCGGAATACAACTCCGGGTCGTCCTTTTACCGAGGGACACGGCTATTCGAATAGATAAACTTCCCTGCAGGGGTGCACCACATATTCCCCAACACGCTCGATCCCCTTTGGCCGGACACACTTTCCTGGGTCATGCCCGGCCTCGGAAGATCCACACGTCGCAGCCCCACCTAGGCTCAATAGAGAGGTCAGCACGCCGGACTAATCCTAGGCACTCTGGGGTCTGGGCCCATCGCCCAGTGCGCTCCTGCACGTTGCGTACGCGGCCGCGAGCAGACCTAGCAACCCACACGATCACGGCGGTTACGTTAGCGCGGTCCAACACGGCGCGCGCCGCTCAGTCGCTGACGTCAAGAAGGCTTCAGCTGATACCACGACGCCGGGATACCCATAACTACTCCCGCGTAGTTGGTTAGTGCGTATAGGCCAGTGGCCAGACTCAGATCAAATATCCAATCTCGTTAAGCGTGTTATTATGAAGTAAACGCGAACGCCGACCAGGGCTTGGCCCACCTGTCTCCTAGGTGGTCTCAACCTGCCCTGTCGCTCCGCCACAAAGATCCACTCAAAGGGCCGTTGGGACAAAGGTCCTTTCAGCCCCCAATCCGTGAATCACTCGCGGGTACTCTTCGAGCCGACCCGACTTTAGTCACCATTTGTATAGTATGCATATGTGTATAGTATACACCCGTGATCACCTCCCGAGTGATCACGGCCCGATAGTATAGCAAGGCAGACTGACAAGAATGCAGGGCCAATGATGATAAACTAGCATCCTATACTAAGTATTTAGGATTGCAGGTAAGGTATCAACAACAGTAGCAACAATGACAGGCTATGCAGCAGAATAGGATTAACGGAAAGCAGTAACATGCTACACTACTCTAATGCAAGCAGTATAGAGGAGAATAGGCGATATCTGGTGATCAAGGGGGGGGGCTTGCCTGGTTGCTCTGGCAAGTAGGGGTCGTCAACAACGTAGTCGGTCGGGGCACCAGCAGCTGCGTCGGTCTCGTAGTCTACCGAAGAGAAGAGGGGGAAGAAACAGTAAACACACGGCAATGATGCAACAGGGATGCATGACATGTCTAAATGATATGCCGGGGGTGATATACAGCCTAACTAAACGATTTAGTTAATTTAGGAATTTATTCGGATTTATTTAATTAAAGTTGGACACTATTCATTTATCGAAATCGGTCTAATTGTTCAACGTTCTCATAGCTGCGGGCGTCTGACGGAGATACCGAGGGCGTATCCGGGTTCGTATCGTCGTTCTGAGCAAGTTTCATGTATAAAATATTTTCATCGGAGTTACGGTTTAAAAGATATGATTTTCTAAAGTTTTTATTAATTTCTGAAATTTTAATTAATTATTTAATTCAACATTATCCGAAACAGTGCTGCGATGATGTCAGCATGACATCATGCTGATGTCAGCAGGCGCCCTGACAGGGTGGGTCCCACCTGTCATAGACTGTTAAATTAATTAGGGTTAACTAATTATATTACTGTTTAATTAACACTAATTAGTTAATTAAATTAACCTAATCAGGATTAATTAACTAATTAATTAATTATTTTTATTATTTTTATTTTTATTTTTATTTCCTTTTTATTAAAACGTTCTGGGGCTGGGCCCCACATGTCAATGGGCCAGGGGGACTTAACGGGCGCTGGGTACGGGTAACGGGCGGGCGAACCCGCTCGAACGGGCACGGGCGATGGGGCGCGCCAGGGCGCCATCGCCGGTCGCGGGAGATGGCCGCGAGGGTGCGCGGCCGGCGGCCACGGCGCGGCTGGAGCCGCGGGGGGGGGGAGGACCGGTGGCCGGAGGCGGCGTAGAGGGGCGAGGTGGGACTGGCGGCAGAGGTAGGCGAGGGTGAGGCGCAGGCAGCGCGCGGGGTAGTGAGTAGGGGCCGGCGAGGCAGAGAGGCCTCAGCGGGGCGAGGCGCTGGGCGCGGTGACCGCTGGGCGACGGGCACGGCCGGACGGCGCGGCGCATGGCCAGGGCACGGCCCGACCGCGGTGAGCGCGGGGCCGGAGCGCGCGAGGCGTGGTCACGGCCGGAGCGGAGCAACGGTGGGCGCGGCGGGAGCGCGGCAGGCGAGCGAGAGAGGAGGACCGGGGGCCTCACCGAGGGAGCGTAGGGACGGGGCAGTGGAGCGCGAGGAGGAAGACGGGGACGACGGCGGAGAGGAGAAGCAGGCCGGCGGGGGAGCGCTCCGGCGACGGCGTCCAACGGCAATGGCAACGGGGCGGCGTCGGGCGGCAGGGTCGGGGCGTCGCGGCGACCTCCACCTCTCGATCCCGATCCAATCGGGGGAGAGGGGGGGATATATCGGGAGAGGGGGGAAGTGGGGGGGGGTGGCTGGTTAGGGTTTCCCCCCCCCATGGGGATAAGGCAGGGGATGGGGCTGGGCCGGCCAGTTGGGCCAGGTGGGTCGGCCAGCTGGGCCGCCTGGCCCAGTTGGCCAGGGGGGCCTTTTCTTTTCTTTTGTTTTTCTGTTTCTTTTCCCTTTTCTTTATTCTCTTTTCTCTACTGTTAAATGTTTAGGCCCCAAATGGTTTTTGTAAAAAGTGTGACCTATTTCATAAATACCAGTGCATTATTCCTTAACACCTAAAATTAGTTTGGACAAAACATAATTCCATATTTATTTCAGATTTAATAAATGGTTATTAAATATTATCTTTATCCACTGTTTGAGGTTGTTCGAGTCACTTATCCAATTCCAATGATGTTGGTTTCAATTTTTGAATAGCCTCTGGAATATTTGTTATTTATCTGACATTTTAGTTTCTATGTTGGACAACTTTTATATCCCACTTTCATTTAAATTTGAATTTGACTTAGGAGTTGAAATGCAATATGATGCTAATGATGATTATGCACTATTAATCATGATGACATGGCCTCATCAAAAGGGTGATCTCTGTAGCTTAATACAGGGGGTGTTACAGGGAACTTGGCCACTGGGCTACTCTAGTACTTTCGCTCAAAATTAGGCACAACATCTACCACTACTGAAAGATCGTGGATGTCGCCTAGAGGGGGGGGGGTGAATAGGCGCTTTAAAATAATTACGGTTTAGGCTTGAACAAATGCAGAATAAACCTAGCGGTTAATTTGTCAAGCACAAAACCTACAACAACTAGGCTCACCTATGTGCACCAACAACTTATGCTAAGCAAGATAAACAACTAAGTGATAGCAAGATATATGACAAGAAACAAAATGGCTATCACAAAGTAAAGTGCATATGTAAAAAGGCACGGGTAAGAGATAACCGAGGCACGCGGAGACGACGATGTATCCCGAAGTTCACACCCTTGCGGATGCTAATCTCCGTTTGGAGTGGTGTGGAGGCACAATGCTCCCCAAGAAGCCACTAGGGCCACCGTAATCTCCTCATGCCCTCGCACAATGCAAGATGCCGTGATTCCACTAAGGGGCCCTTGAGGGCGGTCACCAAACCCGTACAAATGGCAACCCTTGGGGGCAGTCACCAAACCCGTACACTTTGGCAACCCTTGGGGGCGGTCACCGGTACCCGTCAAATTGCTTGAGGCAATCTCCAAAACCTAATTGGAGACCCCGACGCTTGCCCGGAGCTTTACACCACAATGATTGAGCTCCGAACACCACCAACCGTCTAGGGCGCCCAAGCACCCAAGAGGAACAAGCTCTAGGGTACCAAGCACCCAAGAGTAATAAGCTTCTCAACTTGTAACTTCCACGTATCACCGTGGAGAACTCAAACCTATGCACCAAATGCAATGGCAAGGGCACACGGAGTGCCCAAGTCCCTCACTCTCAAATCCCACTAAAGCAACGAAAGCTATGGAGGAAAATGAGAGGAAGAACAAGAAGGAGAACACCAAGAACTCCAAGATCTAGATCCAAGGGGTTCCCCTCACATAGAGGGGAAAGTGATTGGTGGAAACGTAGATCTAGATCCCCTCTCTCTTCCCCCAAAAACTAGCAAGAATCCATGGAGGGATTGAGAGAAAGCAAGCTCGAAGAAGGTCAACAATGGGGGAAGAACACAAGCTGAAAAGATGAGGTCCAATGGGGAAGAAGATCCCCTTTTATAGGTCCCCACGAATCTGCCCATTATGTTGCAGAAAACATAGGAGTGGTACAACTGCTAGGAGTAGCGGTACAACCGGAAAACACGGGAACCCTGCAGAAACCCTACTGAGCGGTACAACCGATGGCGTGGGCGGTAGTACCGGTTGAAACGAATAACCAGAACAACCGCTCCACCTTCATTCAACAACCGCTTCAAAACAAAGAGGAGTCACCCCCGAGCGGTAGTTGAGATGGTGGTTGCACCGGTGCAACTGCTAGGACCGAACACAGGTGGTGGCTAAGTCCCGAGCGGTACAACCGCTCCGGACACCGGTAGTTCCGCTCAAAACTAGTTGACCGGACCAACCAGGCCACCACCATCCAAGAGCTGCCCCACGACAGAGCCCAGTCTGGTGGTAGGGCGGTAGTGGGCCGGTACAACCACTGAGCCGTAGACCTGGAGTTTTCCAAGCACCAGATGGTACAACCACCCGGGGGCAGCGGTACAACCGCTTGGAAACCACCTGGAGACTGCAACCCTAGGGTATCACCCCTAGGGCGGTACAACCGCTAGGAGATGCGGTACACCCGCAAGGTGCAGAAACCAGAACTGACATAACAGCTGCAAATGAGCTCCGAGTTGAGCAAACTCAAGCTTGTTGGACAGATGACAACGAATACATCATAGAAGAAGCATGTGAACTCCGTTTTCAATGAACTCTAGCTTGTCATGAATATAAACATAAGCTCTAAAACTCAAAAATAGAAACACCAAACAAGAACCAAGAAATATGATGCAAGGATGCAATGGTTTGAGCTCTCGACGAACGATACGATCAAGCTACTCACTTGAGAGCCCCCCTTGATAGTACGGCAATCGATCCTAGAACCTGGTCTCCCAACTACCACCATGAGACTGGTAAAATAGAAAACCTATCAAGGGTAAACCTTTGCCATGCACACAATCCACTTGAGCTAGATGATGACGATCTTGTTCTCCTCAAGATGGACCACCTTTCTTGATTGCGTTGGGTCGATGAAGACTAGTTGATTGCTCACAAGTCTATTGCCACTGATGACCCACAAGTATAGTGGATCAATCGTAGTCCTTTTGATAAGTAAGAGTGTCGAACCCAACAAGGAGCAGAAGGAAATGACAAGCGGTTTTCAGTAAGGTAATATCTGCAAGCACTGAAGTTGTAAGTAGCGAGTAGTTTAATCGCAAGATAACTTGTAACGAGCAAGTAATAATAGTAGTAAAAAAAGTGCAGCAAGGTAGCCCAATCCTTTTGAGGTAAAGTACAGGCCAAAATGGTCTCTTATGATAAGCAAAGTGTTCTTGAGGGTACACGGGAATTTCATCTAGTCACTTTCATCATGTTGGTTCGATTCGTCTTCGCTACTTTGATAATTTGGTATGTGGGTGGACCAGTGCTTAGGTGTTGTTCTTACTTGAACAAACCTCCTACTTATGATTAACCCCCTCGCAACCATCCGCAACTACGAGAAAAGTATTAAGAATAAATTCTAACCATAGCATTAAACTTTTGGATCCAATCGGTCCCTTACAGAATAGCGCATAAACTAGGGTTTAAGCTTCTGTCACTCTCTCAACCCATCATCTAATAACTACTCCACAATGCTTTCCCTTAGGCCCAAATATTGTGAAGTTTCATGTAGTCGACGTTCACATCACACCACTAAGGGAATCACAACATACATATCATCAAAATATCGAACACATATCAAGTTCACATGATTACTTGCAACATGATTTCTCCTGTGACCTCAAGAACAAAAGTAACTACTCACAAATGATAATCATGCTCAAGATCAGAGGGGTATTAAACAGCATAATGGATCTAAACATATAATCTTCCACCAAATAAACCATATAGTAATCAACTACAAGATGTAATCAACAGTACTAGTCACCCACAAGTACCAATCTATAGTTCCGATACAAAGATTGAACACGGGAGATGAACTAGGGTTTGAGAGGAGATGGTGCTGTTGAAGATGTTGATGGAGATTGCCCTCCCCAAGATGGGAGAGTTGTTGGTGATGATGATGATGATGATTTCCCCCTTCGGGAGGGAAGTCTCCCCGGCGGAATCGCTCTGTCGGAGGGCAAAAGTGCTCCTGCCCAAGTTCTGCCTCGAGACGGCGGCGCTTCGTCCCGAAAGTCCTGTCCTAATTTTTTCTAGGTGAAAATGACTTATATACCAGAAGATGGGCACCGGAGGACACAATGAACAGGACTTACCCATCTACTATCAGCTATTGGATAGATTATACCTGCTTCTAGGAGTTTCAATATTTCTGTTCTTACCACTTCTTTCATCTTCGGATTTAACCGATGTTGGTGATCAACAACGGGTTTAGCATCAGGTTCCATATTAATTTTGTGCTGACATAGAGTGGGACTAATTCCCTTAAGATCATCAAGAGTATATCCAATAGCAGCTCGATGCTTCCTTAGAACTTTCAATAATCTTTCTTCTTCATGTTCTGAAAGGTTAGCACTAATAATAACAGGATATATCTTTTTCTCATCAAGATAAGCATATTTCAAAGTGTCTGGCAATTGTTTTAATTCAAACACAGGACCACCTTTAGGTGGAGGAGGACCTCCTAGAGTTTTAATAGGCAAATTGTGTTTAAGCAGAGGACCTTGTTCAAAGAAAATCTTATCTATTTCATTTCTTTCATGCATATGTAAATCATTTTCATGGTCTAGCAGATATTGTTCTAAAGGATCAGTAGGGGGTACAACAATAGAAGCAAGACCAATAATTTCATCTTTACTAGGCAAATCTTTCTTATGAGGTTTTCTACTAAACTTAGAAAAATTAAACTCATGAGACTCATCACCAAAGCTAACACCGACAGTTTGTTTCTCACAATCTATTTTAGCATTAACGGTGTTCAAGAAAGGTCTACCAAAAATAATGGGACAAAATTCATCTTGTGGGGAACCAAGAACAAGAAAATCAGTAGGGTATTTTACTTTCCCACACAAGACTTCAACATCTCTAGCAATCCCAAGTGGTGTGATGGTGTCTCTATTAGCAAGTTTAATAGTAACATCTATGTCTTCTATCTCAGCGGGTGCTATGTCATTCATAATTTCATGATATAAGGTAAAAGGAATAGTACTTACGCTAGCACCTATGTCACATAAACCATGATACTAGTGATCTCCTATTTTAACAGAGACAACATGCATGCCAACAACGGGTCTATGTTTATCTTTCCCATCGGGTTTGGCAATTCTAGCAGGTTCACCAATGAAGTAAATGACATGCCCATCAATATTATCGACCAAGAGATCCTTAACCATAGCAACACTAGGATCTACCTCGATTTGTTCATCTGGTTTAGGTGTTCTAATATAACTTTTATTGACCACAATTGAGACTTTAGCATGTTCCTTCATCCTGACAGGGAAAGGTGGTTTTTCAATATAAGAAGTAGGAACAACTGGGTCAACATTGTATATAATCATTTCATCTTTAGCTATTACCGGTTCTTTAATTTCTTCTTTAATAGGTGGGTGATATTTAAACCACTTCTCCTTAGGGAGATCAACATGAGTAGCAAAAGATTCACAAAAGGAGGCTACTATCTCAGAGTCAAGTCCATATTTAGTGCTAAACTTTTGAAAAGCATCAGTATTCATAAAAGATTTAACACAATCAAACTTAAGCTCAATACCTGACTCTTTACCTTCGTCGAGTTCCCAATCTTTAGAGTTGCATTTAATTCTTTCTAAAAGATCCCACCGGAATTCAATAGTCTTCTTCATAAAGGAACCAGTACAAGAAGTATCGAGCATGGATTGATCATTACGAGAAAGCCGAGCATAAAATTTTTGAATAATAATTTCTCTTGAGAGCTCATGGTTGGGGCATGAATATAACATTGACTTAAGCCTCCCCCAAGCTAGAGCAATACTTTCTCCTTCACGAGGCCAAAAATTATATATATAATTCCGATCACGATGAACTAGATGCATAGGATAATTTTTTTGATGGAATTCCAATTTCAACTGATTCCAATTCCAAGATCCAATATCATCGCATAGCCTATACCATGTCAATGCTTTTCCCTTCAAAGATAAAGGGAAAACCTTCTTCTTAGCTTCATCTCCGGGTAAACCTGCAAGCTTAAACAATCCACAAATTTCATCCACATATATCAAGTGCATATCAGGATGTTCGGTTCCATCTCCTCCATAAGGATTAGCTCACAGTTGTTCTATCATACCCAAAGGAATTTCATATTCAATATTTTCAGTAGGTGCAGTAGGTTGAGGGGCATCTAATTGTGGTTTCGGTCGAGGTGAAGATACGCCGAACAAACCCCTCACAGGATTGCTCTCCATAGTAACAAGTGACAATAAATTTCAGCACGTAGTAATAATTTTGCCTTACCAATTTCCACTTACCAAAAGCGCTTCACTCCCCGGCAACGGCGCCAGAAAAGAGCCTTGATGACCCACAAGTATAGGAGATCAATCCTAGTCCTTTCGATAAGTAAGAGTTTCGAACCCAACGAGGAGCAGAAGGAAATGACAAGCGGTTTTCAGTAAGGTAATATCTGCAAGCACTGAAATTGTAAGTAGCGAGTAGTTTAATTGCAAGATAATTTGTAATGAGCAAGTAACAATAGTAGTAAAAAAAGTGCAGCAAGGTAGCCCAATCCTTTTGAGGTAAATGACAGGCCAAAATGGTCTCTTACGATAAGCAAAGTGTTCTTGAGGGTACACGGGAATTTCATCTAGTCACTTTCATCATGTTCGTTCGATTCGTGTTCACTACTTTGAGAATTTGGTATGTGGGTGGACCGGTGCTTAGGTGCTGTTCTTACTTGAACAAACCTCCTACTTATGATTAACCCCCTCGCAAGAATCCGCAACTACGAGAAAAGTATTAAGAATAAATTCTAACCGTAGCATTAAACTTTTGGATCCAATCGGTCCCTTATGGAATAGCGCATAAACTAGGGTTTAAGCTTCTGTCACTCTCGTAACCCATCATCTAATAAATACTCCACAATGCATTCCCTTAGGCCCAAATATGGTGAAGTGTCATGTAGTCGACGTTCACATGACACCACTAAGGGAATCACAACATACATATCTTCAAAATATCGAACACATATCAAGTTCACATGATTACTTGCAACATGATTTCTCCCGTGACCTCAAGAACAAAAGTAACTACTCAAAAATGATAATCATGCTCAAGATCAGAGGGGTATTAAATAGCATAATGGATCTGAACATATAATCTTCCACCAAATAAACCATATAGTAATCAACTACAAGATGTAATCAACACTACTAGTCACCCACAAGTACCAATCTATAGTTCCGGTACAAAGATTGAACACGGGAGATGAACTAGGGTTTGAGAGGAGATGGTGTTGTTGAAGATGTTGATGGATATTGCCCTCCCCAAGATGAAAGAGTTGTTGATGATGATGATGACGATGATTTCCCCCTCCGGGAGGGAAGTTCCCCCGGCAGAATCGCTCCGCCGGAGGGCAAAAGTGCTCCTGCCCAAGTTCTGCCTCGAGACAGCGGCGCTTCATCCCGAAAGTCCTCTCCTGATTTTTTCTAGGTCAAAATGACTTATGTACCAGAAGATGGGCACCAGAGGTGGGCTGGGCTGGGCTGAGCACAACCCACCAGGGCGCGCTTGGGGGGCCTGGTGTGCCCTAGTGTCTTGTGCTCACCAGGTGGCCCCCCTCCGATAGTTATTTGCTCCAATATTTCTTATTTATTCCATAAAAAATCCTCGTGAAGTTTCAGCTCATTTGGAGTTGTGCAGAATAGGTAGCCTGACGTAGCATTTTCAGGTCCAGATTTCCAGCTGCCGGAATTCTCCCTCTTTGTGTATACCTTGCATATTATGAGAGAAAAGGCAATAGAATTACTCCAAAAAGCATTATTATGCATAAAAACATTATAAATAACAGTAGGTAAACATGATGCAAAATGGACGTATCAGCCACCACAATGGACTGCAAGCTTCAAGCACGATCTCTTCGTGATGCTCCACTTGAACTTGCACACGGCAATCTTGATGATGATCACCACTTGATATCATCCTCCATGGGTTGTATGAGATCTTCCCATTGATGCAACACTAGTACCGTGAGGTGCTATACAAATGGTTTTTAACCCCTTTCCACGACGGCATTTGGAATCGTCGCCTAGTGAGTGACTACGATAGGGGGGTCCTTCCCACACGACCCAAAAACCATCAGGGATATGCCCTCCTGGCACACACGCTCGACAAAATGAGGTCGTGTGCGACCGGCGAGCGATCAAATACGGTTATATGTACAGTAGTGCTAAAAAATCAATTATACAGGCGAAATCGTTTCTGGTCATAAGTTCATCCCACACAATCAGTCCCCCCTAAACATTTCTGTTCGTATGTACATCCCACAAAGTCGCTCCAACGAAAATGTTTCTGTTCGCAGGTACATCACACACAATTTTCCCCGTTAAATCGTTTGTGATAGCGTTTCCATTACACACGGTATTAACAATTTTATCGTTTGCGTTATTGAATGCATCACACACGATGCGTAGAAGAAACTGTGTGGCAAAGGCTATCCATCACACACAGTTTTATGTGGTAAATGTTTGCGCCAGGTGGCCTAACGCAAACAGTTTTCAAGAGGATGTCGTGTGTGATTGTTCATTAATCCAACACGGTTTTGAAGGAAATATGCCCTAGAGGCAATAATAAAGTTGTTATTTTATATTTCCTTATTCATGATAAATGTTTATTATTCATGCTAGAATTGTATTAATCGGAAACCTAAATACATGTGTGAATACATAGACAAACATTGTGTCCCTAGTGAGCCTCTACTTGACTAGCTCGTTGATCAATGATGATTAAGGTTTCCTAACCATGGACATGAGTTGTCATTTGATAACGGGATCACATCATTAGGAGAATGATGTGATGGACAAGACCCATCCGTTAACTTAGCATAATGATCGTTCAGTTTTATTGCTACTGCTTTCTTCATGTCAAATACATATTCCATCGACTATGAGATTATGCAACTCCCGGATACCGGAGGAATGCCTTATGTGCTATCAAACGTAACAACATAACTGGGTGATTATAAAGATGCTCTACAGGTATCTTCGAAGGTGTCTGTTGGTTTGGCATAGATCGAGATTAGGATTTGTCACTCCGAGTATCAGAGAGGTATCTCTGGGCCCTCTCGGTAATGCACATCATAAGAAGCCTTGCAAGCAAAGTGAATTAGTCAAAGGATGATGTATTACGGAACGAGTAAAGATACTTGCCATTAACGAGATTAAACTAGGTATGAAGATACCGATGATCGAATCTCGGGCAAGTGACATACTGATGGACAAAGGGAATTACGTATGTTATCATAACGGTTCGACCGATAAAGATCTTTGTAGAATATGTGGGAGCCAATATGAGCATCCAGGTTCCGCTATTGGTTATTGACTGGAGAGGTGGCTTGGTCATGTCTACATAGTTCTCGAACCCATAGGGTCCGCATGCTTAATGTTCGATAATGATTTTGTATTATATGAGTTATGTGATTTGGTGACCGAATGTTGTTCGAAGTCCCGGATGAGATCACGGACATGAAGAGGAGTCTCGAAATGGTCAAGAGGTAAAGATTGATATATAGGACGATGGTATTCAGACACTGGAAGTGTTCCGGAGGGTACTGGGTACATATCGGGTCACCAGAAGGGGTTCCAGCGTTGAGCATGAACATTTTATCTGGATCTTGTTTAGTGTGAGATGGTTATTCATTTAAATCAGAGAATAATGGTTGTTCTATTTACATGTGTAATATCTTTTATGGTCATGCACCCTTGAAGAGTGGTCTATTTTTGTTGAATCTCGATCGTGGTGATACACATATTCATAATATTGACGCCAAAAGATGCAAAGTTGATAATGATAGTGCAACATATTTGTGGCACTGCCGTTTAGGTCATATTGGTGTAAAGCGCATGAAGAAACTCCATGCAGATGGGCTTTGGGAATCACTTTGATGCGGAGCATCCTACGATCATCCCCATGTACACTACGACTACTCCCCGAGCCCCAAGTGTCCATACGATGAGACCTCGAGCATACGTCATTGGACCTAAGGTGAACTCGCTCCTTTTCGAATCTTCCATTTCTGCATGTAAGACATGGATGCTACTTCAAGCGCGGACCTTGTGCATACTCAGGTACACCCGAGGAGGCCAAGGAGAGCCCAAGGACCAACGCCAAGTGTGCGCGGGAGCGAAGGAAGGAGAAGGAAGAAGAGCCAGCTGCTACAGCGACCGGACATTCGGCCCGTGTCCCCGGAAATCCGGCCATCCATCACCGAATGCATCTGGAAGCGACCCCGATAGCCCGGACATCCGGCCCCGCGCCACGGACATCCGGCTCTTCCCGACGCCCGGGACATCCGGCCTTCCCGCCCGGATATCTGGCCCCGCCTGACCAGAGAGCACAGGAAACAGGCAAGTCCTGCCCGGACATCTGGCCCGAGGCCTAGACATCCGGCTCCTCGTGAGCCGCCGGACATGCGGCCCCCAGCCCGGACATCCGGCGCCTGTCTGCGCACAGTGAACGGGCCAAGGGACCATGTACCCCGCCAACTCGTCCCACTTTGCACTACGACTATATATAGACTCCTACCCCCTCCTAGTTAGGGTTAGCATTGGTTTAGCTCATTATAGAGATAGAGCTTTGCTCATCCTTTTGGTTCTTCTCGTTCGAGAGACCGCGGCCTCTTCGGAGAAGATCCACACCAGATTCAAGACCCCTCACGGGAAGATCCCTCGCGGATTCAAGACCTCCTCACAGAGTTGAACTAGTTACCGTTTGTATCGTCCTTTGTTGACTTTGGATCGTATATCTCTCTTTGTGTTCATGGATCTAGCACATGTGTGATCGTTTCTCGTTGATTTGAGTGATTCCTCTCGTTTCCCCTCGTGTTTCCCCTCGCGTTTCTCCTCGTGTTCTTCGTGTTCATCACGGGATCCGCTCCAATCGTGAAATATCGGGCATCTAGAGTTCTACCCTACATCATCTTGGTATCATGAGCCACGTTGATCATGATTTCGGAGCCTCCCCTCTTTGTTTTCTAGCCTAATTTTGTTGTGTTCTTCCCCAATTTCGAAAATCCCCACAAAAATAGCCCCAAAATATTTTGTGATTTGTTGGTGTGATGATGTTTTGTTGATTTTGATCCATGGATTTGCTTGGTTTCAAGTGGATCTAGCTTTCCCCCATCTTTATCCCCATTTCCATCCACGAAATCCGTCAAATTTTGCCCCCGAAATCATCTATTTCCGCCCCAAATCGAGTTTCGAAGTCCAAATCCCGATCTGGAATCGTCGAGCCGGACATCCGGGCCACCGGCCGGACATCCGGGCCATCAGGCCAGACATCAGGGCCCCAAGCCGGACATCCGGCTCCTGGAGCACAAAATTTGCACAGTTCTGGACATCAGCCCCCGGATATCCGGCCAAACCCCTGGAAGTCCGGCCCGTGTAACTTCAGCCTTTCCCGTTTCACCGTTTTGTCCATAACTAATTGATTCGGAGTCCGATTTTGACGTTCTTTAGCTCGTTTTGAAGCTATTGGCATCCCCCATCCAACAAAAAACTACCATCACCATTTTACTCCATCAAATTTTTGGAACTTTGGCATCTTTGCCTAGGGCCTTCACCACATCCTCCGCTATACCACCACCAACTTCCGCAACCTAACCCATTTTGTTCCCCATAGCATTAGTGGTTGTTTGAGTAGCGATTCGAGTATCCTAAAGTGTTTAGGCTACTTGGGGATGATTGCTTCATCATCAACCACCACCATAACTACCGCATAGGCTTGACCACCATACACTTCCGCCACCCCAACTTAACCCAATTTTGTTTGAGTTGTGGCTTGTGTCTCCTAAGGTGTTTCGGCTACTTAGGGACTGTGACTTCAACTCCGATAACATGTATAGCCCCACCTTACCCGTCCACCACCATAACCCATTTTGACCGGATTTCCACCAATACTTCCGCAACCACCACCACTTTCCCGCTATCATCTTTTGACATTTGCCTTTGGAGATTTTGAGTTCGCGGTTTTTCCATTTCCTAAGGTGTTTCGGCTAATTAGGAACGGTTCGACATTAAGATCACCGCCACTCATCATCGACACGGACGGTAACTTCGATGACACCATTGTATATTCCCCTTGCAATTGCATTGATAACCCCTAGCCCATTTTGCGTCACTTGCCTATCGAGACTAGCCATTTGAGTATTGCCGGGCCACGCTACTTGTGCACATTAGTGATCATCAATCCGCCCTTCCATTGCATACATACCATATCATATTGGTATCATCTTGGTATCGTCATATCATCTCGTGTGCCACAAGATTGTTCCCGCATATACACAATTGCTATCTTGGTTTGTGCATTTCACAAAAGTGGCCATATCAAAAAAATAAAATAAAGCTTTTAAGCAAAAGAGAAAGAGCAAAGAAGCTTGTAAGCAATAGCCATAGCATCATACCACATTGCATATAATATCATCTTGGATCATCTTGAGAGGAACACCGGGAACCATACATACATAGTATACTTGGGATAGAAGTCGTTGCATTTTTGTCTACTATAGGTTGTGCACAAGTGTCGTATCCGCCTATTGAGCAATCGTGCTAGCGTCTCTCTAGAGTTGTGCATCAAGAGCATTTTCCGTGGATTCCACATTTTGAGCTCATTCCTTGGTTGCACGACCGCATTTATCTATCCGTGTGTGTGTTTCCGTGTGCCATTCATTACTATTGGTCTACTTGTTTCACTTGCGAATTTGTGAATCTCTTTCAACATTATTGACTCTTGCTAACATTTGCATCAAATTTTTGTGCCACTATCCTCACCAAGCTCCACCATAAGCCTTACTTGTGTAGGTGTGAGATATTGACAAGATCGGTACCAATTGTGCTATTTCCTTGTTACATCATTGAGTGATCATTGATCCATTTTCAACATCGGTCAAGGTAAATTTGGTATAGTTCTCTCCTTTCTTACACTCATATTTGCTCGAGTCTTGTGATGGATAGGCAAGGCATTTCATCTCCGGTCTTCGACAACAACAATGGCGCGAACAACTACATCACCAAATCGTCAATCTTCGATCTACAACTACAAATGCAAGGCGCACAATCAAGATTGCGAGAGCGCATTGACAACCTCGCCACCGACATACAACAATCCGAGCTGCATACAAGAGACTACCTCGACAACAAGCTTTCCACACAAAAGGAGGAGCAAGATGCAAGGATGGAGGAGATTCGGACCTTGTTGATCAACCGTTCTTCCCCTTCATCATCCTCAAGGCGACGGCGAGCAAGTCAATCATCTTTGGAGCGCCCATGCGATGCAAGCGCAAGTCGTTCATGTCCACATCTACATGGCGACCATCATCACATTCGTGAACCAAATCGTCATGAAGAGCAAGTCACCTCCAAGCAACATGTGCACGACGACGACGAACGACATTTACATCGAGCTCAAGCAAGACAACGACAACATCATCATGAAGATGCTCGCCAAGCGCAAATGCACAAGTCCCAACAAGCCCTACTTCACGCCAAGGCCAAGCTTCATGAGCAAAAGAGAAGACCGCGAGACGAGCACCACCAAGATGGAGCTACGGCTACCACCACCACTTCGGCATCTTCGCCAAGTGTTATCAAGGCATCTTCGCCTTTGGACGTACGGCATCTTCGCCTACTTCCAGTGAGTTCGCCAACATCGACATCTTCAACAAGGCGACCAACTACGAGTGAGGGCGACACTTCCATCTTCGGAAGCCCCTCAAGAAAGAAGGCCGAGCATGGGAAATTCCCTTCGGTCATATTGGACCTCATACAAGACGGCGACAAGAAGGTCAAGCTAGGGCCATCCCCTTTGACCACGGCGACGAGCACAAACCTCTTCAACAACATGAAGACGGCGCCCATATTGGACTCATACTCCGAGTAAAGTTACGCGAGCGCACATGAAACCTTCTATTTGGTCTCGGAGGAGAGTGATGATTTGCCACTTCCTACGGCACTCATCTTTGGAGGCGTTATGGATGAGGAGGTTGAGCATGGGACTATCCCTTCAACCAAGGCGGCGATAGGAGTTGAGCATGGAGACATTTGCACCTACATCTCTCCGACACCCACATATGATGAGATGCCCCAATTGCCATGTGAGGAGAGCCACCACCACATGAGTGACATGAGTGACTCCACCATATATGACATTGAGTGCATTCCCTATGAGAGGATGAGTGTGACCACCACTAGCCCGACACATGAGAGCATGCCACACATCCTATGTAAGGTTGAGAGCCATTTGAGTGACTCCATCAACCATACGAGTGAGAGCATCCAAGAGGGAGTGAGTGAGCCACACCACTTAGTGAGTGAGGTCGTTGATAGGGCATGTGAGGCCACTATGATTTCTAACGACTTAACCTCAACTCCTAGTGTGTTTTCCTTTTTGGTGCTAGATCTCCAACAAGACGAAGCGCCAATCCTCGACGAGTCCATACCTCCAATGGGAGAACCGATGGCCATGGTGGAAGAAGATGCACCCCCCACATGGTACCATCATGTTGCAACCTCACCTACAACACATGAGCGAAGCTCTAAAGGTAACATAGGTGATGGTACTTCACTTGTCCCACTAGTGGACTATCTTCACATCGATTGCTTGCATGATGATGATCACCTTATTGATTCACGACATACTATGTCTTCTACATGCTTAGATATGCCACCTATTTATGATGAATATGATGATGAGCATGTTGATTTGCCTAGTTGTGATGCTATGCTCCATAGGATATCTTGTGAAAATTCTTTTGGTCACATCATGTTTGACAACCCTTTAAACTTGTCATATGCTATGAGTGAGATCTCCCATATTGCATCATTTCAATCTCAACATAGTAACTATGCATGCCCCATTAAAATAAATCCCATTTGCACTTATGGCATAGATGACGAGATAATGGTCATTGGCTTTTGTTTTTTATGTGATGATATTGCTATGCTTCCTTTACATGATTTGCGCAATTCATCTACTATGCCATGCCATGAACACATTGCTTCGGTTATGCATTGTTTTGGATGTTGTCAATATTCTCCATGTGATGTTTCCACTAATGCTCATGAGGAGACCCCCATAGTTTCCTCATACATATTAGGAGATTTTGATACATCCTATCCTTTGCATGTTTCCCATAATTGCTTGCACCATATGCATTCCATGAATAACAATGCTCTACATATTTCTCATGATGCATTACACAATTTGAGTCTCCATTATGCTATACATAATAACAAACCTCTCATGATGGATGACATGTTTCTATATCATGCATCTCACTTATTTGAGCATTGGATATTTTGTGCTAACCAACACATGCATGTATGCATCATGACGGATGATGTGTACATATACCACGGACACACAATTTTCCTTTTGCCTTTATTTTCTGTAGGTACTCACATATACTCGTCAACATCTCAATCCCAAGAGTTGACGAAACGAGCTCTTGAGAGCAACGATGACTTGGGATCCCGTGGACTATCCTTACCACCGTTCCCTTCGCGCAAGGACTACGTGCATCTCTTATACTTGGCTCTCACACGGCTATGGGCTATATACCAATTGTCATCTTATACCCATTTTCCCGTGTTCACTTTGCATGATACACCTATTTCTATGAATTTGCCATGCAATTGTGACCCTTGCTTGCATTTACCAATGATTCACCATTATACTAATTCTATGTGTACTTGCATGCTTGGTGGAGATACTTGTTGCTATTGCCATGTTCTATACATGCTTCATGCTATTGTTGATTGTTATGTTGGGAGAGTCCTGATGTCCCATTGCTATTTACATATGGCCTCTCGCCAATACATTGATGATACTTTGCTCATATCTTGCTTTCATGCTTGTGATATGTCATGTGTATTATTCATGACCACTATTTGCACACATGACATGCTTGCCATGATTCCTTCTAGTACGTTGCATCTTCGCACTACTAGCTTGCTTGACTTGATCACTATGATTGCTTGCTTTGTCGCATCACCCATGTTCCATTCTTACTCGCTTTCTTGGGTTGATGACACATATATTCATGCCTCTCACATGATTTGTTTTGATCATTGTCTCTTGTCTCCATTAGTTGCATCTCTCATATCACCTTGTATTGAGTGCCAACTTGGTATGCTTATTGATCTTGGAGACATGGATAACTTACTTGTGATGCATGCTTGTTTGATTGAGCCTATTGTATTTGGTTGTTCTCGCATCATATGCCTCCATACTATGAAATGCTCCCTTGTCCTTTCTTATGATGAGCATGATGCATACACTTGTTGGGTATCTTACCACACGAATGATAGGTTTTGCACTTCCACTAACCTCATTCGTTTTTCCGAGTGTTTGTCATGTTCTTCTGTTTTGAAGGATTCACACGGTGGTACCATCACAAGACATATTGGTTATGTGAAGGCATACAAGATGCGCAACGCCAACATCCTTAAGAAACTCCTAAAGGTGACCTCTTTCCATTTGAGCCATCCTCAAATATGCATATTGGATGGGCCATTATTTCATTGTTGCCTCCTTCTTTTTGTCTACATGTTACATCTATTGGATGGAGGACCGACATTGGAGATGGACCCTATGGACATTCAAGTTGAGGAGTGCTCGGATTTAGTGGATTCACCAATGGACCACCACTTCTACCACGACATTGAGCTATGGTACAACACTACCCATGACAAGTTTGCATCTTATGCATGGATTGACTCACATTATGATTGCCTTGTTGCATCTTCCATTTCTATGTCATCCATGATATATGAGCTTATGCACTTCCTAAGCAAATTTGTTGTGATCTTTCTTGATAGCATATTCATACATCATGATCATATTGCCCACCATCAATTGCATGATCACATAGTCACATTGAGCACCAATTACCATGTTCATGCTTTTGATACACTGTCCCAATATGACATCATTTTGCACAATGGTTGCATTGATCACATTCACAATACATTTGTGTGCACAATGAATGCTTTTGCTCCCATGAATGCTTTGCATATCATTCTATATCATCTTACTAAGCTTCATGCGCTTTGTCATGATCAATCTTATCGGACGAACACATTCCTACTTGATGGACACCTAGTGTGCGCTAACCATTGTATTTCCGAGTGTCGTTTGTGTTTGCTCTTTTTGCATGTCTACCACTACGGCGACACCATGGAGTACTTGGATTACGCCATGTCTTCAACTCTGTCCAACTACGATTTCGTCCACGACAACCGTTTCCATGGTGATGTGGTTTTCGATCCGAGGTCGGATCTTTCCCAAGGGAGGGGAGTTGATGCGGAGCATCCTACGATCATCCCCATGTACACTACGACTACTCCCCGAGCCCCAAGTGTCCATACGATGAGACCTCGAGCATACGTCATTGGACCTAAGGTGAACTTGCTCCTTTTCAAATCTTCCCTTTCCGCATGTAAGACATGGATGCTACTTCAAGTGCGGACCTTGTGCATACTCAGGTACACCCGAGGAGGCCAAGGAGAGCCCAAGGACCAAGGCCAAGTGTGCGCGGGAGCGAAGGAAGGAGAAGGAAGAAGAGCCAGCAGCTACAGCGACCGGACATCCGGCCCCAGCCCGGACATCCGGCCCGTGTCCCCGGAAATCCGGCCCTCCATCACCGAATGCATCTGGAAGGGACCCCGACAGCCCGGACATCCGGCCCCGCGCCCCGGACATCCGGCTCTTCCCGATGCCCCGGACATCCGGCCTTCCCGCCCGGATATCCGGCCCCGCTTGACCAGAGAGCACAGGAAACAGGCAAGTCCAGCTTGGACATCCGGCCCGAGGCCCGGACATCCGGCTCCTCGTGAGCCGCCGGACATCCGGCCCCCAGCCCAGACATCCGGCACCTGTCTGCGCACAGTGAACGGGCCAAGGGCCCATGTACCCCTCCAACTCGTCCCACTTTGCACTACGACTGTATATAGACTCCTACCCCCTCCTAGTTAGGGTTAGCATTGGTTTAGCTCATTATAGAGATAGAGCTTTGCTCATCCTTGTGGTTCTTCTCGTTCGAGAGACCGTGGCCTCTTCGGAGAAGATCCACACCGGATTCAAGACCCCTCACGGGAAGATCCCTTGCGGATTCAAGACCTCCTCACGGAGATGAACTAGTTACCATTTGTATCGTCCTTTGTTGACTTTGGATCGTATATCTCTCTTTGTGTTCATGGATCTAGCACATGTGTGATCGTTTCTCGTTGATTTGAGTGATTCCTCTCGTTTCCCCTAGTGTTTCCCCTCGCGTTTCTCCTCGTGTTCTTCGTGTTCATCGCGGGATCCGCTCCAATCGTGAAAGATCGGGCATCTAGGGTTCTACCCTACATCACACTTGATTATGAATCATTTGATACTTGCGAACCATGCCTCATGGGCAAGATGACTAAAACTCCGTTCTCCGGAACAATGGAGCGAGCTAATGACTTGTTGGAAATAATACATACCGATGTATGCGGTCCGATGAGTGTTGAGGCACGCGGCGGGTATCGTTATTTTCTGACCTTCACAAATGATTTGAGCAGATATGGGTATATCTACTTGATGAAACACAAGTCTGAAACATTTGAAAAGTTTAAAGAATTTCAGAGTGAAGTAGAGAATCATCGTAACAAGAAAATAAAGTTTCTACGATCTGATCGCGGAGGCGAATATTTGAGTTACGAGTTTGGCCTTCATTTAAAACAATGTGGAATAGTTTCATAATTCACGCCACCTGGAACACCACAGCGTAATGGTGTGTCCGAACATCGTAAACGTACTGTATTAGATATGGTGTGATCTATGATGTCTCTTACCGATTTACCACTATCGTTTTGGGGTTATGCATTAGAGACAGCTGCATTCATGTTAAATAGGGCACCGTCTAAATCCGTTGAGACGACACCGTATGAACTGTGGTTTGGCAAGAAACCTAAGCTGTCGTTTCTTAAAGTTTGGGGTTGCGACACTTATGTCAAAAGGCTTCAGCCTGATAAGCTCGAACCCAAATCGGAGAAGTGCGTCTTCATAGGATACCCAAAGGAAACAATTGGGTACACCTTCTACCACAGATCCGAAGGCAAGATCTTTGTTGCCAAGAATGGAACCTTTCTAGAGAAGGAGTTTCTCTCGAAAGATGTGAGTGGGAGGAAAGTAGAACTTGATGAGGTAATCGTACCTTCTCTCGAATTGGAAAGTAGTTCATCACAGAAAACCATTCCCGTGATGCCTACACTAACTAGAGAGGAAGCTAATGATGATGATCATGAAACTTCAGAACAAGTTACTACAGAACCTCGTAGGTCAACCAGAACACGATCCGCACCAGAGTAGTACGGGAATCCTGTACTGGAAGTCATGTTACCAGACCAAGGCGAACCTACGAACTATGAAGAAGCTATGATGAGCCCAGATTCTGACAGATGGCTTGAGGCCATGAAATCTAAGATAGGATCCATGTACGAGAACAAAGTGTGGACTTTGGTGGACTTGCCCGATGATCTGTGATCCATAGAGAATAAATGGATCTTAAAGAAGAAGACTGACGCCAATGGTAATGTTACTATCTACAAAGCTCGACTTGTCGCAAAAGGTTTTTGACAAGTTCAAGGAGTTGATTACGATGAGACTTTCTCACCCGTAGCGATGCTTAAGTCCATCCGAATCATGTTAGCAATTGCCGCATTTTATGATTATGAAATCTGGCAAATGGATGTCAAAACTGCATTCCTTAATGGATTTCTTAAAGAAGAGTTGTATATGATGCTACCAGAAGGTTTTGTCGATCCTAAAGGTGCTAACAAAGTGTGCAAGCTCCAGCGATCCATCTATGGACTGGTGCAAGCATCTCGGAGTTGGAATATACACTTTGATGAGGTGATCAAAGCATATGGGTTTATATAGTTTATACAGACTTTCGGAGAAGCCTGTATTTACAAGAAAGTGAGTGGGAGCTCTGTAGCATTTCTAATATTATATGTGGATGACATATTGTTGATTGGAAATGAGGTAGAATTTTTGGATAGCATAAAAGGATACTTGAATAAGAGTTTTTCAATGAAAGACCTCGGTGAAGCTGCTTATATATTAGGCATCAAGATCTATAGGGATAGATCGAGACGCTTAATAGGACTTTCACAAAGCACATACATTGATAAAGTTTTGAAGAAGTTCAAAATGGATCAGTCAAAGAAATGGTTCTTGCCTGTGTTGCAAGGTGTGAAGTTGAGTAAGACTCAATGCCCGACCACTGTAGAAGATAGAGAGTAAATGAAAGTCATTCCCTATGCCTCAGCCATAGGTTCTATCATGTATGCTATGTTGTGTACCAGACCTGATGTGTGCCTTGCTATAAGTTTAGCAGGGAGGTACCAAAGTAATCCAGGAGTGGATCACTGGACAGCGGTCAAGAACATCCTGAAGTACCTGAAAAGGACCAAGGGTATGTTTCTTGTTTATGGAGGTGACAAAGAGCTCGTCGTAAATGGTTACGTCGATGCTAGCTTTGACACTGATCCGGATGACTCTAAGTCACAAGCCGGATACGTATTTATATTGAATGGTGGAGCTGTCAGTTGGTACAGTTCAAAGCAGAGCGTCGTGGCGGGATCTACGTGTGAAGCGGAGTACATAGCTGCTTCGGAAGCAGCAAATGAAGGACTCTGGATGAAGGAGTTCATATCCGATCTAGGTGTAATACCTAGTGCATCGGGTCCAATGAAAATCTTTTGTGACAATACTGGAGCAATTGCCTTAGTGAAGGAATCCAGATTTCACAAAAGAACCAAACACATCAAGAGACGCTTCAACTCCATCCGTGATCAAGTCAAGGAGGGAGACATAGAGATTTGCAAAATACATATGGATCTGAATGTAGCAGACACATTGACTAAGCCTCTTCCACGAGCAAAACATGATCAGCACCAAGACTCCATGGGTGTTAGAATCTTTACAATGTAATATAGATTATTGACTCTAGTGCAAGTGGGAGACTGAAGGAAATATGCCCTAGAGGCAATAATAAAGTTGTTATTTTATATTTTCTTATTCATGATAAATGTCTATTATTCATGCTAGAATTGTATTAATCAGAAACCTAAATACATGTGTGAATACATAGACAAACACTATGTCCCTAGTGAGCCTCTACTTGACTAGCTCGTTGATCAAAGATGATTAAGGTTTCCTAACCATGGACATGAGTTGTCATTTGATAACGGGATCACATCATTAGGAGAATGATGTGATGGACAAGACCCATCCATTAGCTTAGCATAATGATCGTTCAGTTTTATTGCTACTGCATTCTTCATGTCAAATACATATTCCTTCGACTATGAGATTATGCAACTCCCGGATACCGGAGGAATGCCTTATGTGCTATCAAACATCACAACATAACTAGGTGATTATAAAGATGCTCTACAGGTATCTCCGAAGGTGTCTGTTGGGTTGGCATAGATCGAGATTAGGATTTGTCACTCCGAGTATCGGAGAGGTATCTCTGGGCCCTCTCGGTAATGCACATCATAAGATGCCTTGCAAGCAAAGTGAATTAGTCACAGGATGATGTATTATGGAACAAGTAAAGATACTTGCCAGTAACAAGATTAAACTAGGTATGAAGATACCGACGATCGAATCTCAGGCAAGTGACATACCGATGGACAAAGGGAATTACGTATGTTGTCATAACGATTCGACCGATAAAGATCTTCGTAGAATATGTGGGAGCCAATATGAGCATCCAGGTTCCGCTATTGGTTATTGATCGGAGATGTGTCTTGGTCATGCCTACATAGTTCTCGAACCCGTAGGGTCCGCACGCTTAATGTTCGATGACAATTTTGTATTATATGAGTTATGTGATTTGGTCAATGAATGTTGTTCGGAGTCCCGGATGAGATCACGGACATGATGAGGAGTCTCGAAATGGTCGAGAGGTAAATATTGATATATAGGACGATGGTATTCGGACACCGGAAGTGTTCCGGAGGGTATCGGGTACATATCGGGTCACCGGAAGGGGTTCCGGGCACCCCCCCCCCCCCCCCCCCCCCCCCCCCCCCGGCAAAGATATGCGCCTAATGGGCCAAGAGGGGAAATGCAGTAGCCAGCAGGGGCTGCTGAGCCCCCCATATGGGCTGCACTAGAGGAGGAAGGAAAGAGGGGAAGAGAGAAGGAAGGGGAGGGATTCGGCCTCCCCCTTCCTTCCCTCCTTCCTCCTCCTTCCTTCCCCCTCCGGTAAATAAGGAAGGGGGGAGGCCGAATTGCGGAGGCACCCAAGTAGGATTCCTCCTACTTGGGGCGCCCCCTTGCTGCTTCCCTCCCTCTCCCACCTATATATACATGGGGAGGGGGCGCCTAGAACACACAACAACAATAACTGTTAGCCGTCTGCGGCGCCCCCTCCACAGATTACACCCTCGGTCATATCTTCGTAGTGCTTAGGCGAAGCCCTGCACGGATCACTTCACCATCACCGTCACCACGCCATTGTGCTGATAGAACTCATCTACTTCCTTGACACTTTTCTGGATCAAGAGTCCGAGGGACGTCATCGAGCTGAACGTGTGCAGAACTCGGAGGTGCCGTACGTTCGGTGCTTGATCGGTCGGAACGAGAAGAAGTTCGACTACATCAACCACGTTGTCAAACGCTTCCGCTTTCGGTCTATGAGGGTACGTAGACACACTCTCCCCCTCTTGTTGCTATGCATCTCCTAGATAGATCTTGCGTGAGCGTAGGAATTTTTTTGAAATTGCATGCTACGTTTCCCAACAGGTTTATTCCAAGAAACTGTGTGCGTTGCCTGAGGTCATCGCCCACAGTGTTTTCTCAATAACCGTTTGCAATAGAAAAACCCAATTAGTAGGCTAATTATCCTATTATTAATAATCCATTTATTAATCTAATTGACATTTCATATTAAGCATGCAATATATTTCATTTTCATAATTGAAATACATCAGAGTACAACATCATATAGCTTCAGCACTCAGCTACCCCATTAAACAACTGCACCAGCACCAAGTTTCACATGCAACATCTATAACCTTTCAAAATTAGCATCATAGATGATACATACACAGATGTATCTCATCTAGAAAACTGCTGAAGCAGAAGGCGAATATTGAGCCTTCATTGATGTTGAAGGTCTTTGCAACTTTAGGCCAGTGTCTGTGGATGATTGACCGTCCAACCTTCGTCCTCTTCAGGAACACTTCAATATTGAACCATGGGTGTTGTATGAATACCTTCCTTGCCTCCTGACCATACAGGTGGTTTGAGAGGTAATCATCAGTGAACTGCTTTGGAAAGGCCTGAAAACAAGGATGTGCATAAATATCTTCTCTATATTGGAAATGGGGCAAAGGAATAAAAAAGGCAAGGTATAATAGTTAGTACCATCCTGTAGTGAACTGATGTCATCTTCATTGTGCAGACAAAGATCTTGTTGTTTTTTGTCGCTAATTTCTTTATCCTAACAATCTTTCTGAGTTTCTTGACTTGACTGATATTCATGGACAACTCATTTCCCCATATGCAAAAAGGGTCAAACAATGGGTCAAAACCTCTGACAGCAGGACCTACATGTGCAAGACCAAATTGTTAAAAACCTAAATATTAGAATGGTTCCTGCAATTGCACAATAATGTGCTATTAGACAAAGGACCATGCATGTGCAAACCTCGATTGTAAACCTCAGTGCTTCCCATTGTTTCCCTGCAACACATATAAGGTAGTTGGTGATCAAGTTAAGTGAGGGTTCGCATGCTATTAGTAAAATATGTTGATGAAAAATAAGCACATTGCAGATTCATCAGATTAATTCAAGCCACATGGAAAACCCATTTATCCAAACCAAGCATGATTAAGAACTAGGAAATATAGCAATTGTATATGTTTCTCATGTATTAAGTGCAGCCAAATTCGATTATTCCTCATATGCACAACAATACAAAATTCTACCCACGACAATTGGACATCGCATTGCAGAATTGAACCAAGCAGTTAACTAAACACCACAACAAATGAACCAAACATTAACTGAGCACCACATTGCATAATATAACATACTCCTAATAGAAGATCGGACAGTTAACCAAACCAAGCATGCTTAACAACTTGGAAATATAGCAATTGTATTTGTTTCTCATGTATTTAGTAGAGCCAAATTCGATTTATTTCTCACATGGTATACAATAACAGAATGCACCCACAAAAATTGAACATCGCATTGCAGAATTGAACCAAACAACTAACTAAACACCACAACAAATGAACCAAACATTAACTGAGCACCACATTGCACAATGTATAACATACTAGAAGATCAGACAGTTAACCAAACCAAGCATGCTTGACAACTTGGAAATATAGCAATTGTATTTGTTTCTCATGTATTTTGTAAAGAAAAATTCAATTTATTTCTCACATGGAAGACAATACAAAATTGCACCCTGAAGAATTGAACATCACATTTGCAGAATTGAACCAAACAGTTAACTGAACATGACAACTAATTAACCAAACAGTTAATAAGTGAGCACCACATTGCACGACATATAGAACATATACACTAGAGCAACATATTGCATGGTAAAAGTAGATAGCACAATTCACTAGAATTTGTTAAGGAAAGGCAGTAGCTAGCAAACTGAACATGGGTCCTTATAGTGAGCTAATAAGACAAGCTACTCCTCATTGTCGGAGATATCGATGACGATTGGCTCATTGGACATGGAAGAGGGCGAGGCCTCTGCATCGCGGGTGCCCTCGTCGTAGTGGTGAGTTGCCTGAGCCGCTCCGGGCACCAACCTGCTGGCTCTCGAGTTGAGGTAAGCACGTGCACGCTGAGAAAACACCTCGTAGTCTTCGTCGAAGGCACCGAGGGTGGCCTCGAGAAAACGCCACAAGCTGTCGTTTAAGGTAGCCAACCGCGTAGCGGCATCGGCGCATGAGGCGTCGACGGTGGCCTCGACGGTGAGGTGCTCCTCCAAGATCTGGGGGTCGACACAAATGGCAGCCATCGCGACCTCATCCGCACATGCGGCCGTGATTTGCTTCTCCGCTGCCAAATGCTCCTTGAGCTCCTGGCTATACTGCGTGCACCATGGCTTAGGGCCGCACTTATTTGGTGGAGGGGTCAGTGATTTGGGTGGAAGGTGTCGCGCCGGTGGTCGGGGCATGTGGGATGTGGAAGGAGGAGGAGGATGGGGGTCGGGTGTGGATTGCCTGCCTGGATAGACGAGGCCAAGCAGTGTGAAGGAGGGTCGCCGGCGAGGAGGCGGCGCAGCAAGCAAGGAGTGAAGGTTTCAACTTGGAAAGGAAGGCAGAAATAGGGGAAATGTGGCTTTTGGTAAGGGGTAGGGGGCGGGGAGTTAGATATTTCTGCGAAAGCCGAAAATTTTGAATCGATTCAGCGAAAAAACTGGCGCACAAAGTGTCATCAGACATGGTCCCTTATTCAGCACTGTGTACGATATGTGAACATCACAAATGATTCAGATAGCTTAACCCGTGTGTGATGAGTTTGAACATCAAAAATTTTGGTTCGAATTTCCCTGGTTACAGTGGTCATCCACGTCATTGCATAATTTGCGTACACAAAGGAGACTACAGCACACCCACACTTCTTAATCAAGCAATTTCAGCAATTAAACAGAGCTAGCTGACCTAAACATTACTCTAACAAATTAAAGACCGGCGCTCTTAAATAAACAAAACAAAGAGTACTACTATGGTTGGTGCTCGTCGATCTCCGCCGCCTCCTCCATGTCCAGCTCGCGCCCGACGATCTCCTGGGGAAGGGGCTCCATGGCATCCATCGCACCATACTCGGCAAGCATCTCGCCATCCGCATCCGCCATATCTTTGGAATAGGCCGCCACGAGCTTGGCGTGGGCGGCCGCAATCTTGGCTTGGGCGGGCTCCGTCGTGGCAAGGTATGCCGCGCAGGAACGGACGGCTACTCGAACGCTCTCGGCGATTGCCAAGTCTTCGGTCGTGGGTTGCCGACCGTTGTCGGAGAAGCTTCGTTCAATTTGTGTGGTGACCACCATCAGCTGGGCGTGGGTGGCCTCGACATGGTCGTGGGCGGCCTCCAACAGGGCTAAGGCCGCCACTGTAGAATGGACAGCTGTTGTGCCGCTCTCGCCAGTTGCTATCCCCGAGGCAGATGTTGCTGCCGCCACCTAAGAAGCAATAGCGGCCGTTTGGGCTGCATTGGCCACCCGGTCGCAGATTGCAGCGGCGCTCATGAAGCTTGTTAGCATGCACCTGGCGGCTGCGGCCGCGCTCTCACCGGAGTGGGCCGCCGAAGTTGCCCTCACGAAGCGGGTCCACGTCCCCATCTTTCACCGGCGATGATTGAACAGTGAAATGATATTTGGGGAGCGAGCTAGTGTGCTTGACACGCCGGCTGTGGACTGTAACCGACGCACCTTCTTGTGTAAGCCGTATGCGTACTATACACCGACGGTGCTCCAGGATATTTTGTACTTCATCTCACATGGTTGGTGATAATAAACTGTGTGCGATCTACTTGATTTTTTGTCTTGATTTGAATTACATAATGGGGTCACAGCTGCAAAGGATGGTGTTTGAATTGCTAGAACTTTTATCTGCAGTGAAGATGCAACTATAGCTGTGTCGTCAAATTTTTTTGGAATTATCCAGGGTTCGTTTGGACATTTTTATACATTAACTTGGTTTTCTAGGCATTTCAGGTGCACAATTCAAAATTAAACTACATGCACATGCTCCGGTGCACCAAAATGGGTTGTAAAATGATATATGTGTCCATGGGTTGATGCTTATGTCCCATTCAAGAAATGGGGATGAATTTCAAACACCACGGCACAGTGGCTCTCCGGCAAACATTGAGGTGCTTGCTTTTGTAATTCTAGAAAATACAAAACTCGTCTGAAATTCATGAACCTTGGCATGCTATCATGGAACAGCATCAACATTCTGGTATAAGCTTCTCACAAACCAGAGCTTCTCTCACAACAAGCCTGATGGTTTCGGTAGGGAACGTGCCACCTTGGGGGACGAAACTATATCTGTTGCCTCTTTTTACTTTCAAATTTTTTCTCGTGTCAACATAGAACAACAGGAGTGTTATGCAATTTTTGGGATTTTTCGGGGTTCGCTTGGACATTTTTATACATTAAGTGAGTTTTCTATGCATTCATGTGCATAATTCAAATTTGAACTACATGCACATGCTCCAGTGCATATAAACGGGTTGAAAAATCAAATGTGTTTCCTTGGTTGCAACCTTAGGTCCCATGCAAGAAATGGGAATGAATGTCAAACACCTTTGCCACCGTTGCTCGGCCGCTAACATTGAGATACATGGTTTTAAAATTCTAGTAAATCGAAAACTCGTCTGAAATTCATGAAACTTGACATGCTATCATGGAACGGCATCAACATGAAGTGGTAAAAATATTGTCCCATTTGGGGTAGGTTGGGGTATAAGCTTCTCACAAACCAGAGCTTCTCGCAACAAGCCTTATGGTTATGGTAGGGAACGTTTCACCTTTCTGGACAAAACGATATCCATTGCCTCTTCTTGATTTCAATTTTTTCTCTAGTGTCAACATAGAACAAGAGGAGTGTTGTGTTAAATTTTGGAATTTTTCGGGGTTCGTTTGGACATTTTTATACATTAATTGAGTTTTCAATGCATTTATGTGCATAATTCAAATTTGAACTACAGGCACATGCTCGGATGCATATAAATTGATTGAAAATTCAAATATGTGTCCTTGGTTGCATGCTTAGGTCCCATGCAAGAAATGGGAATGAATGTCAAACACCCTGCCACTGTCACTCGGCAACAAACATTGAGATACATGGTTTTTAAATTCTAGTAAATCCAAAACTCGTCTGAAATTCATGAAACTTGGCATGCAATCATGGAGCGGCATCAACATGCCGTGGTAAAATTTTTGCCCCATTTGGGGCAGGTTTGGGTATAAGCTTCTCACAAACCAGAGCTTCTCACAACAAGCCTGATGGTTTCGGTAGGGTACGTGCCACCTTTGGGGACAAAACGATATCCGTTGCCTCTTATTGTTTCAAAAAAATTCTAGTGTCAACATAGAACAACAGGAGTGTTGTGTTAAATTTTGGAATTTTTCGGGGTTCGTTTGGACATTTTTATACATTAACTGGGTTTTCTAGGCATTTTATGTGCATAATTCAAATCTGAACTACATGCACATGCTCCAGTGCATATAAATTGGTTGAAAAATCAAATCTGTGTCCTTGGGTGCATGCTTAGGTCCCATGCAAGAAATGGGAATGAATTTCAAACACCAGGGCACTGTTGATTGCCGGCAAAACAGTGAGATACTTTGTTTTTAAATTCTAGTAAATCCAAAACTCGTCTGAAATTCATGAAACTTGGCATGCTATCATGGAATGGCACCCGACATGTTGTGGTATTTTTCGTGTCCATTTTGAGAGAAGGCGCACTCGATTAACAGCCAACAAAGGCATTTTGAAACAAATAGCTGCCACTCTAACATCGCAAATGTTTTAGATAGAACACCCGTATGTAAACCGACAGCTTCCCCAGTAAGCCAAGGGAAAATGTGCCGAGCAGGATTTGTGCAGCTCTTCATCGCAAATGTTTTAGATAGAACACATGTATGCAAAGTGAGAGCTATGGTCTTCCGCAGTAAGCCAAGGGAAAATTTGCCGCGCAAGATTTGTGCATCTCTTCAACGCAAACGGTTCAGATTGAATAAGGTATGCAAAGCGAGACTTCGGCGCTAAGCCAAGAGAAAATTTGGCAAGCAGGATTTGTACCTCCCTTCAACGCAAACGGTTTTTTCGGATGACCCGTGTGCAACCACGTACAAACAATTTGGTAAGATTTGCATCTGTCATATTGGGTATATTGCCATTTGTCAAACTGGAAAGATTGACATTTGTTGATCTAGTAACATTGCCATTTGTCCATCCTTGTAACACTGTGATTTGTCAAAATATGCACCTAAAAATCACTGGCACTATCTAATTTTTGCAACTAAAATTCAGTAATTAAGCATAGATTTCATTCATAGATTAAGCAGTCATTGTTAATTTATACAAACAGTTCAACTCGACAACTGAACCGACCAAACTTTTCCCCAATTGTTGCCAACCACGTACTGAAATAGCTAGTTCAAATATATATACTAGCTAATTTTAAGTACGTTGTACAGTTCCACCACATCTATAGTCAGATGAACTGAACAAAATAGCCCCTAAATACTACTACTACTATGGAGGGGCTTTGTACTACTTCCAACAGCCTCTCCTCAGCCGAGCGCGCTTAGTAAGAGGAAGAGGAGGAGGAGCCTATCGATGAGCTGGACAACTGCAATACGGTGCCTGCCGCTGCTGCACCTTCAGCGACGCTCACCTCGAACGCCATCTGCCGCTCCAGACGACCCCT
Source organism: Thinopyrum elongatum (assembly GCA_011799875.1). NCBI lineage: Eukaryota > Viridiplantae > Streptophyta > Magnoliopsida > Poales > Poaceae > Thinopyrum > Thinopyrum elongatum. The sequence goes on from CM022302.1 coordinate 470,424,341, forward strand.
CTCGAAGCGGCCGAACTGCTCGTAGATCTCCTGATTCCTCGCCTCTGCGTTGGCGTGTGCTGCGGCCACGGCTACGGTAAGGCTCTTTGAGTGCTCGACAAGGCACTCCTCCTCCACCCATAGGAACTCGATGTAGCGCGCAAGGTCGCTGACGCACGTGCGGGCCTCCACCTCCGCCTACCTCCTTCGGGCGGCGGTGGCGGAGCAGGTCATGATCCCGGCGGTCGATGGTGCGCTGGCGGCCACGGCGGCCGACGATGGGGTGGCGGCCACGACCACCACCTCCTGCCTTCGGGCCGCGGTGGCGGAGCGGGTGATGGCCAGGGTGGCGGCCACGACGGCCACCTCCCGCCTTCGGGCCACGGCGGCGGAGCGGGCAACAGCCCTGGCTTTCGACGGTGGTGTGGCGGCAACAGCGGCCGGCAACAGCTGCCGACGGGCAGTGGCGGCGGAGCGTGCGGTGGGTGTTCCGCGCACACCCAACAGGGACGCCACACGCACTACACTACGCCGGGGACTGCGCCGCCGCCGCCGCCGCGGTGTAGCCTCCCAGCTAAAGCTGTACTCTGATGACGGCGGAGTGGCTGAGCGACGACGACGGACCGGTGCCATTGGCGATTGTGGGAGAAGCAGACGAGATAAGCTACAGGGAGGGAGGGGAAAATGCGACGCAGGACTCGCCGGCCGTGAGGGTTTATATTGTCGGCTGGTAAGCATTGGGATTTTGGGGGATTTCACCGAGTCGGGCGGGAACGAGCTCACCACCGTTTGGCCAAAAGAACGCCCCCGCGCGCTGCTCAAGCTTGCGCTCGAAGCCGTCTGCGGCAGCGGGTTGACAAGACGTGCGAGAGGAGGATGAAAGGACACGTACACATACAGTTAATAAAAAAACATTTGCGATTTAATTATCTACTATACCCCCGTCCTGGTTTATAAGTAGGATATAACTAATAAAATACGAATGCATGTCGCCAAAGATTATATCGTTGGATTCGTATTTGAACATAGTTTCCAGTTATATAATTTTTGTAACATGCATTAACATTTTGTTGGTTAAATTTAAGGTTATATACCAGCAAGCGTTTGCCCACAACACACATGGCTTATTCCATCACAAACAGCTCGGATGGATCAACTGTATGCCACGTATCACACACGCAACTCTAATCTGATTCGTGCTTGATGTCTCCGACATCGCTCGCACAGTTCGTCTTATTTGCCACGTATCACTGTGCTGGCCTCTGATCACGTCCCTCGGCAAGCTCTGTTCGCCGTTAGGCGCCGCAGCGCACTGTGCTCGCCGTTAGGCGCCATGGCGCGCTCTGCTCGCGTCCGTCGGCGTGCTCGGCTTGTGGACATCTTTTCCTTCCGTGTTCAACTGCTATATGCATATATATGGTTGCTCGCCGTTGAGGCGACCGCAGAGCTCTCTGCTTGCGTCCCTCCGTCTGGGCCTTGCCAGCGGTTGGGCCTGCGCACGATCACATCGGGGGGCCCAGATGCATGCGGTTGCACCACGCGCGTTGCCACGTGATGCAGTTATGTGCGTCACGATGGAGTTACGCGCTGCAAATTAGAACTGCCATCAGGGCGTGCCGATATTCCAGGCCATCCGGCTTCCCCTTTAATTCCCGCGGCCATTATAACCTTAGTCTCTTCAACCTTACGATCGCACCCCACAACACAACAAGCACTCTGTGGCACCCCGGCTCAGACGAAACTGGAACGCCCCGTATTCCAGCCTAGGGACAAGTCTTCTCGAATACGGCACTGTTGGCATAGAACAAATCAGCTCTTTATTACAATGGATAAGGTCACAAGGGTACAAGATTACATCGGCACGACGAGACTACGCCTGTCCAGGGTAGCTCTATGCTAATAGCGGAACAACCCGAGGAAGCGGAGTACCCTCGGCAGTGTAACAACGACGGCGGTGATGGACTCCACTCCGCAGGGACTCTGGCTGGAACACTTATCCTAGCTCGCAAACTCGGAATCCTCGACAAGCAAGCAATCATGGCATGACCTGCAAACTGGCATGACACGCCAGGTGAGTACTTTGAATGTACTCACAAGCTCACAGCAAGCAAAGCAATAAACACAAGCAACATCATGGCATTAACAGGTTAAACAGGTGTAATCATGATGATGCTAGAACGATATGGCATATGAGCAGGATGTCACTACATGCATCAGGTTGAAACTATCATGATGCAACTTACTCTGTCCGGGGTTACCTCGTAACCACCACATGTAAGAACTTGTCGGCCGAATACAAGACTGCCGGGGGGACCCACCAGGCGGCGGGCCCCTGCAGTCGGCGGAGAAGCCGGTGACCAGAGATACTAACGGCCGGGTCCTACGCCCGGCCAGATTACCATTGTATCCCTAGGGGTTAGGCCTATATAAACCCCCCAGGTCACCCCATGCAGGGGGTTGGCAGTTGGCTCCTTGGCAGAGGCCTCGTCGAGCATTCATGACACACACACACTCACACGCAGAGAGAGTGGAGTAAGGGCTAGCCTTGCCCTTCTTCCTCCTCCAGCCAGGAGGCTCAAGGAGCAAGCTTGTAGCCATCTGTTGAGATAGTGATCATGCGGAGACCCCGCACAGCAGGACTAGGGGTGTTATCTCCTAGGAGTGCCCCGAACCTGGGTAAGATTCGCAAGCGTACGCGGTCTCGCTCAATCCCGCTTCTAGAGCCCGGCGACGTACTTTTATCCCCATCCACGATAAGCCATCCCCTGGCATATGTCGCACGATACCCCCGACATTTGGCACCCACCGTGGTGCTAGGTGCACCGTCGTCCGGAAGCACGTTCTGGACGGGAACCCTCTTCCTCCCTGGCGATCGCAGCCAGCCCGGCACGCCCGACGGCGTTTGCGCCGACACGCTGCGCGGCGTGGAAGTTGTTTGTGCCGCAAGCAACCTCACTGATCTCATCGGCGGGATCTGCCTCTTCGACGAGCCCGCACTCGACGCGGGCTCAGCTAGCTCCAAGAGCTGCATCGTTGATCTCCTCGGCAAGCTTCACATCGCCGACGAGTCGGTCTCTGACCCGGAGTCCGTTGGCTCCACCGACCTGCTCGTCGACATGGTCGTCGACGCCGACGTCGCGCTTCCTGATGCCTTCCCCGGTGACATGGTGATCTTCGACGATCCACTTCCCGCTGCAGGCAGCGGCGCTGGCACCAGCACCGTCACCGAGGTGCTGGTCATCAGCCACGACGGAACCTCTGACCAGGCCGACCGGGATCCGTTGCAGGCGGCAATGCGGGACCTGTCCGCTCCCGTAGCGCCCGGTGCGAGCGGTGAAATGCTGGAGGCGTGCCGTATCGCACTTCTTGACAGTGCCAACAAGTTGGCGGCCATGAGATGCCTCACCGAGGCTTACCACCGCGAGATCGACCGCGCCGTTTGCGGCACGCCGGCTGCTGACGAGCCCGGCCGCGTGGGCACGGTCCGGCAGCGCGGCGCCGCCATCGCCAGCATGTTGGGGGCCGACCGCCTGGTCTACGCCACGCCCATGGAGAACTTGCGCGCCGCCCAGGCAGCGGCAGACGAGCTGGACCGCCTGGAGGGCGACGAACATCGCTGCATGATGGAGCGCGTCCAGTAGCTCATCGACGCGGCCGCCGCGCAGCAAGAAGCCGGCCGCCGTGTGGTGGAACCCGGCCTACAGGATGGGAACCTTCCCCCTCGCCGAGAGCACGGCACGACCTCCCGGACGCCGACAGCCGGTGCCCGCGACCGAGGAGACCCGGAGCCGGTTGCCAGCCGCAGCCGCACCCGCATCTCCATCGAGCGCGACCAAGACGGCCGCCCACGGGCAGTGGAACGGCGGGACGGTCGTCCGCCTCTCCTGCGCAGGGAGAGGCGCGGCTCCCTGCCGCCTGTTGAGCATCTGACTCTCAGAGGCCGGCTGGGCCCCCGCGAAGGAGTCGGAGAGAACGATGCCCGCAACCGGATCGACCGCTTGGCTCGGTCCCTGGCGTTGGAAGAAGAAGATGCAATCGGCCCGCCTTGTTTCGGCCCCCGCATTCGCGATGAGCCCTTCCCCAAAGGGTTCTCGCTCCCTCGGGACACTCCTAAGTACAACGACTCTGTGAAGCCGGAAGATTGGCTGGTCGACTACTCCACTGCCGTCAACATACCGAATGGCAACAAGCGTGTCGCCGTGACGTATGTTCCGCTCATGCTCCAGGGCACGGCCCGGACATGGCTGAACAACCTCAAGCCCTACAGCGTCAACAGCTGGCTAGACTTCACCGAAGTTTTCGTCCGCAACTTCACCAGCACCTACAAGTGGCCGCTCAAGCCTCGCCAGCTCTCCCTGTGCGTCCAAGGCCCGATCGAGTCCACCCGCGAATAATTGACGCGGTGGGCCGAGCTGCGCAACTCCTGCGAAGGGGTTCATGAGGTGCAAGCCATTGAATACTTCACTGCTGGGTGCCGGGAGGGCACCCTATTCAAGCACCGGCTCCTCTGCGATGAGCCGGCCACGCTCGACGAGCTGTTGATTATAGCGGACAAGTACGCCACTGCCGACTCCTCCATGAAGTCGGAACTCCAGGTGGATGCGTCAGGAAAGATGCTCCCTCCGGCTCCTCAGACACCGGCTGGTGATTCCAGTCGGCGCCAACAGTCAAACGACAATAAGCGCAAGGCCCCGCAGCCGGCTACCCCCAGCCGGCAGGTGGCGACAGTCGAAGACCAGCAGCCAGAAGAGCAGCCCAGCCCCAAACGCCAAAGGGGCGGCAAGCCTGCCTGGTTGCCCGCCTTCTCGTTTGAGCAAACCCTCGACGCTCCCTGCAAGTTCCACAGCGGCGCGAAGCCATCCAACCACACCACCCGGAAGTGCCACTGGCTCACCCGCATCGCCAGAGGCGAAGGGCTGCCTCGGCCACCTGCTGGCCCGCCGCCTCCGCCTCCCCAGCAGCCGGCGGTCCGACCAGTTGGCGTGATCCAAGACGAGTTTCCGGAAGAGCATGGAGCTTACGTCGTCTTCACCAGCGTGACTAATGACAGGCACAGTCGGCATCAACAGCGCCGAGAAGTGAATACTGTCACCTCTGAAGCCCCAGAGTTCATGCACTGGTCGGAGAAGCCGATCAGTTGGAGCCGAGCTGACCACCCGGAGGTGATGCCTTCTCCGGGTTCCTATGCCCTGGTGTTGGATGCCACCTTCGCAACGGAGAGGCGAGCTGCTCGTTTCTCCTGAATTCTGATAGATGGCGGTAGCAGCATCAACATCCTCTACCGCGACACCATGGAGAAGTTGTGCATCAAAGAGAAACAGCTCCAGCCCAGCCGGACTGTCTTCCATGGCATTGTGCCTGGCCTATCCTGCTCACCAATCGGCAAGATGAAGATATATGTCCTCTTTGGAGACAAGAGTCACTTCCGCCGAGAGCCAATCTCGTTCGAGGTGGTTGACCTAGAGAGCCCCTACCATGCGTTGCTTGGCCGGCCTGCTCTGGCCAAGTTCATGGCGGTCCCCCACTACGCCTACCTCAAGATGAAGATGCCGGGCACCAAGGGCATTATCACCATAGCCGGCGACTACCAGAAGTCTGCCGAATGTGCTGCAGCCAGTAGTCGGCTGGCCGAGTCCCTTGTGATTGCTGCCGAGAAGCGGCTCCTTGACCGGGTTGTGGCCATGGCCGGCAAGCAGCCGGACCTATCGCCAGATCCCAAGGAGTCAGAAGCTCAGGTCTCTTTCCTACCGGCCAAAGAAACCAAGAAGATACCCTTGGACCCAGAGCACCCGGAGAAGTTCGCTGTCATAGGAGTTCACCTTGACAGCAAATAGGAAGGCGAGCTCGTCGATTTCCTCCGTGAGAATCGGGACATCTTTGCGTGGTCTCCAAAGGACATGCCGGGTGTTCCGACGGATTTCGCCGAGCACAAGCTACATGTCAAAGCAGATGCAAAACCAGTCAGATAACCCCTCCGCCGCCTGTCGGAGGAGAAGAGAGGAATTGTTGGTGAAGAGGTAGCCCGGCTTCTAGCAGCCGGCTTCATTATGGAAGTATTCTTCCCAGAGTGGCTAGCCAACCCAGTCCTTGTACTAAAGAAGAATAACAAATGGCGCATGTGTATTGACTACACCAGCCTCAACAAAGCTTACCCGAAGGATCCGTTTGCCTTGCCTCGGATTGACCAAGTGATAGACTCCACAGCCGGATGCGAGCTGTTGAGTTTCTTGGATGCCTATTCAGGGTACCACCAGATTAAGTTAAGCCCGGCTGACCGCCTGAAGACCGCCTTCATCACACCATTCGGAGCCTTCTGCTACCTGACCATGACATTCGGCTTGAGAAATGCCGGTGCCACGTTCCAGCGTTGCATGCAGAAGTGCCTCCTCAAGCAACTCGGCAGAAATGCCCACGTCTATGTAGACGATGTTGTGGTGAAGACGGAGAAGCGCGGTACCCTCCTGGAAGATCTCAAGGAAACCTTTGATAATCTGTGCCGTTTTCAAGTCAAGCTCAACCCAGAGAAGTGTGTCTTTGGAGTACCAGCCGGCCAGCTCCTCGGTTTCCTTGTCTCAGAGCGCGGCATAGAGTGCAACCCTGTCAAGAGCAAGGCCATCGAGAGGATGGAGAGGCCCGCCCGACTGCGAGACGTCCAGAAGTTCACCGGCTGCTTGGCATCCATCAGCCACTTCATCAGTCGGCTGGGCGAGAAGGCCCTTCCCCTGTACCAGCTGATGAAGAAGACCACTCATTTCGAGTGGAACGACAAGGCGGACGAGGCGTTCCTCCAACTCAAGAAGATGTTGACCATGCCGCCCGTCCTGGCCGCCCCGGCTGCCAAGGAGCCTATGCTTCTCTACATCACCGCCACCAGCCGGGTGGTCAGTACAATTATGGTGGTAGAGCGCCAAGAGGACGGCAAGGCGCTGCCGATCCAGAGGCCCATCTACTACTTGAGTGAGGTGCTGTCGGCTTCCAAACAGAACTACCCCCATTACCAAAAGTTGTGCTATGGCGTGCATTTTGCCGCCAAGAAGCTCAAGCCATACTTTCAAGAGCATCCCATCACGGTCGTCTGCACCACCCCGCTTGCGGAGATCATAGGCAGCAGAGACGCATCAGGCCGAGTGGCCAAGTGGGACATCGAGCTGGCCCCCTACACCATCTTCTACCAGCCTCGCACCGCCATCAAGTCCCAAGCACTGGCCGACTTCCTCATCGACTGGGCCGAGACCCAGTACCTGCCGCCAGCTCCAGACTCCACTCATTGGCGGATGCACTTTGATGGCTCGAAGATGCGCACCGGTTTGGGAGCCAGCGTCGTCCTCACCTCTCCCAAAGGCGACAAGCTCAGATACGCGCTGCAAATCCACTTTGCCGCCTCCAACAATGTGGCCGAGTACAAGGCGCTAGTACACGGACTCCGGCTGGCCAAGGAGATCGGCATCCGCCAGATTCTATGCTACAGCGACTCGGACTTGGTGGTCCAATAGTCGTCCGGCGACTGGGACGCCAAGGATGCAAATATGGCGAGCTACCGCTTCCTCGTCCAGCAGATCAGTGGATACTTTGATGGGTGCGAGTTCCTTCATGTGCCACGGGCCGACAACGAGCAAGCAGATGCCCTGGCGCGGATCGGCTCCACCCGGCAAGCCATACCAGCCTGCGTGTCCCTTCAACGCCTCCGCAAGCCGTCCATCAAGCCTTCCCCAGAATCAGAATCCATCTTTGTGCCGGCTGCTCCCGAGGCAGTCGAACCCGGCCCGGGGGCTGCAGCACCCGGCCCGGGGACTTCGGCAAGCGGCACGGGGACTGCAGCAGTCGCACCCGGCCCGGGGACTTCGCGACCCGGCCCGGGGGCTGCGGCAGCCGGCCCGGGGACTTCGGCAAGCGGCTCAGGGATTGCGGCAGTCGCACCCGGCCCGGGGACTCTACAGCCCGGCCCGGGGGCTGCAGCGGCCGTCCCGGGGACTTCAACAACGCGGCAAGACGCGGCCGACTCCGCCCCGCCACCTCCAGACCCAACCGCCCTGGTTTCAGTAACCGTAATGACAGTGGATGAAGTCAAAGCACCATCATGGGCGCAGCCCATCCTCAACTTTCTGGTAGGCGGAGAGCTGCCAGTCGATGAGATCTCGGCCCAGCAGGTGCAACGCCGGGCAGGAGCTTACACAATAGTAAACAGAGAGCTTGTCAGGCGCAGCGTGACCAACGTTTTCCAACGCTGTGTCGAACCAGAGAAAGGCAAGGCAATCCTTAGAGACATACACCAAGGCGAGTGCGGCCACCACACGGCATCCAGATCCCTTGTCGCCAAAGCTTTCCGCCATGGTTTCTTCTGGCCGACTGCATTGGAGGACACCAAGGATCTGGTTAAGAAATGCAAGGGGTGCCAAAAATTCAGCTCCAAGCAACATCTGCCGGCTTCTGCACTCAAGACCATCCCCCTTACCTGGCCCTTTGCCGTCAGGGGGCTGGACATGGTGGGCCCATTCAAGACAGCACGCAGTGGCATGACCCATCTGCTGGTCGCCGTGGACAAATTCACCAAGTGGATTGAAGCCAAACCAATCAAGAAACTAAATGGTCTGACTACTGTGACCTTCATCACGGATCTCACCGTCCGGTATGGTGTGCCACACAGCATCATCACCGACAATGGCACTAAATTTGCCAAAGGTGCCTTGGCCCGTTTCTGCTCGACGCAGGGCATCCGACTGGACTTAGCGTCCGTTGCCCATCCGCAGTCAAACGGCCAGGTAGAGCAAGCAAATGGCCTCATCTTATCCGGCATCAACCCCCGACTGGTCGAGCCGCTGGAGCGTTCGGCCGGCTGCTGGATCGACGAGCTGCCGGCCGTCCTCTGGAGTCTCCGCACCACTCCAAACAGATCAACCGGTTTCACCCCCTTCTTCCTCGTATATGGGGCCGAGGCCGTCATCCCAACAGACATCGAGTTTGACTCGCCTCACGTCACCATGTAAACGGAGGCGGAGGCGAAGGAACCACGAGAAGACGGCATCGATCTGCTGGAAGAAGGCCGGCTGTTAGCACTCAGCCGGTCCACCATCTACCAGCAGAGCCTGCGCCGCTACTACAGTCGGAAGGTCAAGCCACGATCCTTCCAAGAGGGAGACCTTGTGCTCCGGCTGATCCAGTGAACAACCGGCCAGCACAAGCTCTCGGCCCCTTGGGAAGGCCCCTTCATCATCATTAGAGCCTTGGGCAACGACTCTGATTACCTCATCGACGCGCAGAAGCCCAGGGCGCGCAAAAGGGACGATTCCGGCAAGGAAGCAGAGCGCCCATGGAATGCAAATCTTCTCCGAAGATTTTACAGTTAAAAATAGTATGTACCACGCTACCTTTTGTACTAAGGGCAAAGGCACCGGGTCCCTCGAGGAGCACTCGGGGGCTACCTTTCTTGTCTGTATGATAAGTTTCATGCCTGTGAGTATATTATTTCATTCCTACGCCCGGCACCGGGTCCGACCAGTCGGCCCGGGGGCTTGCCGCCTTGTACTATGTTGGCTCTACCTGCAGTCGGACAAGTAGTGTGCCGGCATCTAAGCCCACCCTTGCCATAAGCCGCAGCTCGCAGAGCGACTGTCCGGCCGGCAAGGGTCAAAGGCAAGAAATGGTGCTCACATGAAAAATGGCTAAGGACGAAAGCACCCACATAGGCCAAGCCGGCTCATCGCCTAGCCGTCCGGTTGCTGAGCAGCCGGTCGGCCGGCTTCTCACTTAAATTGCTACGTTCTAAGCGGCCAAAGTACTTGTCTTCCCAAAATGGCCAAGTACTTGACCCGGCCAGCAGACCGAGAATGGTTGTCTGGCCAGCAAGGCGGCAGCCAAGGGAAAGCGGCAAAGGAAAAAGCCAAGAAGAACAGAAAGCAAGACAAGTCAGAGCTCGGCGAGGCACATCTTGTGGAACTGCACGAATTTAACAAAGTTTGTTCTAAAGATTACCAAGGCAGGAAAAGACAAGATAAGTTGGCAGCCTAGGCCAAACGAGCAACAGGCGGGTCCGACGGGTTGGTGGAGTCGGCGGTGCCAGTTGGTGGAGTGGTCGTCTGGCGAGTCTCGGCTTGGTCGCCTTCAGCAGCAGTCGGTGCACTCGCACGCGGCTCGTTGCTCGAGGCCCGATCGAGCTGAAGCTGGGCGTCCACTCCGCCTTCTGGTGTGTCGCCTTCACCATCCTCTTCTTCCTCATCCTCGCCTTCGTCGCTTGTGGCGATTTCTTCCGCCGAGTCCTCGCCGTCATCCGGGTTCAGCCCGATCCAGTCCATCGGCACCTCGGCACCTTCCTCGTCCAGCTCGGGGAAGAAGACGCCGGTGTCGGTGTACTCGGCGATCGCCACCGTGCGATGGGTGAGCGCGGGCCCCACTGCCACCAACTCCTCCATAGCCTCCTGTCGGAACATGGCCAACTGGGCTAGGTCCAGCCTAGGATACCACGCCTTGACAAACTCCAAGGCTCTTCGGGCGCCTGCCCGAGCGGAGGAGCCCCTCCAAGCCTCGAAGCGGCCGATTGCCGCCTCCAACTAGTCGGCGGTCCGACTGGGGGTGCGTGGAGCCTGGCCGCCTGGCCAGAGGGCGGAAACCAGCTGAGACCCGGCACGCTGAAGGCAGCGGAGCAGACGGTGAACCGGCTGTAAACGCGTCCAGACGGCCAGGAGCTGCTCGTTCATGTTCCGAGGCGCGTCGGGTGGGATCTCCACTCCTTCCCTCCTACGCCGGTCGCGCCGCGCCTTGATGGCCTGGCTGACGGTGACAGCGTGGCCAGGAAAGAAGTCTACGCAAAAGAAAGACAGAAATCAGAAGCCGACTCCCGATGCAGTCAGCAGCTATTCCAAAGAAAGAAGCTTACCGTCGATCATGTCCTCAATCTCGCCGTAGCCCGCGGCGAGGATCGCGTCCTTCTCGGCCCACTTTGAGCGTTCGACCTCAAACTCGGCCTGAAGGGCGCTTTCCGCCTCCTTGAGCTTCTGGAGCTCCGCCTTGTGCTGGTCCGCCTGGTCCGCCAACTTCTTGGCCAGGCGGTCGCGCTCCAGGGCTGCCTTACGACGCTCCCCCTCCTTGACGCGCAGCTCGGTCTGAACTTCGCCCAGATGCTGCCGCGGTGTGGCGTTGGCTCCTGCAAAAATGAGAAAGAGAGGACAATCAACAAAGATGACTAAAAAAGAAAGTGGTTACCGGAAGATCCGGCCTGACTACTCAGCAGTCGGCCCAAATCTCGGGGGCTACACCCAGCGGGTGCGCTGACGCGCCCCCGCGAGGAAGAAGATAGAATGCTTACGCCGTCTTGCAGTGAGGTCGGCGGTCCGCTTAGCCAACTCCTAGACTTGGGAGTTGAAGGCGGCTGCGCGGATGTTGTGGTAGTCCTGCAATGAAGACAAAAGAAGAGGAAACAAGTTAGCACTCGGAACTTGCCTTAAAGTTCCGAGCCGCCTGCTCAGCAGCCGGCCTAGAACTCGGGGGCTACACCCAGTTGGTGCGCTGGCGCGCCCCCACGGAAGACTGCAAGAATCAAAAAACAAAGCAAAGAAGCATACCCGAACGGCCGTCCGCATCGCCAAGAACGCCTTCGTACACTGCTGGAGGGCGGCGCCTTGGGCCTGGAGCTGGGCCTGCATGTCCTGCGCGGCCTTGTTCAGGACGCCCGTCCCGCCCCCAGGCGTCCATTCCGGTGGGGGGGCGCTGGTGGCCTCTGTGTCCAGGGCTGACGAGCTCGCGGCCCCGCCCTCCTGCGCCCGTGGCGCCGAGGCCGCCTTCGCCACATGCCGGCGCACTGAAGGGCGGACCACGGGAGTCGCCCCCACCACCAACTCGACACCGATCAGCGACGCCGGTGGCACGTCAGGCCGATTGCCTCGGGCCTCGGTAGTCGGCACTTGCGGGGGCACCTCCGCCTCCGAGACGATGGCGTCTCCCCCTCCCCTCTCCACGGCCGGCTGGTCATCGCCGGCTCCTCCAGTCGGCTCCGGGACCTCTAGTGCTGGCGGCGCCGCGCGCAACGGAATGACAAGTTGCGGGGCCTGGCCGCGCGCTGTTTCTTCTGCCTGCGCCCTAGCGGCCGCGTCCGCCCGAGCCTTGGCGGCGGCGTCCACCCACGCTGCCTTGGCCGCCTCCGCCTCCTGCCTCTCCGCCTCCTCCCGCTCCTCGCGCGCCTAACATGCGTTCCTCTCCGTGGCCGCCCGGAGGTCGGCGAGCGGGTCCACACGGTGGTTATTGGCGGAGCCTTCCGCCTCCCCGATCACGGAGGCGGCGGCAGACCGCTCAAGAATGAGTGGGGCCCTGATTCAAGCAAGACAAGAGAAAAACTCAGAAAAAGTTTGCAAGGAAGAAGAAAGGGAAACACAGCCAAACACTTACGCGGATACCATCGGGGGCTGCTTCGGGGCCCTCTGGAACTGGGCCGCTCTGGCGGCGGCCTCATGCTGCCAGGTCGCGGCGGCCGCGTTCTTGGACTTCTTCGGCCGGCTGCCGAACAGCAACGAGCCATCCCGGCGCTTTTTTGGGCCGCCTGGTGCCGTCGGCGCGGCTGAGGAGCTCGCGCCCGCCCTGTCGGTGCCGTGCGGGCGGCGCGGCTCGTCCTCCTCCTCATCGTCGTCCGGCCAGTCCTCAAGGCCGCCTCCTCCCCCGGAGCCGCCTGCTCCACCGCCGCCACGTGTGGCGTCGTCCTCCTCCATGGCGGCCGCCCCCAAGTCGGGGTCTTCCACGTCGCTCCTCGTCCGGTCCGGCATGTACTCCTGACCTGGATCCAGAGCGCCGGCGGCCGACTGGGCCGGGAGGACCTGCACCATGGCCGACTGATCAGACGGCGAAACAAGAACTCGGACCAGCAAAAGAGAAAAAGAATTACAAAGACTTACCGCAGGCGGCGGATGCGCGCGGTCGTACGGCCGCTTGCCGAATCGCCAGTCCATCTCCGACAGCTTACAGTCGGAGATGTAGTTGACCAGCCGGACCACCTCCACGTCCGGCAGCTCCCGCGTGCACATCCGACACGGGTCCCGGTGCCCACTCATGCAACTGATGATGTGAGGCCGGGCTTGGAGGGGAGAACTCGGCGCGTCAAGAAGGCGGCCAGCAAGTCCGAGCCCTTCAAGCCCTCCGACTCCGTCATCCCATGAAGTCGGGCAAGGGCGGCGGAGGAGGCGGCCGATAGAGAGCTCGGCTTGAACCGCCAGTTGGCACGCGGCTCGGCCGGCGGGCCGGCTGCGTAAGCCGGCAAGTTGACGTAATTGCTAGTCGGATGGATGTTTCTGACATAGAAATAAGATTTCTGCCACAGCTTGGCGGACTGCAGCAGAGAGATGGAAGGGAAGCGGTTCTCGGTGCCCGGGCGCCGCACCGCCACGCAGGCTCCGCACTGAGCCGCCTGGCCCTTGGCGGCGGTGCCAAGTTTGAGGTAGAAGCACTCCCCCCAGAGTTCGAGGGTGGGGAGAGTGCCGAGATATCCTTCGCACATGGCGACGAAGGCGGCCAGCAGCACCACCGTGTTTGGCGTGAGGTGGTGCAGCTGGACTTGGTAGAAATCAAAGAAAGAGCAAAGGAAGTAGCTTGCTGGAAGGCCGAAGCCGCGAAGGAAATGAGACCGGAAGACGACGCGTTCGTCGCCCTCCGGCGCCGGCGAGATTTCTGCCTTGGGAGGGACACACACCTGCACATTCGCCTCTCGGGGCAGCCGACGCATTTGGTGGAGGAAGGAGAGGTGGTCTTCGTGGACGTTGGAGCCGTCCCAGTCGCCGGCTCGTGAACGCGCCATGGGCGACGGAGCTCGTCGCCGGCACGGCGCGGTGACGAGCGGACGAGGCTGCAGCGGAGCAAGGAGGCCGCTGCGAGAGGACGCACAGCGACGGCGAGCTGCGGCAGCGCTTCGGCAGGAGGAAGGAGCGTTGCGGCGGCAGGAAGAATGAAGAACGACGAAGGGAGAGGAGGGCACGCGTGCGTCTGCCGCCCCCCTCCTCCCCCTACTTATAGCCCAGGCGGCGAAGCCGAGGGGGCGGGGACGTGGGGGGCCGTGGGGATTAACTGCGCCCACTCCCCCACGATTCCCGCGATTATGGCGCCAGTAAAGGCATGCATTAACTACCATAGAATACCAACCGACCGCCTCGGCCGCAGCGGATCCGCATGCGCGCTGAGGCACTGTAGTGGTGGGCCCCGGCCTGTGGCGCCGTCCCGTCGCGCGCGTGGGCTGGCAGGGCGGCTTGACCTGATGACGCCACGTGGCCGACATGTGCGGGCGGCAAGCCTGACGCCTGGCTAGCGCGCCACCCGGTCCCCGCCATGACGTTTCAAAACCACCAGGCGGCCTGCCTGGTCATGGCCGACACAAACCAGTCGGCTCTTCGGAAGACGATTCAGAGTATGAAGCTGCTGAGGCTTCTCGCCCCTTCAGCCGCAGCGCCTCATCAGCTTCGGGGACTACTGTCGGAGTAAATGACCATGGGTAGCCCCATCAGCTCCCTTTGGTATTTCAAGACATCAGGGCAGGTTGCGCCCCTCAAACATCAAGGACAAGGGCCGCCTTCTTGAGGCCGGCTGGTCCAAGCAGCCGGTTGCCGGGAGGCGGCAGAGTCCACAAGACGGCCATAAAGCAAGCTGACTCCTGGCAGGCGGCCTCCTGGGATGCCGAGTCCTAGCAGGCGGCCCCTCGCGCCCTCAAAGTCAACACCAACATAAACATGATGAGACAGGGTATGGCTACAGTACAGGCCTGCCACCCCCAAATCCAGGGCAGGGCGTGGCCACGGTACTACGTACCGGGCAGGAATCCTGCGCTCGATGAAGGACTGTTGCCATGCCACTCATGACGACACCCATGGCAGAGGGAGCCATGCTCCCGTGACAGGCGGCCAGTACGGCCCGCAGGTGGCGGGCCCTACCTGTCCGTGACAAGCCAGAAGGCGGCAAGCCCTGACCAGTCGGCTCGGTGGGAGGCCGGCTCACAGCAAGCGGCCCTCCTCTTCCCTCAAAGTCCATGCGCCATTAACCAGATACGACGGGGTATGGCTACAGCGAGTTCCAGCCAGGCGGCGGGACTGTATCCATGTTCTCCCTGACCAAGCATGCGTCATCAGTGGCACGGCTACAGTGTTACATAGCCGACAGGACCCGCAAGCGGTGGGCCCAGCTTGTCGGCCGAAGACAAGACCGTCGGGGGGACCCACCAGGCGGTGGGCCCCTGCAGTCGGCGGAGAAGCCGGCGACCAGAGATACTGACGGCCGGGTCCTACGCCCAGCCAGATTACCATTGTATCCCTGGGGGTAGGCCTATATAAACCCCCCAGGTCACCCCATGCAGGGGGTTGGCAGTTGGCTCCTTGGCAGAGGCCTCGTCGAGCATTCACGACACACACACACTCACACGCAGAGAGACTGGAGTAAGGGCTAGCCTTGCCCTTCTTCCTCCTCCAGCCAGGAGGCTCAAGGAGCAAGCTTGTAGCCACCTGTTGAGATAGTGATCATGCGGAGACCCCGCAGAGCAGGACTAGGGGTGTTATCTCCTAGGAGAGCCCCGAACCTGGGTAAGATTCGCAAGCGTACGCGGTCTCGCTCACTCCCGCTTCTAGAGCCCGACGACATACTTTTGTCCCCATCCACGATAAGCCATCCCCTGGCATATGTCGCACGATACCCCCGACACTTCCCCTCGTTGCTATGCATCTCCATGGATAGATCATTGCGTGTGCGTAGAAATTTTTTTGTTTTCCATGCAACGTTTCCCAACATATATAAGAAAAAAATATCCCATGTATTATGAACTTATAAAAATAAATGTTTAACAATAAAATCCTGGGTTTTTTTTACTTAAGGTCAACGATAATACAGGTGATTGTGTACAAGAGCTTGGTCAGATTTAAGGACCAATGTAAATAAAGCACTTATTATTTAAATATATTTATAACAAAATGCTCAGCCCCTGTTTATTTTTGGATAACATTGTTGCGCCCAACCCAACCTTATAATTAGAACCAGCCCGGCAAAATTGTGTATTTCGTGTAAATGGGCTGTGATTTTTTAGGAAAAATAAATGGGCCGCATGGACGCTACATTATTTGTTCACCTAGGCCAGCAAATTCGTGTATTTCTAGAAGTGCAAATGGTCTGTAGTTTTTTTAGAAAAAAATAAATGGGCCGCATGGACGCTACATTATTTGTTCACCAACCAGCAAATTCGTGTATTTCTAGAAAGTGCAAATGGGCTGTAGTTTTTTTAGAAAAAAATAAATGGGCCGCATGGACGCTACATTATTTGTTCACCCAGCGCAGCGAATGGACTTCAAATTCTGAAAAAATGGGTTGAATATGTGCGACATTTTTGGAGGCTGAAATGTGGGCCAATAGGTCGAAGCCAACGCAAGGCGTTGTCAACTTTGTCAAAAAATGATTCTGACATCGATAGCCGGCATTCAACGGCCGGCATTCATCTTCAATCCCTTGTCTTCTTGCTCCAGCACCGCCGGGACCACCAATTCCCGCCGTCGGCTGCTAGCAGCTCTGCTTAGCACGCTTCGCTGCGAAGCGCTACCCCACCGCCGACCAAGACATCCCTCCACCCCTCCACACCTCCTGTTATTCTCAGCCAACTGCAGAAGCACGCCGCACCAGAACCAGTTAACCCTCGTACACCTCTCCGTCTACGACTCCACTACCGCGTCTTCCCATCACCGATTTGTTGCTGTCCAGGGCCTCGCCGTCGTCCACCGCCTTGGTGTGCTCGGCGCGGCGTGGTCAACGTGGTCAACAAATGAGAGTCATCGGAAGAGGACTGTTTGTGGAGAGGCTGACAGTGAGGACGCACCAGGTCCATGGACGCACGCATGCAACCGCCTCGTTATTACGCGAAAATAAAATTATTCATCCCCCTGAAAGCTGGAACCCACCACGTATATCTTCGCAAGGAAGGAAGTGCCTCCTTATGCCTGCCCCTGACATTTGGGACCCACCAACAACATCCTTGCATACAAGGAAGTGCCTCCTTATTACAGGCAAAAATATATGATTCTGCCCCTGACCGCTGGGACACGCCAGCTATATATTCGCACGCAAGGAAGTGCCTCCTTGTCCTCCTTGATAGTTGGGACCCACCCGGTCGAAGCGTACGTAGCGTTATCTCTGTACATACCGGTCGATCGGTCTGTCTGCCACGATGAACTGTGGCTGAGTAAGGAGCGGTAGCAGTTCAGGCAGTCCAGTCAAAACAGTGTACACGTACGTACAGCCAGATGCTAAAAAATACGGCCATGTACGTACATACGGGCGGGGTCTCAAACGCGTACTTGCGCATACATACGGCCAGGGCTCGTGTACATGGAGAGGCAACGGACGGCAGCAACGGCGTCCTGTTCATCGAAAACCAACCGGCTGGGTCAGAACGGAGAAACTGCGTTGTGTTCATTGGGAGGCAATAGAATGCGTCGTGTTCATCGGGAGGCAACGGAATACATCGGGTGCCAACCGGCTTGGACGGAACAGCCAAAACAAGGTCTGGCGTACCGCAGAACAGAGGAAATGGGCCTTCTGTTCGACCGCGTACGGTCGAAACGGGGTCATGTTCATTGGGAAGGGCCTGGTGTACCGCAAAATGGAGGAAATGGACTTCTGTTCGAGTGCCTACGGTCGAAACGAGGTCCTGTTGATCGGGAGGGGTGTGGCGTACCACAAGACGGAGGAAACAGACTTCTGTTGGAGCACCTACAGTCAAAACGGGGTCCTGTTCATCCACCGTCTACTGCCTCGCTCCAGCCTCCACGGGCTACTGCTCATCCACGGTCGACCCCCTCCAGCCTCCACCAGATACTGTTCATCCACGGTCTACTGTTCATCCAGCCTCCAGTGGCTACTATTCATAGAGCCTCCACGGGGTCCTGTTCATCCACCCCCAACCGGCTGGGGTGCGGCAGCCTCCTCGGGGTCCTGTTCATCCAGCGGCAACGGCCTACTACCATGGGGTCCTGTTCATCAAACCCCCACCAGGAACTATTCATCCACAGCCAACCAACCGGCTCGACTCACCATGTCTCGACTCGTTCTACGTACCGCGCGCACGGTAGCAATGGTCACTGTTCATCAAGAGGCCACCAACACCGGCTGGCTACATCTCGCACGGGGGCTCGATCGGCTTCAGTAAGCAGCAGTAGTGATTGATCGCTCGGTTCAGTTAGCAGCAGCAGCGAAGGAATCGCTCGGGTTCAGTCAGCAGCGAATGAATCGCTCGAGTTCAGTTAACAGCCAAGGGATCGATCGCTCGGGTTCAGTAACGTGCGATCACTCGGGTTCAGTTAGCCAACGCCTCGCGCACACACGCGTACACAAGAGAAACGCGCAAACCACAGTGCATCGCTCGGCCCCGACCACCCATCGTAACCGGGAACTCCCCGATATTTTCCTCACCCTCGCTTCTACCATGATTTTTTGAGTCATGGACGGCCCAAAGAATGTCATGCAGCTGCGTCTCCGGCCCGCGCAAGACGAAAATCCCATTTTCTATCATGATTTTTTGTCATAGAAGTAGGAGCCGACCACATCTATGATGATACATGCTTTTGTCACAATTATCGTCATAGAAGTGTCATAGGCATGACAGAAAAAAATTCGTTCGGCCCAAAATGTCATGGATGTGTCTTTTTTTTTTGTAGTGCATCGGGCTGCTTACACTTCCGGGTCACGCACCGTCTTCTGGCCTTGGGCCTCTATCCAGCCCACCTCGTAAGTCGCCTCCCTGGTTTCATGTCTTGATCTCTTGGGCCTGTCTAAGGCTTCATTGTTTAAGTCGCCAATAGTTTAACCCGGCCCTTATAGGGCAGCTTATATCATGGGGTTATATCCCCAACATTAGGCCCCAGGTTGACTTGAACTTGTTCATGTCGATCTTCAATGTCTCTGGTTGGCGAGTCTTCTTTGATTCTTCTAAACGTTTAACCTTGAACAAAACCTTATAATCCGCCATTTGAAAGGATGACATCATTTTCATAAATTCAGAAAAATCCTCATGACTTCATA
Source organism: Thinopyrum elongatum (assembly GCA_011799875.1). Taxonomy (NCBI): domain Eukaryota; kingdom Viridiplantae; phylum Streptophyta; class Magnoliopsida; order Poales; family Poaceae; genus Thinopyrum; species Thinopyrum elongatum. Next base: position 470,443,334 of record CM022302.1, read on the forward strand.
GCGGATCTTTTGCATTAATCAACCATTCCGAAGATCGATGCGCCCTTTTTGCTGTAGAAGTTATTATGCCTCCTCGATTTTCGCGCACGCCTGTTACTGTGCCCTTTTTTTTCCTTATAAATAGGCACGGGGGCCTGCCCTTTTCACTTTTCACCCCAGTCGCCTCCACTTCTTCTTCTTCCTCATGATGCCCATCGCGACTGGAGCTCCGCCACACTCGACGAACAACACCGGCCTCCCTCAGTCGACATCGCAACATTGTCCTGCCACCAGCAAGGTCTAGCGGCAATCCTCCGCCATCTCCACTGCAAACAGGTACTACTTCCATCCTCTTTCAGATCTGTATTAGGTCAATCAAGTTTGTACATCAGAGTTCATCCTAGTTCTTCGCATCTTTTGAACGAAAGCTGTTTTTGATCCGAGAATAATAGAGGAATATTGCGGTAGCAGTTTTAGCACCATCTTGAATTTGGACAACTAGTATTCCTCTCTAGAATCAGTTGATATATTGCTAGTTCTTCCGCCACTGCTTTCTAGGTTTAACAATTTTCTTTCATTTTTGCACTGTTCGTAGATCCGTAAATATAGCTGTGAATTGTGAAACTTGTTTGCCGCAGACTTAGCAAAATTCATCAATCTCGGATACATAGATAATCGACTCGCCATTTAACTTTTGGGTGGCTTATCAACGTACTTGTAACCCGCCAAGAATTTCCAGAAATTCCTTCTTTTAGTTAACCCACCATTAGCTTTGGGCGACTTATCCTTACATCATTTATTCCTGTATTATTGATGAGTCAATGCTCCTTTTTAAACAACTTGCCTTCCTATCTTTCTTTAGGCGGCTTAACATAGCAAAAACCACTCTTTGCAATTGGGGTCCTTCTCTGGTCACCGAGCAGATACTCAAGGATTACGTAGATCAAGGTCTGTTAGCGGCTCAGGAAGATATTGGTTGGCGGCTCAGCCAAGGGGAAAATGTCCCTAATCCTGGTGAGGGAGAAGTGATTGTTTTCACTGACCATATTATTACGGGCTTCACACCGCCCGGGTCAAAATTCTTTTGAGATGTTTTGCACTATTTCAACCTCCATCCTCAAGACATAGGCCCAAACTCAATAACAAACCTCTGCCACTTCCAAATATTTTGTGAAGTCTATTTGCAAGTAGAACCCATCGTCGCTCTCTTCAAGGAGTTCTTCTATTTGAATCACCAGACTGAGTGTGCCAGTGGTCCATTTCAAGAACTAGGCGGGATCTCAATTCAGAGACGCTGAGACGGCAGCTTTCCTGCCACTGTTTTGTTGAGCCACCCCAAGGGATGGGTTAAAATCTGGTTCTATTGCAAAAACACTGCCCCAGCAAATGAGAATCCTCTGCCGGGTTACCGGGTTGATCGTCTTCCCATCGATTTTGACCCGCTAGGCAAACTCCTTCCAACTGAACACACTGAAGCTCTCCAATACTACCCCAAGGTAACAGCTTTGCTAGCCAATGGGTTGACAGGGGTCGACTTAGCCCACTGCTGGGTTTCATGGAGGATTCTTCCTCTAAGTCGCGGGCCTAATTTAATGTGTGAGTACTCTGGCGAGTCAGATGACCCTCAACGATATGGGTCTGACAATTTTACTGCTGAAGAAGTCTTTCAAGCTGTGAACTCTTTACTTGGGGAGTCACAAGAGAATTGCAACAAAGTTGGGCTGCCACCATTCTTCAAGCTCAACCCAGCTCTAGCTGTAAGCTCACATTTGTATTTGGCTTGAATATCCTTAATTTTCTCATGCATCTAACTTGTTGATTCACTTTTTTATACAGCCAGATTCTGCCTTTTGGAAAAGGAAGATTAAATCTGTAGCACCCAAAAAGAAGAGTGGTCTGAAACCAAAGAAAACCAAGCCAGCTGCCATGGCTAAACCGGCCGCTGCGAGCGAGTCAATGGAAAATGATGACCAATCTGAGGTAGATTTTGACTCTCTTGGCCATCTCTTTAATGACTTAGCTGATGCTTCCTACTCACATGATGATGGTGCATCAAGCCGGGCTGATAATCAAGAGGTAATTTCTATCTCTTCCGGATCAAACTCGCCACCTCCAAGGGAATCAGGCGGGTTGTCCGAAAAGTACCATTTTCTCACCCAAATGCTTATTTAGAACCAAACTTTGTTTTGAAGAAGGCTCAATATGATGCAAGATGCCAAACACAGAGTGGCAGTTCCGGTGACCTAATGGCCGGGTTAAGTCATGAACCTCCCGCCCGTAAGCGACCAGCTGAGGTGCCACACAGTCCAGCCTTTTCCTTACCCAAAGCTGGTCTTATACAACATCCTCTTAACCCTTCTGACCAGGGCCGGCCCTGGGGTATGGCCGATGGGGCGACGGCCCAGGGCCCAGGCGAGGGAGGGGCCCATGATGGACTATATATATAAACTATAGGCAAGTAAAGAATACAAAAGGATTAAAGAAAAGAAATAAGATGGGCTAGGCCCATCATATAGCTAGCTAGCGACCGCCGATCGATTAGCGAATGCGACACGTCAGGCGCCGTGACTCAAGCCAGTTGCCAGGCACACGACTGCTCGTCTTCCTTGGTAGGTTCATCGATCATGATTCGTGAACGGTGAACCATTGCCCGTGATGCCCGTCGGCCTCCTCCCTTGGCGCCTTGCCGCGTCGCCCTTGCCTCGGCCGCCGCTGGCCGCGCTGGTGCCGCATGGCAGTCCAGTAGCACGGCCATCCAACATCCGGCAAAGCAGCACCGCGGCAATACCTATACAAGTATACATCCAACCGACTGCAAGTCTTGACGAAGTCTGCAACGTGGTCGTCCCCAATCCATGAATGTGTGCAAGTCAGTACGTTTGAACGTTTCCATCCATGTTCCTCAGTTTCTGTCCATCCCCCAAACCCTAATTTGACAATTTCAGTAGGTTATTTATTCTTTATTTATTATGTACGTATTCAACTATACATCCATGATCCATCCACCAATTTTAGTATGCACGAAGTTTTAAAATTTTCTAATCCAATCTATCAAATTTTTGTCATTCTATGTACATGTCTAGGGTTTCAATCATCTGATTTATAAATTCCTAATTCTTTGTATCCTCTTTTGATATTTTCTTCATGATTTTAGGACATTAGCCTGCCATGTTACCTAAGAAGAAGCAATTGTCGGATGCTGAAAAAAGGAGGAAAAAGAAAAAAAGTGATCTGAAAATTCTACCATTAAAGGGTTCTTGTTGTCGATGGAGTCAGTCTAATTTGGTTCTTATTTGAGGTAATTATGTCATGTTAATTTCATTTTGCGATCTTTTAGTATTATTGTTGTTGATGGAGTCAGTTCGAATTTGGTTATTATTGTTCTCGATGGAGTCATTTGAATTATTATAGTCAAATTTTAAACTAAAGATGTGTGATTGATAGTTACTCTTAATAAGTTATATATATAATGCACACACATACATATATATGGTCTTAGGACTTAGGACATAGGGGCCCATGTGGTCGAGTTCACCTAGGGCCTCCCGAAACACAGGGCCGGCCCTACTTCTGACTCTGATTACCAGGAGTCGCCACCTTCTTCTGGCAACTCATCTCAAACACAGCTGCCTGCTTTCATTGTGAAATGAGGGTAAGCCTTTCCTTTTACTTATAGCCCTTCAACTTTTTGCTATTAAACATGTCTTAATACTCAATGTGATCACAGTGCCAAAGCCAATGAGAAGACAAGAAAAGTTGGTGACTCTTCCAGGGCCCCTCAATTTTCTGAATCAGAAGAACAGCTACTGGTAACTCCAGAAATTAATCCTGAACAGCCCGAGGAACCTCAAAACAAACAAGATGTCCCACCTCCACAGACTGAGGCAACAGTTTCAGAGGCTATGAATGTCGATGCTAACCCGGTGGGTAATCCTGACCCGCCATGTCCTAAACCTTCTTCTCCGCCTCCACCGATTAACAAGAACCCTGATGATGACGACGTTGATGATATTACCATCACCGGGACGGCTTTTAAAGCGCCCGAAGCCTCCAAAGTGTTAACCAAGCACTGTGCTAAGGAAGAGATGCCCTTACTGAAAAAGGGCAAGGCCAAGCTTGATCTGGAAAGCTATGCCTCATTCAGCGTAGGCGAGTTGCACGCCGGCTATTTAAGCCGCCTTCATACCAGCCACGATATGGAGGCCGGCTTAGTCAACTTGATGAAGCAGAAGTATCAGCTATGAATGCATTTAACCCCTCTTAGCTATCTTGCATGTATATATATATATATATCCATATAGCCCCCAAGTCTTAAGTATAGGAAGAATATTGAGTATGCTTGAGACTTTTGAAAATTTCCAAAGTGTAGTCCCCAAGGGCCGGCTTATCTTTGAAAGATGAATCGGGTCTTTTAAAATGACAAATTTGACAAATCACTTGTAGCCCCCAAGGGCCGGCTTAATCTGACCAAGATGAGCCGGATCTTCTGTACCGCCAAGTTAAAAACTTCATCGTACATTAGCCCCAAAGTGCCAAGGATATTGCTTGCAATGTGCTTGGGACTTAAATACCAGTGCGGAACATGCACTCAATCATCTTAGCACTTATTTTAACACTATTATTGCTTGTAACCCTTGGCAGGAGGCTTTGAGTTTGGGCGAGTCAGACATCGCCGATTTAAAACCAAGCTTGGAGACGCAACAAAGTGAACGTGCCAAGGCTGAATTAAGCCTGAAATCATCCTTGGAAAATATTGAGAAGATTAGAGCCAATTTTGATGTGGAAAGAGCCGCCTGGGAAACTGAGAAGTCCACGCTTCTGAAGAGAGAAGAAGATGTTGAGGCCCAGCTTAAACCTGTGACTGAAGAATTGTCCGGCTTAAAACAGCATATTTCTCAAATGACAGCCGCCATCTTTGGTAAGTAAAACTTATACTTAACTGTATTGACTCGCCTGGCGACTTGTAATATGATATTTAAATCACCTGGTGACTCATGTTCGAAATGCTTAACAGGTGCCAGAAGTGCTAGCCTTGGACAAAACGCAGTGATGAAGCTGAAAGTCGTGTACTCTTTGACAGAACAATTATATGCTGGCATCTTTCGGACACTCGTAGCCATCTCAAATGGAAAGAAGATGCCTACACTTATCAAAACTGTGTTGGAACACTTATCCATAGTGCCAGCCCAAGTGGAAGAGCTAAAGCTATCAGCCGCCCGTTCGGGTGCCATTACTGCCTTAAGCCGGGCCAAAGCTTGGCAATCAGAATTGGATCCAACAGAAATGGCTGGCGGGTGTCCAGGGTTTAATGATTACGGGTCTGTCTTCGAAGAAGCTGATTTTACCAAATGCGTCACAGAGATGCGGCCCTTGGTGTGTCAACTTGCGTGGGAGGTGGACTTCTCAAATCACCAGCCGGCTTACGACAGCAACAATGCTTGCATTAAGGCGTCGTCCCACGACATTGTAGATCTGACTCTGCCAAGGCGTAAGCACACTTTTGCTCCTGATATTGACCCTGCTCATGTTATGAATGATGAAGCCAACTTTGAAGCCTTAACTGGTATCAACTGGACATCAGGCAATCTTCAGACGGCACAGGATGACCCGGGAACCTCCAGCACAAGGCGCCAAGATGATGTTAACCCGGCAGGGTCAAACTCGAATGGCCCAGAGGCTGGCTCAAAGGAGTGATCTTAACTCCTGAAAACTTTGGTTGAAAAAACTTTCAGGCTCAGTTGTAGCCTTGTAATAGCTAGTTAAAACTTTTATCTGCCCTGCCATTCCTTCGTGCATGTTTTTACCAACTTGTGCTTGAGCAGCTGAACCTCTTTATATGTTTAATAAAGCTGTTGATGCCTATTTTGCTTGTCAATATTCCTGTCTTGACATATAATCTGAAAAGATCCATCAATCCTTATACTAGCGACTTATACTAGCGACATATAATCTGAAAAGATCCATCAATCCTTATACTAGCGACTTATACTAGCGACATATAATCTGAAAAGATCCAATCTTTAAAAAGAGTATGCGGGTGGCTTATAGCCACAATAAGCTCTCCATGGAGCAATATAACCCGGATATGTATGACCCGGCAACTCCTCATCTGTACATAAAAAGTTTCTGCAAAACAGAAATAGAGAACATAAACATGTATATCTCAAATATATGTTAAGCCGGCTTGTAGGGCACGACCCAAAAAGATTGGTTTTGAAAAACTCAATTTTTTGCTTCAAAGAAGCTTGGCGTGATAGCCTTTCATCCCGTAAGCCGGCTCTCACGTGACATAAATCCGTCATTTTAACCTTAACTAGTTCAGGGTCTTCCGAGAAGATTGACTGTTAAGAGTACGAGCGGGCCACATAGCAGAGAGACTACAGCAGACAGGTGAGTTTATCCTAGCTCTCTATAAGCCGGCTCTCATGTGACAAAAACTGCCATTTTAACCTTGACAAGTTCAGGGTCATGGAAGATTGACTGTCAAGAGTACGGCGGGTCACCCGGCGGAGTAGCAAGTTGCAAACAGGCAGGTTTAACCCATAATATGTCATGTAAGCCGGTCAAGAGGGTATGAAAGCTAAACTCAATGACTTGGAAGCCCCCAAGTGACCTTATGATCAACCAATAAAGACTAGTCCACAGAAAATATGAGATGAAATGACAGAGGCCCCGAAATTCGGGGATGCCGGCTTTATTATGTTGATCATAAAAAGATATGTACATCGATGAAGGTATATACAATGGTGAGAGCCAATGAGTCAAGTGTAGTTAGGCCGAAGATGAGCAATGTTCCAAGGCCTGCTGGTCTCCTCCTCAGATGTGCATGAATCTTTGTTCTCACGTATGTCAATGAGGTAGTATGAACCATTGTTGAGGTTTTTGCTGACCACAAAGGGTCCTTCCCAAGGAGGTGAAAGCTTATGCATCCCTGTCTGATCTTAAATCAGATGGAGCACTAAGTTGCCCTCCTTAAAGGTCCGGCTTCAAACCCTACGGCTGTGATAGCGAAGTAGGTCTTGCTGATAAATTGCTGAACGAGCCCCCGCAAGATCACGCTCCTCCTCAAGAGCATCCAAAGCATTCTGACGTGCCGTCTCATTGTTAGTCTCCACATAAGCCGCCATGCAGGGTGAGTCATGACGAATATCGCTTGGGAGAACTGCTTCGGCACCATAAACCATGAAGAAGGATGTATAACCCGTTGACCTGTTGGGGGTGGTCCTGATGCTCCAAAGAAACAAAGGAATCTCTTCCACCCAACAACCCAGAGTCCTTTTTAAGGGAACCATAAGCCGGGGTTTGACTCCTCTCAAAATCTCCTGGTTAGCACGTTCTGCCTGACCATTGGACTGAGGATGTGCAACTGATGGAACATCAAGCCTGATGTGCTCTCTTTGACAAAATTCCTTCATAGCACCTTTAGAAAAATTTGTCCCATTATCAGTGATGATACTATGAGGATAACCAAAGCAAAAAAATCAGCTTTTTGACAAACTGAATTGCAGTAGCCGCCTCACAATTACTGACCGGCTCTGCCTCAACCCACTTAGTGAACTTGTCAACCGCCACCAGAAGGTGGGTTTTCTTGTCCTTAGACCTCTTGAAAGGTCCAACCATATCAAGCCCCTGGACCACAAAAGGCCAAGTGATTGGGATCATCCGCAATTCCTGAGCTGGCACATGGGCTTGCCTTGCAAACTTCTGACACCCATCGCACTTACTAACAATATCCTCTGCGTCTGCATGAGCTGTCTACCAGAAAAATCCATGATGAAACGCCTTAGCCACCAGCGATCGTGAGCCGGCATGATGACCACACTCACCCGCATGTATCTCTTGCCAAATCTCACGGCCCTCTTCAGGAGAGACACAACATTGAAAAACACCAGTCACATTGCATCGATGTAACTCGCCATTGACAATAGTCATAGACTTAGAACGCCGTGTAATCTGCCGCGCCAAATTTTCATCCTCGGGTAACTTGCCACGGGTGAGATAAGCCAGATAAGGTAGTGTCCAGTCAAGAATAGCATGAAGAACCGCCACCAACTGTCCTTTCGGGTCAGGAATAGCAAGATCTTCCTCAGATGGTAATTTGACCGAAGGATTGTGTAACACATCAAGGAACATATTGGGGGGCACTGGCTTACGTTGAGACCCGAGCCGGGATAGTGCATCAGCCACTCGTTTTTCCATCGATCAATATGATCCACCTAATAACCCTTAAAGTGACCAGCAATATTATCAACCGCCTGATGATAAGCCACCAAGAGCGGGTCTTTAGAGTCCCACCTACCCGAAACTTGCTGAGCCACGAGGTCTGAGTCGCCTAGACATCTGACCCGGCTTAAATTCATCTCCTTAGCCATACGAAGCCCATGGAGCAAAGCTTCATACTCAGCTGCATTGTCAGTACAAGGAAACATTAACCTTAAAACATAACAGAATTTATCACATCGTGGGGAAGTCAAAATAACTCCAACCCCCGAGCCTTCCAATTGCCTAGACCCATCAAAGTGGATTATCCAATATGTGTTGTCAGGCTTCTCCTCTAGTGTTTGCAATTCTGTCCAATCATTTATGAAGTCCACCAAAGCTTGGGACTTGATGGCTGTTCTTGGCATATATTTCAGATTATGAGGCCCAAGCTCGATTGCCCACTTAGCAACCCGGCCAGTGGCTTCTCTGTTTTTAATAATATCCCCTAAAAAGCAGAGCTAACCACAGTAATAGGATGCCCAAGGAAATAATGTTTCAACTTGCGACTCGCCATGAACACCCCAAACACCAGCTTCTGCCAATGAGGATATCTTTGCTTGGATTCAGTCAAGATCTCACTAACATAGTAAGCCGGCCGCTGGACTGGGTACTCTTTACCTGCCTCCTTGCGCTCCATAACAACTGCTACGTTGACAGCCTTATTATTAGTTGCCACGTACAGGAGCAAAGGCTCTTTGTCTATAGGAGTAGCCAAGATGGGCGGCTCAACCAGCTGCTTTTAAGTGCCTCAAACACCTCATTAGCGGAATCACTCCAAACAAAATGATCCGTCTTCTTCATCATCTGATACAAAGGAATTGCCTTCTCTCCCAGGCGACTTATAAACTAGCTTAAAGCTGCAATACGACCCGCCAAATGCTGAACATCAATGACACACGCCGGCTTAGAAAGTGAAGTGATTGCTTTTATCTTCTCCGGGTTAGCTTCAATGCCCCGTTCTGAGACCACAAAACCTAGCAATTTACCTGCAGGCACACCAAATACACACTTGGCCGGGTTAAGCATCATCTTGTAGACCCGAAGATTGTCAAAAGTTTCTTTCAAATCAGAAAGGAGAGTCTCCTTCTTCCTAGACTTGACCACAATATCATCCACATAAGCATGAACGTTGCGCCCAATCTGATCATGAAAACAGTTATGAACACAGCGTTGATAAGTCGCCTCGGCACTCTTGAGCCCAAAAGGCATGGAAACATAGCAGAAAGCTCTAAAAGGTGTGATGAAGGCCGTCTTCTCTTGGTCTTTAACTGCCATCTTGATCTGATGATAACCAGAATAAGCATCTAGGAAGCATAAGCTCTCACAACCCACCATTGCATCAATAATCTGGTCAATACGGGGGAGAGCAAACGGATCAGCCGGACAAGCCTTGTTATGATATGCGTAATCCACACACATATGCCATGTGCCATTTTTCTTAAGTACAAGCACATGGTTAGCCAACCACTCAGGGTGAAAAACTTCCATGATAAACCCAGCTGCCAAGAGCCGGGCTACCTCTTCTCTAATAGCCTTACGTCGTTCTTCGTTGAAACGACGGAGGAAATGCTTAACCGGTTTAAATTTGGGATCCACATTAAGGTTGTGCTCAGCGAATTCTCTCGGTACACCTAGCATGTCAGAAGGTTTCTGAAGCAAATATGCCCTAGAGGCAATAATAAAGTTGTTATTTTATATTTCCTTATTCATGATAAATGTTTATTATTCATGCTAGAATTGTATTAACCGGAAACTTGATACATGTGTGGATACATAGACAAAACATTGTGTCCCTAGTAAGCCACTATTAGACTAGCTCGTTAATCAAAGATGGTTAAGTTTCCTAACCATATACATGTGTTGTCATTTGATGAACGGGATCACATCATTAGGAGAATGATGTGATGGACAAGACCCATCCGTTAGCTTAGCATAATGATCGTTCAGTTTTATTACTACTGCTTTCTTCATGTCAAATACATATTCCTTTGACTATGAGATTATGCAACTCCTGGATACCGGAGGAATGCTTTGTGTCCTATCAAACATCACAACGTAACTGGGTGATTATAAAGATGCTCTACAAGTATCTCCGAAGGTGTCTGTTGGGTTGGCATAGATCGAGATCAGGATTTGTCACTCCGAGTATCGGAGAGGTATCTCCGGGCCCTCTCGGTAATGCACATCATAAGAAGCCTTGCAAGCAAAGTGACTTAGTCACAGGATGATGTATTACAGAACGAGTAAAGAGACTTGCCGGTAACAATATTGAACTAGATATAAAGATACCGATGATCGCATCTCGGGCAAGTAACATACCGATGGACAAAGGGAATAACGTATGTTGTCATTATGGTTCGACCGATAAAGATCTTCGTAGAATATGTAGGAGCCAATATGAGCATCCAGGTTCCGCTATTGGTTATTGACCGGAGACGTGTCTCGGTCATGTCTACATAGTTCTCGAACCCGTAGGGTCCGCAGGCTTAACGTTCAATGACGATTTTGTATTATATGAGTTATGTGATTTGGTGACCGAGTGTTGTTCGGAGTCCCGGATGAGATCACGGACATGACGAGGAGTCTCGAAATGGTCGAGAGGTAAATATTGATATATAGGATGATGGTATTCGGACACCGGAAGTGTTCCGGAGGGTACCGGCTACATATCGGGTCACCGGAAGGGGTTCCGGGCACCCCCGGCAAAAGATATAGGCCTAATGGGCCAAGAGGGAAAACACAGCAGCCAGCAGGGGCTGCAGCACCCCCATATGGGCCGAAATAGGAGGAGAAGGAAAGAGGGGAAGGGAGAAGGAAAGGGGAGGATTCGGCCTCCCCCTTCCTTCCCTCCCCCCTCTCTCTTTCCTTTCCCCTCCGGTTAATAAGGAAGGGGGGCGAATTGGACTAGGACCCCAAGTAGGATTCCTCCTCCTTGGGGCACCCCAAGGCAGCTCCCCTCCCCCTCCCACCTATATATACATGGGGAGGGGGCGCCTAGAACACACACCAATAACTGTTAGCCGTGTGCGGCGCCCCCCTCCACAGATTACACCCTCGGTCATATCTTCGTAGTGCTTAGGCGAAGCCCTACGCGGAACACTTCACCATCACCATCACCACGCTGTTGTGCTGATAGAACTCATCTACTTCCTTGACACTTTGCTAGATCAAGAGTTCGAGGTACGTCATCGAGCTGAACGTGTGCAGAACTCGGAGGTGCCGTGCGTTCAGTACTTGATCGGTCGGAACGAGAAGAAGTTCGACTACATCAACCGTGTTGTGAAACGCTTTCGCTTTCAGTCTACGAGGGTACGTAGACACACTCTCCCCCTCTCGCTGATATGCATCTCCTAGATAGATCTTGCGTGAGTGTAGGAATTTTTTTGAAATTGCATGCTACGTTTCCCAACAGTGTTATCCGAGCCAGGTCTATGCGTAGATAATATGCATGAGTAGAACACAAAGAGTTGTGGGCGGTGATATTCATACTGCTTACCACCAACGTCTTATTTTGATTCGGCGGTATTGTTGGATGAAGCGGCCCGGACCAACCTTACATGACCACGTTCATGAGACCAGTTCCACCGACAGACATGCAACTAGTTTTGCGTAAAGGTGGTTGGCGGGTGTATGTTTCTCCTACTTTAGTTGAATCGAATTTGACTGCGGCCGGTCCTTGTTGAAGGTTAAAACAGCAAACTTGATAAATCACCGTTGTGGTTTTTGATGCGTAGGTAAGAACGGTTCTTGCTAGAAGCCCGTAGCAGCCACGTAAAACTTGCAACAACAAAGTAGAGGACGTCGAACTTGTTTTTGCAGGGCATGTTGTGATGTGATATGGTCAAGACATGCTGTGATATACGTTGTTGTATGAGATGATCATGTTTTGTAAAAGTTATCGGCAACTGGCAGGAGCCTTATGGTTGTCGCTTTATTGTATGAAATGCAAACGCCATGTAATTGCTTTACTTTATCACTATGCGTTAGCGATAGTTGTAGAAGCAATAGTTGGCGAGACGACCACGACGCAATGATGGAGATCAAGGTGTCAAGCCGGTGATAATGGATATCATGACGATGCTTTGGAGATGGAGATCAAAAGCACAAGATGATGATGGCCATATCATGTCACATATTTTGATTGCATGTGATGTTTATCCTTTATGCATCTTATTTTGCTTGGAACGACGGTAGCATTATAAGATGATCCCTTCACTAAATTTCAAGGTATAAGTGTTCTCCCTGAGTATGCACCATTGCGACAGTTCATCGTGTTGAGACACCACGTGATGATCGGGTGTGATAGACTCTACGTTCAAATACAACGGGTGCAAGACAGTTTTGCACATGCGGAATATTTGGGTTAAACTTGACGAGCCTAGCATGTACAGACATGGCCTCAGAACACTGGAGACCAAAAGGTCGAATGTGAATCATATAGTAGATATGATCAACATAGAGATGTTCACCATTGATGACTACACCATCTCACGTGATGATCGGACATGGTTTAGTTGATTTGGATCACGTATCATTTAGATGACTTGAGGGATGTCTATCTAAGTGGGAGTTCTTAAGTAATTTGATTAATTGAACTTAATTTATCATGAACTTAGTCCTGATAGTTTTTGCATATCTATGTTGTAGATCAATGGCCCGTGCTACCGTTCCCTTGAATTTTAATGTTTTCCTAGAGAAAGCTAAGTTGAAAGATGATGGTAGCAACTACACGGACTGGGTCCGTAACTTGATGATTATCCTCATTACTGCACAGAAGAATTATGCCCTTGGTGCACCGCTAGGTGAAAGGCATGCTGCAGGAGCAGATGCTGATGTTATGAATGTCTGGCAAGCTCGATCTGATGACTACTCGATAGTTTAGTGTGCCATGCTTTACGGCTTAGAATCGAGACTTCAAAGACATTTTGAACGTCATGGAGCATACGAGATGTTCCAGGAGTTGAAGTTAATATTTCAAGCAAATGCTCGAGTTGAGAGATATGAAGTCTCCAACAAGTTCTATAGCTGCAAGATGGAGGAGAACAGTTATGTCAGTGAACACATACTCAGAATGTCTAGATATCATAATCACTTGACTCAGCTGGGAGTTAATCTTCCAGTTGATAGTGTTATTGACAGAGTTCTTCAATCACTGCCACAAAGCTACAAATGCTTCGTGATGAACTATAATATGCAAGGGATGGAAAATACAATTCCCGAGCTCTTCGCAATGCTCAAAGCTGCAGAGGTAGAAATCAAGAAGGAGCATCAAGTGTTGATGGTTAACAAGACCACTAGTTTCAAGAAAAAGGGCAAGGGAAAGAAGGGGAACTTCAATCAGAATGGCAAGCAAGTTGCCACTCCCGGGAAGAAGCCCAAAGCTGGACCCAAGCCTGAAACTGAGTGCTTCTACTGCAAAGGGACTCGTCACTGGAAGCGGAACTGCCCCAAGTATTTGGCGGATAAGAAGGATGGCAAAGTGAACAAAGGTATATTTGATATACATGTTATTGATGTGTACCTTACTAATGCTCGTAGTAGCACCTGGGTATTTGATACTGGTTCGGTTGCTCATATTTGTAACGCGAAACAGGAGCTACAGATTGAACGAAGATTGGCTAAGGACGAGGTGACGATGCATGTCGGGAATGGTTCCAAGGTCGATGTGATCGCCGTCGGCACGCTACCTCTACATCTACCTTTGGGATTAGTTTTAGACATGAATAATTGTTATTTGGTGCCAGCGTTGAGCATGAACATTATATCTAGATCTTGTTTAGTGCGAGACGGTAATTCATTTAAATCATAGAATAATGGTTGTTCTATTTATATGAGTAATATCTTTTATGGTCATGCACCCTTGAAGAGTGGGCTATTTTTGTTGAATCTCGATCGTGGTGATACACATATTCATAATATTGATGCCAAAAGATGCAAAGTTGATAATGATAGTGTAACATATTTGTGGCACTGCCGTTACGTCATATTGGTGTAAAGCGCATGAAGAAACTCCATGCAGATGGGCTTTTGGAATCACTTGATTATGAATCATTTGATACTTGCGAACCATGCCACATGGGCATGACTAAAACTCCGTTCTCCGGAACAATGGAGCGAGCTAATGACTTATTGGAAATAATACATACCGATGTATGCGGTCCGATGAATGTTGAAGCATGCGGTGGGTATCGTTATTTTCTGACCTTCACATATGGGTATATCTACTTAATGAAACACAAGTCTGAAACATTTGAAAAGTTCAAGGAATTTCAGAGTGAAGTAGAGAATCATCGTAACAAGAAAATAAAGTTTCTACGATCTGATCGCGGAGGCGAATATTTGAGTTACGAGTTTGGCCTTCATTTAAAACAATGTGGAATAGTTTCACAACTCACGCCACCTGGAACACCAAAGCGTAATGGTGTGTCCGAACGTCGTAACCATACTTTATTAGATATGGTGCGATCTATGATGTCTCTTACCAATTTACCACTATCGTTTTGGGGTTATGCATTAGAGACAGCTGCATTCACGTTAAATAGGGCACCATCTAAATCCGTTGAGACGACACCGTATGAACTGTGGTTTGGCAAGAAACCTAAGCTGTCATTTCTTAAAATTTGGGGTTGCGACACTTATGTCAAAAGGCTTCAGCCAGATAAGCTCGAACCCAAATCAGAGAAGTACGTCTTCATAGGATACCCAAAGGAAACAATTGGGTACACCTTCTACCACAGATCCGAAGGCAAGATCTTTGTTGCCAAGAATGGAACCTTTCTAGAGAAGGAGTTTCTCTTGAAAGAAGTGAGTGGGAGGAAAGTAGAACTTGATGAGGTAATCGTACCTTCTCTCGAATTGGAAAGTAGTTCATCAGAGAAAACCGTTCCCGTGATGCCTACACCAACTAGAGAGGAAGCTAATGATGATGATCATGAAACTTCAGATCAAGTTACTACAGAACCTCGTAGGTCAACTAGAACACGATCCACACCAGAGTGGTACGGGAATCCTGTACTGGAAGTCATGTTACTAGACCAAGGCGAACCTACGAACTATGAAGAAGCTATGATGAGCCCAGATTCCGACAGATGGCTTGAGGCCATGAAATCTGAGATAGGATCCATGTATGAGAACAAAGTGTGGACTTTGGTGGACTTACCCGATGATCGGCGAGCCATAGAGAATAAATGGATCTTCAAGAAGAAGACTGACGTCGATGGTAATGTTACTATCTACAAAGCTCGACTTGTCGCAAAAGTTTTTCGACAAGTTCAAGGAGTTGACTATGATGAGTCTTTCTCACCTGTAGCGATGCTTAAGTCCGTCCGAATCATGTTAGAAATTGCCACATTTTATCATTATGAAATCTGGCAAATGGACGTCAAAACTGCATTCCTTAATGGATTTCTTAAAGAAGAGTTGTATATGATGCAACCAGAAGGTTTTGTCGATCCTAAAGGTGCTAACAAAGTGTGCAAGCTCCAGCAATCCATCTATGGACTGGTGCAAGCATCTCGGAGTTGGAATATACGCTTTGATGAGGTGATCAAAGCATATGGTTTTATACAGACTTTCGGAGAAGCCCGTATTTACAAGAAAGTGAGTGGGAGCTCTGTAGCATTTCTAATATTATATGTGGATGACATATTGTTGATTGTAAATGATGTAGAATTTCTGGATAGCATAAAAGGATACTTGAATACGAGTTTTTCAATGAAAGACCTCAGTGAAGCTGCTTATATATTAGGCATCAAGATCTATAGGGATAGATCGAGACGCTTAATAGGACTTTCACAAAGCACATACCTTGATAAAGTTTTGAAGAAGTTCAAAATGGATCA
Source organism: Thinopyrum elongatum (assembly GCA_011799875.1). NCBI lineage: Eukaryota > Viridiplantae > Streptophyta > Magnoliopsida > Poales > Poaceae > Thinopyrum > Thinopyrum elongatum. The sequence goes on from CM022302.1 coordinate 470,459,416, forward strand.
GTCAAAGAAAGGGTTCTTGACTGTGTAGCAAGGTGTGAAGTTGAGTAAGACTCAATGCCTGACCACTGCAGAAGATAGAGAGAAAATGAAAGTCATTCCCTATGCTTCAGCCATAGGTTCTATCATGTATGCTATGATGTGTACCAGACCTGATGTGTGCCTTGCCATAAGTTTGGCAGGGAGGTACCAAAGTAATCTAGGAGTGCATCACTGGACAGCGGTCAAGAACATCCTGAAGTACCTGAAAAGGACCAAGGATATGTTTCTCATTTATGGAGGTGACAAAGACCTCGTCGTAAATGGTTACGTCGATGCTAGCTTTGACAATGATCCGGATGACTCTAAGTCACAAACCGGATACGTATTTATTTTGAATGGTGGAGCTGTCAGTTGGTGCAGTTCCAAACAGAGCATCGTGGCGGCTTCTAAGTGTGAAGCAGAGTACATAGCTGCTTCGGAAGCAGTAAATGAAGGAGTCTGGATGAAGGAGTTCATATCCGATCTAGGTGTAATACCTAGTGCATCGGGTCCAATGAAAATCTTTTGTGACAATACTGGAGCTATTGCCTTGGCGAAGGAATTCAGATTTCACAAAAGAACCAAACACATCAAGAGACGCTTCAACTCCATCTGTGATCAAGTCAAGGAGGGAGACATAGAGATTTGCAAAACACATACGGATCTGAATGTGGCAGACCCGTTGACTAAGCCTCTTCCACAAGCAAAACTTGATCAGCACCAAGACTCCATGGGTGTTAGAATCATTACAATGTAATCTAGATTATTGACTCTAGTGCAAGTGGGACACTGAAGGAAATATGCCCTAGAGGCAATAATAAAGTTGTTATTTTATATTTCCTTATTCATGGTAAATGTTTATTATTCATGCTAGAATTGTATTAACCGGAAACTTGATACATGTGTGGATACATAGACAAAAGACTGTGTCCCTAGTAAGCCTCTACTAGACTAGCTCGTTAGTCCAAGATGGTTAAGTTTCCTAACCATAGACCTGTGTTGTCATTTGATTAACAGGATCACATCATTAGGAGAATGATGTGATGGACAAGACCCATCCGTTAGCTTAGCATAATGATCGTTCAGTTTTATTGCTACTGCTTTCTTCATGTCAAATACATATTCCTTCGACCATGAGATTATGCAACTGCCGGATACCGGAGGAATGCTTTGTGTGCTAAAAAACGTCACAACGTAACTGGGTGATTATAAAGATGCTCTACAGGTATCTCCGAAGGTGTCTATTGGGTTGGCATAGATCGAGATTAGGATTTGTCACTCCGAGTATCGGAGAGGTATCTCTGGGCCCTCTCGGTAATGCACATCATAAGGAGCCTTGCAAGCAAAGTGACTTAGTCATAGGATGATGTATTACGGAAAGAGTAAAGAGACTTGCCGGTAACGAGATTGAACTAGGTATAAAGATACCGACGATCGAATCTCGGGCAAGTAACATACCGATGGACAAAGGGAATAACGTATGCTGTCATTACGGTTTGACCGATAAAGATTTTCGTCGCATATGTAGGAGCCAATATGAGCATCCAGGTTCCACTATTGGTTAATGTCCAGAGAGGTGTCTCGGTCATGTCTACATAGTTCTCGAACCCGTAGGGTCCGCACGCTTAACGTTCGATGACGATTTTGTATTATATGAGTTATGTGATTTGGTGACCGAATGTTGTTCGGAGTCCCGGATGAGATCACAGACATGATGAGGAGTCTCGAAATGGTCGAGAGGTAAAGATTGATATATAGGATGATGGTATTCAGACACCGGAAGTGTTCCGGAGGGTACCGGGTACATATCGGGTCACCGGAAGGGATTCCGGACACCCCCGGCAAAAGATATGGGCCAAATGGGCCAAGAGGGAAAACACAGCAGCCAGCAGGGGCTGCTGCGCCCCCATATGGGCCAAAATAGGAGGAGAAGGAAAGAGGGGAAGGGAGAAGGAAAGGGCAGGATTCGGCCTCCCCCTTCCTTCCCTCCCCCCTCTCTCTTTCCTTTCCCCTCTGGTTAATAAGGAAGGGGGGCGAATTGGACTACGGCCCCAAGTAGGATTCCTCCTACTTGGGGCGCCCCATGGCAGGTCCCCTCCCCCTCCCACCTATATATACATGGGGAGGGGGCACCTAGAACACACACCAATAACTATTAGCCGTGTGCGGCGCCCCCCTCCACAGATTACACCCTCGGTCATATCTTCGTTGTGCTTAGGCGAAGCCCTGCGCGGATCACTTCACCATCACCGTCACCATGCCATTGTGCTGACGGAACTCATCTACTTCCACGACACTTTGCTGGATCAAGAGTTTGAGGGACGTCATCGAGCTGAACGTGTGCAGAACTCGGAGGTGCCGTACGTTCGGTCCTTGATCGGTCGGAACAAGAAGAAGTTTGACTACATCAACCGCGTTGTCAAACGCTTCCGCTTTCGGTCTACGAGGGTACATAGACACACTCTCCTCCTATCGTTGCTATGCATCTCCTAGATAGATCTTGCGTGAGCGTAGGAATTTTTTTTGAAATTGCATGCTACGTTTCCCAACAGTTTCCATGCAAAGATGTCCCGGTTCTCATAGATGAACTCAATGAGCGCGCTTTCTTATTTAGGATCCATATTAGCCCCCACAGTGAACTGCTGAGATGAGTCGCCAGGGACAAAATCTACTTGCTTTGTATCGTCAGCCGACTTAAACTTCAACAGAGGGTCATGTTCAGTATTGGGCTTTTTCAGAGGGGTCATATCAGTCGGGTCAACATTGTCCTTATAAAACTTGAGTTCCTCAGCAGCACAAGCCAACTCTGCATAAGCTGCATCTCCTTCCTCACACTCCAGGGTGACTTTCCGATCACCATGTACTGTAATTGTCCCGTTTGGCCCTGGCATCTTAAGCTGTAGATAAATATAACAAGGGCGAGCCATAAATCGAGCATAAGCCGGCCGTCCAAACAGAGCATGATATGGACTCTTAATCTTGACCACCTCAAACCATAACATCTCTGTTCTGTAATTATACTCGTCAAGAAAAGCCACCTCTAGTGATATCTTTCCAACAGGGTGAGTCGACTTACCAGGCACCACGCCATGGAAAACTGTGGAGGACGGCTTAAGATTCTTGTCAGTCAGATTCATCCTGCGAAAAGTATCATAATACAGGATGTTGATGCTGCTACCACCGTCCATAAGTACCTTAGTGAACTTATAGCCACCTACCTGAGGGGCCACCACAAGGGCTAAATGGCCCGGGTTATCAACCCTAGGCGGGTGATCCGCCCTGCTCCACGATATCATGTGCTCAGACCATCTCAAATATTGTGGAACAGCCGACTCTACTGCATGAACCGCCCGTTTATGAACCTTTTGGTCTCGCTTGGAAAGACTTGTAGTGAAAACTTGGTACTGACCCCAACTAAGCTGCTTTGGATTACTTTGATACCCTGACTAATTATTTTGCTACTGGTTACCCTGACCAGACTGCTGATTATGACTACCATGGTTACCTTGACCCTGATAACCAGAATTTGAGCCACCACCACCAAAGTTGGAGCCCTGATAGCCAGCTCCTGACCTGCCAGGTGGCCCGTTGTCGTTACCAAGATGTTGGTTAAGACTGTGATTCCTGAACTCCCGCATAATGTGACAATCCTTCCAGGCATGAGTAGACGGCCTGTTGGGAAGACTATGCTTTGGGCAAGGGTCATTAAGCATTGCCTCAAGATTGAAAGGCTTTGCTCCACCAAAAGGCGGCTTACCATTATAGTTTTGGCGCTGGTTTTTATGCCTAGTGTTGGTGTTATCCACTAGATCTGACCCGCCATTGGGGTGTCTCCGCTTACCACCATTACCCTAGTTGTTGCCATTGTTTCCTGCTATATTCTGCTGCTGACCCTTACCGTTGCCGTTCTTCTTGCCTTTGTTGGATTTATCATCATCAGAACCAGGGTCCTTCGTGTTATCAGAGTCTACATATTTAGTGAGAGCTGCCATGAGTTCCCCCATGTCCTGGCAAGTGCGCTTGAGCCGCCCAAGCTTCTGCTTAAGGGGGCGAAGTGACAATTCTTCTCAAAGATCATAACCGCCTGACCCGCCGCAATACTGTCAGATGAATGAATAATAGCGGAGACCCGCCGGACCCAATGATGGGCCGACTCATCCTCACGCTGCACGCAGTGATACAGATCAACAATCGTCAGAGGCTACTTGCATGTTCCTTGATTTTTTTTGATGAAACGCGCCTTCAACTCCGCCCACGAACTGATGGAATTAGGAGGTAAGGCTTTTACCCACATACGAGCCGGCCCTTCCAACATCATAGTAAAGTATTTGGCACAGACAGCATCATTGACATCCAACATCTCCATGGCTAACTCATAACTCTCAATCCAAGCCTTAGGGGGGAGATCAACTGTATAATTGGGTACCTTGCGAGGCCCTTAAAATCTTTGGGCAGACGCTCGTTACGCAAAGCCGGTACTAAACACGGCACTCCAACAGACCTGGAAATTGCACCGGCACCCACCGAAGCTGAAGGGGTCACCGGAGGCTGCTGATAAGCCCCCTGGTGAACCGCCTAAACATCAGTCCTCGGGTTAAGGGGCGGGTTATCATCATGGGGTGGGTTACGTCACCGCTCACTGCTAGAGACTGCAGGTGACTCAATACGCCGACTGTAACTACGGCTTGGGAGGGGAGTTGAATGCACCCGATCACGACTGTATGAGTAAGCCGCTTGTTGTGCAATGGCCATCTGTAAGAGCTCAACTGCATTCCGAGTTTCTACCGCAACTGGTGACTCACCAGTAATTGGAATCGCTACCAGCCGGGTTGCTGCTGCTCACATGTTATCCATCGGGTTAGAAAAGTGCTCGGGTGGCGTCAGGACCCGTGGAGGCAGTGTCCGATTGTGGGGCGGGTTAGGCACCCGCTCCTCCCTCTCAGTCGGCTCAGGCTGGCGAGGTTGAGCCGCCGCCCAATTCCCTGGCATATCATGGTTTAACTGAGGATTCACCCATGCATCCGGAGTGCTTGGACGTGCCCCAGGAGTGTCAAACAATCGCCTTGGGTCATATATCGATGGTAGGCGACTCTGGTACCTTCTTTGGAATACTGCATTAGACGCGTTCTGATCCAAACTTAAGCGTCAAGCCTCCACCTTGACACGCTCTGCCTCTACATCAATCTGAGCCTTCAGCGCAGCTATTTGGCTGTTTTCAACCATGATATCCTCTCGGGCCTTGGTTATCTCCTCATGAATCTTTGCAACCTCTGTGTTGCGCTCTGCCTGATTTGCCACAGTGACCTCTGTTGCCAACAAAGCTGTCAAGGTCCCCATGAGATCCAGTAGTACTTGAGTCGGTGGCCTGCCTGACCCGGATCCACCAACCCTTGCCGCGGCTAGTTCAGAGGCTGTTGTAGCCGCCGTCGAAGAATTGAGAGCCGGCCCTGTGCCAGCCATGAAGATAGCAATCCTGTACGGCGGCTCATAGGGGTCCAGAATACTGTTGCCACCGGAATAGCCCTCAAGCCCGCTGTCTTCAAGCTGATAGATTGACTCCATCTCTCCGGTCAAGGACTCATCACCTGAATAGATGAGAGTCTCTCCTCCAGATGCAGAATCTTCTGCAAGCTCCTTGCCTTGCGCGAAACCAACGAAAACGTGCTTCCGGCCGGGTTGAATCCGGGCGGGTTGCGCGCGCCGAGCCGGCTCGATGATGTCGGTGCAGATGTCTGGCTCACGCTCAGATCCGCTGATTTTTCTGATTAAGACGTGAATTCCATCGAAGGAACCAGGTACACGTACTCGATTGAGTCAGCCTCGGGGCCCCAACCAGCGTCGTCGATGTAGAGCTTACCACGGCGACTCTTGGTCATCCTGCCAATGGCGTATCCCTCGATCCCTGGGAAAGAGCCCTTCAAGAACTCAAAACCACCGTATGCTGGCCCCATGATGGGCGCCAACTATCATGGGGTTAACACGGTAGATGCCCTAGTGAAAGGACTTAGGTGCGAGGCCATCGCTACGATGATTAGCTTGAAGGGGTTGAGTGGGACGAAAGACAAAGATTTACCCAGGTTCGGCCCGTCACGGTGGAGGTAAAAGCCTACTCCTACTCTCGTTGATTATTGCTTGAGTATCGATTACAAGGGAGCGGATTCGCTTGACCTAACTATCGATTGATTGTAACTTAACTTTACCCACCTAGGGACTCACCTTTATATTCACAGATCGAGGCCATGGGCTTACAAGAGTCCGGTTCGGGTTATACTTCGTAACCAATCCTGGCTCTAACTCGCCTTGCCTTCCTTGGCAAGTCACCATCGGGCGGCTTACACTTCCGGTTCATGCACTGTCTTCTGGCCTTGGGCCTCCATCCGGCCCACCTCGTAAGTTGCCTCCCTGGTTTCATGTCTTAATCTCTTGGGCCTGTCTAAGGCTTCATTGTTTAAGTCATCAACAGTTTAACCCGGCCCTTATAGGGCGGGTTATATCGTGGGGTTATATCCCCAACACACTCCTAGCTACTTAAGCATGGCATGAGAAACTATAATCTCTAATTTTCATTGCAAACACGTTCAATCATAATATGCTGAATCATGGATACTAGGTTAAACATATTTATAAAAATAGAACAAGTTGAGTTCATACCCGTTTCTCTCTGCCACAGCCAGTTCATCAAATATCGTCATTATTGCCTTTCACTTGCACTACCGAATGATATGAAAATAATAATAGTGCACGAGTGTCGTGGACTAAGCTAGAATCTGCAAACATTTTAATCAAATGGAGAAGACAAGGTAATATGGGTTCTTTGTTAGATCAATATCAATGCATATGAGAGCCACTCAACATTTTCATCGTGGTCTTCTCCTTGGTAAAACTCAATAAAAAGAAGAGAATTTCAGAGAAACACACTGAAATATTTTTGGAGTTTTTAGTTTTTCTTGAAGAAAGCAAATTAAAGAAAAAGAAAAAGAAAAAACAAGAAAAACTATTTACATGGGGAAGCTCCCAACAAGCAAAATAAGAACAAGGAAATCTTTTTGGGTTTTTCTTTTTAATACTACAACTAACTAACTTAGAAAGAAAAACCAAAAAGAAGCAAGAAACATTTTTTTGGGATTTTCTCAAAAAATTTCAAACACACAAGAAGAAAGCAAGAAAATAAATCTAACATGCATAATACAATGAAAAAGTGTGAATACCGACAGCTGGAATGAAATGTGTGAACATGAATGTAATGTCGGTGGAAATACATACTCCCCCAAGCTTAGGCTTTTGGCCTAGCTTGGTGATCACCACTCATAGTAGCCATCCGGTCCCATCTCAAAGTGCAGTAGAGGGGGCACTTGAGCGTCCCACTCCTGAGGCTCCTCCTCTACCTCTGTCTGGGCATTCCGATAGGCAATAATGTCTGCTGGAATGACCCTATATCCTCCCCTGGCAATAGAATCAAACAAAGCAGGTGCAGGTAATGGGATAATATCATGGGTTTCCACACTGTAAACCAGGTTATAACGAATATTATTAAGGGAGTTGGCCTCATCAGTAAACTGGTGATCCACCATCGCCTGGTGATCTAAATAAACCTTGGGCAGAGGATAATCATGTTGGCGAATCTGAAAGTTAAAGTGACTCGCTAAGCGAGTAGCATAAATAACGCCATGAATTTTGCCCTTGGTTCTGTTAAGGTGCAGACGGCGTGCAATAATGGCCCCCAAGGCTAAAGGTGTTATCGCCGTATAGTGCACGGTGTAAGATGGCGAAGTCGGGAGCACTGAGTGCACCGACCTTCTCTCTAGCAATTAAACACTTAGCAATGAATAGAGCAAAATAATGCATAGAAGGAAACTGCAAGGTAGTGGCGGTAACACTCGATACCCTCTCACATCTCCCACTGTCAGAGTACGATAAAAGCCATCAAACTCTGCAGGTCTAGGCTCTCTTATTTCCCCTTCAGAAGGGATCAAGCATATATCACAAAAGTCAGTGAGTGGCATCTGACGGGTTTCAGCATATAAATTAAACTGCACCCCAGGGGGGTTATTCCTACTTAGAAAATGAAAATTTTGCACAAAGGAATTTGTAAGGAGATGGTATTGTTCACACTCAGCTACGATGAAGTCGGTTAGCCCGACATTTGCAGCAAATTGGGCGTACTCTCGACGGATCCCGGCTCCATCCATGAAGGGGTTATGCGGACATTCGCACGGCCGCACCTCCGCCCTTCTCCGAGTATGGAGGTCATTGTCCGATGATTCCCCAATGACTCCCTTAGCATTTTTCTTGGAGGCAAACTTCCTAAAGAAACTCATCTTATTCCTATGAAAAAAATTCTGAAAAATTTTGTCCACAAAATTTTTGTCAAGAAAACTTCACAAGATTGATAGCAACTACTCATAAGGAGGCATAGAGGCTATATTAAGCATTCAAACTACTTAGAACTCTAAGAATTCAACATGCAAGCTCATCTACAGCAGCACCAAGAGTAGCTAATTATTCAAAATATAATCCACTAAAGCAAAAACTAATTAGAGCAATGGAGGAGTCACATACCAAGTAGTAATCCCCCAAAACAGTTTCGGAAATGGAGCTTCGAGCAAAGAGATCGAAATCCATGGGTTTGAGAGAAAGAACACGAGAGAGAGAAATGGTGATTTTTTTTCTGGAGGTAGGAGATGACATGGGCTAAAGAGATAAGTGAGGGGGCCCACATGGGGACCACAACCAACCAGGGCGCGCCTGGGGCTGCTGGCGCGCCCAAGTGGGTTGTGCCCACCTGGTGCACCCCCCTGTGATGTTATTTATACCAGAAATTCAGAAATATTCAGAAAAAAATCGTATTGAATTTTTAGGGCAGTCTGAGAACTTTTATTTTGGGTCATTTTTTATTGCACGGGAAATTCAGAAAATAGACAAAACATGGCATTTTATTTTATTTAACTAAGAAAAACAGAAAATAAAAGTTGGGAGCAAAAGGTTGTGCTTACTAAATTCATCAACTTCATACCTCTCAAAAATGATCCATTAATAAGGTTGATCAAGTCTTATAACAACCACCTTCGATTAGCATGAAACCGAAGAACTTTCGTAAAACACTAAGTTACCTCAACGGGGATATGCATGTCCCCAACAATAAGCATTTAATTTCTTTTTGGCAGTAAGTAGAGGTAGTTGAAAACTTCCAACAGTGAGTGTCGGAGATTTTTCAATAACATTAATACCATTCACTTGGAATTGTTTCTTCGAAAAGTGCACTGTATGTTCATTACCATTGATATGAAAAGTGACCTTGCTTTTATTGCAATCAATAACAGCCCCTGCAGTATTCAAAAAGGGTCTACCAAGGATAATCGACATGTTGTCATCCTCGGGCATCTCAAGTATAACAAAGTCAGTTAAGAAAGTAACATTTGCAACAACAACGGGCACATCCTCACAAATACCGATAGGTATGGCAGTTGATTTGTCATCCATTTGCAAAGATATTTCAGTAGGTGTGAGTTTATTCAAATCAAGTCCTTTATATAATGAGAAAGGCATAACACTAACACCAGATCCTAGATCACACAAAGCAGTTTTAACATAATTTCTTTTGATGGAGCAAGGTATAGTTGGTATTCCTGGGTCTTCAAGTTTTTTAGGTACTCCATCCTTAAAAGAATAATTATCAAGTATGGTGGAGATTTCAACTTCAGGTATTTTTCTCTTATTAGTGATGATGTCTTTCATATATTTTGCATAAGGGGCCATCTTTAAAATATCAGTCAAGCGAGTGCGCAAAAAGACTGGCCTAAGCATTTTAGCAAAGCGTTCAAATTCTTCATCATCTTTTTTCTTAGTTGATTTGGGTGGAAAGGGCATGGGTTTTTGAACCCATGGTTCTCTTTCTTTTCCATGTTTTCTAGCAACAAATTCTCTTCTATCATATCTTTTATTTTTAGGTTCTGGGTTATCAAGATCAGCAGTTGGTTCTATTTCAACATCATTATCTGGTTGTTTATCATTGTCTGGTTGAGTGTCTTCATGAACATCATCATTATCTTTTTCATTATCACTAGATGAATGTTCATTACTAGATTGAGTTTCAGCATCAGAAATAGAAACATCATTATTATTATCAGGAAGTTTTTCTACTTCAGATTCACTAGAGGTATGTAGAGTCCTATCATTTTTCTTTTTCTTCTTCTTTTTAGAAGGATTAGGTGCATCAGTGTTGATTCTTTGAGAGTCTAGTTCAATTCTCTTAGGGTGTCCCTCAGGATAAAGTGGTTCCTGAGTCATTTTACCTCCTCTACTAGCTACTCTAACAGCAAAGTCATTCATATTATTATTCATTTTACTAAGCAACTCTCTTTGAGATTTAGCAACTTGTTCTAGTTGAGTTTGAACCATAGAAGCATGTTTTCCTACACCTCTTACATCATTAGTAATTCTAAATAACAAGTCACTCAAGCGCGCAATCATATTAGAATTATATTTCAATTTTTTCATAATATTTTCATTGAAGTGATCTTGTTTCCTAATCTAGTTGTCAAACTCATAAAGGCATTGACTAGGATGTTTATTGTAAGGAATATCACTTTCATCAAATTTCATTGAAGAGTTTACCTCTACCACCTTTGGTGGTGGTGTGTCAAGTCCATGTATTTCTTCAATAGGAGGTAAATTTTTAACATCCTCTGCTTTAATACCTTTTTCCTTCATACTTTTCTTTGCCTCTTGCATATCTTCAGGACTTAGATATAAGATACCCCACTTATTTGGAGTGGGTTTAGGCGGTGATTCAGGAAGAGTCCAATCATCATAATTTTTCAATATATTATTCAATAATTCATCAGCTTGTTCAACAGTTCGTTCCCTGAAAACACAACAAGCACAACTATCTAGGAAGTCCATAGAAGCATCGGTTAGTCCATTATAGAAGATATCAAGTATTTCATTTTTCTTAAGAGGATGATCAGGCAAAGCATTAAGCAATTGGAGAAGCCTCCCCGAAGCTTGTGGGAGACTCTCTTCATCAATTTGCACAAAATTAAATATTTCCTGTAAGGCAGCTTGTTTCTTATGGGCAGGAAAATATTTTTCAGAGAAGTAATAAATCATATCCTGGGGACTACGCACACAACCAGGAGCAAGAGTATTGTACCATATCTTAGCATCACCCTTTAATGAGAACAGAAATAATTTGAGCATATAGTAGTAGCGAATCTTCTCGTCATGAGCAAATAGGGTGGCTATATCATTTAATTTACTAAGATGTGCCACAACAGTTTCAGTTTCATAGCCATGGAAAGGATCAGATTAAACCAAAGTAATTAACTCTGGGTCGACAGAGAATTCATAATCCTTATCAGCAACAAAGATAGGTGAAGTAGCAAACTTAGGATCACATTTCATTCTAGCATTCAAAGATTTTTCTTTCAGTTTGCATAGTAATTTCTTAAGATCATCTCTATCATTGCAAGCAAGAAAATCTCTAGCTGTCTCCTCATCCATAACATAACCTTCAGGTATCTTAGGCAGTTCATATCTAGGAGGGCTAGGCCTAATAGGTGTTTCAAGATTTTCAGTTTCAAGTACTTCATCAGTTTCAGCATTCTCAATATCTTTAGCTCTAGCAATTTGTTCATCAAGAAATTCACCTTGTTGCATATTATCATCAAGCAAGGTACTAGTATCATCATGAGTAGCATTCATAGTAGAAGTAGCATCATCAATAACTTGCGACATATCAGGATTAATAGCATGTGGTGGTGGTGCAAGTCTACTCAAAACAGAAGGTGAATCAAGTGCAGAGTGTTATGGCAGTTCCTTACCTCCCCTCGTCCTAGAGGGAACGATCTTGGTTTTTGTATCCTTTAGAATCTTCATAGTGATAAATAGATAATAATCCCAAGTGACTCAACAAATATAGCTATGCTCCCCGACAACGGCGCCAGAAAAAGGTCTTGATAACCCACAAGTATAGGGGATCGCAACAGTTTTCGAGGGTGGACTATTCAACCCAAATTTATAGATTCGACACAAGGGGAGCCAAAGAATATTTGTAAGTATTAGCAGTTGAGTTGTCAATTCAACCACACCTGGAGATTAAATATCTGCAGCAAAGTGATCAGTAGCACAGTAATATGATAGTTTTGATAGCAATGATAATAATAGCAGTAACGCTAACAGTGATAGCAATGATTTTGTAGCAAGTGTAACAGTAGCAACAGCAGTAGTAACTTAGCAAGAACAATATGTGGAAAATTCATAGGCATTGGATCGGTGAATTCATTAGATGATATTCATCATATAACAGTCATAACCTAGGGCGATACAAAACTAGCTCCAGTTCATAAATATAATGTAGGCATGTATTCCGAAAATAGTCATACGTGCTTATGGAAAGAACTTGCATGACATCTTTTGTCCTACCCTCCCGTGGCAGCGGGGTCCATAAGGAAACTAAGGGATATTAAGGCCTCCTTTTAATAGAGAATCGGAACAAAGCATTAACACATAGTGAATACATGAACTCCTCAAATTACAGTCATCGCCGGAAAGTATCCCAATTATTGTCACCCCATGTGCCGTGGACTTGTCACGGCAGATGTCCTAGCAAAAAGACTTAGGTGTGGAACCATCGCAACTTGGTTAGCTTAAAGGGGTCGAACGGGACAAAGGACACAGAGAGTTTACCCAGGTTCGGCCCCTCTCAATGAGGTAAAGCCTACTCCTGCTTTCGGTTGTATTGCTTGAGTTTCGATTACCAGGGAGCGAATACGCTTGACCTAGTTCTCAATGGATTGTCTCTTGAGTTAACCCGCCACCGGGTCACCCCTTTATATACAGGTTGATGCCCGGCGGCTTACAAAGTCCCGGCCGGCATCACACAAACATGACCGGCTCAGTTTCTAACTAAGTTTGCCTTACAAAACAAGTCAACATATGGCGGCTCACCCCTTTGGGACTCAAGTCGCCTCCGGGTCTTGGGCCTTCAATAAGCTTGCTCTATGAACCGCCATCTTCATGCCTTCTTGGACCTTATCGGGCCTCTTCGTCTTTAAATCGCCAATGGCATGACCCGGTCCCTCCTGGGCGGGTCATACCTAGTAGTTATATCCCCAACATTAGGCCCCAGGTTGACTTGAACTTCTTCACATCAATCTTCACTACTTTACTTAGCAGAATCTTCCATTATCAATTCGCTATCCATTCGCTGTAACCCACCATGTCGTCACATCAAGGAACCGCGGTAACCCGCCATGACATCATGCGCATTAATTTCGCACAAAGCCCGGGATATCTTCAACAAATCTTTATCTTAATAGACCTCCCAAAAATCGAGGCGTCCATATAGCTACATATTCAATTTTCGGCCTCCTTGATTCCCGCACATGCCGTCTAGTTACTTCCTTATAAATAGGGATAGAGGGTCCTTCCTTTCACTTTTTACCCCTGTCCTCACATCTTCTTCTTCTTCCTCCTCGTGACTCCGCTGCGATCGAGCTCTGCCGCCGTCGTCCTTCATCATCAGAACCAACTCCGGCCGCTGCATCGCCCTGAACAGACCAGAGAACTGCGGCGCACCTCCGCTGTTCATCATCGTCAGTAAGTACTCACTTTTTCTCATGGCAGATCTCCATTAGGGTTTTTGCCGTTTGTCGGTGTTCTTCACCATTCCTCATGTTCATCTTAGAACGCGTAGTTTGATCTGAACTCAACGCTGTAGTGGTGCGGTAGTAGTTTTAGCATCCCTTTCCAATCGCAAAAGGTATCCTTTCTGCACAAGATCCCATCTGAGCATCTGAGTTCTTCCACTACCGCAACCTTAGGTTTAAGATTTATTTCCTTTTTTTGAACTGCTGTAGATCCAAAATCACAGAACTGATCCGCGGAACCTATTTGTTCAATACTTAGTAAAATTCCACTTATAGGTCTACAGATGCTTGTGAACTACAGCCGTGCGGGCGGCTTATATGATAGGCCGCAACCCGCCAGACACCATTAGTCTCGCTTTAAGCCGCCAGTGTATGTTCAAAACCTGTATAATCCGGCATTATCTTCAGGTTTAATCATGCCAACCTTCATAGCACGTATTCTCTGCATACGAATTAGCCTTGCATAATGCACTTACTTTTAAATCACTGGACGGCTTTAACCGCATAACCTTAATCCAGCAATATTCTCCTTTCTAGGCTTTTCATCAACAAAAATGACCAAAACTGTTACTTCATGCAACTGGGTCGCCTCCCGGGTCACAGAATAGACGCTGAATGAGTTTGTCCAAGTGGGTGCTTTAGCTGCAAAAAATGTTATCCATTGGAGAGTCCCAGGAACAGAGACCACCCCTGTCCCACAAGCCAGCGATGTCATACTTTTTACTGATCATATGCTCCGAGGGTTTACCCCACCCGGCTCAAAATTCTTTCATGACGTGCTGCATTTCTTCCAACTTCATCCTCAAGACATCGGTCCCAACTCAGTTTCAAATATTTGCAACTTTCAAGTTTTCTGTGAAGTGTACCTTCAACAAGAGCCCACTGTAGAATTGTTCAGGGAATTTTATTACTTGAACTGCTAGACAGAGTTCACAGATGGGCCCAGCCTAGAAGTAGGTGGTATTTCAATTCAGATGCAGAAAGAAGCCACCTTTCTTGCTGCCGCACTTCCCAGTCATCCTAAGGACTAGAACCAGACTTGGTTTTATTGCAAAGACACATCTCCAGAAGGCGAAAATACTCTGCTGGGCTATCGTAAACACTAGCTTAGTAACAGGCACCCTCTCCCAGAGCAGATCAGCACAGAAGAGCGGGCCAAATATATGCCCATTTTTGGAAATATCAGAGCCTTAATGGCCAATGGTTTGACTCGAGTCGATCTAGTTCGATGCTGGGTCGCATGGAGAATCTAACCCTTAAGCCGCCAGCCCGGCTTAATGTGTGAGTATACTGGCAATGTCAAAGATCCGCTGCATTACTCTCCAATCCGTCCGGATGACAAAGAAATCAACGATATGACCAAGAATCTGCTCCATGAGAGTTTAGAGACTTGCAGCAAAACGGGGCTGAATCCCTTCTGCACTCTTAACCCGGCTCCAGCCATAAGTATTTTCAAGAAATTTTTACTAACTCATTATCTCTCACTTTACTTTCTCATCCTTACTTGATTTCCACAGGGTGACTCCCCCTTTTGGAGCAAGAAACTTCAGGACAAGCCGGCCAAGAAGGTCAGGACAAAATCCAAGGCTTCCAAGAAGCCCGCCAAGAAGAAGGCAAGTGCAACTGATCTGTATACTCTGGATGATGAGTCGGAGGTAGAACTTGATTCCCTTGGCTATTTCTTTGTTCATCTTATTGACATTGATTATTATCAGGATGACGCGGAGGCCAGCCATGCAGATTGTGAAGAGGTAACTATCCTTTCCTCCGACTCAGAACCTCTGCCAAGACAGAAAGTTCGTCAAGCGAGCTGGAAAATCAGTTTTTCTCACCCTTTAGCTTACTTAGACCCCCACTTTATTTTGAAGAAGCAGCAGCATGAAGTTCACCGCACGACCCGGAACAGCGGCGGTGTGAACCTCTCCTCCAGTTTACCCAACACACCGGCTCCTCGCAAATGTCGGGCACAGGTTTCTCAAATTTTCGCCTTAGCTTTTCCAAAGGCGGGTCTTATTCGACAACCCCTTAACCCTTCTGATTCAAACTATCAGGAAACTTCTCACTCGTCATCTGGTGATTCAACTAGGAGTCAGATTCCCCTCTTCAAAGTCGCTCCTGGGTGAGTATATTAAACTTTTCTGCTTTACCACTTGTATAACAATATACTGATATCCTTATGTCTTACTTTCAGCGGTATAGCCAAACCCAGCAAGAAGTTGAAAGTGAATAAACCAGCCGAAGATCCCAAGATTGTTGAGCCAGAAACAACTGTATTTGAAGCTTTTCAAAGGACTCCGGAGGCTGCTGCTGATGAACCGCCACCAGAAGAGCACAATGTCACCATGGATTCCATGGATGTTAACCCGGCCAATGCTAAACTGCCAAGTCCCATCAAGCCTGCTGAAGAAGAGGCTGAAGATGTTATCGTTACCGGGGTTAGTTATACCGAGCCAGGCAACCCCACTATCTTATCAAAACATAGCGCTAAGAAAGAATTTTCAGCTGCCGACAAGGGCAAGTGGAAACAGGACTTAGAGAGTTATGCCCAGTTTAACGCTCATGAGATTCATGCGGGTTATCTAAACCGCCTTCATACCAGCTGTGACTTTGAAGCCGGCCTAGTCAATCTGTTGAACGAATGCTTTGAGGTAAACATCGACACCCTTCTCATATAAATACCAGCTGCCAAGTCTATAGGATAAGAAAGAATTTGAGAATGCTGCAGACTTAAATGTCACCCATCTTGTAGTCCTTCAAAAGTACTCAAGATCCAAATGAGTAGCCCCCAAGGGCTGGCTTAAGCTGCATAGCCAAGCCGGGACTTACAACCATGCTTATGAATAAATCCGAATATGTAGCCCCCAAGGGCCGGCTTAAGCTGCATAGCTAAGCTGGGACTTATCACCGTGCTTGTGAATAAATCCGAATATGTAGCCCCCAAGGGCCGGCTTCCATTGAAGAAATTAATCGGGTCATTAAAGATTTGCCATAAAAAAGAGCAATATGCATTAGCCCCCAAGTGCCAAGTAAAATACTTGTATTATGCTTGGGACTTCAAATAAGATGACTATAATGCTGCCTGTCTTTGTATATTGCAGGCTGAATTAAATATGAAAGAATCCCAAGACATCGATCTGCGGCAAAACATCAAGTCCCAACAAGCAGAGACCGCAAAGGCCAAGTCAGAGCTGAAAACTGCCTTAGAAGAGACTGAAAAACTGAAAAGGGATTTCAGCGCTGAGAGAACCAACTGAGAAACTGAGAGGGCAGCTCTGCTGAAAAGAGCTGAAGATGCTGAGGCTGCGCTTAAACCGGTGACTGAAGAGTTATCCGGCTTGAAGCATCAGATTAATAGCATGACAGCTGCCATTTTTGGTAAGTAATTTTGTACTTTAATCTTTCACCGCCTAACGTATAACAACCATCAACCGATTTATAAATATCTTTGCTGGTGCAGGCCCCAGAAGTTCCAACCTGGGTCATGACATGCGCGTGAAGCTTAAAGCTGCATACACCCTTGTGGAGCAGTTGTACACTAGTGCTCAACAGACCATTGCCGCTATCTGAGTGAAAAAACAACCACCTATATTTATCAGGGAAGTTTTGGACAAGTTATCTGTCCTGCCTTAAAGAATTGAAGAAATCAAGCGATCATCAGCGAGAGCTGGTGCTATTACCGCTCTAAGCCGGGCAAAAGCATGGCAAGCAGAATTTGACCCAGAAGAGCTAGCCACCGGTTGTCCCAGCTTGAAAGAAGATGGGTCCCCCTTTCTTGCAGAGGATTTTGCCAAATGCGTAAGGGAAATGCACCCTTTGGCAAGTAAATTGGAGAAAGAAACAGACTTGTCGAAATACCAGGCGGCTTACACCAATGACAATTCAAAAGTAATATCAACGGCTTATGACGTCGTAGACCTCATCCTTCCAATACGTAAGCACACTTTTGCTCCTGACATTGATCCTTCCACCCTCATAGATGATGAGGCTGTATTCAAAGCCGTAACTGGCATCAATTGGACATCACCTGATTTCCAGCCAATGGATGACGAAGAAGAAGTAACGGTGCAGGATGACCCAGAATCTTCAGTCCGCCAGGACCAAAACAACTGACCAAAGGGCCGGCTTACAACCCACCGTGTCGAATCTGTGCACAGAAAACACTTATTCTTTTGGGCCGTAAGACGCCTTGTAATAGGCTAGCTGAACACAATTATCTGCCATGCCATCGTGCACGTTTATCGTTTTTGTTTTGAAAACTGCTGATGAAAAACTTGATGTGCTACCGATGAGGCAAAAATTTCATCATCCTTTCCAATGATCATATGAGTTCAAATGTTCCAGCACATATGTTTAAACAATATTCGCCCTGGCGGTTTAAGCCAAGGTGGGTCATAATACCCAATAAAATATGTTCTGGCGACTTTAAAGTCTATAACTAGGGCGGGTTATCAAACCTCGCATATTCAGATAACAAGTAAAAACATACCTGTAAAATTGGTTCATAACGCCGGCTTACATCACCGTATCCAATGAGGGCAACAACCCAAAGATTTATAAGCGCACAAGTTCAATTGCGCAATCAAAGTATACTGGCGACTTAACGTCCAAAGCCAGGACGGGTTATCAAAACCCCAAATATGCTCAAATATGAGTCATAAAGAATAAGGCAACATGGCCGGAATTGTTTGAAACCACACATTAATATGGTACAAGGATATGAATCCAAACAATGTTAAGAGAAAATAACAAATCAGAAAAAAGAAACAAGGCTTTCATAGGCCGCCAAGCCAAAATTTCAAGTGCTTTCATCGGCCGCACAGCCACTGAGTTAATCCTTCATTCAAACCCGTAAGCCGGCCCTCACATGACCAACCGCCGTTTTAACCTCGACAAGTTCACGGTCTTTATTACAAGATTGACTGTTGAGAGTACAGCGGGTCATTCCAGGATTACCTGGGCGGAGTGACAAGGATATACAGGCAGGATAACCTAGAATTTGGTGTTTACACCCGGCATACAAGCCGATCAAGAGGGTAAGTATAGCTATGTTTATTGAACAGGAAGCCCCCAAGTGACCTATAATAAGCCGTCAAGGCATGATACCTATGTTTGAACTGTGCACTGCAGCAAGTTCTCTTTGGTAACCTTTAACTTGGGCAGGAAGCCCCCAAGCAATTTGTAACAAGGCATGTAAGCTGGATCAAGAGGGTAAGCACAGCTATGCTCATTGAGCAGGAAGCCCCCAAGTGATCTTATGAACCGACAATAAAGACTCAGATATTCAAAAATGAAACGACAGAGGCCCTGAATTATCAGGGATGCTGACTTTATTATACTAATCATAATATATACATTGATGGAAGTATGTAAAACACAAGAGCTGGTGGCTGAGGTGTAATGTTCCAAGGCCGGCGGGTCTCCTTCCCCGATGTGCGTGAGTCCTTGTGGTCTCGGATGTCAATGAGGTAATATGACCCGTTGTTCAGATTTTTGCTGACCACAAAGGGCCCTTCCCAAGGTGGGGATAATTTGTGCATATCTGTTTGATCCTGGATGAGCCGGAGCACCAAATCCCCTTCTTGAAAGCTCCGGGTTTTAACCCGGCGACTATGATAGTGACGCAAATCTTGCTGGTAAATTGCTGAACGAGCCGCCGCAAGGTCACACTCCTCCTCCAGGAGGTCGAGAGCATCTTGACGTGCTTTTTCGTTATCAGCTTCAACATAAGCCGCCACACGGGGCGAGTCATGACGGATGTCACTGGGAAGAACCGCCTCTGCTCCGTAAACCATGAAGAAGGGCGTATAACCCATGGATATTTTGGGGGTAGTATTAATACTCCAAAGCACTGAGGGTAACTCCTCCACCCAACAACCCGGCGTCCTCTGCAAAGGGACCATAAGCCGGGGCTTTATGCCTCTTAAGATTTCTTGATTGGCCCTTTCGGCTTGACCATTGGACTGGGGGTGAGCCACTGATGAAACGTCAAGACGAATATGCTCTCGCTGACAAAACTCTTTCATAGCACCCTTGGACAGATTAGTACCATTATCAGTTATGATGCTATGCTGGTAGCCAAAACGGAAAATCACCTTTTTAAGAAATTGAACCACCGTTGCCACATCACACTTGCTGACGGGCTCTGCCTCAACCCACTTAGTAAATTTGTCAACCACCACCAAAAGGTGGGTCTTTTTGTCCTTGGATCTCTTGAAAGGTCCAACCATATCTAGCCCCCAGACTGCAAATGGCCAAGTGATCGGAATCATCCTCAATTCTTGAGCCGGCACATGAGCTCCTCTGGAAAATTTCTGACAGCCATCGCACTTGCTAACCAGATCTTCTGCATCAGCATGAGCCGTCAGCCAATAAAACCCATGATGAAAAGCCTTAGCCACAAGAGACTTAGAGCCGACATGATGGCCACAATCTCCTTCATTAATCTCTCTTAGAATCTCACGGCCCTCCTCAGGAGAAATACAACGCTGAAACACCCCTGTGACACTGCATCGGTGTAACTCGCCATTGACAATGGTCATTGACTTAGACCGTCGGGTTATTTGCCTGGCCAAAGTTTCATCCTCAGGTAACTCTCCCCGGGTCATATAAGCCAAATATGGAACTGTCCAATCAGGAATAACATGAAGAGCCGCCACCAACTGCGCCTCCGGGTTAGGGACAGCAAGATCCTCTTCCGTAGGCAATTTAACTGAAGGATTATTCAGAGTATCAAGAAATACATTAGGTGGTACCGGCTTATGATGAGATCCCAGCCGGCTTAAAGCATCAGCCGCCTCATTTTTCCTGCGATCAACATGTTCCACTTGATAACCCTTGAAATGACCAGCAACACCGTCAACCGCCCGGCGATAAGCCGCCATGAGTGGGTCTTTGGAATCCCAAGTTCCTGAGACTTGCTGAGCCACCAGATCAGAATCCCCAAAACACCTGACCCGGCTGAGGTTCATCTCTTTGGACATCCGAAGACCATGGAGTAAGGCCTCATATTCAGTTGCATTGTTAGTACAAGGAAACATCAGCCTTAAGACATAACAGAACTTATCACCTCGTGGGGAAGTCAAAATAACTCCAGCCCCCGAGCCTTCCAACTGCCTGGATCCATCAAAATGAATAGTCTAATACGTATTATCAGGCTTCTCCTCAGGCATCTGCAACTCTGTCTAGTCATTGATAAAGTCCACCAGTGCCTGAGATTTGATGGCTGTCTGGGGCATATACTTTAACCCATGGGGTCCAAGCTCAATGGCCCACTTGGCCACCCGGCCTGCAGCTTCTCTGTTCTGAATAATATCCCCTAGAGGAGCAGAACTGACCACAGTAATAGGATGACCATGGAAATAATGCTTCAGTCTGCGACTAGCCATGAACACTCCATAAACTAGCTTCTGCCAATGTGGGTACCTTTGCTTAGATTCAATTAATACCTCACTGACATAGTAAACCGGCCTTTGAACCGGATATTCCTTGCCGGATTCCTTTCTTTCCACCACAACTGCCACGCTGACGGCTCTGCTGTTAGCAGCCAAAAATAAAAGCAAGGGCTCCTTATCAATAGGAGCTGCAAGAACCGACAGGTCAGCCAACTGTTTTTTAAGCGCCTCAAACGCCTGATTGGCAGCAGCACTCCAGGCAAAATGATCTGTTTTCTTCATCATCTGGTATAGAGGAATAGCCTTTTCTCCCAGGCGGCTTATAAACCGGCTTAAAGCCGCAACACGACCCGCCAAACGCTGGACATCGTTAACACATGCCGGTTTATCCAAAGAAGTGATAGCCTTGATTTTCTTCGGGTTAGCTTCAATGCCTCTCTTAGAGACCAAAAAACCCAAAAGCTTGCCAGCTGGTACACCAAAGACACATTTGGCTGGGTTAAGCATCATCTTGTAGACCCGGAGATTGTCAAAGGTATCTTTCAGATCATCTAACAAGGTCTCCTTCTTCCTGGATTTCACAACAATATCATCCATATAAGCATGAACATTACACCCAATCTGGCCGTGGAGGCAATTCTGAACACAATGCTGATAAGTCGCCTGGGCACTCTTGAGCCCAAAAGGCATAGATACATAGCAGAAGGCTCCAAAGGGAGTGATGAAAGCTGTCTTCTCCTGGTCCTTAACTGCCATCTTGATCTGATGATAACCAGAATAAGCATCCAAAAAACTCAAACGCTCACAACCCGCCGTAGCATCAATGATTTGATCAATACGAGGGAGAGCAAAAGGATAAGCCAGACAGGCATTATTAAGGCCCGTGTAATCCACACACATACGCCAAGTGCCGTTCTTCTTAAGTACCAGCACCGGGTTAGCCAACCATTCAGGATGAAAAACTTCAACAATAAACCCGACCGCCAAGAGCCGAGCCACCTCTTCACCAATGGCCTTGCGTCTCTCTTCATTAAAACAACGAAGGAATTGCTTGAACGGTTTAAACTTTGGATCAAAATTGAGAGTGTGCTCAGCGAGTTCCCTCGGTACACCTGGCATGTCTGAAGGCTTCCATGCAAAGATGTCCCGGTTCCCACGGATGAGCTCGATGAGTGCGCTTTCCTATTTCGGATCCAAGTTGGCACTTATAATGAACTGTTTGGATGAATCGCCAGGGATAAAATCGACCTACTTGGTATCATCTGCTGACTTAAACTTCAACAAGGGGTCATGCTCTGTGGTTGGCTTCTTCAAAGGGGTCATATCTGCCGGGTCAACATTTTCCCTATAAAACTTCAACTCCTCTGTTGCACAAATAGCCTCAGCATAGGCAGCATCGCCTTCTTCACATTCCAAAGCTATCTTCCTGTCACCAACACCAGGGTTTACGGATCATAACACGTAATAGGTGAATATGACTTGCAAGATCGGATCTAGAACATAGATATAATGGTGAAAACATAAACAGTTCAGATCTGAAATCATGGCACTCGGGCCCTAGTGACAAGCATTAAGCATGGCAAAGTCATAACAACATCAATCTCAGAACATAGTGGATACTAGGGATCAAGCCCTAACAAAACTAACTCGATTACATGATGAATCTCATCCAACTCCTCACCGACCAGCGAGCCTACGAAGCAATTACTCACTCCCAGTGGGTAGCATCATGGAATTGGCGATGAAGGAGGGTTGGTGATGACGAAGACTGAAGATTCCCCTCTTCAGAGCCCCGAACGGGCTCCAGATCCGGCCTCCTGATGAAGAACAAGAGGTGGCGGCGGCTCCATATCGTGAAACGCGATAAAACTTTTTTCTTGATTTTTTCTCCAAAAATAGGATTTTGTAGCATCGAAATTAGGGTCTGCGGGGCCACCAAGTGGGCACAACCCACCTGGGTGCGCCTGAAGGGGGGCGTCCTGGTGGGTTGTGCTCAACCAGGCCCCCTCCGGTGGTTCTTGGCTCCAGTATTTTTTATATATTCTGAAATAATTCTCCAAAAAGTTTAGTTCCATTCCAAGAACTTTTATTTCTGCACAAAAACAACACCATGGTAGTTCTGGTGAAAACAACGTCAGTCCGGGTTAGTTTCATCCAAATCATGCAAATTAGAGTCCAAAACAAGAGCAAAAGCGTTAGGAAAAGTAGATACGACGGAGATGTATCATAACCTCCTAAAACCATCGATGCTCATTTTGTGAAAAATATTAAACACTACTTTGATAATCCTGAGAAAACCCCATTCAACTTGATAATGGGAGACACGTTGGATCAACGTGAATACTTTAGGGATTATCGCTTGACCCAAAAAGGGAAACTCTTTTGGGATCAAATTCATATGTTGCATTGGTATGCTCGGGATCTATGCTTGAGATATGATTATATTTGTTGCTCTAGGATGAAGGCTCCACACCTTCCCTTTTCATGCAAATTTAACGATAATGAAACCTTACACTACTGCAGGATGCTGCTAACGCGACACTACGATCAGAGACCCTTCGACGAAACTGTGTGCGATGCAATAATCGCAAATCGTGGTGTAAAAAAAAGTAAAAAAAGATGCAAAACATTTGCGATGACGGATGCATCAAACATGGTTCAGAATTTAGTTGCGTGTGGGATGAGGGGCATACGGTTCAGTTCAAGGAACTATTTGCGATTAGGAGGAACAAAAGAAACGGGCAGCCACATGAAGGCGTGTGCGATATACAGCATACGGTTCACTCGGATCAACTGTTTGTGATTAGGCAACACAAAAGAAACGGTTAGCCAGATCAAGGTGTGTGCGATATACGGCATACAGTTCACTCGGATGAACTGTTTGCGTTGAGCGAAGAGAACAGAAACGGTTCAACTTAACAAGATGTGTGTGATACGCGGCAAACAGGTCTGTAATCGGAAACGTGTGGGAAAACCGATAACAACACAGACGATTCCTGTTAACAAGCCGTGTGTGTTGTGAGCAAACGATTGCTGGTATACAATTGTGAGTGATTGATGAAAACATCACCGACGGGTTCCATTGTTTAGTCCGTGTGCGATATGATTTTCTTTGTCCACACAACATCTACGCTCTGTCTATAGAGCATCAACATATATACTTAAAAAGACAGCATTGCATAACCAAATTAAGCATACAATTACACAAGTGACTACACACATAACATTTCCACACACCAAAGTAAGCAATTACATGCATACTAAACTAGGAGAAACGAGGATCTAATCATCTACTTATTGTTGCGACGACGCTTGCCATTGCTCTGCTTCCGGCTGGATCCCTGGCCGTTTTGGGGAAGGAGGCACTTCCTCATGTCAACGATCCGCCTGTACATGTCGTAGCTCGTGTACGCCTCCTTGGCCGCGTACATGATGTGAGCTTTGTCGAGTTTCTCCATCCAGGCCGAGTGCCAGGCACGCTTGTCCTTGTTGCAGGAATCCTTCATGTCTCTATAGTAGGGGTCGATGATGGCCTCGGCGAGGTGAACCAGTGAGTCCTTCTCATGCTCCTTGCTACCCCAGATCTTGTATTGGCCCTGGATGTCGACAAGATTCTGGCAGGCGATGCCTGAATTCTCGAGCGCCTTTACATCGTTGGTGATGTCCACCATAGCGAACATGTAGTGGGGGCTGTTGACAAACCTGGCAAAACCCATGCAAGGCCTTGTGGCCAGGTAGTAGTGGTAGACGAGGACATGGTGGTGCATGCACATCTAGGCGACGGTGACCTTGGGACAAGACCCGGCACGAGCGTGGGTGTACTCGAGGTCGAACCCGACCACCTTGTACTTCTCCTCGGCAAGCAACAGCTCCATGATGTGGATGGAGTGCTCCACCCAGACTGGGTCACTGGTGTACACCACCGAGAGGTCCATGAACCTGTTGTGGGTGTCCACCACGGCATGTGTTGGGGATATAACTATTGAGTATAAACCGCCCAGGAGGGGCTGGGTTATGCTCATAGTGATTTACCTGTATTGAAGTCCATGAAGACATAGAAGATGGCGACTTACGAAGGAGGCTTAATAAGAAGGCCCAAAGCCCAAAGGTGAGTTAGGGCCCATAGATGTAAACCGCCATAAGTATATGACTTGTATTGTAAGATAGGAAAGAGTGGATACTGAGCCGGACACGTTTATGAGCCGGCCGGGATTCTGTGAACCACCGGGCGTCAACCTGTGTATATAAAGGGACGGCCCGGCGGCGGTTTAGGGACAAGAAACAACAGATCGAGAGCCAGGTTAAGCGTATTCGCTCCCTGGTCGTCGAAACCCTAGCAATACCACCTCAAACTGGATTAGGCCTTCACCTTCACCGCAAGGGGCCGAACCAGTATAAACTCCCCATGTCCTTTGTCCTGATTAACCCCTTTAAACTAACCTCATTGCGATGGCTCCACGACTAAGTCCTCACACTAGGACATCTGCCGTGACTATTCCACGACAGTTGGCGCCCATCATGGGGCCAGCGCACGGTGGTTTCGAGTTCTTGAAGGGCAACTTCGAAGGGATCAAGGGATACGCTGTGGGCCGGATGACCAAGAGTCGTCGCGGCAAGCTCTACATCGACGATGAAGGCTGGGGCCCCGAGGCCGGCTAAATTGAGTACGGGTACCGGGTCCCCTTCGGTGGAATTCACGTCTTCATTGGCAAGATCGGCGAACCAGACCCTGAGCCGGACACCTGCACCGACATCATTGAGACGGCTCAGCGTGCAAAACCCGCCCGAGTTCAGCCCGCCATGAGTTGTGCCTTCGTGGGATTCATCAATGGTGCGGAATCTGAGGATAAATCAGTATCTGACGGTGAGACAGTTGTCTATTCTGATGGCGAGTCATCCACCGGTGAAACCGAGTCATTGTACCAACTGCAAGACGGTCGGCTTAGTGGCTGTTCCGATGGCGATAGTGTTCCGGACCCCTACGAGCCACCGAACCGGGTTGCAATCTTCATGGCCGGTACGCAGCCAGTGCAGCACTCTTCAACTGCAGCGGCATTGATTTCCGGGTAAGCAGCGGCGACGGCAGCCGGGGCAGGAGGCCCTGCGCACCCGCCGGCTCAAGTCTTATCTGGTTTACTAGATGCCTTGGCAACACTACTGACGACGGAGGTTAACCCGGATAATCAAGATCAGCATAACGCGGAAGTCGTGAAATTGCGAGATCAGATAGCTCAAGCTAAGGAAGACCTGGCAGCTGAAGATGCCAGGATGGCTGCGGAGCTGGTTACGTTGGATGCTCAGGTGCAGCGGATTTAGTCGGAGTCTTACCGGCTCATGCTAGATCAGAACGCTTCAAACGAAGTCATGAGGAGGAGGCATCAGTCTCGCCTGCCACCAGTTTACGAGGCGAGGAACCTCTTTAACACGCCAGGAGCAGGAACCAGTAACCCGCTAGTGGCATACTGGGTTGAAGCGCCTGGGACGGGAGCGCCGGTTCAGCCACGCACCACGGATCCGCCTTGTCAGAACAATATCCCGCCGCAACACATGCCAACACCACCGGGTCATTACTCTAACCCTTTGGATAACATGATCGCTGCGGCGTCACGATTGGCGGCTATCCCGGTTGAAGGCGAATCTCCAACGGTGGTTGAGATGCGGAGGGCTAGAGAGCTCCTTCAGACAGCACTGGTTCAGCAGCAGGCTTATTCTTACAGTCGAAGCCGGATTCATTCCACCCCTCGCCCAAGCCGGAGTTACAGTAGGCATATTGATGAACCAGTTGTGTCAAGCAGTGGGCGGAACCATAACCTGCCTCGTGGACATAACCCGGCGGGCGGTGGTGCTGATGCTCAGAACGTGGTGGATCAAGGTAGAGCACGTCGAGAGGCCGAGCTGGCGGCGCAATATGCGGCCCGTCAACCTTCTCCAGTTCGTCCGGCAACTTCAGTGGAGCCAGGTGTAACCTTTAGGAATTTGGGCGTGCCATGTTTAGTGCCGGCCATGCGTAATGAGCGTATGCCCAAGGATTTTAAGGGTCCTCGCAAGGTGCCTAACTATACAGCCGATTTACCTCCTGAAGCATGGATCGAGAGTTATGAGATGGCCATGGAATTGCTAGATGTTAGCGATGCGGCATGTGCTAAATATTTCCCCCTGATGTTGGATGGAACGGCTCGCACTTGGTTAAAGGGGCTTCCTGCCAACTCCATTGGGTCATGGGCCGAGTTAAAGGCCCGGTTTATCCAGAATTTCAAAGATACGTGCAAGCAGCCTATGTCAATTGTGGATCTGGATGCCTGTGTCCAAGAAGAGGGTGAGTCCACAACCCATTGGGTGCGCCAGGTTTCGACCATCTTACATTCATCGGATCGCATCAATGCCGGTTCAGTGGTCATAATGTTGGAGAAGAATTGCCGGTTTACGCCTCTTAAGCAGAAGTTGGGTCGGCTCAAGCGCCACTGCAATGACATGGGAGAGCTGATGGCAGCTCTGGTTAAGTACGCTGACTCTGATGGTACCAAGGACCCCGAGTCTGATGATGACAAGCCGGGAAAGGGAAAGAAGAGCAGCAGCACCAGAGGACAGCAGCATAATCCGGCGAATCAGGGAGACAATGGTAAGCGCAAAGCTGATAATAGTTTGGACTTTGTGGCTAACACCAACGCACAGAATAATGGCCAGCGTCGTAAAGGTAAACCGCCCCCACGGGCCGGAGGGTCAGGCTTTAATCTTGAGAAGATGCTAAATCAGCCCTGCCCAAGGCATGGGACGCGAGAAAGACCGTCTGGCCACCTCTAGAAGGATTGCTACATCATGAAGGAGTATAAAAATTCCAATCTTTTTCAAGACAATCATGGACCGGGTGGTGGTTCAGGGTCCGGTTCTCATGGGCCGGGTTACGGCGGTGGCGGTTCTAGTTTTGGATTTCAAGGTAATCAGGGCAATCAAGGCAATCAGGGTGGCTACCATCAACAGTCAGGTCAGGGGAATCAGCATCAGCAATGTGGGTATCAGAGTAACCCAAAGCAGTTAAATAATGGGCAATACCATGTCTTCACCACAAATTTATGCAAACGGGATCAGAAGCTTCATAAAAGGGTAGTGAACGTCGTTTAACTGGCGGTTCCCCGTTACTTGCGCTGGTCTGAGCAGCCCATCGTGTGGAGTCGGGAAGATCACCCGCCCCGGGTTGATAATCCGGGTCACCTAGCATTGGTGGTTGCACCCTAGGTTGGAGGGTATAAGTTTACCAAGGTACTCATGGACGGAGGGAGTAGCATCAATATCCTTTATTATGAAACTTTCCGTCGCATGGGGTTGATAGATAAAAATCTTAAACCGTCGAATACAGTTTTCCATGGTGTGGTGCCTGGTAAGTCGGTGTACCCTGTTGGTAAGATAGCTCTGGAAGTTGCCTTTGGAGATGATCATGACTCTAGGTCAGACACATTGACCTTTGAAGTAGTCAAGATTCACAGCCCGTATCACGCTCTGTTTGGACAGTCGGCTTATGCCAAGTTAATGGCACGGCCTTGTTATGTTTATCTGCAGCCCAAGATGCCGGGTTACAAGGGGACCATCACAGTACATGGGAGCCGAAAGATAGCCTTGGAATGTGAAGAAGGTGATGCGGCTTATGCTGAGTCGGTTTGTGCAACGGAGGAGTTAAAATTTTACAAGGACAATGTTGATCCGGCGGATATGGCGTCTTTGAAAAACCCAACTACAGAGCATGATCCGGTTTTGAAGTTTAAATCGGTAGATGACACTAAGATGGTTGATTTTGTTCCTGGCGATTCATCCAAGCAGTTCAGCATCAGTGCTAATATGGATCCGAAATAGGAAAGCGCGCTCATCGAGTTCATCCGTGAGAACCGGGACATCTTTGCATGGAAACCTTCTGACATGCCAGGTGTACCGAGGGAACTCGCTGAGCACACTCTCAATATTGATCCCAAGTTTAAACCGGTCAAGCAGTTTCTTCGTCGTTTCAATGAAGAAAGGCGTAAGGCCATTGGTGAGGAGGTAGCCTGGCTCTTGGCGGCTGGGTTTATTGTTGAAGTTTTTCATCCTGAGTGGTTGGCTAACCCGGTGCTGGTACTTAAGAAGAACGGCACTTGGCGCATGTGTGTGGACTACACGGATTTAAACAAGGCTTGTCCGGCTGATCCTTTTGCTCTCCCTCGTATTGATCAGATTATTGATGCTACGACGGGTTGTGAGCGTTTGAGTTTTTTGGACGCTTATTCTGGTTATCATCAGATCAAGATGGCAGTTAAGGACCAGGAGAAGACAACTTTCATAACTCCCTTTGGAGCCTTCTGCTATGTGTCTATGCCTTTTGGGCTCAAGAGTGCCCAGGCGACTTACCAGCGATGTGTGCAGAATTGTCTTCATAATCAGATTGGACGCAATGTTCATTCTTATGTGGATGATATTGTGGTGAAATCCAGAAAGAAGGAGATGTTGGTAGACGACTTGAAGGAAACCTTTGATAATCTCCGAGTTTATAAGATGATGCTTAATCCGACCAAGTGTGTTTTTGGTGTGCCGGCAGGCAAGCTTTTGGGCTTTCTAGTGTCTAACAGGGGCATTGAAGCTAATCCAGAGAAGATCAAAGCCGTTACTTCTCTGGCTAAACCGGCGTGTATCAATGATGTTCAACGTCTGGCGGGTCGTATTGCGGCGCAAAGCCGGTTCATAAGCCGCCTCGGTGAGAAGGCCATCCCTTTGTATCAGATGATGAAAAAGACAGATGACTTCGTCTGGAGTGACGCTGCTAATGAGGCATTTGAGGCGCTTAAGAAGCAGCTGGCTGAGCCGCCGGTTCTAGCTGCGCCCATTGATAAGGAGCCGCTGTTGTTATATGTGGCTGCTAATAGCCGGGCTGTCAGTGTGGCTATTGTGGTTGAAAGGAAAGAGGCAGGCAAGGAATATCCGGTTCAACGGCCGGTTTATTATATCAGCGAAGTGCTTATTGAGTCCAAGCAGAGATACCCACATTGGCAGAAGCTTGTATATGGGGCTTTCATGGCAAGCCGGAAGCTTAAGCAATATTTTCAGGGTCACCCCATTACTGTGGTTAGCTCTGCTCCTTTTGGAGATATCATCCAAAATAGGGAAGCAACAAGCCGGGTTGCCAAATGGGCCATTGAACTTGGGCCTCATGGTTTGAAGTATATGCCTCGCACGGCCATCAAGTCTCAAGCACTGGTGGATTTCATCAATGACTGGACAGAGCTGCAGATGCCTGAGGAAAAACCAGATAACACGTATTGGACTATTCACTTTGATGGGTCCAGGCAATTGGAGGGCTCGGGGGCTGGAGTTGTGCTAGTTTCCCCTCAAGGTGATAAATTTTGTTATGTTCTCCGTTTGATGTTCCCTTGCACTAACAATGCAACTAAATATGAGGCCTTGCTCCACGGTCTTCGGATGGCTGAGGAGATGAACTTAAGCCGGGTAAGGTGCTTTGGTGACTCAGATTTGGTGGCTCAACAAGTCTCTGGTACTTGGGATTCTAAGGATCCCCTCATGGTGGCTTATCGACGAGAGGTGGATATTATTGCTGGTCACTTCAAGGGTTATCAAGTTGAGCATGTTGATCGGAGGAAAAATGAAGCGGCTAATGCCTTAAGCCAGTTGGGTTCTCAACGTAAACCGGTGCCACCTAATGTCTTTCTTGACGTTTTGCATAACCCGTCGGTCAAGTTACCTACAGAGGAGGATTTGGCTATTCCTGACCCAGAAGCTCAGTTGGTGGCGGCTCTTCATGTTATTCCTGATTGGACAGTTCCATATTTGGCATATATGACCTGGGGCGAGTTACCTGAGGATGAAACCTTGGCCAGGCAAACAACCCGGCGGTCCAAGTCAATGATAATTGTCAATGGAGAGCTGCACCATTGCAGTGTTACCGGGGCGTTTCAGCGTTGTGTTTCTCCTGAAGAAGGCTGTGAGATTCTGTGTGAGATCCATGAAGGAGATTGTGGTCATCACGCCGGCTCTAAATCTCTTGTAGCCAAGGCTTTTCGTCATGGTTTTTATTGGCTGACGGCTCATGCTGATGCTGAGGACTTGGTCAAAAAATGTGACGGTTGTCAGAAGTTTTCACGTCGAGCTCATGTTTCGGCTCAGGAGTTGAGAATGATTCCAATCACTTGGCCATTTGCAGTTTGGGGGCTTTATATGGTTGGACCTTTTAAGAGGTCCGAGGATAAGAAGACCCACCTCTTGGTGGCGGTTGATAAATTCACTAAGTGGGTAGAGGCAGAGCCAGTCAGTAAGTGTGATGCAGCAACGGCGGTTCAATTCATGAAGAAGGTGATCTTCCGTTTTGGCTTTCCACACAACATTGTAACAGACAATGGCACTAATCTCTCCAAGGGTGCTATGAAAGAATTTTGTCAACGTGAGCATATCCGGCTTGATGTATCGTCGGTGGCTCACCCCCAATCTAATGGTCAAGCTGAGAGAGCCAATCAAGAGATCCTGAGAGGCATCAAGCCCCGGCTTATGGTTCCCTTACAGAGGACGCCGGGTTGTTGGGTAGAGGAGTTACCCTCGGTGCTATGGAGCATCAACACAACGCCCAACAGATCTACGGGTTACACGCCTTTTTTCATGGATTATGGAGCAGAGGCGGTTCTCCCCAGTGACATCCGTCATGACTCACCCCGTGTGGCGGCTTACGTTGAAGCTGATAATGAAAAGGCATGTCAGGATGCACTTGACCTGTTAGACGAGGCACGTGATCTCGCAGCGGCTCGTTCGGCGATTTACCAGCAAGATCTACGTCGTTATCACAGCCGCCGGGTCAAGACCAGAACCTTTCAAGAAGGCGACTTAGTGCTCCGGCTTATCCAGGATCAGATTGATATGCACAAGTTATCCCCACCTTGGGAAGGACCCTTTGTGGTCAGCAAGAATCTAAACAACGGGTCATACTACCTTATTGATGTTCGAGACCACAAGGACTCACGCACGTCGAAGGAAGAGACTCGCCGGCCGTGGAATATTGCTCATCTTCGGCCATACTACACCTGAGCCATTGGCTCTTCTGATGTATATATTTTTGACAATGTATATATTGTGATCAATATAATAAACCGGCACCCCTGCTAAAGCAGGGCCCCTGTTGTTTTTTTCTTAATGAGTCTTTGGTTACTTGGGGGCTTCCGGCTTATGAGCGAAGTTATGATTACCCTTTGAACCGGCTTATAAACCAATTGAAAAAAAAAACTTGGGGGCTTGCTACCCAGGTTAAAGGTACCAAAGAGAGTCTGTTGCAAAATCACAGCTCAAACATAGGTGCCCCTTGAGCACAGCTCAGAAATATTACTTGGGGGCTCCTTGATTCTAAAGAACAAAGAGTTTGTATAACCCTTGTAATAGGCTTAAAAGCCAGGCTTGGAAGCCAGGTGTATTCACCTAAAACCCCGGGTTATCCTACCTTTTTAAGTAAGCCACTCCCCCCAGGTATTCCTGGAATGACCCGCCAAACATTTGACAAGTCAATCTTATACAGACCCTAAACTTGTCAAAGTTAAAACGACGATTGGTTATGTGAGGTCCATCTTATAAGGTTTGTATATAGGTTTAACTCAGTGGCTGTGCGGCCCGTGAAAGCACTCAATTTTCCGCCTGGCAGCCCATGAAAAGCCTCGTTTTTTCGTTTGTTTTATTCCACAGTTTTTTTTTAGGTTTATGTGATGAGGCTTATAAAGCTTTATGATCATAATTCATCCGGTGTTTATTAACCCGGCCTGGCTTTTGACTATAAGTCGCCAGTATGAGATAAGATAATATCCGTTGTTTATTAACCCGGCCTGGTTTTGTTCATAAGCCAAGCAATCTATGATAATTACCAGTGCTCAAAGTTTGGGTTCTCCCCCTTACTACACCGGTTTGGTAAACCAACAGTGTGATCAAATATCACAGGTATGATATATTTCAAATTTGGTTATTCTTAAAGTCCAGCCTTGGGTATAAGCTATGTTAGTTTCCATGGTTTTATATTGGGCGTTATGACCCGTCCAGCGGTAAACCGCCAGGACACTTTTAACCCGTTGCATGCAGGAGCAGATTCCACATTGTTAATATTATAAGCATAAGTGGCACATCTTAACATGGTGGATTAGCAGTGTCATGCAAAGTAAATATGCACGATGGCATAGCAGAAAAAGAGTTTAAGCTAGCCTATTACAAGGTGTTTGGTGCCCAAAAGAATAATTGTTTTAACAAGTCTTAAAGAAAGCAGCTGCTAAACCGGCCCCCGGTTTACGAGTCCTGGCCTGGCTGACTTGAAGGTTGCGGATCGTCCAGCACTGTTTCATCTTCCTCCTCTCTACCCAGTTGCTGGAAGTCAATGGCGGTCCAATCGATCCCAGTTAAGGCCTTGAATACAGCTTCATCACTTATAAGTGTGGAGGGGTCAACATCAGGGGCATAGGTATTCTTACGGATTGGAGGAATAAGATTTGGAGCATCATAAGTTGGCGCGTTAACTCTCTTGTTGTTGGCATCATAAATCGACTCATAATGTGAAAGATCGGTTTCTTCAGCCAATTTGCTAGCCAATGGGCGCATTTCCCTCGTCAAGGCTCTGAGGTCATCGTTATTAAACTCTGACCCGTCCTCCTTTATGCTCGGGTAGCCGTTTCCCACATCGGCCGGATCAAGATCAGATATCCAAGCTTTGGCCCGAGTCAGTGCAGTAAGAGCACCTGCCCTGGCAGCTGACTTCTTTAGCTCTTCAAACCATGCAGGCATCTTCGCCAGCCTTTCCAATGTCTCCTTGATCAAGGTTGGGGGCGGTTTATTATGGGAAGCTGTGTAGATAACACGTTGTACGCTGGTATATAATTGCTCTATAAGTGTATAGGCGGCTTTCAGTTTTTGCCGCATATCTGAGCCAAGATGAGCAATGCAAGTTCCTGCATCATCAAAAACATCGGTAAACCGGTAGTCTCTTACATAATACATGTTCAAAGCTTATGAAGAAGTTATTTACCAAATACGGCAGCGGTCATGGCATTTATTTGCTGTTTCAAGCCAGTCAGCTCCTCAGCTACCGGATTAAGGGCAGCGTCAGCATCCTCAGCCCTCTTCAGCAGAGTTGACTTTTCTGTATCCCAACCTGCCCGCTCGTTCTTGAAGCTCTCCTTCAGTTTTTCCATTGCTGTTAAGGCACCGGTTAGTTCCTCCTTGGCTTTGGAGGTCTCGGCTTGTTGCGACTTGATATTTTCTTGAAGGTCGGCGATTTGAGATTCCTTCTTGGTAAGATCAGCCTGCAAGAGACATGTAATTAATTAGATAGCAGTGTGTATTCAAAGTCCCAAGCACATAACAAGTAATATACTTGGCACTTGGGGGCTAATGTCTATTGCTTATTATCAAAAAAAAATACAAGTCCCAAGCACATAACAACTATCAGCTTGATGGTTAACCGGATTATAAAGGTCCTAAGTAAGAATTTTGATCCTTACAGCATAATTAGTCTCAACTTAACATATTTGTTAAGTCGACCCTTGGGGGCTACACAGGCGAAATTGAAGAGTTATTATTCTAAAGTCCCAGTTCATATTGACATTATAAACCGGCCCTTGCGGGCTAGTGGAGTTGATCTATATGGTTCTTGAAAGTTTGCAGAACATTCTATTCTTTTGTGTCCAGTAAACTTGGCGGCTAAGGGAAGAATATTTATGCAGAGTTAACAGCATTTACCTCATATTGCTCCTTCATCATGTTCAGTAAACCGGCTTCATAATCACGGCTTGTGTACAAACGGTTTAAAAACCCAGAATGAATATCTTGGGCGCTGAGGTGGGCATAGCTTTCCAAGTCCACCTTCCATTTGCCCTTGTCAACAGCAGAAAATTCTTCTTTGGCACTATATTTTGACAGAGCAGTGGGGTTGCCTGGGGCTGTATACCTGACACCGGTAACTACAACATCGTCAGCTTTATCATCAGCAGCCTTAGTTGGGCTTGGCGGCTTATCAGCATGACCCATCGGATCAATTTCCATCTGTTCAACAAAGGTTTCATGATCTTGCGGTGGTGGATCATCAAGAAAAGCTTCAGTATTTGGTTCAAACTGTTCCGGGTTCTTTTCCGGATCAGTTGGCGCGCTGTCATCAGCCGGTTTGTTCAATTTGGCCTTTTTACTGGGTCTGGCCTTGGCTCTGACAGAGACGCAAATAACAGGGTAGTATAATGATCAAGCATAAGGTATAAGGGGTTAGTTAAAAATGCTCACCCAGGAACAATTTTGAGGGTTGGAATTTGTGTCCCAGTGGACTCGCCAGAGGATGAATGGGAAGTTCCCTGATAGTTTGAATCAGACGGATTAAGAGGTTGTCGGAAATAACCCGCCTTGGGATAAGATGTGTAAGAAATAGAAGAGACCTCTGGGCGGCGTTTACGAACTGGCGAGTTCGGTAAACTGGAAGAAGTGACCACATGGCCACTATGCCGGGTTGTGCGGCGAGCTTCGTGTTGCTGCTTCTTCAAAAGAAAGTTTGGATCCAAGTAAGCTAGGGGGTGAGAAAATCTTACTTTCCGGCTTGCTTGTCGGGTTTTCTGTGTGGGCAGAGGTTCTGAACCGGATGAGAGAATAGTTACCTCTACGTCATTTGCGCGGCTAGCTTCTGCGTCGTCCTGATAAAAATCATCATCAATGAGATGTATGAAAAAAGAGCCAAGTGAATCAAGTTCTACCTCTGACTCCGGATTATCATCGTCAATGTTTAACTCGGTAGGCTCGGTGTTTTTCTTCTTAACGGGCTTCTTGTTGACCTTGGTCTTGACACGAGGTGTTTTGGCCGGTTTATCCTGTGGTTTCTTCTTCCAGAATGGATCATCACCCTGTTTAAAGATTGAAAAGATCATAAGGGAGTATTAAGAATATGGATTAAAGCAGGAGTGGGGCAATTCTTACAGCTGGCGGTTTATTTGAAGCGCAGAAAGGACTAAGTCCTGTTTTGCTACAGTCGGTCACCGGTTCATCCAACATCTTCTTGACAGATTCAGTAATTTCAGCATCAGTCAGCTGAATATCAGTGTGGCGTTAAGGGTCTTTCACATCCCCTGTGTACTCACACATTAAACCGGAGCGACGGCTTAAAGGCAAAATGCTCCAAGATACCCAGCAACGGACAAAATCAATGCCTGTCAAACCGTTTGCCACAAAGGCTCTGAGCTTTGAAAGCTGTGGTGCATATTTGGACCGTTCCTTTGCATTGAGTCTTTGGGGGAATGGATGTGCATCGGTAAGCCGGTGGGCACGGTAACCCGGCAGAGGATTCTCGCCAGCTGGAGATGTATCTTGGCAATAGAACCAAGTTTGATTCCAATCTTTGGGATGGCTATGATGCTTAGCATGAGGGAAGCTGACGTCTTTTCTCTTCTGAATTGAAACCCTGCCAAGTTCAGTATTGGGCCCATCCGTAAATTCAGTACGGCGGTTTAAATAGAAGAAATCTCTGAACAGGTCGACTATGGGCTCTTCTTGCAGGTAGGCTTCACAAAACACTTGAAAATTGCAAATATTGGACACGGAGTTAGGCCCAATATCTTGAGGGTGAAGTTGGAAGAAGTGAAGCACGTCACAAAAAAAATTTGATCCGGGAGGGCTGAACCCTCGACTCAGATGATCAACAAAAACGATCACTTCCCCATCCTTGGGCTCAGGAGGATTCTCTGGACCGGGGGCTCTCCAGTGGATGTCTTCCTTTTTCGCTAAAGCGTCGGTTGCAACACACCCATTCAGTTCTTCTTCTGTAACCCGGGATTGAACCCAGTTACAGGAATAAAAGGATTTGGCCATTTATACGATAACCTGGAAAAGATTTGTGCCGGTTTAAGGTTCATGGTTAACAGGCAGAAAGTGTTGAAGCATGCATAAATGTTAAACCGAACAGTGACGTTATCAAATTACAAAGACGAGCACTTGGCGGTTTAAGAGGGGACTAATGGTACCTGGCAGGTTATTATTTTCTGAGGTTAAACTGCCTACACGGATATTGAAAGTATAGATCTGAAGTTGGAAAATGGCTAAGTGATGAAAAACAGGTTTCACAGATTGGTATTGCAATTTTGGATCTACCGAGTGTCAGAAAATGAAAATATATTCAGACCTAAAATACTGGTACTTGAGCAGTTTATGAAGGTCCAGATCGGATTTTTTCTACCTAAAAGAGATGCTCTGATGAGGAAAAAGGGACTAGGATTATTGCCGCACAGGATAAATATCAAGATTGAATCAAACCTCATGCTACAGCGAAGAACAGGTGAAGAACAGTGCCAAACCTCCATGAATTCGTTCGAACCCTAATGAGATCTATGGAGGGGGAAGGAGGAAGAACTTACCAAGGCTGTTGAACGGCGTAGGCGCGTGAGCAAAATCTGGACCAAGTCAGGTTGATGCAATGGCCAATGGTGATGCAGAGGAGAGGGTCGATTGCGGCGGGTGGACTCGAGAGCAGCGCGTCGCGAGGAAGACGATGAAGATGAAGAGGCCGAGGGGGGAAAGTGAAAAGGACCCCTGGCCCTATTTATAAGGTGAATGGATAAGTGGCATGCGCGGGAATCGAGGAGCTCCAAATTGGATATGTGACAGGGCTGACGCCTCGATTTTCGGAGGTTCATTAAAAAGGAGATGCATATATGATTTCTGGATGTTTATAAAATTAATGACAGGTGACATCATGGCGGGTTATCATGATCTCAGAAGATGACGTCACGGCAAGTTACACATTTTTGCGAAGGTAATGAAGAAGGAATTTTCCTAAGTGTTGAAGATTGACATGAACAAGTTCAAATCAACCTGGGGCCTAATGTTGGGGATATAACTATTGAGTATAAACCGCCCAGGAGGGGCCGGGTTATGCTCATAGTGATTTACCTGTATTGAAGCCCATGAAGACATAGAAGATGGCGACTTACGAAGGAGGCTTAATAAGAAGGCCCAAAGCCCAAAGGCGAGTTAGGGCCCATAGATGTAAACCGCCATAAGTATATGACTTGTATTGTAAGATAGGAAAGAGTGGATACCGAGCCGGACACGTTTATGAGCCGGCCGGGATTCTGTGAACCGCCGGGCGTCAACCTATGTATATAAAGGGACGGTCCGGCGGCGGTTTAGGGACAAGAAACAACAGATCGAGAGCCAGGTTAAGCGTATTCGCTCCCTGGTCGTCGAAACCCTAGCAATACCACCTCAAACTGGATTAGGCCTTCACCTTCACCGCAAGGGGCCGAACCAGTATAAACTCCCCGTGTCCTTTGTCCTGATTAACCCCTTTAAACTAACCTCATTGCGATGGCTCCATTACTAAGTCCTCACACTAGGACATCTGTCGTGACTATTCCACGACAGCATGCATGGTGAACTGCTGCTCGTCATCGGCAGCCGCTCGGAGCGCCATTGGAGCCGCGCAGGATACCCTCTAAGAATTTGTCGTGGTGGGTGTGCTTCTTGCAATGGTGGGGCGCGATCGAAAGGTTGAAGAGACACAAGGGCTAGATGGCCGCTGTAATAAATGGGGGCCGGCCGGCCGGCCTGTAATCGTCATGTCCTGTCATGGCGTTCATAGCGGAGGATTCCAGTGCACGCTTGACAACACTGCACCGCACGCGTTTCGTTTGACCACGCATGGGCTCGAAGAGGCGCCAAATGTTTCGTTGGTGAGCCTGTTCCCGCGCTACCGTGCAGTTACCGCGCAAGCTTCCCGCCTGGCTAGTTTGGCCACGCGTCGGCTAGAAGAGGGACAAATCATGGGCGTTTATTGGCAAAAAGCTTTGTAAAAATGAAGTGTGTGGAATGACTTCGGTCATAAGTTTACCCGTGGGTGATGAGGTCAAAGTTACATAGAAGGGTGATGATGGACACTCGAGTGCGATAATTAATTATGCGCTCTACAGGGCACACGGTTGAAGAAACCAA
Source organism: Thinopyrum elongatum (assembly GCA_011799875.1). Taxonomy (NCBI): domain Eukaryota; kingdom Viridiplantae; phylum Streptophyta; class Magnoliopsida; order Poales; family Poaceae; genus Thinopyrum; species Thinopyrum elongatum. The sequence continues at coordinate 470,498,423 of CM022302.1, forward strand.
CTGTGTGCAATAATGTCGAAGATCGCAGTCGAGTTAGCTATACAGATCGTGTGCTTTGAGACCGACAAGGTAAACAGATTCGAGAATGGTTAATAAAATCTAAGAACATTGCATATTAAGGTCAAAATAGTGATACCAATATACGAGTCTCATACGATGCCATTTCAATGATTGTACCACAAATGCTCGAAATATTACAAGGTTCAAATTCCAGAGTTATATGGCTCAAATTCGAAGATTACAAGGTTCAAACTGATATTAGAAATGAAATTCAGCTCATCAGCTGCAAATGCTCGCGCTAATCCGCTGAACATAGATATCAGAGAGGTTCAAACTAATATTACCACTTCTAAGTCTGGTTTTGAAACCTCATAATTTTTGCAAAGGGGTCAGCCACTGAGAAGTCATGTATGGGGTCGACACGATGACTTCCGATTACTCTGTAATCTGAAGTTCCAAAATGAAATTCAGAATTTTCGGAGCCTATTAAATTCTGCCGCAGACACCGACGCTGATCAACAAACCATTCATTTTTGCGAAATAAATGTAGGGCAAACCTCATTACCTTCAGCACCCTTGCTCTGACAACAAAGAACCTGGCGAATATAATCTTCGGTAAGGTCCCTCGGTAGGAGTTCAAAGTAATTTCTGAGAGATGCAGATCTAGGCATTCGACGTGATTGTTATATTTTATCACATTATCCACCACTGGGCCTAATCTTATCTGCAAAAGAAGAAAACGTGTTAGTGCCTACATGCAGTTTTGAACACTACTACAGGCCTATTTGGTTTGCAGGATTTGTAAAATGCACTAACATGCCATCTTCGATCTGACATGATTAACATGGGCATTTGATTACATTCTAGAAAAATGTAGCCTTCTTCACAAGAGGTTGGAGTGGATGAAAAGTTCCCTAAGAAAACTAGTACAGATGAATCCAAAGGAGAAATGCTTATGGATTGTAACCATATGGATCAAGCAACCAATATGGGGGGAGGAACATGTATGTACTGAATCCTCCAAAAGAATCCTTCAGAAATCATAGTACATTGTCATTGTAAACTTGGAAAAAGGTGTCACAAATTGAACTCCCTTATGGTTAACATTTAACAGGAACGGAACATCACCTCGATATATAGCTTCTCCAGGCACGGAAAGCATCTCAGGAAACTGACAACTTGCTCCAGGTTGGGGCCGATAGATTTTAGTGCCAAGACCTTCACTGTGCGCAGTTTCGGGGTCAAACTTGTCGGAATCATTTTCTGAATGACAGACGAACAAACATCTTCAAAATTAGAAATAATGTTAATTTCTAGAAGGAGAGGTAGAAGGCGGCTGTTGTACCTGAACGTGTGTGGATCAAATAACAAGTTCGGAGTATTTGTCAGACGAGTAGCCCACCACTGTCAATTTCGGCGCAGAAATGACATTGATTCTTGTTGGACCTTCTTGATCAACTACAAGTAATCTCTCAAGTGCAGGTGTGTCCTCAATGACCATACCGTGGTACACATCTTGTGATGTCTTCCTGCCGCACCAGCAACACACATAAATAGTCCGGAGAGTCATGGAGGTGATGTGGAAGCTACTCAACCCATTGATCGCCTGAAGACGAAGGTACTCGAGTGCAGTACAGCCATGGAGCAGGCGCTCCATGTCACCGTTTGGGAGGCAGACGGCGATGAGCTCGAGGTGCTTCAGTCATGGTAGAATAAGAGCGGGCACGTCATTAAGGGGGGATGGCAGTTCCTGAACTTGGCAACGCGTAGCATGGGCGCGAGGCGGAGCGCGGACGTTGGCAGCGAGCACATATGCCCATCATCAAAAGTGAGCTCCTCGAGCTGATCTAGGGCAGGGGATCGGAACCTATCATCAAGCTTGGCTCGGTCCTTGCCGTTGGAATGGAACTTGCCCATTCTAAGGCCTCTGGTTGGGCCAAGGTGACTGTCGAGGATCTTGGAGAACGCATCCAAGCTTTTGCGATAGCCATGGCAGAGCTCGTGGGTGTCGATGAGGTCAAGAGGGGTGGGGTTCCATACGGGGTGCCACCGCCGGGAAAAGACGGTTTTTCGTGCCCCATATTTGATTGGGAGGAGGGAGATGATGACTGTCAACAAATCATCGGGGAGGTTGCTGATGAAGTCTAGGCCTGCTGGAGTCGCTTGCGGTTCTTGCTCGCCCCGCCTCCGCTTGTTGGCAGCCCCGTTCTCCACCTTTGGAGTCTCCTTGTCAGCGGCGCTTTCTGATAGAAGTGGGAGTACAGGGAATATTTAGTTAAAACAGGGCAATAGAAAAGTGTATTGGTAACTAGAAGTTATTAGGTAGGAATATAGTAAGAAAATGGAATAACAATTGGTTGCTTAAATACTACACAATTCATTTGATATTGCTGGGTAAGTCAACATGCTGACACTTGAAAAGAAAACTTACTTCGAACAAAGTCTGGACAGATGATATCGTCGGCGAAGTTAGCATATATCTCATGACCAGACCCTTTTATGTGCAGTGCAATTATAGTGCCAGCTTTCAGTACATAAAACTTAGAAATTTCTTTCCAAAGGCCAATGCCAAAATAGGAGTCACCACGTTCATCAAGTCTTACAGTAGCAACGATTATAAATCCATGGTTTGTGTTCAGTATGACATCCCTGCAGTCTTGATTTATGTAAAGGGAAAGATTGTGCACTACAGATTCTGTTGCATAGCAAGGGACGCGCTGCAGAAAATGGTAGGATTGTTAAAGAAAATATGGTAACATGCAAATATGGGCCCAAATTGAAAGAACTGTACAGCAGTTGAAATCGAAGGACAAAAATCTAAAATTAAATAGATAGGGTAAACATGATGTCATGGAAATATGAGAGTAATCGAAAGAATAATACATCATTAATTTGCCTAATATAGAAAGAAGAGGGGAAATCCCCTTTGACGTATATGGTGCATGTGGCACCTTTTATCCAAATGTAGCAATATTTAGAATATGTTCAGGAAAGTAGGCCATGCCAACCGATTTAGGGTGAGATTGAACATACCGCGCGCATCCTCAAGTCATCTGGTACGGTGAGATGGAATGTCTGGCAGAGGCCGCAAAGTCCTGATGTGTCCGCGCACTGTAGACTCTATGAATGAAACAAAAATCTTAAATCAGCTTGAATAAAAATGAATTCACGGCGATTTCGGCCGGGTGATTAAAGGAGGCAGATGAACTGGGATATTTAGTGAGATAATATCTCATTAAATTAGTTACCTTGTTTTCCATGAGAAAGAACCCTCAGTACGGCAGATTCCCCAACCGAGCGGAGCTGGGTCGACCGCGAGCACCGTCGAGAAAGTTGATGGCGATAGGCGGTGGCAAGCGGAAGTGGCGAAATGCGGTGGGGTTTGTCGCCAGCCTGGCGGCGGCGGTAGGCGTCGAGCTAAGTGGTTACCGCCGCGATAGGCGGTGCCATGCATAGACGCGGAGGAGCTTGAGCAGGTGTGAATGGGGACCGGAGGGGGTGGCGGGCGGGGTGAGGGTTTTTGTGACGTGGGGATGGTGAGGGTTTTCTTTTTTATTTTTGGAATTGGGTGGTGAGGGTTTTCTATCCCACAAAGAATTTCGGAGGCAACGGTTTGCTAGAGCCAACCGTGTGTGATTGACGCAATAGGCAAAAGGAAAGTCATTGCACATGATTCCAATTTTGGGAACCGTGTGTGATTGACGTACTACCTCTATCCTGGTTTATTGGTCCCCTTTGTAATTTGTACCAAATTTTGACCAAATATTTAACTAAGAAATGTTTATGCATGTAACCAAAAATTATATCATTGAACACTATGCTCAAATACCCATCCAACAATATAATTTTTGCTGACCTGCTCTAACATTTTGTCAGTTAAATCTTTGGTCAAAATTTAACACAAATTACAAAGGGGACCAATAAACCAGGACGGAGGTAGATTCCATCAACCGAACTGATTACATCCATATCCCACGGTTAGACATAAGTAAACATAGATTAAACATACTCAGACATAGATAATAAGCGTACACGTACACAAGCATAGTTCAACCATAAGTACATAGTTCAACCGTCATTAAGCATACTCAAGCGTACATAGTTCGATCCCACATCTCATCTCACATGTCGGCACAATCCTGAAGCTTCTCCAGGTACTCGGCATACGCGCCGTGCGCCACCCTGCGTGAATACTTCTGCTTGAAGGAGCCAATGGCCCGTCCTCTTGCATGCGCCAGAACACTTTGATATGCGTCATGAAGCTTGTGGTTGCAAAATGGGCATCGATAGCCGTGGTTCCAGGTCCTAATACGCCTGTTATGCATTCCCGCATAAAGCTCCCTCAGGATTTGCCTCTTGTACCTCCTCTGGCCATCTTCATCCTCGCTGTCCACATCGTCAGACGGCACCTATACAAATAGTAAAACAAATTTGGCATCAAATCAATGTTTACATGCCGTGAAGTAGGATTAGGAATTTATGGCTATTTTTTTATACATATCCAGATATTATGGTTAGATTTTTAAGCACAGTCGTCTGTGTACAGACCAATCTTGAAGAAAATAATGGCGCAAACATATATATAGGTCATTCAAAATCAATTATCAAGTCCTGGCTAGGAATTATTAGCACGAACACTAACCCTAGTCGGATTACTAGCAGAAATCATTTACACAGATGAAACAACTAATCACTTATCACTTGTACCATTCAAACAATCAATACACTACACGGATCTAATGAAACTTACTCAGATTTCATGGATTGGGAGAACATAACCATAGGATTTCTATTCCAAAAAGGGGGAGGCAGGAGTAACCAGAGAAACCCTAGGATCTATTTGACACATAAATGGGTATAGATGACTAACCAGTTGTCCGTCGTCGTCGGAGTCATCGTCGGAATGGTTGTCGGAGTCGTCGCCGGGGTCGTCGCCCGAGTCATCACCAGAGTCGGTGTGGAACTCCGCCTCCGTCTGTGGAAGCTCGACGCCGTCGACGACGTCAGGGTGCAGCGATAACTCGCCGGCGGTGACGGCAACCTCTCTCTCCGTCTCCACGCCGTGCTCCGGTGCTTCAGCAGCCCCAGCGTCGCCACTCCCTTCGATGGGGTGCTTCGGTGGCATCCTCATACACTAATAGCTTTGAGGACTAAGAGCAGCGTCAAGGATGCAAGTGGAGAGAGAGGATTGTGTGTGTGGCGAGGATGGGGGGTGCGGCAGCTCGGGCGCACCATTAATATGGAGTAGTGGGAGAGAGGCGGGCGGCGGTCAAACCGCTGGCTCGCCTCCCGGTGAGCCTGCGCACCGGACTGCTGGCATGCCTACCGTCGTTTAACACAGCTACTCGCACGCCTCCCGATGACACTGTACAGCGAGCATGCCTCCGTCAATTCACACACCTGCACGCACGCCTCCCGGTCTGCCTATGCGGCGGACTACTCGCATGCGTCCCGTTAACTCACGCCTGCTCGCACGGTTCACAGGTCGCGTGGCGGCACGTATATTGTTTTTCTATTTGGATGATTAATGATGCTGCTTTATTGCTTAACCGAAGCATGGCACGTATCCATTGTTGGTCTAACGCTCACGGTTCGAATAAATAATCCTTTTGGGATATTGGTTCCCAATTATTAATAATCTCCCGTTTGTAATTAGATAAAGATTACATCAAAACTGGTCTCAAATTTGACAAAAAAAGTACAATGCCACTTTGTATTGGTGTCCATATGACAACACGATAAGTTTCATGAACTTCAAATAAGTTTTGGATGTACTAGAATTTAAAAATCGAGATTCTCAATGTTTGAAATTTCTTGCACGAGGAGTAACCATGCACCCACTGAGACACATGTGTTTTTGCAATCCATTTAGGTGCACTGTCACGTGTGCATGCAGCTCAAATTTGATTTTTGCACATTATACCCGCAGAAAATCGATCAATTAATGTACTAAAACGTCTTAATGATCTCTGTTTTTTTTCGAAATTAAAACGTCCCTCCTTTGGTAACATATGTTCACCGCGGGATAATTTAACATGCATCGTAGTTGCGGTGGATTCGCGGTGTGTGTGGGGGTGTGCGCGTCTGGGGGGTGGCGGGTGGCTCGCAGTACACTACGAGTTGTGAGCCACCGTGTGGGTTGGCCGTTTTGTTACGCAGGTGCCACATCAGAGTCGTGAATTCATTATTTAAAACATTACACAACCCTTGCATACATACATGTTTTGGCCACATGCAGTCGATGGTTGTCCTACACGACACTCGATACTCGCGTGTGACGCTTTCTGTGGGCCCGCGAGGTCGTCGTCCATCACTTTGACAAACAGCCGGCAGTGAGGTTAATTTGACCAGCAAGGTAGAATCTTTTTTGTTTGTGTTATGGTGGTATATAGTACGCGTCGAAGAGGTGGGAGGGGACTAGCATATATACTATACGTACGCGTTCGTGAACAAGTACACCTCACTCAGTGTCGGGACTTTTCGGTTTCCGAGGCACGTGCCACATCAAAGTTGTGAAATTGGCTATTGAAACATCACACAACACCTCTTTGGGCCACATGCATGCAGGCGGTGGTTATCCTAGCTAGGACACTCATGTGTGACGCTTCCATCTGTGGGCCCACGAGGCCATCGTCGATGCATGCATCACTTTGACCTACATCGGGAGAGGTTAATTAATTTCACCATCGAGGAGGATTCTTTTTGGGATGTATTACGGTAGGAGCATATAGTATGCGTCGAAGAGGGGGAAGGGGACCATCATATGTAGTACGCTTCATGAATTCCTCGCTCTGTGTGGGGGGTTTACGGTTTTCGAGGCATGTGGCACATCAAAATTGTGCATTTTGGGTATTCAACGTATGTTTGGTGCCCCACAAGCAAAGCGACGGTGGTTGTCCTCTCGCACCCACTTAAGCGGTTATCAGCGATATCGATGCTTTCCATCTGTGGGCCCGCATGGTCCATCACTAGTTTTTGCCTGACAACGAGAGAGGTTAATTTGACTTAGGAGGGGATTATTTTTTTGCTTGTAATACGGTATATATATAGGTCATGCTCTGGGATGACATGATACAGTTTGAGCACACACACATGCATGTGTACGCATGAATCCCTCCCATCGAGTCGAAGTGGCTACACGTCATGAACCGATCTCGCTCTGTGTGGGGACTGTACGATTTTTGACGCACGCGCCACATCAATGTTGTGAAATGGTATTCAAACATGCATGCACGCATCACCTCCATACATATGCATGTAGTGGTTGTCTTCGAACGGTACACTCCCTCGCGTGGTTATCGACGATAAGCCTATATATTCATGGGCCCGCGTGGACATCCATGATCACCTTGACCGACAACAAGATAGGTTACCATGGCGGATTCTTCCTTTGGTTCGTGTTATCGTAGTATAGGTCATGGTGAGATTCAGACCTAATTAAGTTTGAGCGCATATACTATGCACGCATGCATGCATGAATCCCCGTCGTCGGCTTGAAGTGTGGTGTAACATACATATGCATCGTCAACCTAACCCTCACTCAGTGTGGGGATTTCTAGTTTGAAATCATGGTGCCACATCAAAGTTGTTCCATTGTGTATTTAAAAACACGCCTCTCTATACATATGTTTGGGCCACATGCATGGAGTGGTTGTCTTCGGGGACTAGCTACTTGCGTGATTATTGGTGAGCCAGCCCATCTCCGGGGTCGCATGGACGGCCATCACTTTGACCAACAACAAGAGAGCGGTTGTACGACCAAGGTGGATTATTCTTGGTCCGTTTTATGATCCATCTTGGTGAGATGCCTCTCTGGCCCGCTAACTGAAAGAGTGTGGGGGGGCTACTACTTCGCACTTTGCAAGGTGAACCTCGGTTGGGGGGGCATGCATTCATAGCTTAGGATTCCCTTCGTGCCGACACGAGGGGGGCATGCATTCATATCTTAGGTTTCCCTTCGTGCCGGCACGAGGGGGGGGGCAAGCAATACCGTGTGCTTTGCGAGATAGGTGCCACATCGAAGTTGCATTTGGTATTTGAACATCAAACCACCCTTTTCATACATAAATTTGGTCCACATGCAAGCGTGTTCGTGTTCTGACCCTCTCCCGCGTCATTTTTCGCCAAATTTATGAACATTAGACAAGTCGGATGACGCAACAGACATGGTTCACTCAAACTAACCGTGTGCCATGCCAGTGCCCTTGTCACGCACACATCCGCACGGTACATTGGGCTCCACAAGGCTTCCCCTCTCAAAAATATCTACCCGCCTGCAGCTTTTTTCTGTTTGATAACACACAGTTATTGTGTTTCGACCGTGTGTGATGTTTCTTGTTCCCAATCCCGCCTGTATCCCTCGAAAATATCTGCCCGCCTCAAGGGTTTTTCTGTTTCATAACACACTGTTGCTATCTCCGGACCGTGTGTGATGCACCATCATCAAAATTTTCAATAGCCCCGGCATTTCACTCCCGCATTTGACTCCCGCGTAGTAAAATTTTCAGTACCCGCGTCATTTCCTCAAACACACCCCCCTCCACACAGACACACACACACACACACACCAAAACCTTCTCGGGCGCGCGCGCACACACACACACCCTCCCTCGCTCGAAACCCTAGCAAGGTCTCTGCCGCCGCCGCCGCCGCAAGGCCTCCATTGTCAACATCTACCGGTTTGCCCGTGCAGCTTACCCACCGATCTCCATACCCAGGCCGCCCTGAGTTTCTTAGATGACGCCTGCCAAACTCCCCCTTTCCCACAGATCCCCATTCCCATCCCCATCCCCACTCCAGAGCGTCGCAGCCTAAGCCCAGCTACGCTTCCCGTGGAGCTCGAAGAGTGACTGGCCCAAAAGAGGTGTATCGCGGTCTCTTCGCCCGACGTCGCCGAGGAAGCTGACGACCATTACTGGCCACAGGCACTCAATCAGCGGGCTAGAGTATGCGGGTATGTCGCGGACGCCGGCTATGACATCGAGGTCGTCGATAGTGACGGCCTGAGGCGGGCTATGTCACAGGTTAAGTGGCCCACCCCAACCCCTCGGGTTCAACCGCCGTCGATCTCATCCATGGCCCCGCCGCTGATCTCCTCTGGCTCGCTGTCAAGAATTTGCCATCCTACATCGCCATCGAGCCCCTTTTGTCATTTCTGAAGGACACGTTATGCGACGCTGGCTTGGGAACCACAGCTTCCAAGTCAGACCTCATCGACGGCGACCACGAGGAGGGCACCCTCTCCGGCTCTTCCAAGGGGAAAGAGCCCATCTGCTCTTCCAAGGGGAAAGAGCCCGTCTGCGACATCAGGGAGGGCACCCTACAGCTGTGCTCTTCCAAGGAGAAGGAGCCCATCTGAGACAACATGGAGCGCATCCAGGGTCCATGCTCTTCCCACGGGAATGAGCCCATCTGTGACAAGTGAGGAAACCCATCGAGTCCCTTTTGTAGTGTAGTGAGAATATGTCCAGTTTTAATTGCTATATTTGGTTGTTTGCGGTATGCCTTGTTTATTTCAGTTGTTCACAATGTGATGCTCTATATGTGCAATTATTTACTGTGCAATACATTTCATCAACCCAGTTTTAAACATACCGATAGGAATGCATATATTTGCTTGCTGTTAAGCCTGTTATAGCTAGCATATGCCTCTTTTAAAGTTTTTTGATTGTTCGGTTGTTTGTAGTTAGCATATGTCCAGTTTCAAATGCTATCTTTGGTTGTTCGTAGTATGCCTTGTTTATTCCAGTTATTCACAACATGATGTTCTATATGTGCAAGTATGAACTGTGCAGTTTAATTTCATCAGTACCAGTTTCAACAATACCACTATGAATGACTACATTTGGTTGTTACATCTTGTAGTTAACACGCCTTTCCATTTTTATTTAACAATAACCAGTGTACTTAGACCGGCACAATATCAGTTTGAATGACTATGTTTGCTTGTTGTTAAATGTTAGGCCTGTTGCAGTTAACACACCTTTCCACTTGTTTTGCTTTACTAGCATGCTTAAACCTGCACACCGAAGCTATCTTTTGGAGATTATTTTGTCTGCCATGGATAATTTTGGTTGATGTTTAGCTTGTTGTGCTTAACATGCCTCTTGATGTACCTACACAGGACAATTTTGGGAACGACTGTTGTTTTCCATCGAGGTTAGTTTCATCCCATGGCTTATATATACTCACTGTTCAGGATATCGGTAGCTGGTACCATGTAGGCCGGGGGCTGATAAGGGACTAATCGGTGAATCAGACTTTTAACTGAATATATCTGTAACCCATTTATCGTTAGGTTAACTAGGGTCATATGTAATATATCTGAGGCTACATCGCAACATGCACTGTACTTAATGTCTAAATATGCAATCCTAGGATACATAGCAACAAGGAAGAGTGTTACCTTAATGTTCTGATGATGTCTAGATATACGTAGAAGAGCAGCAACAACAACAACAACAACAACAACAACACAGCCCTGTTTGGATACTCAACTTAGCTAGAGGTTAGAGTTAGTTTCTAGCTCATGACTAACCCTGAAGGCCTGAACTAACTCCATCCAAAGAGGTGTTTGGATGACAGGGTTAGATTGACAATAAATGCACTAGGAGAACTAGCTCCAATTAGCACCTCTTGGGTTGGATAGTTTTTTTGGGTGGGTTAGATGCAACTAGCTCAAACTAGCCCTCATGTTTGGATATACTTTAGGGCCATTTGAGCCCGAACTAGCTCAAACTAACTCTAACCCATGGATACAGCAGCAGTTAATCAACCAATAATTTGTAAGAATGCAATAAACTCCTTCCGGCCCATAATATAAGATGTTAATTCATCTAATATGTGAGTATATTGGATGTTATAAGATATTATAAAAGAGTGTTGTACTACATCATTGTGCAATTGCAGTTTAGCTTCTAATATTAACTTGGTGCTTTTAGGTACATATGTCATTGGTAAAGATCCGTGCTTCGACCCTTTCTGCGTATGGGGCAATGAGATATCGATGAACTAGCATCAAGTGAGGAAGCTGATAAAGATTGTTAGTAAAATGGGTCAAAAGATGGCAATTAAACTATTTGTTTACACTTTATCCAAGACAACAGCGAACTGCAGGATGGTAAGTAAGAACTCTGCAGCCTTCTTTTTACTGCCCATAATGAGTTGTGTTAGATGACAATGTCTGAATATTTTTCCTTTGCAGTGGTTGCCAAAGCAGTTTACTCAAGATTACCTCTCAAACTACATGATTGGTGGGCATGCAAAGGTTAAAGTATTTCTACCAGAACATGATGATTATCTAGATGTTTTCATGAAGACCGTGAAGGATGGGCGGTCGGCCATCACAAGGGGTTGGACTAGAGTCGTGCGTGCCTTCTGCATGGAGGAGGGCACAATATGGGCATTCCGCTTCACCTTGTTCAACAACCAGAATGTATTTCGCCTCTTTCTTTACCGTCTTTAATAGTACAAGTATACAACTGTGGTTCATCATTCTTTATTTGGTTCTTATGTAATTCTTGAACATATGTACCTATGAATCGAATAATGCATTGGTTGTTTGAACCTGATGGATATGAATAAAGCTATAGCATACATTCAAATTCAAATTCAAATCCGGTACAATTTGAAATAGCATCAATTAAATTACGGTGAAATTACGCTCTCCAGCTAGTTACGGCACACACGGTTGGTAAAACACAAACGTTTGCGATATACACCATCATCCGACCCGGTTCACAGTGAGGAAACATGTGCAAGCATGCACACAGTTGCCGTTTGCAAAGCGTGTGCGATGTCAGACAATATCACAAACGGTGCGGGCAAACTAAACATTTGTGATAGTTGCCTTATCATACACGATTACCAACCATGAACTATTTCTGATGAAGTATGCATCATAAACGTTGCACCACAGAATAGCGTGCGCGATAGTTGTCGTGTACGACGATGTTACGACGGCCCGACGTTTCGTAATCCTGTCCGACACTCGTACGACGATTAGCTAATCTTCTTAATTAGTTATCGCATACGTTTTGGGAAAAGCGAATGTGTGTGATTGTATGCTTATCATACACGTTCTATAATAGTGAACCGTTTGTGATGGGCCGCGCATCGTAAACGTAGCACCACAGAATACCGACTGCGATGGCAATGCGAGCACAAACGAGTAGGAGTACTGTATATGCATCTTGGCTCCCTATCCCCGACGGTTTCTGGGTCGTGTGGGAAGGACCCCCCTATCGCCCACACTCACTTGGCGACGGTTCCAAATGCCGTCGCGGAAAGGGGTTAACAACCGTTTGTATAGCACCGACGCGTACCAGTGTTAGCTTCTTATGCTAATGGTATATATGATTACTATGATGTGGAACAAATAGAAGAATTCGTTGCTTTTAAGGGTGCTTATGAAATTGAGTCTTTGTTTGAAAAGTGTGAAAATTATGATGATGTTGTTTACAGACCTGAAAATTATGCTATACTTAAATATTGCTATGAGAATTATGAATATAATGTCGATATTAATGAGTTTATTGAGAAAGTCTCCGTTGTCCAAGAAGAGACTAATATTTTGCAGGAATCTATGGAAGAAGAAATTGATGACACTGTGAGCTCATTGGATGAAAAAGATGACGAGGAGAGCAAAGAACAAAAGGAGGAAGAGTGGATTAGCTACCCGTGCCCACCTTCTAATGAGAGTAACTCTTCAACTCATACATTTTTTGATCTCCCTCCGTGCTTACCGAAGGATGAACGCTATGATAATTGCTATGATCCCTTGGATTCGTTTGAAATATCCCTTTTTTGATGAAATTGATGCTTGCTATGCTTGTGGCCATGATGCCAATATGAATTATGCTTGTGGAGATGAACTTGCTATAGTTCCTTATGTTAAGAATGAAATTTTTGCTATAGCACCCATACATGATAGTCCTATTATCTTTTCGAATTCTCCCAACTACACTATATCAGAGAAGTTTGCGCTTATTAAGGATTATATTGATGGGTTGTGTTTTACCACTATACACGATGATTTTGATGAATATAATATGCATGTGCTTGCTGCTCCTACTTGCAATTATTATGAGAGAGGAACCACATCTCCACCTCTCTATGTTTCCAATACGATAAAATTGCAAGAAACTGTTTATACTATGCATTGGTCTTTACTTGATGTGCATAAATTGTTCTTTTATGACATGTCGATGCATAGGAAGAGAGTTAGACTTTGTTGTTACATGATATATGTTTCTTTGTGCTCAATACTAAATTACAAATCATTGTTAATTAAAAATGGCTTTGATATACCTTGGGATCCGGGTGGATCCATTACTTGAGCACTTTATGCCTAGCTTAATGGATTTAAAGAAAGCGCTGCTAGGGAGACAACCCAGAAGTTTTAGAGAGTCATTTTATTCTGGTGTGTGCTTTTCAAAAGTTTAAAAAAAATAGAAAGGAACCTAAAACTTTTTCAAAAAGAAAAGTGAAAGTAAGAAAGACGAGCACCGTTGAAGTGGGGGAGCTCCTTGAACTTTGTTCATGCCCATGGAAACTTTGCAAATCTTGAATTATAGAAAATTTTCAACAAAAATAATTATCCCTTTGTCCAAATCCATTGTATTATAAAAAATAATGTGCCAAGATTTGCCTTTAGGATGTTTAGATTGCTTGTTTGGTATGTGCAATGCAAAAAACAGAAACTTTAGCTGTGGTGCGTGAATTTACATTTTTTACTGGAACGTCAAAAGTTTCTGAAATTTTTACACAGTACTGCTATGCAAAAAAAATATTTTTCCTAATTTTTTAGAATTTTTAGAGTTACATAAGTATGCTCAATATTCAGATTGCTACAGATTGTTCTGTTTTTTGACAGATTCTGTTTTTGATGCATTGTTTTGCGTGTTTTGATGAATCTATGGATTGTATCAGTGATATAAGTCATGGTGAAGTGAGAGTACAGTAGTTATAATGCCAAAATAAAATATGAATGGGTTTGCAACAATAATTAAAGTAGTGATTTGCTTTATTATACTAACAGATCTTACGAGGGTTTTGTTAAGTTTTGTGTGATTGAAGTTTTCAAGTTTTGGGTGAGATCACGATGGGTGAAGGAATAAGGAATGGCAAGAACCTAATATTGGGGATGACCGAGGCAACCCAAGGTAATATTCAAGGACTCCCAAGCAGCTAAGCTTGAGGATGCCCCGGAAGGCATCCCCTCTTTCTTCTAACGACCATCAGTAATTTTACTTGGAGCTATATTTTTATTCGTCACATGATATGCGCAAATTCTTGGAGCGTCTTTTGTGTTTATTTTTTCCTTTTCTTTTATGCACCATGCTAGTATGAGATAGTACTTGGTTGATTTATAGAATTCTCTTTGCACTTCACTTATATCTTTTGAGTATGGCTTCATAGAATACTTCACGTGCTTCACTTATATCATTTAAAGTTTGGATGCCTGTTTCTCTTCACATAGAAAACCGCCACTTGTAGAATGCTCTTTTGCTTCACTTATATTTGTTAGAGCATGGGAAAATCTTTTGTAGAAATAATTAAACTCTCTTGCTTCACTTATATCTATTTAGAGAGTTAACAGGAATTGGTCATTCACATGGTTAGTCATAAAATCCTACATAAAACTTGTAGATCACTGAATATGATATGTTTTATTCCTAGCGATAGTTTTGTGATATAGAGATGGTAATATGTGGGAGGTACTAGTGAATGATTGTGGTTTAGCAAGAATATTGGTGTTAAGGTTTGTGATTCCCGAAGCATGCATGTATGGTCTCTCGTTATGCGATGATATTGGAGCATGATTTATTATTGATTGTCTTCCTTATGAGTGGCGGTCGGGGACGAGCGATGGTATTTTCCTACCAATCTATCCCCCTAGGGGCATGCGTAGTAGTACTTTGCTTCGAGGGCTAATAAACTTTCGCAATATGTATGTGAGTTCTTTATGACTAATGTGAGTCCATGGATTATATGCACTCTTACCTTTCCGCAATTTGCTAGCCTCTTCGGTACTATGCATTGCCCTTTCTCACCTCGAGAGTTGGTGCAAACTTCGCCGGTGCATCCAAACCCTGTGATATGATACGCTCTATAACACATAAGCCTCCCTATATCTTCCTCAAAACAGCCACCATAGCTACCTATTATGGCATTCCCATAACCATTCTGAGATACATTGCCATGCAACTTCCATCATCATCATATACATGACTTGAGCATTCATTGTCATATTGCTTTGCATGATCGTAAGATAGCTAGCATGATATTTTCATGGCTTGTCCGTTTTTTTGATATCTTTGCTATGCTAGATCATTGCACATCTTGGTACACTACCAGAGGCATTCATATAGAGTCATATTTTGTTCTAGTATCGAGTTGTAATTTTGAGTTGTAAGTAAATAAAAGTGTGATGATCATCATTATTAGAGCATTGCCCCAGTGAGGAAAGGATGATGGAGACTGTGATTCCCCCACAAGTCAGGATGACGCTCCGGATGAAAAATAAAAAAATAAAATAAAAAAAGAGGCCAAAAAGAGCCCAACAAAAAAAAGAGAAAAAAAAAGAGAAAATGAAAAAAAATAAAAATAAAAAAAATGAGAGAAAAAGAGAGAAGGGGCAATGTTACTATCCTTTTCCACACTTGTGCTTCAGAGTAGCACCATGTTTTTAATATAGAGAGTCTCCTATGTTGTCGCTTTCATATACTAGTGGGAATTTTTCATTATAGAACTTGGCTTGTATATTCCGATGATGGGCTTCCTGAAATGGCCGAGGTCTTCATGAGCAAGCAAGTTGGATGCACACCCACTAAGTTTTCAGTTTGAGCTTTCATACACTTATAGCTCTTAGTGCATCTGTTGCATGGCAATCCCTACTCCTCGCATTGACATCAATTGATGGGCATCTCCATAGCCCGTTGATTAGCCGCATCGATGTGAGACTTTCTCTTTTTTTGTCTTCTCCACACAACCTCCAACATCATATTCTATTCCACCCATAGTGCTATATCCATGGCTTGCGCTCATGTATTGCGTGGGGGTTGAAAAAGCTGAAGCGCGTTAAAAAGTATGAACCAATTGCTCGGCTTGTCATCAGGGTTGTGCATGATAAATACTTTGTGTTAAGAAGTGGAGCATGACAAGACTATATGATTTTGTAGGGATAACGTTCTTTAGCATTGATATTTTGAAAGACATGATTGTTTGTTGGGATGCCTGAGTATTGATGCCTTTATATCAAATTATAGACTATTGCTTTGAATCACTCGTGTCTTAATATGCATGCCATGATTAGATTATATGATCAAGATTATGCTAGGTAGCATTCCACATGAAAAATTATCTTTTTTATCATTTACCTACTCGAGGACGAGCAGGAATTAAGCTTGGGGATGTTGATATGTCTCCGTCGTATCTATAATTTTTTATTGTTTCATGCCAATATTCTACAACTTTTACATACTTTTGGCAACTTTTTATATTATTTTTGGGACTACCATATTGATCCAGTGCCCAGTGCAAGTTCATGTTTGTTGCATGTTTTTTGTTTCACAGAATCAAATCAAATGAATCCAAACGCGATAAAAATTTATAGAGATTTATTTTGGAATATTTGTGATTTTTGGGAAAAATAGTCAACACAAGACGATGCCCGAGGGGCCCACAAGCTCGAGGGACGCCCCTACCCTGGGCGCGGCCAAGAGGCTTGTGGGGCCCCTGTAAGGCGGTTGGTGCCCTTTTTCGCCACAAGAAAGATAATATCCGGATAAAAATCGTGTTAAAATTTCAGCCCAATCGGAGTTACGGATCTCCAGGAATTTAAGAAACGGTGAAAGGCCAGAAAACAGGAACGCAGAAACAGAAGGAAACAGGGAGAGAGATCTAATCTCGGAGGGGCTCTCGCCCCTCCGCCGCCATGGAGGCCATGGACCAGAGGGGAAACCCTCCTCCCATCTAGGGGGCAGTCCAAGGAAGAAGAAGGAGGGGTCTCTCTCCCCCTCTCTCCCAGTGGTGCCGGAATGCCGCCGGGGCCATCATCGTGACGGCGATCTACACCAACAACTTCGCCGCCGTCATCACCAACTCTCTCCCCCTCTATGCAGCGGTGTAACACCTCTTCCTCCTATTTTAATCTCTACTTAAACATGGTGCTCAATGCTATATATTATTTCCCAATGATGTATGGCTATCCTATGATGTTTGAGTAGATCTGTTTTGTCCTATGGGTTGATTGATGATCATGATTGGTTTGAGTTGTATGTTTTATTATTGGTGTTGTCCTATGGTGCTATCCACATCGCGCAAGCATGAGGGATCCCCGTTGTAGGGTGTTGCAATATGTTCATGATTCGCTTATGGTGGGTGGCGTGAGTGACAGAAGCACAGACCCGAGTAGGTGGGTTGTTGCGTATGGGAGTAAAGAGTACTTGATACTTTAATGCTATGGTTGGGTTTTACCTTAATGATCTTTAGTAGTTGCGGATGCTTGCTAGAGTTCCAATCTTAAGTGCATATGATCCAAGTAGAGAAAGTATGTTAGCTTATGCCTCTCCCTCATATAAAATTGCAATAATGATTACCGGTCTAGTTATCGATAGCCTAGGGACAAATAACTTTCTTGTGACAAAAAGCTCTCTACTAAAACTAACTTAATTGTTTCTTTTATCTAAACAGCCCCTATCTTTTATTTGCGCGTTCTTTATTATCTTGCAAACCTATCCTATCACACCTACAAAGTACTTCTAGTTTCATACTTGTTCTAGGTAAAGCAAATGTTAAGTGTGCGTAGAGTTGCATCGGTGGTCGATAGAACTTGAGGGAATATTTGTTCTACCTTTAGCTCCTCGTTGGGTTCGACACTCTTACTTATCGAGAAAGGCTACAATTGATCCCATGTGCTTATGGGTTATCACTCACTCGGGTAGATCTTCATGAAGTAGGCGATCTCCTTGCCCTTACAAACTTCTTGGTTCAACTCCACATCTTGACGGAGGCTCCCAAGCGACACCTAACCAATCTAGAAGACACCACTCTCCAAAAGGTAATAGACAGTGTGTTGATGATGAACTCCTTGCTCTTGTGCTTCAAATGATAGTCTCCCCAACACTCAACTCTCACTCTCATATTTGGCTGTGGTGGAAAGATGATTTGATTGGAAAGCAACTTGGGGAAGGCTAGAAATCAAGATTCTTGTGGTGGGATTGGAATGTCTTGATCTCAACACATGAGTAGGTGGTTCTCTCTCAGAAATGTATGCTGGAAGTGTAGACACGTTTTGATGGCTCTCTCATAAATGGAGAAGGGGGTGGAGGGGTATATATAGCCTCCACACAAAATCCAACCGTTACACACATCTGACTCATCTCGGTGGGACCGAATGGTTAAACTCGGTGGCACCGATCTGTTCAAAAATGTGAACGTTAGGAATCTCGGTGGGACCGATTGGAACAACTCGATGGAACCGATGTGCTAGGGCTTAGGGCAAACCTCATCTCGGTGGAACTGATTGCATCAACTCGGTGAGACCGAAGTGAAGCAATAGGGCAACAGAGAGTTGGTCAAGCCAAATCAGTGAGACCAAAATAAATGCAACAAGTCACAGAGTGTTGGCAAGGCCATCTCGGTGAGACCGAGATCCGTATCAGTGAGACCGAAATGTTAGGGTTTCTGGCCGTGGCTATGTCATATGAACTCGGTGGCACCGGATAGAAAGAATCGGTGGGGCCGAATTGTAGTTTAGGGTTTTGACATATTTGGATGGAGAAAGTGGCTGAGGGTTTTGGAGCAATATCACTAAGCATTTGAGCAAGCAAGCCATTAAGCAACACCTCATCCCCTTTTAATAGTATTGGCTTTCCTATGGACTCAATGTGATCTTGGATCACTAAAATAAAGATGAAGAGTCTTGAGCTTTTGCCAATATTTGTCCTTAGCATTTTGAGGGGTCCACATCTCTAGTCCATGCCATGCCATTCACTGAACTTCCTAAAATATTTATCTTGAATGGATATTAGTTCAATGAGCTATATGTTGTTATGAATTACCAAAACCACCCAGGGAATAGTTCCACTTTCAATCTCCCCCTTTTTGGTAATTGATGACAACACATAGGTCAAAGCTTCGACAAATGATAAAATGAATGAAATAAATCGTCGCTTTGAGAAGTATGTGATAAGCAAGATCTCCCACTAAATTTGTGCATTATTTAAGATTTGCGTTTGAATACAAATACACAATCGATTAGGATCATGGGTCACTCTTCCATGTCACATACATCTTGGTGAAGCGCACAAAATGATAAGAGAGAAATACCATGCACGCACCACCAAATACATAAGTGAATGATCATACACAAATAAACATAGAGATAGGCATATATCACACATTAAGCAAAGTATGATCAAACACACGACCACACAGAGTATATTACGAGCATAAGACAATAAGTATCACAAACCAAACGAACGGAGTAGCAACTGGCAAATAAAAACCAACAAGCAAAAGAACAAGACACACTCTCTCTCTCTCTCTCTCTCTCAGCCTATGTTCTATACATTTTCTCCCCCTTTGGCAACAAGTTACCAAAAAGCTTGAAAAAATATAGTGCTATACGGCACTCTAGGCACGATCTCCGGGAGCTCCTGAAGGGGTCTTCTGGCTTGTTGCTTCGGTGTGCATAGATGGCGTTGAGAGAACTACTTCTGCAAATGACTCGGATGATGTCTATGGAGCATGTGGTGTTGACACTGGGGGTTGCACTGTAGCAGTGGTGGTAGAGGCAGAGTGTGTAGTCCTGGTGTCTGCTACTTGCACAGCTGATGACCTTTGTGCCCTAGGCACTGTCTAGAATCTGTCAGTGGTAGGTCTGTCATCACTATCCTCAGCATCATCTCTCAGCTTCTCAACAATAGATTGTATCTCTATGACCTTGACATCAAGATTATACATTTTGTCCTCAACTATCCGCTCGAGGCTCTCCTGATTATTGGTTAAGCTGGCCAAACTTCACTCAATCCTCAGAGTTGCTTCTAGCAGATATGTCAATTGGTCTTGCTTTGACTTGAGATTTACTATTGAAGCATTGGGTGCACTAGCTGCCTTTGCTGCTTTTTCCTTCTCAGCCTTCTCTTGGGCCTCAACCGAAGTTGGATGTGAAGCATCTATCACCACTTCATTATCTTCAAACTCTGGCCGAAGAGGAAGGTGCTCCCTGTCAAGCAGATATGTGTCTGTACCAACCTTGGAGTTGATAAGCATCTGGATGTGTGGTGCATATCCACATGACCTCTTCTGATCAGCAGCAGTCCTTTTGATTGTCTCTACAATCAGGCTCATGACTTTGAATTTCAGTGGTATATCAAACAAGTGGAGCAAGTTGATGGAGTGGCCACGGATCATCCTCTCATCTCCAGATTTAGGCAACAAAGTATGCCTCAAGATATAGTTTGTGGTGGTCAAACCAGCAAGCAGAAAGTAAATGGAGCCAAACTTGTGTGTTTCCAAAGCCTCATCAGGAATGGTCTTGTACATGTGTGCCATAGTGTTGTGATCCATCCTGGGCTTTCCCTATACATCAATATCATTTTCTTCTTCTTCTGGGGCATTGATAAGAGCAGCCCATTCAGAGATTGATGACTGGTATCTAGTGCCCTCAGGCATCCACACAATTCTTCCATCTGGGTAAAAGTGTGCTGTGGAGTAAAACTGCATCACCATCTCATCATTCCATTTTGTGAGCTTTTGTCTAATAAAAGCATCAACACATGTCAGCCTGAAGCTCTCCTGAACATGGGGGAAGTAGTCTTCATTGTTATCTATGTACTTCCAATCCACCCATTTCATGTTGCTTATGATGGGCTTCTTGTCAAGCAGCACTGTCTTATAAAAGTCTTGTTGTTCTCTGGTATGGAAACGATAATCACATGATGTTCTCCTCCTCACTGAATATGGATCAACTTTCCTCCAATGTCTCAGTCCACTATCCTTCCTGAGTTTCATGTTTTCAGCCACTGGATGTCCATCATCATGGTCTGGAATCTTTGGCTTCAATTTTCTGAGCACTTGTGGCTCTTCATCCTCCTGAACCTCTGGCACTGGGGCCATGTTCTTTTCAACAGCAGGGATGTTTCTTGTGGATCTCTTGGGAGCAGTAGCCTTAGGTGCAGGCTTGGGCTTGGACTTGGAGGGTGCACCTGCAGATTTCATGGCATCTGCCATTAGCTTTTGAGACTTGGTAGGGGGTGCAGATGGTTCCTCTTCCTCCTCCTCTTCATCATCCACCATCATGGATGGTCTGCTAATCACCCTGGAAATGGTCTTCTTCACTCTCTCTTTCCTCTTTTTCTTCCCATCAGCAACTTCTTCTACTTCTCTTGGCTCAAGAGTAAATTCCATGGTCTCTTATGGAACTATTGACTTTCTGGCCTTAGACATAGGAGATCTCTTTGCAGGAGCCTTCTTCTAGAGACCTGGCTTGGTAGCAGCAGCAGTGCCATACTCTTTCTTGAGCACTTTCTTCTCTGAGATCACTTCCTCTTCAACAACAAAGTCCTCATCCTCACTTTCTGAGGTTCTCTTCTTCCTTTGTCTAGTGGCGGCTTTGGGCAGATTGCTTGGAGTAATTCTGCTGCCATCATCATAGCTTCCACTAGGGCTTGTGCCCTCACTGAGATTAACCTCTTCCTCTGACTTGTTCTGGCTGTCACTTGCATCAGACATCTTGCAGATGAACCCTGTGAATAGATAGGTATGGGTAGAGTGGATGAGCATCACAAAAACCAGTTGATTTTTCAAAAAAATTGAATCAAAAATTTAGTTTTAGTTTTCAACAGAAAGCATTTCGGAGCTATCGATATGAAAATCTCGGTGACACCGAAGCAATAACAGAGTCTAAACACACAAGATCGGTCAGACCGAGTTGTGGTTCGGTGACTCCGAGATGCTAGGGTTTCACTGAGGTTTTGCTTTCGGTCTCACCAATTAGTACACTTTGGTGGCACCGAGTTGTACTAAGTGCAATGGCCAGGGCCAATCAGTGGGACCGAAAGGTTCATTTCGGTCGGTCCGAGATGAGCTTGGCGGAAACCTAACCCTAAATTTTTCATCGAATCTAATCTAAAGGAATTTTTCTATGGATAGAAAGTTCTCATTTGTGGCAAGAAGCTAGGCATGATCTTTGTGCATAGAATTGGAAAGGGAGTAGCACAAAGAGGTTGAACCGTACCCTAACTTGGTGACGATTCGCTACGGTGACAACGGCGGTGGAGATTCCTGTTGACGGCGACGGAGTCCTGCGGCGGAGGCGCACAGGCGAAGACGGCGACAATCCGGAGACCAAGGGGGCGGTACAAATGGGGCGCGGGCTCGAGTGGTTTGAAGAAATTTTCAGCCGTATGGGTCCGTGGAATATATACCCATGTGCTGTCGGTGGCACTGAATGGAATGCTTCGATGGCACCGAGATGCAAAACTGTGTGCAGTTAGTGCAACTCGGTGGGACCGAGTCATTCTAATCGGTATCACCGAGATGAAAACCTAGATCAGTCTCGTGATTTCGGTGGGACCGAATAGGAGCGAGTTAGTCTGACCGAAATACACAAGAAGGTTTTGGAAAGCAGCCCTTGGCGGATTGGTGACTCCGAGTGCTCCTCACCCGGAGGGTCCGAAAAAGACTTGTTCAATTTTTGTGATGTAGCATGAATAGAATTTGAGACAAGAAGAGCATAGATAGCTAGAGAAGGTTCTTAGGCATTCTTGTCCATCCATTTGGCCAATAAAAACAAGACAATCAAAACAACAAATGGATGTCCTTGAGTGAAGAAATATGCAACCAACATGCTCACACAATAAGATAGCAAATGAAACATGTGTCAAAGCATGCACAAACAATTCTAGCATCTATCAAGTAATTGGTGATGACTAGGTCATCTATATATG
Organism: Thinopyrum elongatum; assembly: GCA_011799875.1. Taxonomy (NCBI): domain Eukaryota; kingdom Viridiplantae; phylum Streptophyta; class Magnoliopsida; order Poales; family Poaceae; genus Thinopyrum; species Thinopyrum elongatum. The sequence goes on from CM022302.1 coordinate 470,521,378, forward strand.
AGTATATTGACATAGGAGTCAAATGAGAACATTTGATCATAGGTCATACTCATCATTTAAGCACAAGTGTAGTTACCACTTTTACATAAAGCATTAATGTGTTCACACCATTAGAGTTGCTTTAGCTCAATTTTCTAGAGCAAAGCTCCCCCTAGATGTGATATCCCCCCTAAGAGGGATGAACTAACCTTGGGTTTTGTCGATGATGACTTCATGTAGATAGTGAAGATGTGGATGCTCAATGTTGATGTTGATCATTTGGAGCAATCCATTGGAGTGTTGCACTTCCAATACCTACACGGGTTAGTCCCACAAGGAACATACAAGGATATCCATAGACATATAGTGAATTGCACATATGATGATGTCCATGAAAGCATTAGGTTACCTTGTCCCTTGTCTTACCAACAAGAGGGTTTGTGACTCCATGAACTAGTGCAAGATATGAAAGTTGATTGCACAAGTCCTTGCCAAAATGAATATGAGTGAAGTATGTTGGCGGAGTCACCCTCAAGAACACTCTAATTCTTCTTCTTTGGGATCCACATCAACTCTATGGGAATCCTTGGAGTTTTCGTTGAACTTGATGATGTAGAGCTTGACGTAGTCTTGGGAACCCACTTGACCATGGACTTAGGAGCTTCTTCAAATGACTCAATCTCTTCTTGAAGCTTGTCCTTGCCTTTTAGCTTGTGGTCTTGTGGTGGAAGATCATCTTGAGCTTGTGTTCCCATGAAAGAAGTGGGGCCATACTTTTCTTGTTGAGGAACAAACTTCGTCTTGGGGTATTGATCTTCTTCCCATTCAACTCCATTGGCATTGAAATTTCGTTCGAAATGAACACCTTGATTCTTCCGGTGCCTTCCTTGCTTGCGTACAATTTCCTCAAATTGCTTACTCCCAGTAAGGCTCTTATAAACAACTTTCTCTATAATTCCCTTCAATAAGCTATTTTCTTGCTCAAGTGTAACTTGGCTAAGAGAATCATTAGTGGAATCAAGAGAACTACTGGAAGCAACAATATTTGATTTAACATGGTTATTGTTACTACTAGAGGAAGAATCTTTCTTGCTCTTGTTGCTAGATTTACTTGTGACATATATGTAGACAAGAGGAGACATTTGGCAATGTAAGAAGAACTCTTCTTTCAAAGATCATCATTGATAGCTTTTAGGAACTCATGCTCTTGCTCTAAATTTAGCTTCTCAAAGCGTAGCTTCTCATGAGTCCTTAGGAGCTCTCTATGATCCCCTAGAGTTGTTTCATGAGCTAACTTAAGAATGTTTAGTTCTTTAGTTAGACGCTCAATCTCCTTCTTATCATTGTCATTCGTTTCATCTTGATTAGCATGATTACTAGCAAGTTCATCATAGTTTTCATCACTAGTTTTGTCAACAAGTAAATCATGATCACCTAGCAAATCATCTTCATCATTATTGAAATCAACATACTCGGGGTGTGATACCTTAGGGCCTTTAGCCAAGAACCATCTTCCAATTCCTTCATTTGGTGAGTCAAATATGTCGTAGGAGTTGGATGACACAAGTGCACGACCGGCAACACCTTCATCTTGAGTATAGTCGGAGTCGGAGTGATAGCTTCTCTCGAAGTAGTTGTCGGAGTCGGAACCGGATACCCATTCACCAACGTGAGCTTGATGTCTTCGTCTTGTGTAGCTCTTTGATGACTTGTCCTTCCTTTCCGAATCCTTGCTTCTATGAGAGGGTCTTCGTTCATAACGATCATCTCTACTCCTTCTCTGTTTTGGTGGTGATTCATCTCTTCTACTCCTCATTTTTGGTGAGTCTTCTCTTTTCTTGTAGGGAGCCATACACTCATTGGAGTAGTGTCCGCGTCTTCCACAATTGTAGCAATTACGATCACGACTAGAAGATCTTTTGTCATTGTAGGACCTTGACTTGGAGCTTCTCTCTTTGCTTCTATTCTTGTAGAACTTGTTGAAGTTCTTCACCATTAAGCTCAATTCTTCATTGGAGACTAGCTTGTCACTTGATGTTGTAGGAGCATCACTTGAAGCTTTGTAAGCACCACTTGACTTGTTGTGGAGCTCATCCTTATCCTTGAGTGACATCTCATGAGCAACAATTCTACCAATGACTTTCGTGGGCTTGAGACTTTGTAATTGGGCATCATTTGGATCAAAGTGCACACGGTGTCGTATTTTCCATTCAAGGCTCTTAGGATCTTCTTGATGATGAATTTGTCGGTCATCTCTTCACTTCCTAAGCCGACAATCTCATTTGTGATGAGAGCAAGCCTAGAGTACATTTTGGTGACTCCTTCACCATCCTTCATCTTGAACTTGTCAAGTCGACTTTGAAGCACATCCAACTTGGATTCCTTGACGGACTTGGTACATTCGTGCATATCAACCAAAGTATCCCAAATTTCCTTTGCGTTCTCAAGGCGGCTAATTTTGTTGAATTCTTCGGGGCACAGTCCATTGAAGAGAGTATCACAAGCTTGAGCATTGTATTGCAACATCTTCAATTCATCTGTGGTGGCTTCACGATCTGGTTCTTTTCCATCTTCAAAGTATTCACCTTGCAAGCCAATACGAACAACAACCCAAACGGCGGGGTTATGACCAAGAATATGCATTTTCATCTTATGCTTCCAACTAGCAAAATTTGTACCATCAAAGTAAGGACCTCTATGGTGGTAATTTCCCTCGCTAGATGCCATACTCTCCTAGGTTGTGCAACCAAGGCTATGATCACCAAAGCTATGGAAATCAAGGTAAATGGAGACCAAAGCTCTGATACCACTTGTAGGATCGAAAGTATGTCTAGAGGGGGGGTGATTAGACTACTTGACCGCAGATTTTAGTAATTAGCACAAGTCAAGCAATCAACCGACACATGCAATTCTAAGAGTATAGCAGCGGAAAGTAAAACATTGCATATGAAGGTAAAGGGAAGGGTTTGGAAGGCAAATGCAATGGAGACACAGAGATTTTTGGCGTGGTTCCGATAGGTGGTGCTATCGTACGTCCATGTTGATGGAGACTTCAACCACAAAGGTAACGGTTGTGCGACTCCACAGAGGGCTCCACCCATGAAGGGTCCACGAAGAAGCAACCTTGTCTATCCCACCATGGCCATCGCCCACGAAGGACTTGCCTCACTCGGGTAGATCTTCATGAAGTAGGCGATCTCCTTGCCCTTACAAACTTCTTGGTTCAACTCCACATCTTGAGGGAGGCTCCCAAGCGACACCTAACCAATCTAGGAGACACCGCTCTCCAAAAGGTAATAGACGGTGTGTTGATGATGAACTCCTTGCTCTTGTGCTTCAAATGATAGTCGCCCCAACACTCAACTCTCTCTTAGATTTGGCTACGCCGGAAAGATGATTTGAGTGGAAAGCAACTTGGGGAAGGCTAGAAATCAAGATTCTTGTGGTAGGATTGGAATGTCTTGACCTCAACACATGAGTAGGTGGTTCTCTCTCAGAAAATGTATGGTGGAAGTGTAGGCACGTTCTAATGGCTCTCTCACAAATGGAGAAGGGGGTGGAGGGGTATATATAATCTCCACACAAAATCCAACCGTTACACACATCTGACTCATCTCGGTGGCACCAAATGGTTAAACTCGGTGGCACCGATCTGTTCAAAAATGTGAATGTTAGGAATCTCGGTGGGACCGACTGGAACAACTCGGTGGGACCGATGTGCTAGGGCTTAGGGCAAACCTCATCTCGGTGGCGTGAGTGCATCAACTTGGTGAGACCGAAGTGAAGCAATAGGGCAACAGAGAGTTGGTCAAGCCTACTCAGTGAGACCGATTGCATAGCTTGGTGAGACCGAAATAAATGCAACAAGTCACAGAGTGTTGGCAAGGCCATCTCGGTGAGACCGAGATCCGTATCGATGAGACCGAACTGTTAGGGTTTCTGGTTGTGGCTAAGTCATATGAACTCAGTGGCGCCAAATAGAAAGAATTGATGGGGCCGAATTGAATTTTAGGGTTTTGACATATTTGGATGGAGAAAGTGGCTGAGGGTTTTGGAGAAATATCACTAAGCATTTGAGCAAGCAAGCCATTAAGCAACACCTCATCCCCTTTTAATAGTATTGGCTTTCCCATGGACTCAATGTGATCTTGGATCACTAAAATAAAGATGAAGAGTCTTGAGCTTTTGCCAATATTTTTCCTTAGCATTTTGAGGGGGCCACATCTCTAGTCCATGCCATGCCATGCCATTCATTGAACTTCGTGAAATATTTATCTTCAATGGATATTAGTTCAATGAGCTATATGTTGTTATGAATTACCAAAACCACCCGGGGATTAGTTGCACTTTCACATGGCCCACGCTGATACTGCCCCTCCAATCACCGGCCGATGGACGGCCACCTCCACCTATGATTTTTACATGGTGGGCACCCTGTAGGATCGAAAGTATGTCTAGAGGGGGGGTGATTAGACTACTTGACCAAATAAAAATCTAGCCTTTTCCCAATTTTAAGTCTTGGCAGATTTTAGCAACTTAGCACAAGTCAAGCAATCAACCTACACATGCAATTCTAAGAGTATAGCAGCGGAATGTAAATCATTGCATATGAGGGTAAAGGGGAGGAGTTTGGAGGGAGCAAACGCAATGTAGACACGGAGATTTTTGGCGTGGTTCCGATAGGTGGTGCTATCGTACATCCACGTTGATGGAGACTTCAACCCACGAAGGGTAACGGTTGCGTGAGTCCACAGAGGGCTCCACCCATGAAGGGTCCACGAAGAAGCAACCTTGTCTATCCCACCATGGCCATCGCCCACGAAGGACTTGCCTCACTTGGGTAGATCTTCATGAAGTAGGCGATCTCCTTGCCCGTACAAACTCCTTGGTTCAACTCCACAATCTTGACGGAGGCTCCCAAGTAACACCTAACCAATCTAGGAGACACCACTCTCCAAAAGGTAATAGATGGTGTGTTGATGATGAACTCCTTGCTCTTGTGCTTCAAATGATAGTCTCCCCAACACTCAACTCTCTCTCACAGATTTGGATTTGATGGAAAGATGATTTGAGTGGAAAGCAACTTGGGGAAGGATAGAGATCAAGATTCTTGTGGTTGGATTGGAATATCTTGGTCTCAACACATGAGTAGGTGGTTCTCTCTCAGAAAATGAATGCTAGAAGTGTAGGCATGTTCTGATGGCTCTCCTCGCGAATGGAGAATGGGTGGAGGGGTATATATAGCCTCCACACAAAATCTAACCGTTACACACAATTTACCAAACTCGGTGGGACCGAATACTGAAACTCGGTCAGACCAATTTAGTTCAAAATGGGAACGTTAGGAATTTCGATGGGACCGACATGTCAACTCGGTGAGACCGATTTTGTTAGGGTTAGGGCATAACGTAATCTCGGTGAGACCGATCACATGAACTCGGTGAGACCGATTTCTGTAATAGGCAAATAGAGAGTTGGTCAGGCAAACTCGGTGGGACCGATCGCTCATTTCGGTGGGACCGAAACATTACAAAGAGGAAACAGAGAGTTTGCATTGCGAACTCGGTGGGACCGATCGCTCATCTCGGTTAGACGAAAACTTTACGAAGGGAAACAGAGAGTTAGCAATCCCATCTTGGTGAGACCGAGATCCCTATCGGTGAGACCGAACTGATTAGGGTTTCTGGCAGTGGCTATGTCAAATGAACTCGGTGGCGCCGGATAGATCAAATCGGTGGGGTCGAGTTTGACTTTAGGTTTGGGACATATGTGGAAATGAGAAAGTGGTTGAGGGCTTTTGGAGCATATCACTAAGCATTTTGAGCAAGCAAGCCATTAAGCAACACCTCATCCCCTTTTAATAGTATTGGCTTTCCTATAGACTGAATGTGATCTTGGATCACTAAAATGAAAAGAGTAGAGTCTTGAGCTTGAGCCAATATGTGTCCTTAGCATTTTGAGGGGTCCACATTCCTAGTCCATGCCATGCCAATCATTGAACTTTCTGAAATGATCATCTTGAAAGAGTATTAGTTCAATGAGCTATATGTTGTTAAGAATTACCAAAACCACCCAGGGATTAGTTGCACTTTCAATCTCCCCCTTTTTGGTAATTGATGACAACATATAGATCAAAGCTTCGACAAATGATAATAAGAATGAAATATATCGTCACTTTGAGAAGTATGTGATAAGCAAGAGCTCCCCCTAAATTTGTGCATTATTTAAAATTTGCTTTTGAATGCAAATGCACAATCGATTAGGATCATGGGTTACTCTTCCATGTCACATACATCTTGGTGGAGCGCTCAAAATGATGGAATATGAAAATATGCACTCATCACCAAGGCAAAGTGAATGATCATACAAGTATCTCACACACATAAACATAGAGTATCATCCAAGCAAGCACACAAAAAGTAGCAAACAAGTAGCAGAGAGAATGGCCAAAAGAAGCAAGCACTCTCTCTCGAAGCCTATGATCTATACACTTTCTCCCCCTTTGGCAACAAGTTACCAAAAAGCTTGAAAATGCATAGTGCTATGCGTCACTCTAGGCTTGATGTTCGGGAGGCGGTGTAGAGAGGACTCCAAGAACAAATGCATCTATTGAGGTTGTTGGAGCTGGTGGAGTTGCAACCGGAGGGGCAACTGAAGTTGTAGCTGCAGGTGCTGATGCAGTAGCTCTTGTATCTGTCACAGGCACTGCCGCAGATCTCTGTGCCGTGGGCACTCTCTAAAAAGCATCTTTGGTAGCTTTCCCTTTCCTCTCCTCAGCTTCTTCCTGGAGCTGCTCAACAGCTGTCTGCATCTCTGTCACCTTCAAGTCCAGATCATAAAACTTTGCTTCAATGATCCTCTCCAGGCTCTCTTCATTCTGAGTCAGGGTGGCCAAACCTTTCTCAATCCTCAACGTAGCTTGAATGAGATAGCTAAGTTGATCTTGTTTTGACTTGAGAAAAACTTGAGATGCCTCTTCAACACTTGGCATCTTGGCTGCCTTCTCTACCTTTGCTTTCTCCCTCTTCTCTTGAGCCTCTACTGATGTAGGATCTTCAGCATCCATGACAACTGTGTTGTCCTCAAATTCAGGCCTCAAGGGAAGGTGTTCTTTATCCAACAAATATGTGCATGTGCCCATCTTGGAGTTGATGAGCATCTGGATGTGTGGAGCATACCCACATGATCTCTTCTGGTCTACAGCTGTCCTCTTGATTGTCTCAACAATCAAACTCATCACCTTAAACTTTTGGGGCACATCAAACAACAGAAGCAAATTGATGGAGTGGCCTCTGATCATCCTGTGATCTCCTGATTTGGGCAACAAGGTGTGCCTCAAAATGGTGTTAATAGTGGCCAGTCCAGACAACAGATAATATACAGAGCCTAGCTAGTGAGTCTCCAAGGCTTTGTCCGGAATCTCCTTATACATGTTGGCCATGGAGTTGTGATCTTTCTTTTTCTTGGCATAGACATCTATGTCATCCTCAAGCTCTGCAGGGGCATTGATCAGCTTGGCCCACTCAGCAACTGTTGATTGGTACCTTGTACCTTCAGACATCCATACAATCCTTCCATCTGGATAGAAATGAGCTGTAGAATAGAATTGCATAATGAGCTCATCATTCCACTTGGTAAGCTTCTGACCCACAAAGGTCTCTACTCCATTGAGTCTGAAACTTTCATGCACTCCTGGGAAGTGGTCTTCATTGTTGTCGATGTATTCCCAGTCTACCCACTTCATGTCACACACTATGGGCTTCTTATCCAAAAGAATTGTCTGATAGAAGTCCTGCTGTTCCTTGGTGTGAAATCTGTAGTCCACAGCAGTCCTTCTCCTCACAGCATATGGATCTGATTGTCTCCACAATCTGAGACCTGCATCCTTCCTTGTCTTCATGTTTTCAGCCACTGGATGATTGTCATCATGGTCAGGGATCTTTGGCTTCAACTTTCTCAACACTTGGGCTTCCTCTTCTTCTTCCATTTTAGCCACTGGGGCCTTGTTCTTTTCTGCAGCAGGTATGTTTCTGGTGCTTCTCTTTGGTGCAGTCTTAGAGGCTTGAGTAGTAGCTTTGGGGGCAGTCTTGGGCTTTGATGGAGCAGCCCTAGACTTGATGGCATCCCCCATCAATTTCTGAGTCTTTGGTGCTGGTGCATCATCTTCCTCTTCATCTTCTTCCTCATCAGATTGGATCATCATTGATGGCTTTCCGACAACTCTGGCCATAGTCTTCTTGACCCTTTCCTTTCTCTTCTTGCCCTCACCAGTAGCCTCTTCAACAGTTGATTTGGAAGTTTCAAGAGTTGAGGCTCTGGCCTTAGACATGGGCACTCTCTTTGCAGGAGCCTTCTTATTCAGACCAGGTTTGGTTGAAGCTATAGTGCCAAATTCTTTCTTGACAACTTTCTTCTTTGAGCTGACCTCTTCCTCAGCAGCAACATAATCTTCATCTTCAGAATCAGAATTTCTCTTTCTCCTTGTCCTAGTAGCTGCTTTGGGCAAGTTGCTTGGGGTGCTTCTGCTACCCTCATCATAGCTGCCAGACGGACTAGTGCCCTCACTCATGCTAACTTGCTCCTCAGACTTGTTCTGGCTGTCACTTTGATCTGACATAGCTAACGCTGCAAACTAAAAGCTGACCCTGTGAATAGATGTAGATGAGATAGAATGGATGAGCATCACAAAGTGCAGAGATTTTGCAAAACAATTGAGTCAAAAACTTAGTTTTAGTTTTCCACAGAAAGCATTTCGGAGCTACCGATTTGTTAAACTCGGTGCCACCGAAGCAATATTGGAGTCTGAACTAGTGAGATCGGTCAGACCGAGACACAGTTCGGTGAGTCCGAGATTGCTAGGGTTTCACTGAGAGTTGAACTCGGTCACACCGATTTGCAATTTTCGGTCAGACCGAAAACTACAAGTGCAATGGCCTAAGCGAAATCGGTGAGACCGATTTCTACAACTCGGTCGGTCCGAGATGAGTTCGGCGGAAACCTAACCCTAAATTTTTGAATCAAAACTAATCTAAAGGAGGTTTTCGTTGGATAGATTGATCTCATACGTGGTAAGAATCATGGCATCGTCTTTGTGCTAAGAATCGGAGGTAAAGATTGCACAAAGGGTCGAACTCATACCCTAACTTGGCGATGAGCTCGCTACGGCGGCAACGGCGGTGAAGATTTCCGTTGACGGCTGCGGAGACCAGCGGCAGGGGGTCGCTGGCAACGAGAGGATGATCCGGAGACCGGAGTCGGCAGAGCAGGATACGCGCGGGCGAAGGGTTTTTGAAGAAATTTCTAAAATTTGACCCGTGGGTATATATATCCTGACCCTGTCGGTGTGACCGAGTAGAACAACTCGGTGGCACCGAGATGCAGAACCGCAAGTGGTTACTGCAACTCAGTGTGACCGAATGGTTCTAATCGGTTGCACCGAGATTGAAAACCTAGATCAACTCAGTGAACTCGGTATGACCGAAAAGGATGAATCGGTCAGACCGAAATGCACAGAGAGGTTTTGGAAGTTTAAGTCTATGACGAATCGGTGACTCCGAGTGCTCCTCACCCAGAGGGTTCGAATCTGACTTGATCAAACTTTGTGATGTAGCATGAATAGAGTTTGAGACGAGAAAAGCATAGATAGCTAGAGGAAGTTCTTAGGCTTTCTTGTCCATCCATTTGGCAAAAGAAAAAGAGCCAAACAACCAAAGAAACAAATGGATGTCCTCGAATGAGAAAAGTATGCAATCAACATGCTCACACAATAAAATGGCAAATGAAATATGTGACAAAGCATGCACAAACACTCTAGCATCTATCAAGCAATTGGCGATGACTAGGTCATTTATATATGAGTATATTGACTTAGGAGTCAAATGAGAACATTTGATCATAGGTCATACTCATCGTTTAAGCATAAGTGGGGTTACCACTTTTACATAACGCATTGTTGTGTTCACACCATTAGAGTTGCTTTAGCTCAATTCTTAGAGTAAAGCTCCCCCTAGATGTGATATCCCCCCTAAGAGGGATGAACTAACCTTGGGTTTTGTCGATGATGACTTCATGTAGATGTTGAAGATGTGGATGCTCAATGTTGATGTAGATCATTTGGAGCAATCCATTTGAGTGAGTTGCACTTTCAATACCTACATGGGTTAGTCCCACAAGGAACAAACAAGGATATCCATAGACATAGAGTGAAGTACACACAAGATGGTGTCCATGAAAGCATTAGGTTACCTTGTCCCTTGTCTTACCAACAAGAGGGTTTGAGACTCCTTGAACTGGTGCAAGATATGGAAGATGATTGCACTTGTTCTTGCCAAAATGATATGAGTGAAATATGTTGGCGGAGTCACCCTCAAGAATTCTCTAGTTCTTCTTCTTTGGGATCCACATCATCTTGATGGGAATCCTTGGAGTTGTAGTCATACTTGATGAAGTAGAACTTGATGTAGTCTTGGGAACCCACTTGACCAAGGCCTTAGGAGCTTCTTCAAATGCATCAATCTCCTCTTGAAGCTTGTCCTTGCCTTTTTGCTTGAGGTCTTGTGGTGGAAGATCATCTTGAGCTTGTGTCCTATTGAAGGAAGTAGGATCATACTTCTCTTGTTGAGGAACAAACTTCGTCTTGGGGTATTGATCTTCTTCCCACTCAACTCCATTGGCATTGAACTTTCGTTCAAAACCAACACCTTGATTCTTCCGCTGCCTTCCTTGCTTGCGTACAATTTCCTCAAATTGCTTACTTCTGGCAAGGCTCTTGTAAACACCTTTCTCTATAATTCCCTTCAATAAGCTATTTTCTTGCTCAAGTGTAACTTGGCTAAGAGAATCATTAGTGGAATCAAGAGAACTACTAGAAGCAACAATATTGGATTTAGCATGATTATTGTTACTACTAGAAGTAGAATCTTTCTTACTCTTGTTGCTAGATTTTACTTGTGGCATGTAAGTAGACAAGATTAAACGCTTGGCAACGTAAGAAGAACTTTTCTTACGAAGATCATCATTGATTGCTTTTAAGAACCCATGCTCTTGCTCTAGGTTGAGCTTTTCAAAGCGTAGTTTCTCATGAGTCTTTAAAAGCTCTCGATGATCTTCTAAGGTAGTTTCATGAGCTAACTCAAGAGTGTTTAGTTCTTTAGTTAGACGCTCAATCTCCTTCTTATCATCGTCATTCGTTTTATCTTGTTTAGCATGATTAATAGCAAGTTCATCATAGTTTTCATTACTAGAGTTGTCAACAAGTAAAGCATCATCACCTAGCAAATCATCTTCATCACTATTGAAATCAACATACTCGGGGTGTGATACCTTTGGGCCTTTAGCCATGAAGTATCTTCCAATTCCTTCATTTGGTGAGTCAAATATGTCATAGGAGTTGGTTGACACAAGTGCTAGACCAGCAACACCTTCATCTTGAGTATATTCGGAGTCGGAGTGATAACTTCTCTCGGAGAGGTGGTCGGAGTCGGAGCCGGATACCCATTCACCAACGTGAGCTTAATGTCTTCATTTTGTATAGCTCCTTGATGACTTGTCCTTCCTTTCCGAATCCTTGCTTCTGCGAGAGGTTCTTCGTTCATAATGATCATCTCTACTCCTTCTCTCCCTTGGAGGTGATTCTTCTCTTTTGCTTCTTCTTTTAGATGAGTCTTCTTTTCTTTTGTAGGGAGTCGTACACTCATTGGAGTAGTGTCCGGGTCTTCCACAATTGTAGCAATTACGCTCACGACTAGAAGATCTTTTGTCATTGCAGGACCTTGACTTGGAACTTCTTTCCTTGCTTCTACTCTTGTAGAACTTGTTGAAGTTCTTCACTATTAGGCTCAATTCCTCATTGAAGGCTTGTTTCTCACTTGATGATGTAGGAGCATCACATGAGGCTTTGTAAGCACCACTAGACTTGTTATGAAGCTCTTCTTTATCCTTGAGTGACATCTCATGAGCAACAATTCTTCCAATGACTTCTGTTGGCTTGAGATCTTTGTAATTTGGCATCATTTGGATCAATGTGCACACGGTGTCATATTTTCCATCCAAGGCTCTTAGGATCTTCTTGATGATGAATCTGTCTGTCATCTCTTCACTTTCTAAGCCGACAATCTCATTTGTGATGAGAGCAAGCCTAGAGTACATTTCAGCGACACCTTCACCATCCTTCATTTTGAACTTGTCAAGCTGACTTTGAAGCACATCCAATTTGGATTCCTTGACGGAGTCGGTACCTTCGTGCATATCAATCAAAGTATCCCAAATTTCCTTTGCATTCTCAAGACGACTGATTTTGTTGAATTCTTCAGGGCACAATCCGTTGAAGAGGATATCGCAAGCTTGAGCATTGTATTGCAACATCTTCAATTCTTCCACGGCAGCTTCACGATTCGGTTCTCTCCCATCGAAGAATTCACCTTGCAAGCCAATACACACAATAGCCCAAACGGCGGGGTTATGTCCAAGAATATGCATTTTCATATTATGCTTCCAACTAGCAAAATTAGTACCATCAAAGTAAGGACCTCTACGGTGGTAATTTCCCTCGCTAGACGCCATACTCTCCTAGGTTGTGAAACCAAGGCTATGATCACCAAAGCTATGGAAATCAAGGCAAATGGAGACCAAAGCTCTGATACCACTTGTAGGATCGAAAGTATGTCTAGAGGGGGGGTGATTAGACTACTTGACCAAATAAAAATCTAGCCTTTTCCCAATTTTAAGTCTTGGCAGATTTTAGCAACTTAGCACAAGTCAAGCAATCAACCTACACATGCAATTCTAAGAGTATAGCAGTAGAATGTAAATCATTACATATGAGGGTAAAGGGGAGGAGTTTGGAGGGAGCAAACGCAATGTAGACACGGAGATTTTTGGCGTGGTTCCGATAGGTGGTGCTATCATACATCCACGTTGATGGAGACTTCAACCCACGAAGGGTAACGGTTGCGCGAGTCCACGGAGGGCTCCACCCACGAAGGGTCCACGAAGAAGCAACCTTGTCTATCCCACCATGGCCATCGCCCACGAAGGACTTGCCTCACTTGGGTAGATCTTCATGAAGTAGGCGATCTCCTTGCCCGTACAAACTCCTTGGTTCAACTCCACAATCTTGACGAAGGCTCCCAAGTAACACCTAACCAATCTAGGAGACACCACTCTCCAAAAGGTAATAGATGGTGTGTTGATGATGAACTCCTTGCTCTTGTGCTTCAAATGATAGTCTCCCCAACACTCAACTCTCTCTCACAGATTTGGATTTGATGGAAAGATGATTTGGTGGAAAGCAACTTGGGGAAGGCTAGAGATCAAGATTCTTGTGGTTGGATTGGAATATCTTGGTCTCAACACATGAGTAGGTGGTTCTCTCTCAGAAAATGAATGCTGGAAGTGTAGGCACGTTCTGATGGCTCTCCTCGCGAATGGAGAATGGGTGGAGGGGTATATATAGCCTCCACACAAAATCTAACCGTTACACACAATTTACCAAACTCGGTGGGACCGAATACTGAAACTCGGTCAGACCGATTTAGTTCAAAATGTGAA